>JANBXA010000190.1:21222500-21972500 GCA_030556225.1 Cricetiscus sungorus | reverse complement strand
CACAGAGAGCTCGGTCCCCATCCCTTCCATGGTGCGGCCCACCACACTGACCGTTTTTCATACGGACCCTCCATCAAGGTGGGTCCTTGTGGGAGAGACTTGGGAGAGGGTAGGCATGGATGTGTGGACAGTGGGTGCCTGGCCCACGCTGTCCACCTGGGAAGGAACCTGCTCCTCTGAGGTCTCAGGCCCACACACTCTCTGTGATTGGTTCAATGGTCAACTTCCCACAGTTCAGAGTCTCAGTGAGGGAGCGTCTGTCCGTGGGAATTGTCCTGACTTCTAACCTCTCCCACAGCAGAGCATCCCAACGCTGTGAGAGCAGAGAAAGCTAGCTGAGCAGGAGCATGCCTTCTTCTCAGCTCGTGACTGGATGGCACGTGGTCAGCTGTTTCAAACTCCCACCGCCTTGATTCCCGCACAGTATGAACTGTCCCCTGGAATTGTAAGCTAAGAGGGTCTCCTCTCCCCCAAGCTGATTTTTGTCTTGGTATTTTTATCACAACAGAAATGAAATTAGGGCAGTCACCCACCTTAGTCACCCATCTATCCCACCCACCCCCTAAGCCTCCTTCCAGGACACTGGCTACACGCAGCATTGTGGTGGGGTTGATTGCACACCGCCTCTCGTCAGACCACGACTCCTGTGGGCAGGAGCCCAGCTCTTCCTGGATGGCAGCAGAGTGTTTGCTGATGACTGAATGACCCCAATTCTCCCTAGAAATTAAAAGCTGTGCAAGAGAGCCCGTCCTTCTTGGGCCATGAGAAGCCCCAGAGAACAGGCAGAGAAGCCCACCAGCGGCTGCGGGTGGCACGCAGGGTCCCTTGCCAGCTCTACTCAGGTATGTATATCTGTGTGAAGCTGAGCCCACAGCTCTCCTCACTATTGCGAGGAGGATGAGTGCTTCCTGTGCATCTCAGAAGCCCAAGGTGGGTGTGAACATGCTTTCAAATGTTTTATTTTTAAAAGCACCACGAAAATATGAGGTGTGATTAATCAAGCTATTAATGAAGTTGCATTTACTGAGTAAGGTCTCATCCCAGCCAGCAGGGTAGGAGGGGTGGGGGCAGGGCGTCACCTGGCCCCCCACAGCTGCAGCCAGAGGAGTGTAATTTCCCTAGAGCAGCCAGCGTGCTGATCCTTCCATCCTCCCACCGCCCACCCCAGGGTGGGGAGAACACAGCCAGGGGTAGGGTGGCCAGCTACTTCTCTGCCCCCCAAAGCAGACTGGGACTAGGGTGTGTGTTGGGGGGCTATGTGCCAGCCTCACCTGCCCCCCCAGCCCTAAGCTCCCCCTGCTTTGAGCTGGAAAGCCCCCCAAAGGCTTATCATCTGTAGATGGTGGCTCTCCGCAGGTCCCTCTGGCCTGGGTGTCCCAGCTCCCTAGGCAATATGGATGCTTAGGCAGGCAGAGAGAAATGCTTCAGGAAAATGTGCTAGGGTTTGAGCTTCCCCTCTGGCCTCACCCCAGGGACTCCCTCTACATCAGGTGGCATCTTGACAACTTGAAATCCCTCAAGAGCTTGTGTACATCCTGTTCCAGGCTCTGCCTCCATCCAACATTCTGGCTGACAGCACCTGTTTTTCTTCCAAGAAAGCCAAGGCTCAGCAGGCCATGTGGCTGACCCTACTCCTGGCTCCTGGTCCTGCAGATTCCCCTCTGCAGAGACGGGAGTCCGAGACCCTGACAGGGTAAGGGGACAGGTTCAGAGCTCTGGGTGGCCCTGGAGTCGCTCTGTGCCTCCCACAGCAGACAGTCAGCTCCACAGGCCTTGTCTATCAGAGCAAGGCCAAACACAAGGTGAGGTCCAAAGCAGCAGACTGGAGATGGCAGACGGCCAGAAAGGGGACAGGTGGGTTTCTGGGCAGCCGCTGGGGCCTGGAATTCCACCAGGCTTGAGGTAAAGGTAGGACTGGGTTCCCGGCCATAGGGGCAAGTTCTTTCTGTAGCTGAAGCCACCTGCATTGAGGATCCTGAGCCCATCCATCTCTGTGCACATCTTCTGGTGGTTTCTGCTCCACCTGTAATGCCTGCTCAAACTTCCCTTCTGCCAAAACACTTTCCTGACCCCAGACAGCTGGCTACACTCCTCTGAGCCCCCAGACAACAGTCACAGTGCCAGATCTGAGTGTGTCAATGCCCCGAGAACAGTGGCTGAGTGTGTTTTACCTCCTGCCTATCTCCAGAGCCAGACCAATGTCCGACACATAGCAAGCGCCCAGAGTGTGTTGAATGAATGCCGAACTCGCTGCTTGGAAAGGGACCAGAGCCCAGAAATAAAGGGCAGGAAGTAGACAGCGCAAACGCTAAGAGCCAGCTCTGTTCCCTTCCAGTCAGTCAAAGCAAGCAGTTCCCGGGGAAGAGAAGCGGCTTCCTCGAAAAACAGAAGCAAGCAAGCCCTGGGGAGGCAAAGGGCTTCCTCCAGGGGGAGCAGTCTCCAGGCTGGTGGAGGTCAGAGCCACAGGAGCTCCGTCCCGGTGGCCTGCACACATGCAGAGGTGGAACTCCTTAGGGCTTCAAGAGCTTCAAGAGCTTTTTCAATTACTACTTTTTAAAATTCTCTAATGGAAGCTCAACTGTAAAGGCCTAATAAACAAGGACACAGGCATTCTGGGAGGAGGGGGAAGAGGCGAGGAGGGGGACACAGAGAGAAAAACAGAAGGGGAAGGGCAGGAGATGGAGGTAGCACGCCCCCTCGCCCCTGCAGGCTACGGGTCTCAGGGCAGAGAAGAGCTGTGGGGTTTCAGGTGTCGGCTCAGAGCTGTGAACTTGTCTGAAAGTGAAGACAAGGGGTCCACAGGCCCAGGAATGCACCCCAGGGACCTTTGCGACCCCTAGAAACCTAGCAACCCTGGGCACTGCCCACCAACTGTTTCACACAGCCCGGCTGCAGACCCCATGCAGCCTAGAAAGAACGGCATCTCCCCATCTGTGAAAGGACGCACAGAGATGACCCCACAGGAGGAGACAGGGTCAGAGCGGTGACCCATTGGCCATCTGTCTCTCCAATCGTGGCTCCCAGCCCCACAGGACTTCCTGGAGACAGGTCAGCGTCCAGGCTGTGGTGATAATGGTGGCCTCTTCCATGTAGGACCACGAACAAAGAAGTAACAGGACAGGGATAGACCTCACGGTGTCTCAGAAGGTATGGCTGATCCCGACCTGCTCTCAGACACATGCCTGCACACACTCTGGTTTCCATGGTAATATATGTATGAAAGTGTCACAGAAGCCGAAGCCACCTTCTCAAGATTGGGGGAAAGTCACCCTCTTCCCCAGTGGACTCCAGGGGCTCGGACACACGGACAGCCACAAGCATCGTGAAGACAGACCTGCCCAAGGGGAGTGTGGCATCCTGGACTGGCTCCAAGGGTGGACCAGCGCACAGCCTGTGTGTCACCTAGAAGCTGTGGTGCCCTGACTGCCTCCTGCAGTCAAGAGTAGAAACGAATGTGGGACCAGCCACCTACCCCGAGAGCAGCCAGCCGATAGGCTGTCACAATATGGACATTCCCTCAGCCCGGCTCGGCTGTAGCTCCCCCCCCCACTCCTGTGCGCAAACCCACCACTACCCTACCCCAGGGCCTTTGCACATGCCTTGCTCCACCGTAGCTCATGGCCCTCTGTTCCTATGGTGCCCCTCTCAGACCCTCAGCCTTAGCTCTCGTGGCACCTCCTCTGGGAGTCCCCAAGGCTGCACTGTTCAAGTGGCCACTGCTAGCCTGTTTCCCAATCTACTCATCAGGCACCTGCCACAGCCTGAGGTCCCCGGCTCTGTCTCACGAGGCTCACCAGCAGCATCCATCCAGCACCATGCAGGGCCTGGCAGGGAGAAGGAGTGCCAAGTTGAGGTGTGCCAACGAACTAGCTGAGGGTGCTCCAACTCTACCCAGCACCCACCCTTTGCGTGGCATGGCTGCCATCACTAGGAACCCTCAAGCCTGCCAGCAAAGGGGACTTGGAAACTCTGGAAGACAGAGGGCTGTGATGGGGGACAGGCCCTTGGGTCCAACTCAGGACCCCCTGCCCTAGCCAAGGGGCCTTGCCTCAGGCCTGAGAAATAGTTAATAAAACTGAGGTCTAAATAAGCATTTGATTAACAAACGATAAAATAGCTATTGTGTCCCTGAATTAAGCTGTAATTGTGGTTGATAATTGGCTGGTTAGAATTTAATAAGCTACAATTAAATAGAATGGAATCCGGGGTAATTATGTGGTCACAGAGCCCAGGGAAAAGGGGGGAAGGGGGAAGGAGGCTTTTTCCTGCTTTGACTTTGCCGGTGGCATGTGGCTGTGGGCCTCCTAGTCTGCATGGAGGTGGAGATGGCGATGGCGTGTGTGCCTGTGTGCAGGTGTCTTCCTCCCCTGCCACCCGGCTATGGCGGGTCCAGGTCTCGTCACTACTTGGTGTGAGGCAGCACACGAGCCTTGCCAGGGCAATGGCAGCCTCAGCTGAAGGAGATATAAAAGAGCTGGCACAACTCCCTGCAGGGCAGGAGGCCAGGAGGGAGCTGGGAACCCACGGAGGAGGGAGGCAGGCCGCAGAGGAGGGAGTCTGTCTAGTGAAGAATCGGACTGAGTTGGAGAGCACCCACTCAAGGTCACACAGCGAGTGACTCAAGAGCTGGGCATTCTCACACGGCCGGCCTTCGGGAGAGGGGCCACGCCACTGGGCACACACACCCTGCCCGGTTTTCATCTGTGATCTTCGCCAGGTAAACTTACTTCCAAGCGAAGAAAGGATGTCAGTACTTCCAAAAACGTGGCCACAGCCAGGGGTGGCTGTCCCACCACAGCCAGGTGTGGCCCCGGCAAACACGCAGGGCTGATGGACGGCTGCTGCCTACGTGCCTGTTTATGACCCCATCAGTGGTTTTACATTGTTGCCGGCAGTTAATTTCATTAAAGAGCCCGCACTGGATGTGATGGCATTTCATATCTCACTGGCTTAACGGAGCTCGGCCAGGGCTCAGCTGAAGCGGCTCTGGGGCTGCGCAGGGACTGAAGGCTGCAGACACAAGGTGGGTCACAGTCATCAGCCCTGGATGCCGTGAAACACTGCAGGATCGCAGTCACCTGTCCTCACGGACAGTCACAACGAGCTGCCTTCTCGTTTCAACCTCACAAAGATTCCAGGAGGCAAAGACCTATTGTTTCCACTCTACAACCTAAAGGTGAAGAAATGACTGATGGCCAGGGCAGTGAATCCCTGATTCCGGCCATGCAGGCCAGTGGCTCACCCGGGCAGCAGTGGCCAGCAAACCTTGCTGCATACAGCGTGTGGAGCATGGCTAGGCTTAGGTCTTGCCCCAGGGGAGTGGCCTAGTCACTGTGGCAGGAAATCCTGGCACAGCCTCCCAGAACATCTGCTATGGCCCATCCTCTAGCACCCTTGGGCCCACTGTCCGCCTGAGCCATGCCCACACCAGTATGATGACCCTGAGACCACAGGTCTCCAGCTAACCAGTGCTCCGGGTCTCCGAGGTTAAGTTCCTGACCCCACTCCTAATATAGGAAGCAGCGAGGAAACCCAGACACTAGGGCAGGCCCAGTTCCTACTCATGGCTTCCCAGCTGGCTCCCTGGCTCCCGACACAGCACATTCCAAGTCAACCTGGGAGCTCCTGACACTCTTGACTTCCCCACGACTTCCTGTCAGCTGGGTCACCTCAGAGAAGCCAGGCCTCTCTTCCTAGGTGCTGCTTTAGCTCCAAATGCCTTCGGCTTCTCCGTTGTTGCCAGGCCACCGGTTTACCTGTCTTTTCCCCCTAACGTCAGCTATAACCACAGTGTTGTAACCTCACAGGGCAGAGGCCAGATCCTCCAGCTCCGTGCCATGTGGTACAGGCCCAGCCTGTGCAAGGTCCCCATCCTACGGGGCACCCACTCACTCCCAGTGCTCCTAGCCCCATGAATTCCCGAGTCATGTGACCTCCTGTGGGCCATCCCTCCTGGGCATGCGAGGCTTGTTCTTGGGCCTCCCGTGGGCTGTCAGATGCCAGCTGTGCAGGTCTCCATCAGACTGCACATCTGTACACGAGTTAGAGTCATCAGAGAGGAAGGAGCCTCAGCTGAGGAAATGCCTCCATGAGATCCAGCTGCAAGGCGTTTTCTCAATTAGTGGTCAGTGGGGAGGGCAAGCCCATTGTGAGTGGTGGTCCTGGGTTTTATTAGACAGCAGGCTGAGCAAGCCAGGGGAAGCAGGCCAGTAAGCAGCACCTTCCATGGCTTCTGCATCGGTGCCTGCCCTGCTTCAGTTCCTGTCCTGACTTCAGTGATGAACAGCAATGCTTAAGTGTGAGCCAAATGAACCCTTTCCTCCCCAGCTTCCTTTTTGGTCCTGGTGTTTCATCACAGCAACAGAGATCCCAAGACAGCACCCTCCAAGGCATACCCATGTCCTTGTCACTTTTCTCAGCAGTGTCCTGCTCAGAGGCTGGAATTAGGAGGCCGGGGACATCAGTCCCCCTGCTCTACCTGGCTGTGTGATCCTGGGCCAGACGCTTTCCTCGGTGTCACAGGGGTGGGACTGAATCCGGGATGGCCCAGCACTCTCTGGAGAGATAGAGGTGGAGAGCGCTGTGTCCACGCCACACAAGGGTCAGCTCAGCCCAGCAAGTGTCACCACCCAGGCAAGGTGACTGAGAAGCTCGAAAGCCACACTGGCTTGGAACCTCCCACTGCCAAACGCTGACAACTGACGTAAACATTTTACACACTGTGTTGACCAAAGAAGCTGGCAGGCCAGAGCCCGACTAGACAACGGCCAAGGTCTCTCAACGTCACAAATTAGGGACACAGCAGGGCAAGGGGGAGTCCCTTGGGTGACCACGCGCCTGTCACACACCCTGACTCTGTTCCCACCCTACTGCTGGCTCAGTTTCCTCTTTCCCACCTCTCCCGGCCAGCACTCACCCTCCCGGGACCTAGTCTCAGCCTGGAGTGGATGTCCTGAGGCCAGGCAGTGGCTGTGGAAGGATCTGCCATCACTGTGACCAGCTGGTGTCACCTTTACCTGAGGCCGGAGACACGGTCCCTTCTAGAGGCCGAGGGGCCCCAAGAGCCATGTGGTGCTCTCTGTCTGGGAAAGGAAGAGGTGGTGAGCAGCCTGGGTTTGCTTCAAGATACAACCAAGGAGCCAGAAGGCTGCTCCAGACGGGGGAGGCGCTGGGGAGCTCAGAGAGGAGGGAGGGGCCCAGGCCTGGCTTCACCCTTCAAGCTGTGAAGAGGGTGTCTGGCCATGGCCATCACACCCCTGGCAGTACAGTAATGAGCCCTCACCCCATTTTAATTATCTGCTGTCCAAATAATTACCAGCTTGTTTCTTTCGCTGAAGGGCAGCTGTACTTTTTTCTCCTGATATTGATTTCTGTGTTTTCCTGGTTGGTTCATTATCTTCCCTACCCCTTTAATAGGCTCCTAAGTTCTTGGGTGAAGAACACTTGGGCTTCAGGAAGCAGAGAGAAGCTCAAGGGGACACGGAGAAGGAGAGAAGGGAGCCAACCCTTACTGTGCAGCCTGAGGTGAGCCACTGCCCTCTCTGGGCCTGGAATACCAGAGCCCTCATTCGCACCACACCCTCCCCTCATCTCAATGCAGTCAGGGTGGAATTTTTTTCTTTCTTTCTGAGACAGTATTTCTTTGTGTTGTCCTGGCTGCCCTGGAACTCACTTTATAGAGCAGGTTGTCCTTAAACTCCTGCCTCTGTCACTGGGTGCTGGGACTAAAGGCATGTGCCACCACACCTGGGCAGAATGTTTTAAAATGAAAGAAAGGAGGGAGAAGAGGGTGGCGGAAGCTGATGTGCCCTCCTTGCCAATGGCCTCTAGAGGAACAGGCAGAAATAGTGAAGGAAAGAACGCGGAGTCTTGGGGATGTGGAGCACAATGACAAATGAGGCTGGGAGGGTTGTGGTGGAGGCCTAGCTTTCTCCTGTCCCCCAGGAGATTCCACCCCAGAAGCCTAGCCTCCCTGGGTCTGTCCCCCATCCTTGGCTTCTGCCTCACCTTGCTTGCCATCACCATGGAAACACAGGCGATGCTATGATGTCTCCTGGTTGCAGAAGAGCAGCCCATTTCTCTGGTTTGGCGGTGGGGGCAGAGCAGGCAAAGGGAGGGTCTGGGCCTCTTTTGGTGAAAATTTAGAACTTTCTGGGCAAGGTCATGTGCTCTTTAATAAGTCACTAATGATTGTATGAATATTTAAACCTTAACATAAACCTGCAGTGGGCCCAGTGAGACCCCACCCCTCATTTAGGCTCTGGGGCTGGAATATATAAAAGTTGGCATCGGTCTGGTTGAAGCACTGTTACGCTACAGCTAATGGGTAATTGGGAGTGAGAGGTGCTATCTGTGGATATAAATTACCTACAGTAAACTGAGGGCATTCATAGAGAGTTTATTATCAATTATCTCTTGCTTGTTCCCCTTAAAACGAACTTTAAGTATATTAATGAGAAAATTTACAGGTCTTAATGAAATGGGGGAAGTGTAAGGTGGCTGAGCCCCCTCCCCCCTCCCACTTGGCCGCCCTGGGACACTCAGCATAGTGGGTCCCAGGTGGGTGTGGCCACTGTGCAAAGTCAAGTCCTACTCCCAACCCTGTGCCCAGAGAGTAGCACGGGGGTGTGGGGGTGGGGGGCAGCTTCAGTAACTCCACCATTTGTTCACCCAGTAATTCCCACCAGGGCATGCTGTGTGCGAACAATCAGCTCCAGGAGACTGAGGGCAAGGAGACCTTCGTCTGCACCCTCAGCACAGCCCAATGTGGTTGCTGCCATCCGGGCGGCACAAATGGAGTGTGTTGGGGGGGGGATGGGAAGGCAGAGTGGAGAGAGAGAAAGGGGGGGCAGCTTTCCTCCCAGGCTCGGAAGCTGCCCCTGAGCAAGCCAAGGGCAGCACCTTTGTGAATCTGTGTATCCACCCTGCCCCTCACCATGTCCACCCCACCCCCACCCAGATGAACTCCAGACGCAGGCAGACACAGGCTGGCTTGCTTCAAGGTCGGTTTGACCTCCTTCTGGTCCAATTCACCGCCCAGCAGCCTTGGCTCCCTCAGGTCCACAGCACCAGGACAGCTGACTCTCCCTGCCGTCCTTGGCTTCTCCTGACACCAAATGTGGTTCTGGGCCCTGAGTGGCAGCTTGGAATTGGCATGCAGGGCAAAGTCAAGTTTGGCCCTCTCTCTGAAGCCCACCCTGTGGGGGAAGACAGACACCGGGCAGATGAGCAGAGTGTGGAGTCACTGTTGGCTCAGGGACAGTACTGGTGGCAGCAGCAAATCCCTGGGGAACCTGATGTAGGTGCCGTGGGCAGGTCCCTGCGGTGGGCGCTGCCACACTGTGAAGGGTGCCACAGCACCGCTCGCGGGAGGTGTGTCCCCCATCCTGGGCCTGTGTCCGTGGGAGGCACCCTGCCCACCACTGCCCCCACCCGCTAAGGCCCTCTGGGTCTGATTCTCCTGAGGCGCCTCGTGCCCTGCTGGCCCCTCTACCGTGTGGCTCCGGGTTATCCTCCCCTGCCCTTCACTCACCCAGCCCTTGCTCTCCCAGCTCTGCTCTGCCTCTGGGCCTTGGCATCTGCTGAGCATGTTTCCACACACGGAGCCGCTACGCTCCGTTCTTCCTCAAGAAGCCCCTGCCACGTCCACTTGTCATGCTTTTCTAGTGGGATCTCTGCTGAGCTTGTTTCTTTGCTGTCTGTCTGCCTGACTCACTTGCAACAAGGGCAGGAAACCCACAGGTCCTCCATCCACGCTGCCAAGGGAGCAGATGGCTCCCTGGGAACCCCAGGCTCTGGGCTGCAGAGGCCTTCAGGGTGCAATCTGTAACCGGTAGGCATAGAACGGAGCACACAGGCCCTGTATGGGCTGTGGGAAGCAGTGCTGTTGGACACTTCAGGCTGGCTACTGCAGGATGTGACACCTGGTGACAGTTTCATTGGTGGCTGCGACACTGGATATGGGAGAACAGAGAAGGGGCAAGGCCCAGAGAAAGGATGACAGTGTCCCACAGAGGTGGAGAGGCTGCCTGACCTAGCAGGCCCCAGGAAGGGGCATCCTGGCACAGGTTTGAGGCTAGGTGAGGCACAGCAGAGAGCAAAGATAGCTGTCATTCCCGGCTCAACTGACTGAGGAGATGGCAGGGCAGCCAGGCATAAATAAATAACCTATCGTGCACTGCTGAGGGACGGAGGTGAGGCGGGGCTCCTCTGGCAAGCTGCAGAGGTACCAGCCTGCTCTGTTGCAGACCCTGCATGTAACGGCCTGCCAGCTCAGAGCACAGGTCAGGGGGTCCACAGCTGGCACCGAGGTCTGATGCCAAGAACTCTAGTGGATGGGGTAAGTCACCGAGCCACACTGCTGGAGGTGCCTAACTCCAGCTGGACAGCAGAGGTGCGGTGCCTTGCAGCCCACTGGTCTCAGGCTCCGGGGTCTAACCGACACACAGGACCAGGCAGTTTCACACAGACATTGCTTTTCTGTCTCTTGCCGAGGAAATGGAAGGGGCCTCATCCAGGGCCATGGTTCCCTGACCTAGGTATGGCAGTCTGCCAGTCTCGGCACCGGTCCCCCCACAACCCTTCTGGAAGCAGTGGGCACCAGCTGAGCTCAGGACTTCAGCGCCCGCCTAGCTCTGTCTGGACACTTCAATGTCTGTGCCTGGAAATAAACCATCTCCCCACTGTCTCAGGTGGGCACAAGGAGAGCCCAGGAGAGCAGAACCATGCCGCGCAGGGACAGGCATAGTCCCGCAATCATGACATGGAAGAGGACATCCCACGCCTGGCCTACACCCTAGTGTCCCTTGGGATTCCGGGATCTGTCCTGAGGACCTGCCGATCTATCCTCTGACACTTCAGTCACCTCGGACCTGAGTTTGGCTGCGCTTATTTTAAAAGTGCCTTTTCCACCCCTCACCATTATGTGACTTCACGGGCTGTAAGTCTCTCCAGCCTTCCACCCCATTTCCAGCCTCAGGGCCTCTCCCCCTCCCCCACACCCCCACCTCCTGTTTGTGTAAACACTCTGCTCCTCTGTGCCTATAATTAGCCCCAAATAGAATAATTCATAACAAACTTTATTTCTTGTGGCATCTTTCTTGCTAACGTGTCACTGAGCGCCTCGCAGCATCAGCAGGAGGGAAGCCAGTCTCCAGGGGGAATGGTTGAGAACTGTGCCTCCCTCCTTCCAGCAGACACACATCCTGTGGCACCTGCTTTTTCTAGAAGGTTACAGAAACGGGCATATGTAGCATGCAGTTTTTGTGAATAGCTTTGTCCACAGTTGCCTGCACCTGCTGTTCACCTGGGCCGTTGTCTGAACACACACTGAACACCTTTCTGTTGCTGAGCAGAGATGGCGATGCTGGTGGGCGAGACGCACCTGACCATCCTCTTGGGTTCTTTTACAAGCAGCCTCTGCCCACCCCAGACCGGTGTTTCTCCGGAGCGAGGCTGCTAGGGCCCACAGTGGACATGCTGAATTAGTAAGTGGCACTGGCTCTGCCATGTGTGCTCTGTCACTATCTACTGTGACATCTCAAACACTGCTCTCAACAGCTTTGACTCTTGCTAGTCCCATTTTGCAGATGACAAACTACAGCGTGTGCAGGGTCACACGGCTAGGCGCTGTGGAGCCAGACAGCCTGGCTCGGGTCTGTACAGGAAGCGCTCTGTTCTGCTGGCACCCAGCCCCTCTGGGCTCAGTCCAGAGTGAGGCGCTCTAGTGCTGAACCTGGACGCTAGAGACCCCGGTTCCCGTTCCCTCAGAGTTAGATGTACACTTCAGACCCTGCCGTGCCCCCAGCTGGCACTAGCATCCACAATTGCCTTTGTCACTAAGGACTTCTACGGATGGAAGGTGCTTGCTATGTTAGTTTACCTTACTATGAGCTCTGAGCCCCAACATTACAGGTTTAACCAAGGACTAAAAAACCGCTTCTGCTGTTCCCCACAGCCTGACAAAGTATGAGCAAGGCCTCACTCAGGCGCCCCCACTTCTGGTGAAGGAAGGATGGGGTGGCTTAGCTAGACAGCCAGCACGAGGGGTGTAGCTCTGCTCTGCACGGCTGGAGGGCAGTAACCCTCTCCTGCACCCTTGAGCAAAGTGGTCAGGAGGCCATGGGGACAGGTCTACCCTTTGGTGTCACTGTCCCACACAGAATAGGTTCCTTTGAAGTTGGCCTAGACTCAGTCCGTCCTGATGAGAAGTGGGGAGGAAGGGAGGGCTGGGTGAAAACGTCTTTCAGTGGGCTTTCAGTGGGCTTCCTCTAGGAAATGTTCCTGGGACTCTCGGGACAGAGAGTCCTCAAAGTACCAGCCACGCGTGAGGCAGCACCCCATAGACAGGTCCTCCCTAAGGGAGGAGAGGAGGAGGTGGGTTACCCCTTTGGAGCCCAGGGTTCACTGGGGCGGCTGTAAGACTGGCTGGCGGGAATGGATAATGGCTCCTGCTGTGCCCCCTCTGCCCCATCCTCTCCCTTAGGCCCACAGGCTCCTCCTCCCAGCGACACCGAGGAAGCAGGGACCGGAAGCCCAGGGTGCTGCCTGCCTCAGCCTCACCTCCCCCGCCCCCAGCCTTCTCTGCCCCTTGTCACAGTTAGACTGACCCCTGCTAGGCCACCTCAGGGGCAAGAACTCTACTCCGAGGCCAGAGCACGCCCAGGCTGCATGATGTGGGCACAGCACAGCCCTCCACTCCCTGACCAGAGGTCTTCATGGGGTACAGTGGTGCTGTCATTTTACCCCACTGAGCCAGGGAGTCCGTGGCCATCCACTGCCCCAGCCCTGGGATGCATACCCACTCTCCTCATTGCCCAGAGACCTTGCTGCCACAAGGGGTCCCTGGTTCTCGCCGGGTCCTCCTCTGATGTCCCCATGTCTAAGCAACCCAACTTTACCTCCATCTCGCTAGAGATGTGCAGTGATTTGGAGGATGTGGCAAGGGTGGGGACACAATAAAGCCAAGGGCTGAGGACGAAGATTCAGTGTCAGAGACAACAGCAAGAATGGCTTTGTACAGAGAGCACAGGATATCAGCAGGCGTGATGGCCCGATACAGCAGGTCAGGCTGGGGACAGAGAACAGGGCTACAGGCCCAGTTACTGGATGCCTTTAGCTACATTCCTGGCCTCCATCTCTCTTTTTCCCCACAGAGAGCAACTCCAATTTCTCTGAGGGGTCTGCCACTGTTCTGTAATTCGCCAACTGGTTTAGATGAATCCGTGACTTGAGCGTTCCAGGATGCATCCAGATTGCCTCCAATCTACTGTGTCTCCTGTCTTGGGAATGGCGATGGATTCGAGTGGGCATAGAAAACAGTGGATGAAGTCCTAGCAGCGGGAAAGG
Source organism: Cricetiscus sungorus (assembly GCA_030556225.1). Taxonomy (NCBI): domain Eukaryota; kingdom Metazoa; phylum Chordata; class Mammalia; order Rodentia; family Cricetidae; genus Cricetiscus; species Cricetiscus sungorus. The sequence continues at coordinate 21,959,153 of JANBXA010000190.1, read as the reverse complement.
AACTGAGGGCTGGAGCCGCTGCAGCCACTCTGTCCCCAGACGGCACGGAGAGTCTGGGGGTGAGAACAATCCAGAGTGGCCGAGCCTGTGGATCAGGCTTTCTCTAGTCAGCCATACCTGTGGGCTTTTCAGTTACAAGAGGCAATGATACCCGCTTACTGCTTAAGTCTGTTTGAGTTGAGTGTTCCATCACATTGCTACCAAAAGGTTCTTAACTGAGAAGCGAGTTTGGCTAGAAAATAGGAAACATGAGCAGAGAGAGGGGACGAACCTGGCAAGACAGATCAGAAAGGAACTTGAGTGACAGGTTATTTCTTCAGGCACCGGAGCAGCCAGAGACCTTCTTAACAGGAGAGTGACTAGTGACATCTCACTTCAGCGCGAGCATCACCAAGTCCTGCCTCTGACATCACTAGCCTCCTGATAGCCAAATACTAGGGTCAGGTTTGTTAAGAAAGCATGGTAACAGTATTAGTCCTTTTTTTTTTTTATTTCTGTAATAGTATCCGAAACAAGCTAACTTTATAATAAAAAGAGGCGTGCTTAGTTCACAGTTTTGCCTTTGCATTACTGAGACTGAACTCGGGGTCTTGCACTTGCTGGAGAAGCATTCTTCCATAGATCCGGCCTCCCCCCCCTTAGCCCATGACCGTGGAGATTGAAAAGTCTTCCTGGTTCAGCCTCTGGTGACGATCTCGTGGAAGCTGGCATCTCAGCAGCGGAAGTGTGCCTGGGAACAAGATGGCAGGTCACCAGACAGAGCCAGAGCACTGGGGAGGCCAGGCGTGCTCTTCTTATATTCACTGTATGTGTGTGGGAACCCAGGGGCTGTGCATTCTACTTTAATCTCACCTGAGAGCAGAACCTCCTATTACCAGGACCCCCCCTTCACCTCTTAAAGCCCTCACCTCACCCTCTACCACCACAACGAGAGCCAAGCCTCCAGCATGAGAGTCACTGGGGGACACGAGCCGTACCCAGCCGCAGCAGCCACTTTGCCCGGGACAAGATCTGAGAATTTCAGTGGATGATTGCAGGACGCGAGTTTCCACCCACAAAGGGAGCTCCACACTGGACGGCCCTCTTCAGTAGCTTTCTCCTTTGAAAATGGGTAAATGAATTCTCCAGAGAGCTTTAAGGGGTGGCGGTGGGGACCTCACAGGAGCTAGCGGAGGTCATGGCTGGCAAAGCACAGCTCTAACTAAACTGGCTTTAAGTATGTGGGGAGTGGGGAGCTGTCCATGGCCTGAACCGCTGTCCAGGGCTGAACTACTGTCCATGGCACTAATGCACCGGTCACGGCCAACTTCACAGCCACCTGGCTCTGTGGCTGCTTGGAAAGAAGTAAAAGCATCTTAGGAACCTGGGTGGAAAAGCAGACTCCATAGCCTTTCTGTCCCTGTTCATCCCTCTCCCAGAAGGCCTTCTGCACGAGTCAGATAACCTGGCAGAGAACCAAACAGCCTGTTTCCTCTTTATGACCATGTCTCCATCCTAGTGCCTAAGCTTCCCAGGGTTTCAGGGCCCGGAAGGGCTCAAACATCAACCCAGTCCAGCGGCCTGTGGGGGAGCAAGCCAGGCAGAGACAGGCGCTGGGGAGGCAGCTGGAAAGACAGGCTGCATGCGGCAGCAGTCTCCGGAGGGCCTGGCAGGCGACTTCCGTCTTCACCATCTCACGGTGCCTGTGCTGGACAACAGTGTACAGAGCTTTCCTGTCATGCTAAGGGCCAGTGGCTGGCACTTCTGAGTGCAGGCATGAATGTGGGGCTAGAAAAACCTATGGGTCAGAGCTCAGCATGGGTGCTGGGGCATCAGTGTGGGGTAGGGTGGAGAGGTGTCTCAGGGCAGAAGTGGGCTGTGGAAGGGAAAGGAGCTGAGGCTTATTGCAGACACGAATGCAGACAGGGCTAGCAGTGGTCATGCTGCCCAAGAATCTGGCTGTGGTGGGGACTTCCTCTATGATGTCATTGTCATGGGCCATAGGGCAGCTCACACTCTAATTTTGCCCAGGAACCATTCTGGTTCTGCAACCCACGAACTTATCTAAACCCTTGTGGAAGCAATTTATATTTTCAGCCCGTATCACCTCTAGGGGAAATGATTTTCAAAGTCTGTTCCCTACCGAGTACAGCAGGATTTCCTGTTATTGGTTTTAAACCTGCCTTCTCCTGAGCGTGGCTGGGGGCCAGGGAGGGGGGCGGCTGCCTGTGAGGCAGCAATTTAGCCAAGGCCCCTTCTTGCTAATTTTATAGACCTCTTCCATGTTTTCTCACAGAGTCTGCTTTCTGAGCTAGTCCCGGGTGGGCCAGGATGACTGTAGACCTGGTCCCCTTCCCATGCCTCTCACTCTCCCCAGCCACGCCACTTTCGGTAACTTTATCATTTCCGACTTGTGTGTTCTCTGAGAGTTCAGTGCCTCCATTCCACAGATGTGCAAACTGAGTTACCACCACCCGACGATCTGTGACTACTCACCATTTCCCGGAACTCTGACTGGCATGCCTCTAAGAAACCACAACCTCAGTGAGTCATGGGGGGAAGGGGTCCTGGATGACTTCTCCAGCTCCCTTCCCTCCCCATCTGGGCCCCAAACTCCCTCCACCTAGACAGCCTCCGTGCCGGGACCCCAATCCAAACTCAGTGTCACCTTCTGCCCTGCCCAGCGCCTTTCAAGTTAAGACCTCCCGATGCCATCCTTCATCAGATTCACCAGGGTGGCATTTTACAATCGCTCAAAAGAGCTGAGACTTAACTGCAAACTCCATCATTTTACCATACATAAACTATTCCAGATTTTTTATTTAAATGCAGAAGCAAACAAAGACGCGCTTCGGCTCTGCCCAAACGTGCATCTCCTACGTCTCCAAGACGGCTCGGCCCTCCACACCTTTTCTTTTTTGTCAGCTCTTTCTTGATGAGAAAACAGTTGCTTCGCATTTCAGATGAATCCATTTCTAAGACTTTTTTTTTTTTGTAATACGGGGTGCCCCCACACTCCTGCTCAGGTGTCCACGTAGTTACAGTCATCTCTGCACCCCTCCCCCTCCTCCCCTCTCAGCCGCACACCTGCGCATGGGGAGGAGCTCAGAGATGTCCTCTGCAGAGGCCAGGGATCTCATGTGTCTGACAGGAGGGAAGGGGATGGAGCCAGGCAGGAAATGCCAGCATAGGAGGCTGCAGAGCATCTGTAACTACTGGGAAAAGGCCAGGGACTCGCCTGGAAGTTGGACCTCAGCTAGAGAACCTGGATGACGGCGGCCACCAGCACGGGCCCAGTGGCCTCCACCCAAGAGCTTTCATAGGGGACTTGCATGCCGTGCTGGCCAGTGGCCACTGTTGACAGGGGAGAGACGTGACTGACAGGAGTCCCTGTGCCCCTAGGAGGGCTGGCTATGCAGGACAGGCTTCTGGAGCCAGCAGCAAGGTCACCTTCACCCATGAGTGCATCCAGCCCCGGTGCCCAGGGCCAATGTCCACTGCAAGGTGTACAAGCCAGCAAGGCCCTATCCTCAGGCTCAAGTGGCGTGTGAGAACACCTGTCATCCCCAGCAAGCCAGGCCAAGCCCGGCTGTCCTTGGCAGTGCTACCCGTGCTCCCATAGTGCGAGGGGCTTGCCCACAGTACCTGGGGTTTCTGGACATTTCCACGAGATGCAGTGGCTTCCCAAAGTAAAAGAGGTGCTGACTCCCAGCCATGCAGTGCCAGAGCCAGAGAGGGCACACTGCACCCTTGCACCTTGATCTGCCTTTTGACTGCTTCACTGGCTAATGTCTTTCCTCACCACTGGTGCAAGGCAGGCCCAGCCTGACAGCAGCTCTGGCCTGGAGCACTGAGGCTGCTCCCCAGGGAGCCCTAACAACCACACACACACACACACACACACACACACACACACACACACACACACACACACACACAGCTCTGCAGAGACCTGGGAGGAAGACAGACACTGGCAAATTGAATTGTAATCAGAGACTACATCTCCCAGCACTTAGGGACAGCTTCTCTGGGGATGGGCTCACAAGGACACAGGTAGAGGGGAAGGGGAAGGGGAAGTGGGGGGGTCAGCAGGGGACAGGACTGGAGGGGAGAGACTATTTACCCAGCCCACCAAGCCCACCCCTAGCAAACTCTGCTATTGCTTATGGTTCTCAGGTCAAGTCTCTCTGACTCCCTTTTCCTCCTCCCCTAGCATTTTTCTTCCCCTTGGGGTCCACAGAGGACAAGACTCGATAGAAAGATCTGTAAATGAACAGCCCCTCCCTGGCCCTGGGGAATATATTAGAGGCTGAAGTGATGGCCAAAATGGGACAGTAATCCAGGGAAGACAGGGAGACGAATCAGGCCGGCTAGGCCACTAATGCCATCCATGCATCACAACTGGGAACAGAGAGCCACTTCTCAGCCACAGACAGGACGGGGACAGAAGGGGGGGGGACCGTGACAGAGAGCCACTTCTCAGCCACAGACAGGACGGGGACAGGAGGGGACAGGAGGGGACAGGAGGGGACAGGAGGGGACAGGAGGGGACAGGAGGGGACAGGAGGGGACAGGAGGGGACCGTGTCTCTAGCTCGTTTGTTCTCCTGTGCATGCCTGACAGCGTGTAATTACTTCATTTCTTCACCTGCTCACTGGTGTGTTTCCTGTCCCCTGCCCTTGAGTCTGAGCCCCGTGAGGGCAAACAGGTGGCACCGCTGGACATCCCAGCAGCCCGACACGTGGCCCAGAGCCCACAGCGGGCAGCAGCACTGGACAAGCACTTGCTGAAGACATGGGGTGATGCATGGCAGAAGGGACTGACAGGCGAGTAAGCTGAGAGGTGGGGTCATCCAGGGTAAGCCCACAGCCTGCAGATTGTCTCTGAGCTCACCTGGTGCAACCCGGTCCCAAAAAACAACCTAAACTTTCTCTCCAGTTGTCTCCTCTTTGCCTGAGTCTTGCTGTTCCCTGGCCTCATCCAGGACTTCTGCATGCCAGCTGACCGCTGCACCTGCCAGGGGACTGAAAAAGGTCTTGAGAGAGGTCAGCCCGGCCCAGGCCCTTGATGCTGCCCCTTCCCTGGGCCAGCAAACCCTGCTCCATTCTGGTCGGGTTGTCTCTCTCCCTCCGGCCTTCCGCCAGCCGCTCACTGTGATCCTTGATACAGAGGTAACGGGCTTGTACAATGTGGACCCTATGGCTCCTCACTGCCTCAGGTCACACACCAGTCCCATGACACGAGAATGAACAGACGCTGTACTCATTCTACAGGTGAGGAAGTGAGTATAATCAAGCAATTAAGAGGTGAGCCCCAGTGTAAACAGTAAGAATAAAAATTGCGATTAGGAGCTGGGTGGTGGTGGTGCACACCTTTAGTCCCAGCTCTCGGGAGGCAGAGGCAGGTGGATCTCTGTGAGTTCGAGGTCACCCTGGTCTACAGAGTGAGTTCCAGGACAGCCAGGGCTACAGAGAGAAACCCTGCTTTGATACCCCCCACCCCACACACATACACATTGTGATTAGAGCATAAAATGGAGCCAAGTATGCCCACACAGCTTCTCAGGACGCTAGGCGAGAGGATCACCTGAGCCACTGAGTTCAAGGCCAACTTAGCAACACAGCGAGACATTGCCTCCAAAATTAAAAACAAAATCCAAGTGGACAGGCATGGATTCCCTTCTTGATACTGTCAGCAAGTCACAACAGTAACCGGTGAGTCCGCGCCAACTCTTACACACCAGGCTGGAGCCTGACCTTTGACCTTCTCTGTACCTCAGTTTCACATGTGAAGACTTCAGCCCTCTCCAGTGTCCACTGTGTGGCTTCAGAGAAGAAATGTGTGAGCATGCTCAGGACAAAAGAGTGACATCTGGGTCAGAGCGCAGCCACAGTGTCCCGACCAGGGACCCAAGACCTCAGCCAGGAAGCAGCTGTCATTGCCTAGGGTCTTGGAGGGACAAGTGTGTGTATATGGGGGTGAGGAGGGGACAGGGTGGCATGAAAGGATTTCCAGGAAGGACCAGTTCTGGGAAGTACACAGGAATCCAAAATGGAGCCAGGGCACCGGCCAGGTATGGCAGAGGGGTGTTGTGACACAACAGGATGGCAGGGAGCAGACCTGCACAGGGACCAGTCCGTACCCACACTAGAATTCTTTCATTCAGAAGCGAGCCATGTCAACCCAACAGTCACCACTGGAGGCTGCAGGACCCTGTGCATCTGCTTGCAGATGAGAAGAGAAGGCAGGTGTCCTCACCATGTTAGACAGGCAGGTGACGGGCAAAGGGGTGCCTGGCACAGGGCTGGGGACAGGGGCTTAGGGACTCCACAGCAGCTGACTGAAGTTGCCAGCTGCAGCCACATAAATCGTGCCCTGGCCCAGGCTGGCGTCCATTAACATGAAAGATTCCATCGCAGTCTACATCCTCCCTGTCTTGTACGGAGACAGCAGGTAATTAAAACAATAATTGTTTTCTGATGTTGCTTCTGCTGAACGATAAAAGCTTCTAGTTATTTTCCTTTCACTGGCTGGGGGGGTTGTTGGGGAGGGGCCTACTCAGGGAGTAGGGGCGGGGCCACAGGACACAGGAGTTTGGGAGGCAACAAAGGTAAAGAGAGCTTTCTGTGTGGCTGACACAGAAGGGAGGAGCCTGGTTCTAGCTTAATACACACTACATACCACACACACACACTATAACACATAAATAAATGAATACATACATCATACACATATACATACATACATGCATGCATGCACACACACACACACACTATAACACATAAATAAATGAATACATACATCATACACATATACATACATACATACATGCATGCACACACACACACACACACACACCACACACGTACACCTCTCTGGAGAGAGCCACACAGCTTGGAAGCCCCAAGAAAAAGAGGGCAAGATCCCAACCAAGAAGGCTATGAACGATGGATGTGAGGAGACCGTCTGTCCAAAGACTGAGGACGCCTCACAGTGACCCTTGGTACACCCAGAGACCCTGGAGTGGAGGCGATGGAGAAGGGAGAGGGCCTGGAGTACCCTGCATTAACAGTCTGCTTCCCACAGATCCATCCATCATCTATCCACTCCCCGCCCACCATTCCTCCACTGGCCCAAAGAAACTTAAGCTTTAGTGGAGGGAGGGTAGAGAGTAAAGAAGGAAACAATTCAACAAAGAGGGCCCGCCCACTGCTGAAAATGTCATGAAGAAACCAAGGCAGAGAGAGAATGATGGGATGCTGGGTGACCTGGAGAGCTAGGGAAGGCCTCTCTGCGGCTAGAGGACATGGAGGAGCCAGGAGAAGATGGACTGATGAGGGGATGTTCCTCAGCCTCCACCATCTCCACTCTGTCACCCTGGTACTTACCTAGCTGCCTTTGCCACACTCTGCCCCACGCCCAGCAAGCTGTGGAAGTAAGGGCGGAGTGATGACTGCTTACGTAGGCAACGTGAATGACATCATACTCGGGGGCTCCCTCACCTTGGCTCCAACTGCCTGGGAAGCTGACAACGTCACTCTAATGCTGAAGACAAATACTTCGTAATCACTAAAAAATGAAATGATTTCACATGAAAATGTTAATGTATTCAAGATCACAGCCATGTACCGTGTCTGACAAATTAGCACCAGCCTGCAGCATTGTTGGTAGCTACATTTATCCTGGTGATGAGACACATACATATGCGTGTGTGAGTGCCTGCACGGATGCGCGCGCACACACACACACACACACACACACACACACACACACACACTCACACACACGCACACGCACACGCACACACACACACACACACACAGGAAAGGAATGGAGGGGTGGAGAGGCTGGGGAAGTGCAGAGAAAGGGGAGGACCAGCAGTCACATGGCTCACAGAGTTCTCTGTAGCCCACTGTCAGCTACAGGGCCACCAGGTCTCAGCTGGCCCCACTGCCCTCGTATGCCCATCCTGGACCAGGCAGGGCTGGATGGCCTTGCAGGAAGGTCACCCACAGACTCAGGGACCAGCATGGTGAGAGGAGAAAAACAATTTTTACAAGAATTCAATGTTCAAAGATATGCATCAGGGTGTCAAGAGACAGGAAGCAGGTGCGTTGCTGGCGGGAACACACAACGGTGCAGGTCCCATGTCCCTGACAGTGTCCAGTGAGCTACCTGACCAGTAGCTCCACTCTGGGAGTGTACCCGAGGGGACGGAAAGCAGGTATTTAAGCAAATATCGGTACAGAAATGTTCAAAGCACCATGGTTTACAAGAGCCGGAGGTGGGAGCAAGTAATAGGTGGATTAAGCGGCACTTGAGCCTTTGGGGCCAGAGATCGGGAAGCTGTTGCTTCCTTTAGACCTTTGGCTGATTTTCTCCCAACTCCAGTGGCACTATGACCTAAGACAGAGAATTATAAAAAGCACAACACGGGGAGCCACGTTCACGGAGGCAGGCGGGGGGGGGGGAGAGGGGCCCCTCCCTGGAGATACTGGCTCCCAGCGTCCGCTCTTCAGCACCCTGTCCCTCAGGGCACAAAGCTCGGGTCCTTCTCTCCCGCCCCCCACTTTTCCAGCCCTCCTGGTCAGCGTGTTTTCTTCTCTCGTGATGGAGTGCTGACCTCGGCTTCCCTCCTCTCCCCTTGTCCCTGGCAGCTGCATCACCCAGCATTCTCTGGGGGAAATACCCCAGTGACAGCTGTCTCTGCAGAGTCCTCCTGCCTGGGTGGGAGGGCTCTGTCCTCCGAGCCCTCTGGCCTTCTTTCTCCTTAGCCTTCCCTGCCCACCTTGTTTTCCTTTCTGCAGGGATTTCCGGGTGGATTTTATTAAGGCAGGAGCTGCAGGCTACCCAGAATTCAGTTTTAATTTTTTGTGGTTCCTTCTCTCTCTCATGCATGAAGTGTTCTGTGTAACCTACACTCCATTTGGTACAAATCACTCTCCAGTCTGTGGTACTTGAAAACAAAAACATGTTTCTTTAAACGCAGCAGGGCCAGTGAACCAGGTGGTGGGCACGCCTTTAATCCCAGCACTCAGGAGGCAGAGGCAGGCGATCTCTGTGAGCTTGAGACCAGCCTGGGCTACAGAGCGAGTTCCAGGGTGGCCAGGGCTCCAGGACCATCAAGCTGACTGAATGAGCGAGGGTACTTGCCATGAACGCCTGACTGGCACATGGGAACTATTAGCTGGTGGCAGGGATGAAGATCTCGCAGTGGGGCGGCCTCTGTCATGTCACAGAGGCCATGGGTGGCACAGTCCCACAATGGGCAGCCCAGAGTGTTAAAGCAGGGCACTGTTCGTCAGGGCCAGGGAACGGGGAGAAACAAGGAGTGGGTGGTGAGTGGGGTCCTGCTGCAATGATAGAAGTCCATTTGATAGAGGCGGTAGACACACACACACACCTCCCGACTCTGTACTTTAAAAGGAATAAATTTATGAGAACTTCACCTCGATTAATACACACACACACACACACACACACACACACACACACACACACCCCTTCACTAGGCCTCTGTCAGCTATTTTGGATGTTGGTATTCGATGGAGACAGCACACATCCAAACGTTTGCTTGGCAGTCCAGGGGCTCAGGTGGCCTGCCTGACCCTCTCCCTGTACCCAGTCCTGCACCACCAGAATCGACTCTAACATAGCACAGGCCCCGGCCCTACTTTCTATTGCATAACCAAAGCAGAGGAGTATCTGGCCTTGGGCTCAAGCTGTGACACAAAGCAGACCAGAGAGCCAGGCCTTCTGATGTTCTCCAATCAGTTAACAAGATGAGACGTGGCCCAGAGGAACTTCAGGCACTCTAATTCTCCACTGTGCTCGTCCAGAAGTAACGGCGGCATCACTGAATACAGACGAAGTTCTCTTCATGTGCACGATTTCATGTTCAAACCAGAACACGCCTGCTGCCACACCCCACAGCTCCTTCCTCCTGGCAGTCCCTTCTCAGCTCAAACGCTGCTCCACAGAGAGGCCTTCTGTGACCAGCCGGTCTCATCTGTGACCCTGACTCTAGAAGGCCACCCCCACTTGGTACACCTGTGGTCGTGTGGCCCCTCTGACTGCCTTCTGCTAAACAATAATAAGCATTCCTCATTGCTTTAGTCTGTCTGCTTGTTTGCGATTGTCTCCAACCTTAATGTGGGTTCTGTCAGGGAGGGGAGTGACTGGCTTGCTCTCTGCACTACTGACGTCCCTAATGAAGCGCCTGGCACATAGTAGGTGCTTAACGCACACGTGCTTAACGCACACATGCTGAATGCTGAAGGCGTGTCCTCCTTGCCTAGCCCTGCCCCACAGTCTGTCCATTCTGTCTTCCAAAGAGCTGAGGCTGGGACCTGGCTATGAATGACGGTCATGTGACATTAGTCAAGTCGTTTCTCTGAGCCTACCTCAGAAAGAGCCTGTGTGTAAGCGCGTTGTAAGACCTCGGCAAGTCTGGAACTTCGCCTCTGCCGCTCAGTTTTCCCCCGAAGCTCCGAATGGCTTCCATACCTCTAATATTCTTTCCCTCTCTGTAGGTTCCCAGGCCTCCCTGGCATGCTTGCTTCTGAGCAGGCTCCAAGCAATGGCTCCTGGCTTTGGCACAGCCTACCTCCAGGCCTCAGCTGTCTGAGCCCTCCCTCATGACTGCCCACAGTCTCCAGCTCCTTCCCAGTTCCTACTGCTTGCCCTTTGCCTCTCTCCAGGTTTTCTCAGAAGCAGCCATTTTCCCCAGAGGGCCCTCAGGAAGGGACCCACGCTCACGTCATCAGTCATCGCAAGCTGCTTCTTAGGACAGGTCTCACGTCTGTGCTGATGCTCCGATTGCACCTCAGAGCCAGTCTTGGGACATAGCCTCAACCTGAGTACTAGCTTTCGGAGCAGGAGATGGGGGGGGGCATACAGGAAGGGACTTGCATGTGACCTGTGCACTGAGGCTGAGTCCGATTCACAGAGTGGACAAGCAGCCTCAGGGTAGCGAGCAGGGCATATGGGTGCATACGTGGGCAGGGGACTGCCTATGCAAACTAAGGGCATGGGTTTGTGGGGATGCATGAAGCCAGAAGTGAATGGGAGAAGGGGTGTGTGACACGTGAGTGATAAAGGCACACCAGGTGACAAATAGTACATGGGCACCAGGGGTGATGCCCAGTGAAGTGACAGCCAAGTTCTAGCCCACCCGACAATGAGCTCACTGTGCCTGACTCAGATCTTCCTAAAAGATTTATTTTTATTAAAGTTGTGTGTGTGTGGTGTGTGTATGTATGTCTGTGTGTGAGTGTGTGTATGTGTCTGTGTGTGTGTATGTCTGTGTGTGAGTATGTCTGTGTGTATGTGTATGTGTGTATGTCTGTGTGTGTGCGTATGTATACGTCTGTGTGTGTATGTCTGAGTGTGTGTGTGGTGTGTGTATGTCTGAGTGTGTGTGTGGTGTGTGTATGTCTGTCTGTGTGTGAGTGTCTGAGTGTGTGTGTGTGTGTGTGTATGTCTGTGTGTGAGTATGTCTGTGTGTATGTGTATGTGTGTATGTCTGTGTGTGTGCGTATGTATACGTCTGTGTGTGTATGTCTGAGTGTGTGTGTGGTGTGTGTATGTCTGTGTGTGAGTGTGTGAGTGTGTGAGTGTGTGTGTGTGTGTGTGTGCACACGCGCATGCTGGGGGCAATTCCCTCAGAGGCCAGAAATGTAGGCTCTCCCTAAATCTGGAGTTACAGGTGGTTGTGGGCTGCCAGGCATTCTGGGAAGTGAACCAGAGTCTTCTGCTAGAGCAGCACACTCTTAACTGCTGGGCTATTTCTCCAGGCCCCTAAGTCAAGAAAACCCTGTGGCACGATGGTGGCTCAGAATTTAGCCCAGAATTTAGGAGGTAGAGGCAGAGGCAGAGGCAGGCAGATCTCCCGTTCGAGGCCAGCCTGGTCTACAGACTGAGTTTAGGACAGCAGGGCTACACAGAGAAAACCCTATCTTGAAAAACACAAACAAAAGCCTGTGGTCCAGTTTTCATGTGGACTCTGTTTTCCGAATGCAATAGCTGCTGCTTCAGCCGTGCCCTCACACGGGCCTCCTGGCCACCGCTGGGTGGGAACTCCATCTTCCTCCTGGATCAGGGGTGCTGGGTACCAAGACCCAGCATGTCATATAGCATAGGCTGGAGCAGGAGGCTTCTTGACCAAGTTTCAGACATTGCTGGATCAGCTCACAGGATGGAGCGCTCTAGGAACCAATCTCTGGGGCCCTGGGGCCTCCGAGCCAAACCCCCCCCCCAAGCCATGGCCTTCCTCCAATCATCACGTAGGCTCTTCCTCATGGAAGGAAATATTCCTGGCCCTCCGTCCCAGCCTGCCAACCCCTCCACTGCCAAACGAGGAGGGTCATTAGACCTTGATCGACCAACCCAAGGCTTGTGGTCACTCCGGGCCAGTCACTGTGCTCAGGATTCTTCTGCAGTTTGGACAGCCTGGGTCCCACCACAGGAGGGATGTGGAGGCGTCGTGCCTGCATAAAGTATGTTAAGAGAGCTAAGCAACGGGAAACAGAGAAATTCCAAACCCTGGAAGTTGGGACACTTACCAACAAGCCCAGTTCCCTAGGGGAAGGACATTCTCAATCCCATGGAGACAGAGTAAACCCAGCTTAGCTCCAAGCTTCTTTTACTTTACTACAGAGTCTTGGGCTATCTACCTCCTGCTGCCCTCCCTTAATCTCCCTGCTGGGTCCTGATAGGGCCTGCTGCAAACATCCCAAACATTCCCACTGCCACAGCCACCTCTGCCATTGCTGGTTAGGAAAGCTACGTGTCTCCTCCCAGCTGACCCAGACACCTAATCAGTGCAGAGCAGGGCACTGTCCCCTGGGACATGGCTTTAAGTTAAGACTGTTATAATACTCAGCTTGGTCAGAGCTTATGAGGCAAGTCTACACATAAGCTGCAGCCTGGTGGGGTGGGGTGGGGTGGGGTGGGGTTACCACAGTGGATCCAGAACTCTTAAGGTTTCTCCCCCAGCCCAGCTCCCCATCCATTTTCTGTTTCTGACATCACTTCCCCAGGCTCAGAGCTCTGAATCATGTTGCTTCCTCCCCCTTTTTGCCCCCCACATGCACCATCCAGATGCAGCATCCTCATCTGCGGTGTCTCCCACATCTCAGCATCCTCATCCGCAGTGTCTCCCACATCTATCTCTCTTACTCCAGCTTGCTGCTTGCTCACTGGGAAGGGAGGCATTTCTTGCCTGGCTGACCGCCGCAGCCTCCCGGCTGGTCTCCTTGCCTCCAGCCTCTCTCTGCTGCCATCCATCCTCTTTGCCCGCCAGATTAATCTTCCTTAAGCACTGCTCACTGCCTGTCACTCCCCAGCTCAAAGACATAGCCAGCTCCATTGCTTGCAGCCACCCCACCCCCCACCCCCGCGGGCACCGTCTGCTCCAGCAGGCCTCTGTCACACATGGGCCATCTCATGGCCTGTCCCTCTCTACCTCCTCCTACAGCTCTCTGGCCACCACAAGCTGAGATCCTGGCCTCTGTCACTCTCTGAAGCCCCAGGGCATCAAGTGGGTTGTCCTTTCCCAGCTTCTTGTGGCTCTTAAATGTGACTGTGGCCCTGCTACCTCTCTTCTCTGCAGGCCTGGCTTCTAGGCTGTCACAAGTCATACCTGGCCAAGTCACTCTGCATGACTCAACCTTCACCTTATCAGCCTTCTTTCTCAAGCCTCCTCATAAACGCTTGTCACCCCAAAATAAGCACCTTCCCAAGATGACAGGCCTTGACACTTTCTGCCTGTTTTGTCAAGCAAGACCCCCCTCCCCACCACACACACATATAATCCAGGAGATGGAGGTTAAGAACATGCATGTGTGCAGTTGCAGACATCCCAGCCAGTAGCACACACCTACCAAACATTTGCTGTGAGCCGGCAAGGCTGTTCATTACCTGTATTACCTTCTAGGTGAGGAAACAGGCACAGAGGGCTTATACCTGCCCTGAGCATGGTGAGGCGCTGAGCCCAGACCAGCACTTTGCTAGGAGAGGCCCCGGGCGAGCAGCAGTCAAAGGCCCTGCAAGGGAAGTCTGGAGACGTGTCCTGCCTGATGCTTACTTCAAAGAGCTGGGGCAGCCTGGTTTGCAGTTATGAGACCAGCACACTCAGGCCCAGGAGAGCCGACTGCTATAATCTAGACTTCTGTAAGCTAGTTCATACCATACTGCCGTTTGAAATAGGCTGCGGTAGAAGTATTTACATCAGGAAAACTGTCAGTCTTTCTGAGAACCTGTTGTTCGGCCCTGACCCAGGCCCCATTGCTGGGGAATAGGTGCGGACCCCTCTAAGAAGCTGTCTGGGTCTGAAGGGAAGGGGTTTCCAGAAGTCCGGGTGGGAACTGGATCCCAAAGGACTGAAAGGAGGTTCGTAGAAAAGTGTTGGCCAAAGACAAGATATCCATCCAAGTAGACTCAGCTTGTGAACAACATACCTAGCATGAGAAGACAGCCAAGGGCAAAGCCACAGGGGAGGCTTTGCAGCCACTACACAGGAGTGTGTGGGTGCAGGCACAGCTGAGGCCCACAGGGGGTGCCAAAGGCACGGGGAAAGTGGGGGAAAGGACCATGGAAGGTAGGATTTGCAGACCTCTGGGACACTGGGAAGGCCTGGCTTTGCTCGTCGGTGTAGTCAGCAGGGTCATGAAATAAATGGACAAAGTGGACGACTGTTTCAAGCCGTGCCTCCTGGATAAGAAGCTTCAAGGAGTGGCGAGCCACCTGAGGACAAGGCTAAGCCCGCACTGAGGCTTGAGCCCAAGTGCACTCTACAGCATCACAACCTCTGCCTGATCAATGGCATTTGGGCGAGTCTGAGGGAAGAGACACTCCGTTTATCTCCCCCTACCTGTAGTCTTGGGGGTGACACCAATGCCCCAGACCTGAGACAAAAGATGGCCACATTGTCCTCTTTGAATCCAGCCATGTCTGAGACCACGGTTACCCCTGGCTTTGCCGTTACATCTGCCATTAAGTTCCCTATTTTTGCTTAAACGAGAGTCGTCTTTTTTCAATATTTGCAACAGATGTGCTTAGTGTCCCGCGCTGCTTAGTGCCGAGGCCTTGCCAATGATGAGTTCCTGGGATGGAATACACTGGGGAGGTGCTCCTAACTACACTGGACGCGCCATCGCTGAGTAGGCTGGAGATGAGCCCTCGGAGGGGCAAATGGGGCAGGCAGGTGCCCTGCGTTACCAACACAGCGGAGTCCCAGAAGAAATAGCCCAGAAACACCTGGAGGAACTTACTCGTTATAATAAAATAATTTTGAATAAGTCTCTTTTGCTTGAAGATCCAGGGCAGAAGTGAGAGCCTCCTCCCTAATTATAATCAGGGCCCTGTGACCTGGCCAGCCTTTTCCAGGTGCCCTGTGACCTGGCCAGCCTTTTCCAGGGTCAGGATTGAACTAAAAAGGTGGAAAGAACCACACAGACTGTGGTTCTATCAGGCCAGGGAACATCCAGCGGGGAGCCAATGGGCAGGGACACAGGGCAGGAACTGGAATGTGGTCACAGCTGCCACTGTCTGCATCTGCCCTCTCATAGATGGGGCTGACTTAACTTGCCTCATGGACTGGTAAGGTTTTGATGAGACCTCCAGGCACAGCCTAGCACTTACCACCATCAGGGGGCCAATTAAAATAAAAAATGGTGGTAACAGGCTATAGCCGCCCTCCTCTTCCCACCCAGAGTTCTCTCTCAGTAGAAAAAATAAAATAAAATAATGCCCATCGTGGTGGCACATGCCTTTAATCCCAGCACTTGGGAAGCAGAGGCAGGAGGATCTCTGTGAGTTCGAGGCCAGTCTGGTCTACAAAGCGACTTACAGTACAGCCAGAGATACCCAATATAAAGAGCCTGTCTCCAAAAACAATAAATGAATGAATGAATGAATGAATGCATGCATGCATGCATGCATGCTTGCTTTAGGGCATCGAAGGGCCGAAGCAAGCAGGTGCGGCCTCATCTGCAAAGTGGGGATGACGGCCTCGGCTTAAGAGGCAGCCGTGGGGCGTCTTCCTGCCGCGGGTCTGGGATGGCGTCCCTCACCCCACGTCTATGGGGTCCGGGCCCGGGAGGCAGGGGCGGGGCTGTAGCCCTGGCGGAGGCTGGACCGAGCTCCCGGGCGGGCGGCAGCCAAGCGCTCAGCCAGGAACTTGTTAACAGACCCCGAACAAAGAGCCGCTAATCCTGCGGGCGGCCGCGGGCGGGCTGGCGGGCGGAGGGATCCCGCCCCTTCCCGGCTCGGCCCAGCTCGCCGCGCATTAATTAGGCCGTGCGGGGCGGGGACCACAGCGCCTGCCTCCCTCCCGCGGGGCAGCGCCCGGCCGGCCCGGCCCGCCCGCAGCCGCTAATTGCACCCCGGCCGGGGGCTCTCGGGCGCGGACGCCTGCGGGCCAGCCGCCCACGTGTCCCGCAGCCCCGCGGGCCGGAGGAACCGCCCACCCAGCCACCTTGACCGCGGAGTCAGGGGTGTGCGGGTCCGCAGGGGGTGGGCCGGGTCACGCTGCGGGCACAGCCACGAGAGACGGGAGAAGGGGCGGGAAGAAACGCAGACCTGAGAAAGAGCGTTAATGCCTCGGCTTCGCCGGGCTCCGCCCCAACGAGGAGAAGGTGGAGTCTAAGTGGGGGACTTCTCCCCCAGCACGATCCCGGGTGGAGTTGCTAGGAAGGGACAAGCAGAGTTCACTTTACAACCTGGCTTTGGGGTCTGGTGGGATACCGGGTCAGGAGTTCCCTTCCCAGGGTCCCTGTACGTCCCTCAGGTATGTCAATACCTGACTCCCTGGCCCCTCGTTCCCCAATCAGCTACGGTTTTGCCTGGAGCTCAAGGTGACCCTGAGCCTTCCACAGAGACACAGCGGTGACATCCAGACTGAGGAGGAACCCAGCCTTGCAAAGGGACTCACCAGTCAAGGTGAAGGCTCGCCTCTGCTGCTCCCACCATGGTCCAATCAAGAGGCAGGATTCTCAGGGTTTCTCCCCTACCAAAATGGGCCCTGAGACTTCGTTCCCCCGTTCCTGCTCTTCTGCAGGGAGCAGCTAACACTCCGGCCTCCCCAGAATCCACTGAGTCTCCCCAATCTTAATCAGGGCCAGACTGAGTCCTCAGCAGACACACGCGGAGAGGGGAAATGGCTTGTTTATGCTCTGCCCTCTACATCCAACTGGCAAAGAAAGACGAGCCAGACATATCCTGGAAAACAGGTCCTCAACCCCTAGGCTACCCCTGCCTAGTCGCTCAGCAAAGTCTTGTAGACAGCCACACTCTGCGGCTTCCCACCCAAGAAGAAGGAGCCTCCTGTTCTACACAGCACAGTCAACTGCTCACAGGCCTTAAGTGCCCGCCCGCTGCTGGTCCAGCTCCTGTAGGACGAGTCCTATATGGATGAATTCTACGCTGAGACTGAAGAGGGGCAGGGCGAGTGGACTCCAGGGCGAGGAATAAGAGGCGTGGCAGATGCCAAGGGCACGGGATCTCAGGAGGTACTCACAAGGGACGGCTGTGTACGTGGCTGTGCACGTTTGTACCCTTACACAAGCCCATGCCTCACCCTGGCTCGGACCCGGTCCCCAGAGCTTGCCAGCTCCCCCATCATCTGCCTGAGAAATGGGCTCTGCCCTCTGTGCCTGGGAAAGGGGCAGGCCTCCAATACCCTGGCCTTGGGGTCCCTGCTAATCACTAGAGGTGTTCACAAGCTACAGCAGGGCCCAGCTTCTTGGTTTGGGGCCTGGGACTCACAGTTCCAAGCTTTGGCTGTGCCCCAGAAGCCACCTGGCTCCCGAAATACAGCCAGCTACTGCCAGGGCTGCTGGTGTCTTTGGCAGATGTGAGCAGTTCCTGGGAGAGCCTGCAGCTGAGTGTGAGCCCACCCCGGGCCGAAGAGGCAGTTTCCCTGGGCATCGCCTCTGCCTGGGGCCAGCCATCAGGTTCAGTCCAGACAGTTGGAGCCGTTTGTCTGACATCCCTGAGAAATCAAGCGGCAGAGCTGGAACTAGGATTCACACCCTCCAGGGCTCTGTGGCCACATCCTGTGTGGTAGAGATGGGATCGGAACATTGGGACAGAATGACCCAAACGAGAGATGGCAATAACCCCCAAACACCACCCTTTGAGCATGAATTAAACCCAAGTCCTTATAGCATGACACACGTACAGCGGGCTGGATACAGAGTTCAATGAAGCCTCGTCCGTCTGTCCCATTTCGGAGCCTGGGCACGTCTGCAACTCAAAGCCCATCTCTGTCCTAATTCATTGTCTCCAGTGCCAGGGAGGATGGAGGCAGAAGGCAATAAGCCATGAGCCTGAGATGCTGCGGTACACTCTGGGTGCTGCTGCCCACCCATCGGTTCAGACCCCATCCTGTAGATGAGGAAACAGGCTGGGAAGGTGACAGTTACTTGTCCAATGACATGCCGATTAAATTGCAAGACTGCTCTATTTGCCCCTGAAGTCTCTGTCCTGTCCTACCTGGCAGAAAGAGGCCAGAACTTCCCTAAGGAGAAGGACCCTCAGGGGGGCAGGTGAGAGGGAGGAGAGGGCTTGGGGGGCTGGTGGGAATGATTACAGAAAGCTAAGCCCCCACCTGAGAGCAAGGGACGTTGGGGAACACTGGTCCTGGGACCAGACCACACCCGGGTGATGGCGTAGCAACCCAAATCAACTCTATTTGCACATGAGACACTTCTGAGGAAATCAATGTCAAGACAGGGACAGGGAGGGCTGGAAAGTACCCGCTCATCACACAGGCACACGTTTGTGGGTGGCTCACTAACGTGCACTCGCCTGTGCTGGCTCGTTGTCTACATACATGGTGCCCGGACATGGTGCCTGCCCCCATGGGGGCCTGGACTTAGCAGTCTTTACTCTGCCAGGTGGGGGGGGGCTTGTAGTCAGGAATAAGGGTGGGGGCCGCTGCTGAAGTGGATAGATTAAATTTCTCTCTTCCTTCCTGCTTGGCCTTCAAGCCCACACTCCAACCAAGAAAAGAAGGGAAAGCATTCGACGCTTGGCTGCTGTCACTGGAGCGTGCCAGGGGCAGAGAGCAGGCCATATAGTGTCACAGGCAATGGCAATGTTGGAGAAGCACAGGAGAAGGAAGTATCAGGACCAGAGGTGTCTGTCTTCCTTTAGCCCACAGAGCATATCACTGAGCCCTGTGGAGGGGACCTGGGGAGGCTTCAGGGAAACCTCAAGTCGAGGCCCGGCCAGGGTCAGGACTGAGCCAGGAGCTGGAATGCCAAGCGGGGGGCATGTTGTCAAGGCCAGGTGGCACCACGTTCTGCAGGTCTGCAAACGCTAGTCGGGTGGTGTCAAGCCCACCGCAGGCAGAAGCCAGCAATGCAGCTGACCTCTGGGTGCACTGACCAGGTGTCTCCTTCAGGCTCCCACCCCAGCCCAGCCCAGGGCTCGGACTACCTCGGCCCCAGGGAGCCATAGAGAGCCTTCGGCTTCCAGGGGCCTTCGGCTGAGACGAGTCTGGGGCAGGGGAGGGTGGTGGTGAGTAGGAGATGGCCACTGTGATGAGGCAGGTGAGAGCTAAGGGAGCTGGGGGCTGGGAGGAAGCAAAGAAGGCTGGGGACATGGCAATGTCACAAGTAAGACTGAGCCAGATGACTGGATGACAGATTAAATGTGAAGCGTGAAGAAGGGAGAGCCAGGGGAGACAGTAAGGTTCCCGCCTCCCCCAGGCTGTGGGTGAGGGACGGTAGCAATGGCAGGGCCCCGAGGGGGAGGGGGCAGAGGTGACAGGGTTGGCGTGGCATGAGAGGCCTGGCATTGGTGGGCACCCAGCAGGTGCCTAGGTGGCAGCATTGGGGCCTTGGTCTATAAGGGCTGTGCACCCCAAGCCAATGGGCCACAGTGCAAGCCTGCAAGCCTCAGAGTCACGGCAGCACCAGGCAGGAGAAGGGATGTGACAAAAATCAAAAGTAGCTGCTCGAGGCCCCGGGGCCCGGACTGGGAGTGTCAGCACCAGGGTCAATACTAATCCTGACCTCCTAGAAGACAGACTTTCCCAACATGGGCAAGGGGGAGCAAGCAGGCCAGTGGAAGGTTCAGCCCTCTCCCGCAGAGCCCAGGGCAGCCCACCCCATGCACAAGAAGCAAGAACATGGTGCTCTGTGTTCTAGAACAACGGCCTCCCCCAGTCCTGTCAGCCTGGAGTCGGGGTGGGCAGGAAGTCCAGCAGCCTGGGGATGGAAACAGCGATGCGAGGCAGTGTGGAGCCTGTACCCTCCGCTTTCCAGACAGCCTGCCCCTCCACGCCTCTCGAGGACGGGCACCTGCGTCAGGAAGACCCGAGGATACGGAGTTGTATGTGCCAGCCGTGCCGCGCGGACTGGCAGAGTATAAAAGGTAAGTCACATGGGTGCCTGTGGGTGCAGGCACAGACAGGGCTGTGCCCAGGTGTTTGTGTGATACTGGGTGACAAAGGATGGTTACTTGGCCTGGAGGGCAGAGTCTGCAGTGGCTCAGCAATGCTGCCCCCAACCATGCCCCTTCTGCCTGGGTGACCATTTTTCTCCCAGCCACTCACAGAGACATTTTTCACCAGCTGCTGTTGCGAAGGAACTGATGGGCGGGCGCGGGAGCTAGGGTCATGGCAGGGGCAGCCTGCCTGGTTTCTGTCTACACATGCCCAGAGCCTGTGGGGACAGTGAAATGGACCCTCTTTGAGAAGCAGGGCTCCTGCTACCCCCAGACCCTTCAACAGCTCCTTTCATAGGCCCGAGAGCCTGGGGCCAGGCCCCAACAGGTGCCCTGCCAATGGAGAGTGCAGATCTCCACCTCCATGGCTTCCTGAGGCGCAATCTTTCATCCCTGGTTCCGGTGCCCTGACCTACCGGTGCCGGTCACCCCTATCTGCAGTGCTCACCCGTGCAATGGTGCACAGCTACCACAGGCATGAGGCATATCCGTACTCATCTGACCACACGTGCGACACACTGCCCATGCCACACCAGGCCCATTACCCAGGACACACGTAGGTCCACAGCCTTCACACGTGCTCACGTGGCGAAAGGCAGCCTCTGACCACACAGCCCTCTCACACACAGTAAACATTCCCCGGGCATCTAGTCAGTGTGTAGCCATATCTCCTCTGTGTGCAGATTCATTGACCATGGTCAGAGGTGCAACTCATACCCCCAACATGAACGTGTACACATCAATGACAGCTCTGAACCTGAGGGTCCTACAGCATTAAAAGGGGGGGCATTGGGAAGGGTTTGTTAGAGTGAGGATTTAGGGTGCAAAGACGAGGGAGGGAGGTGGAGCAGGTGGGACCAAGTAGGGGACTTGGGGGGGCAGGATGTGGGGGCGGTGAGGCAGTGGTGAGTGAGGGACCAGTCGCCGGCCTAAATCATCAGGTCCTTGATTGAGCTCTCTTCATTCCGGATTGGCAGTTCAGAAATCCACACCCTTAGGATGAACTGTGTGGCCTTGCCAGCCTAGGGAGCACCTCCCCCAAGCAGGTTCGGGGGCATCGAGTACGGAGAATTGCTAAGGCGCCCTTACCCATACAGAAAAACGCGGCACTGCCAAACCTTGGGGGGGCAGAGACTAGGGGACCCCCAAACACGCCGCCCAGCCTAGGTGCAGGCTTCGGGAGAGCAGACAAAGCCTTCCTCCAAGTCCCCTCGTGCATGGAGGTGGGCTAAAGCCTGGGTTAGGAGAGGGCTGGTTAGGGTAGCCAACGAGACAAGTGAGGAGGAAGCAGGGCTGTGCAGTTTCTGAGAGGAGAAGCCCGCCAACCAACAGCCAACAGCAAACAACTCCCCCACTGCCTTCGCTCCCTCCTCCCGCCTGCCTCCACCAGCGAGGCCAGGAGCCACAGACCATCACAGGGGCCGGTGCTTTGACCGTTGGCTGAAAGAGCTGGGGGCTGCTGGGTGCCTCCATGCCTGAGTGTGTGCGTGTGCAAGCATGTGTGGCGGGGACAGAGGAGGACACTGTGTTCTAGACGTGGGCAGAGGCCAGGTGCCATGCTGGGAAATTGTGAGTGGCTGTTTGGGGCAGTCCTACCTGGAAGAGCTACCCCCCCATTTTCTGGGCATTAGTTTATGGTCCAAACCCGCTAATCTTCGAATCCATCAAGTCTCGTCTTTCCAGGGTTATTCCAAACCCCCTCCTCCGACCATTCTCTGGGGCCGTAAACCCAGCAAACTTCCCCCCACCCGGAGGCGTGGGGCGTCTACACTCGCCAGCCAGCCCCGTGCGCAGACAGCTGGTCCTGGACTTGGCAAAACCCCGGCTTCCGGGAGAGCGCACCGGGAAGCTGCGCAGCAGCGAGGCAGCCCCGCGTCCTGCCCGGCAAAGTTTGGCCTCCGGGGGCTGCCAGTCCGGTCGGCCGTGCGGGTCAGGGCCACCTCCTCCCCAGAGCTGAACGTTCGCGCGCACGGTCCCCCGCAAGCCTCCCCAGAGCGCGCGCGGCGTGACTCACCCGAACCACGAAGCCAGGCGGCGAGGACTATGCCCAGGATCGCTGGCCACAGGCCGGGCCGGACGGCCATGGCCGCGGGCGGACGGGCGGGCTGGACTCGGGGCCCCGCGGGCGGGAGAGAGGCTGTCAGCGCCTCAGCCGAGAGCCCCACCTCGGGGCGCCCCCGGGGCCCATGCCAGAGGACGGCACTGCCTCCGGGCGGCCGGCTGCGGGGCGCACGCGGCGCGTGGCTCCCCTGGGCACCCGGAGCGCAGCAATGCAGCCGGGGCGGAGCGCAGCGCCAGCCGCGCCGCGCACCGAGCCAGCCGCCGCGCGGAGCCCGCAGCCGGGGAGCGGGCCGGCGGGCGCCGCAAAATCCGGACTGGAACGGCGGAGCGGGGCGAAGGCGGGGCGGGGCGGGGGAGGAGGGGCCGGGCGGCGCTGCGCACGGGGGCCACCCCCGGCACCGGGGATCCCTTCGGGCAACGCCTGAGGCTCCCCCAGGGAGGAGCTGGGGTAGTGGGCGGGGAGGCCTCCCACCACCCCTCGCTGTCTCCAGGGACAGAGATAGGAGTCTGGAACCCGGAGTGGATTGCTCTTCCGGATCCGGCATCACCCCAGCCCGCCAGTCGGCGCACAGGTGGCCCGGGAGGGGCCCCGGGCTGCGGCGACCCCGGCGCAATGCCAGCCTGCGGAGAGCAGCCCGACTCTGGAGTGCCCCGGGCAGGTTGCGCTGCAGCCCGGCTCACACCCCTGCCTCCCGGCTGCGCCCCGAGGTCGTCAGCGCGCCGCCGCACTGAGCTAGCGCGCGGCTTGGATGGGGGACTGCAGGAGAGGTCCGGGGGGGCCCAGGCGGCTCGCAGGAGCGGCCGGGCCCCCAGTGTCGCACCACCTGCAGCCCCAAAGCAGCCTGGTGGGTTTCAGGGGCACGCGCAGCAGCGTGGCTCCAGGTTTCCCTAATCCCGCGGCGCTTTTGCCCAAAGGAAACAACCTTAGGGCGCAGTGCAACCTGCAAGGCGCGTGGTGTTGTTTGCGCCCCGAGCGCGCGCGGCGCTCGAGACGTGGGCGTGATGCAGGAACCAGAAGGGCTTTGGCAGCTACAAACTCCTGGGGGTCGAATGGAAGCGCCTTAATCTTCTGGCTCTGTGACCTTGGGCAAGTCACGGGCGTCTCTGGATCCTGATCAATGACCGCTGCTGGAATCACCTATTCCCCACCCCCATCCCCTAAACTGGTTAAAATAAACAGAGGGCTGCTCTGGGAAGAGAAGTAAACGCTGCCTCTGTGCACGGGGTGAGGGATCTGAAGGAGAGGGTCCCACTGTCGGTCAGGAGGGGAATGAGAAGGGCGAAGACACTCGCAAACTCAAACGCCCACAGCACCGGTCGATAATATAAATTGGTGCTGCAGGCTAGACGATATAAGAATGGTCTTGGCTTCCACAAAGAGACATGAGCTCTCCTATATTTCTTGAGACACGAGGCCCTCTCTCGGTCTGTCTTTTGTTTCCCACTTTTGATAGAGAAGGTTATGAAAAATGTTTTGCTTCTGTTCTCTCTCTCTCTCTCTCTCTCTCTCTCTCTCTCTCTCTCTCTCTCTCTCTCTCTCTCTCTCTCTCTCTCTCTCTCTGTGTGTGTGTGTGTGTGTGTGTGTGTGTGTGTGTGTGTGTGTGTGTGTGTGTGAAAACCACAGCCAAAGCTCCAGATGTGCACCTGCAGGGCCTGGGCCTGGGGCTAGGCAGGCGGGGAGACAGGGCACAGGTTCACAACTAAATGACTCTTCTGTTCAAGTGCCAATTTTCAATAGAAGCCTTGTCTAGGGAAACAATTTAATTTTTTAAAAGATGTGTTTGTATGTGTGCCTGCACACACGAGTGCATTGCATGGTGCCTGTTTGGGAGCCAGAAACCAACTAACCTGAGGGAGTCATTTCTCTCCTCATGTGAGACCTGGGGATTGAACCCAGGTTGTGAAGCTTGGCAGCAAGCCCCGTTATTCACTGAGCCATCTTGGTGGCCCCAGAATTGATTTTGAATACACGTGTGTATTTATAACCTCTTGTAACGCAGGTAACTGTGCTCCCCAAAGTTAGATTTTTGAACTCTGCTTTGGGTGCTGATTGTGCAAACACATTAGAGAAGGGGGCTGATCTGCCCACTGATCTGGAGTGTGTGTGTGTGTGTGTGTGTGTGTGTGTGTGTGTGTGTTGTCTGTCTGTCTGTCTGTCTGTGTGTGTGTGTATGCGCGTGCATGTGTGCACGCTCGCATGCCCAGGCTATTCTCATTGATCCTATTAACACCCCTTCAGTGCCCTCCTGGACATGAATTTGGGTTCCACATTGTGGAGGAAGTGTCGATGGCTTGGGGTTTGGACACTGAAGGGAGGTGGCCGGGGAGTGGAGTCTGGGGTGCATGGAGAAGTTACAATGTGTCTGTTGATCCTGCTGTGTCCATGCCTACATCTGTAGTCTGCTTTAAGCAGTACGTGGGACCCTGTTAAAGCGACACTTCCCTTATCCAGGTGAGGCAGCCAAGACCTGAGCAAACTGCTAAGCTAGCTGAGAAGGGGCTCATGCGCCACACATTTCCTCCTCCCCAAGCTTCTGCTTTGGGGTTAGAACCTGAGAATAAGGTTAAAGATGCAGGGAACCCTTTCCTCTTCTCTCAGTTCTCCGCCCCTCTCTTTCCCTCTAGAGAGGCCTGTGTAGCAGTCAGGATAGAATAGGTTTTGTCATGATAACAAATGGTCCCCAAAGTATCAGTGGCTTTAATCAACAAAGATTTATTTCTCATTTGTCCATTGTGGGTCTACTGCTCCAGGTCATGTTCACTCAAGGACCCAGGCTACCAAGGAGAAGGAGGAACAAAGGACCTAGAGATGCACCTGACAGCAGCGAATGGCTTGGCCTGAGAAAGGCCCCCACCTGAGAGAGGCTGGAGTGCAGAGCTGTAATTACTGAGTGGCAGGCAGGCAGGGACATGCACAACCTGCCTGTGGGCTGTGACCTCGCTCCAGCCCACACCCACAGCTCCCTGGGCCCATTTCCCCAGCAGCCAAGCTGCTCCTTGCTTCTAGGCTTTCCTATTTGCTTTTCTTCCCAGAACACTTTATCCTCTGCCTTTTAGATAGCATGTTCCTTTCAGTCATTGAGACCTCACCTCAGCTGTCCCCTCCTAAGTGCCACTCAGGCATGCCAGGAGAAAGGAGGGATGGTTTGTGAATGGCTCCCTTGCCTTCTGTTTATGAATCCTGGCGACAGGGCTACCAGGAAAGGGCTTGTCTTACAACCAGGTGGGAGGAGGCTCCCGACATCACTCCCCTCCTTTGCCCTCCATTCTGCTAATCTAGGCTCAGACAGTGTGAGCTCAGGCCTCTGCCCTCACAACAGCTCCAGACTCAAAGGCCATGTGGAACCAACCCTCTCCCCCCTTCAATAGCCCAGGCACAGGGTACAGGATTCACCAGAGCCACCTTGCAGGCCAGAGATGCCTCTTCCCTAGGGAACAAGAACCTGCCCCCTCATTGGCTCCCCCATCTGGGCCCACACCATCATGCCTTCCTCCTCCTCTAGTTCTGTTGTTTCAGAAGACAAAGCCTGGATTTTTTCTCCATGGGGCCAAATGTTTCTGCCCCTGCTGCTAGTATGTCAGTAGGGTCTGGGTCCTGGCCTTGTTACCAGGATTCCTCCCCAACAAGGGGGTGCTCCCCAACAAGGGGGTGCTCCCCGGCAACGGCAGTCCTTTCACGACATCTGCAGAGCAACAGCATGCCTCCTGCCTGCATGGTCTGACATGCAGTGGTGTTCCAATCAGCTGTAGACCAAGGACATCACACCCCCTGACACCCACTGCAGGGGAGCCCGGAGGCTGAGGTAAGGCCATCTTCCATGTGGAGATGTGCCCAAGTGGCCGTGGTGTTGGAAAGAATGCAGGTGCCTGGGCCCGTCCCTTCTGATTCAGGCTGTATAGGGGCATCTGGGTATCTGTCAGCTGTTTCTACCACTGCAGTGGTCAGAAGACCCACCACACATTGAGGAACACTACCCTGGCATTTGCCACGGGCACTGCCAAACATCCAAGCTCCCCCATCTCTCTGTGGACTGCCGATTTCCTGTAGTTAGAGGTGTCAGCTCATCCCAGTTACATTCCATAGTACTGCCTCCAATCTCACTCCATATGGCGCGCTCTTGGAAGGTGGGTGCCATCAGGCAGAGTCCTTGCTATTTTCTTCAGCTTCTTGTCAATCCCAGCTGAGACTGGGAAGTCATACGCTCTCAGCCATGTCCCTGCTGAGAAGGCCCTGAAGCCAGAGGTTAGGACAGAGCCCGTCAGACTCCACCAAGACTGCCTTGCAGGTGGCCCTTTAGGAGAACATTCCACTTTGTTCAGCCTTGCCTCTGACGTCACCATCATGAAACTCGTATTTCAGATTTGTTCACTTCTCAGCATCCAACTTCTTTGTGTCCCAGAATCCAGTGTTTTTGCTTCATTTGAAGGACCACCCCTTCTGCCCTCAGCACACAAAATCCATTTGTTCACCCCACCCCCGTTCCAAGACACAGAGCAAACTTCTGCCTGGCTGATCAGCACCCACTATTCCCTGAACTACAGAAACAGGCATGGAGTGAGCACCGATCTGAACCCATTCACTAAGGCTCATTTCTGGAACTTCCGTTGCAACTAAAGAGTTTCCTTTCAGGGGACGTGGTGTGGTCATGAAGCTCTTGCTGTATGGCATGCAGCTGTATGGCATTGCAGACATGCCTGAGCTGCAGGCATTGGCAGAAAAGCGAAGCCTAAAGGGAACCCCACAACGGTGGTGTGTCATCCAAACTGCCCTGGGGCTGCTAGGCTGGCCCCTGGAACTCTCGATTCTCTCAGCCACTATGTTCCTGTTTTGATTGTTTAAACCCATTTGGGTTTCTGTCATTTGCTTTAGAAATAATGACACATGATTATCCTTTATAAAGGCTGGGTATGCAGCTCAGTTGGTAAGGTACAACTGAGCATGCTCAGAGCCCAGCACTGCATCACCATGCAGGTAGCAGGGGCCTGAACCCCAGCACTGAGGAGGTAGAGGTAGGAGCATCTTTGGAAGGTCTTCCCAGCTGTCTCGTGAGCTTGAAGGCACCCTAGGATGCATGAGACCCTGTCCCCCCAAATTATCCTTTATCAAAGTCTGTTCTAAGCTGGACACACTGACTCACACCATCACAAGGAAACAAAGCAAACTAGCAGGAAGCCAGTTCCTCAGCACAGACTGCTGCCGCCTCGCCTTGGGGTTCCAGGACCAAGGGCAACGCCCAGCACACTCAGGACAGCGCTTGGTCCTTTGGCTTATTTCTTTCAATTTTCACAACCCTGGCAAAGTAGACCCAAGTTGTGTAGATGTAAAGCTTGAGGCCCAGAAAGGGTACAGCGTGCCTGATGCCTCTTATCTGGTAAAGACTCAGACTTGAAGTTGCTTTAGAAACGAGTGACTGAAAGGATATTAGTCTAACAATGGGAATTTTAGAGACACACAGTCATAAGTGCATGCGCAAACACACACACACACACACACACACACACACACACACACACACAGAGAGAGAGAGAGAGAGAGAGAGAGAGAGAGAGAGAGAGAGAGAGAGAGAGAGAGAGAGAGAAACACACACATACAGAGACAACCTTCCCAGCCCTGCGACATCCTTGGCATTTCAGTCTCTAAGGTTTCCCTGGCTACAGAGCCCTTGTTTCTGGTCTCCCCACTGGGCAATTTCGGGTAGGTTTGGAGGTGAGAAATTCAATGCTGAGGGGCCCAAGTAAAAAGGAGGGAGTAGAAAGTGCCAGGAAGGAATAGGTGAGGAGATTGAACCATGCTGAAGCTTGGCACCAGGCCCTCTGCAGATGACCTGATGAGTATTTTGCAGAGATAATTTCATTAGCGTCTCTGGGAGATGAACAATTAGCAAGGCGTCCTGATACTTTAACAGCTGAAGAGAAGGAAGAGGGTGCCTTTCTCGCCCACCCCCACAGCACCCCCTTTCTGCTCCCCCACGCCATCTTCCCATTTACCATTCCGTCACAGAGGTACCTCTGCTCCCAGCCTAGCCAACGTGCTCCCTCCCTCTTCCATGCTCCCATCAGCCTGTGCTGGATCTCTGCCTGCACTGCATCAATCGGTCCCCTGTGCTCTGATCACTCAGACACCCAGGGCTGAAGCTTGGCATCGGTCCAGTCTTCCAAAGGCACTGCTTTTCTTTCTGATACCAGAAAGGGCAGGGCCAGGTAAGGCTTCTCTATTTGGATTGATTTTACTACCAGGTCCTTGGCAACTTCCAGTAGAGATTGGGGCTGCTATTGCAATCCCAGGGCTGGTCCAAGAGGCAGAGTGCAGGAAAGTTCTTACCACCTGTCCTTGTGCCTGGCACACTGTGTCCCAGGGCTGGGCAGAGACTAGTGTTCACAAACAAGGCTTGGGTCAGCTGGAAGGACATTCGTGATCTTATCAAACAGAGAGAAATGGGACTCCAGACACCTGGGTCAGTGTTTGTCTCTGACCACAGCAATGTGTCTTGGTCTTGGGGACACACCTCTCAAATGTCTCAGGTGTCTTGGGGCATGAGAAGGGCTCCGTCCAGCCAGAAGCATTATTGGTCCTGAGAGTGAGGCCTCAGCCTTCATGGCTGACATCACATTCTCCAGGGGTTGCCGATAGATGCTCTCCAGTCAGACTAGATGGTCCCTACAGAGAAGCCACAGTGCTCTCCCTCCTTCAAGGCATCAGAATCTCCTAGAATTGTGTAGAAACTGTTTCTGACCCCCTCCCCAAATCTTCTGATAAGATGTATACGGAAGAGTTTGCGAACCTCTGGGGGTTTTGGACTATTTGTTTTAGAGCCCTTTGCTTTTTGTTTTTAATATAAAATGTTTGTATAAATCTTTGAGACTTTCATACATGCATATGATGTATTTTGATGATATCCACCTTATTCCTCTCCCTAACTCCTCCCAGATACACCCCTCCCACAGAAATCTGTGTTAAGCGGTCTCAGGTGGGCCCTGGAGACTTGGAACCCTGCACACACATGAGTAGGAAGGGAAGAGGAAGCCATTTGACCTGCAGTGGGAACTCTAATAGCATGGTTCAATCGTCAAGGAGTAAAGCAGCCCATGGACGACAAGAAAAGTCTCTTTTTATAATGCACGGGTATACAAGCTATGCAAAACAGATATACAATGCTCTGTGTGTTATACAAGCTATGCAAAGCAGATGTACAATGCACTGTGTGTTGACATTTCAGGCATGGTTACAGAAAAACCATCTACAAAGGTTCCTTGTGGGGAGACAAGTAAAACAGACTGAGAAACACCGCTCACCACAGTCAGGGGTGAAGATGTACAAGACACAGTACTCATGCCCGTGACTAATGACACATGCATAAGTAAACCCACACGCGGGCACACATACATACCCAGCCCACACCCAGATCTGCACATATGAGCACCTGCATGCACAAATACCCTGGTAAGCATAGCTGGATATAAATACACATTCATATCACACACACACACACACACACACACACACACACACACACACACACACACACCTCCCTCACACATATGCAGATACACTCGTCTGCAGCCCACACAGGCATCAGGAGACTCCAAACGCACTGCAATAGTGAAGAGGAGACTGGGTTAGGATTTTAATAAGCTCTTACACAAATAAATATATAAAACCCAGCTATCCGGGGGCTGTGGGCTGCTGCTTATTGCATTCTGCCAGTGACGCTCCTGGCCTCTGGTCCCTCACGGACAGAGGAGCCATGCAGCTGTCTTCACATGTGGTCACTGCGCACACATGCAGGGGAGGGGTCCTCTGAGATGAGTGCATGTCCACTCTGTGAAGGAGGAAGGTCACCTGTGCTGGCACACAGAAGCAGCATCTGGGAGGCATGCATTGGCACAGGGCATGGAGGGCAGAGGGCAGCAGGAGTATAAGTATGGACGATGTTTGGCCTCTCAGAGAACTCAGCTTTCACATTGTCAAGCTCTGTTTACCTTTGCCAGAATGTAATAACCTCCAGGAATGCACGCTGGGTCAGAAAATGGACAGATGAACGAGGTCTCAGAATCCCTCCATTCAGCCGTGCCCTGAGGGGCTGGGTGCTCATTTCACAGAAGAGAAAACTGAGGCAGCCCTGAACTCCCACCCACCCTTCCAGCATTTGGAAGCTGAACCCAAGCTTTCTGGCTCCCAGGCTTTCTGTGACACAGGTCCATGACAACCAAGGGCTGATTTCCCTGTGACCTGTCCAAATCACTCCAGTCAAGCGCCTCAGAGACCCTTATTGGAGTCCAGCACTCAGGAAAAGACCCTCTAGAGAAGTCCCTAATGCCTCCTCCCCATTTTCACTCTGCTCCTCCCTAGTGCTCCCAGGTGCTTGACCCTCAACCTCTGCTTCCCAGGCTCCTGAGGGCCAGCCAGAGCCAGCAGTACAGAGCCGATCAGCAAAGCTCGCCCAGCACAGCACTCTGACTCATCCCCTTGGGGGCTGGTGCACACTGTGTGCCAAGGTTAATTAAACTAGTAATTAGAAGGAGAGATGCTTAATCGATCTGGTTAATAAAATAACCCCCTTGCGGGAGCATGTGGGTGCTGTCACTCTGCTGGGCATTATGGGATCAGCCAAGCATGATGTTCCCTCTGTGCCTGGCTCCTCCACTCCCTGCTCTCCAAGTCACAGAGCAAATTCCTGGGTCCTCCTCAGAGTGGGACCTTGGAAGCAGCTTCAAGGAGCATGAGGTCTGAAGAGACAGCTTGGGTGCTATTGCTATGTGCCAGGATATCAACAAGGTGAACAGTTGTCAGACCTCCCCCCCCCCCCCCCGTCTAAGGCAGGTGCTGAGGCCTCAGGGCCTCCCACATCAGCTAGGAGCCCTCCATGGTCTGTTCTGCACCTTCCCGCCACTCTCTTTGAAGGCTACATCTGTTGGATTTAGCCCTCACGTTCAAAATCTTATCCTTGGTGAATATCTTTTAAAAATTAATTTTTAATGTTACATATTTAACTGGAGTACTTTGTTTCATGTTAGAAGAGGAGGAAGTAGAGAAAGAGGAAGAGGGAGAGGAGGAGGAGATGTGCCCAAGCCCTGGCTGTCACCGGGAGCAGCCTCAGGTGGTGGTGTGTGACCTTCTCCCCATATGCGGGTGCGTACGTGGACACAGCTCTCCAGGCAGCTTCCTAGATGGAAGCGGTCTTACTGCTGCCTCCCTTTTTCAGGGTGCTTCCTCCACCCCTCATCACTCAACGATGATACGAAACACTTGATGTTTTCTTCAATCAGATTTCACCAAGGTGGAATTTTCCAGAAGAGGGGAAGAGCCTCCTTTGCCCTGAGAACCTTGTGCTAGGAATGTCTGGGGCTTGATGCGAGGCAAGCCTCCACTCTGTGCCTCCTCTCTGCTACTGCTCCCTGCGTTCTGTCTAGTATTGCTCAGTGGTTAGAATGGGGCGAGGCCTCAGCAGGGTCCCTCCCCTCTCCAGGGCTACCATTCAGACAGCACCAGCGTTCACAGACGCCTGGTCAGGCATAAGGATGTCACCGGGGACGCCTCCACCCTCACAGCCCCCTTGATACAGCTCAGCTCAATCACAGGGTCCTCATACCCCAGATTCCCATTCTCCGCTCAAAGGCCAGTCCTGCAGGGGCACACCCCAGTGACCTCCTCTCTGGGGGCTTCTGGGAGGGCAAAGGTGCTCAGTTCACCTGGCACCCTCAGCTCTGACACAGTGTAGGCCACTCTGCTGGTGGGACAGCAATGAATGTGCCTAGGCAAGGACAGGGTTTCACCAGCCTTCTAATGGCTAGCTTAATGGGGTCAGACGTCAAGTGGGCAGGTCACACTGAGGCTGCGGTGTGGTAGCCAAAGTCTGGACTGCTATCAGCTATTAGATCCTCAAGTCAATTTCTAGTCTGAAAGGAATAACATGTTTACTCACAAAGGAAAAGACACAAAAGCAGGAGAATAAAGACAGGAGGAGGCAGGGCACAGGCTCAGCCCAGCCTGCTGCTGCCACCACCTGTGTACTCTTGGGCTGGCCGCATCTCCATCAGAGCCCCGTCCACTCCCCTACACACACCCACATGCACACCCACCTACCCTCTCCCCCATGCCAACACCCACCCATCTGTTCATCACTCTCTTCCTTCACTCAAGTCCTGCTTGAGAAGCCTGAACATGACATCTGAAATGCTCCCGAATGCCATTAACGTGACCACGCTATGAAAATTCGGTGCCATGGAACTTTGTTTCATGTGCAAAATTATTTAAAATATTGCATAAAATTACCTTCAGGCTCTGTGTATCAGGTGCATAGGCAAACATAAATGATTTCCATGTTTAGTATTGGGTTTAACCCCAAGACAGCTCATTATATCTGTACAAATAATCCAAACTATTGAGTAGAAATGGCAAAATCTGAAACAGTTGTGGTCCCAAGTATTTCTGATAAGGATTATTCAGCCCGCATTTATCACCTGCTGCAGATGCCATGCCTGGTGCCGGCTGTAGAGTCTGTCTTCTTGGAACGGAGTGTTCTAGTGGAGACAGAGACGAAAGGACGGGTGATAAGTATAAACTAATTCTAGATTGTAAAGAAATGGGCAAGATAAGAGCGAGAAGGTGGGAAGATGAAGGGAGCGTTGCTTCAGCAGGCACAGAGACCTTGGGGAAACACCACGAGTGGGGGAACCAGCAAATGTGAGGCGGCTCACCCTGTGGGAATCCAGTTCAGGCTGGTACCAAAGCCAAGGCTGAGGGGGTGGGGCAGAATCCAAGAGCTGTCAGGGGGCAGACGCCAGATCTCCAGCGTTCCGGAGGTGGAGAAGGGCAGTCTGGACTCGTCCCTGAGAGCCACGTGGAGCCAGCAGAGGCATGCAGTCTGATCGACACCTAACACGTCTGTCCAGCTGTTGCTTAGTAAAGATGATGACTGGGGATTTGCAACTTGGATGCAGCTGAAGTCAGGGTCATTAGCACAAGTGCAAGAGGCCTGTGGTGGAGCCTCACAGGAAGCAGGCTGAGGCAGAGGTGCAGTGGGTCTTGAGGCTGGAAGGGAGGAAGGGAGGAAGGGACAAGCCTCTGGACCCACGAAAGGAAAGCCATGCTAGCACTTGTCATGGGATGCAGTGGGAGGGGGCAGCAGATGGGGCACAGACAGATTGGATTTCATTCTGGAAAGAGCCATCTGGTGGCTGTGGGAGGAAGCATAGCAGGTACCCAGAGCCCACCCTGTGCCCCCAGGCTGGCTGCTCAGCTGCAGGTGCCTGGGAGCAGCTCTGAGCACCCAGGAAAGCAATATGGACAGGCTTCGGTGACGGTGTGTCTCCCCTTCACTTGCTGACTCATCCCCAGGGATTAGCAACTCTGGCGCTGCATCTCAGTATCTCCAGAGGTGTGCGGCCCGCTCTCGATCCCGGACTGATCTTTCCCCCCAACCCAGGCCCTGCCCTGCCCTGCCCTGCCCCACGGTGCATGTGAGTGTGTCCACAGGCCCACACGCATATGAGTACATGCTTAAGGACGGCAGGAAAGGAGAAGAGAAGAGGGGCCCTGGAAGGGACCTGCTGGAGGAGGGGCTAGCCCAGAGCGACAGGAGCCTGGCTGTCTCACAGCCTTGTCGGTTCCCATCAGGAGAGCCATCGCCTCGCAGGCTATTTTATCTGTGTTTATTTGTCTGTCTTCCTGTCTTGCTCCATCTTCTCATGTGTCTGTCTCTCAGCCGTCACATGCTCCCCGGCTGGAGCCAGCGGCTCAGAGACAAACTCAGCCTGCCTCCTTCTCCCCAGGCCAGGCACATACACACGCGAGAACCCAGCAAAAGCAGCTCCTGGGCCTCCCAGCACCTCACAGTTTGCATTTCTCCAGCCCACGCACGTGTCTAATTATATCCCTGCCTGTTCCCGAAGGAGTTTAGTCGCTGGCCCTCCGTTCGTTCCTCACAGTGACATTGTGGGTTAAGCAGGCACAGACTTAGCTGGGGGGCAGCTGAGGAATCCAATGTCCGGAGGGGCTTTGTCAAGGTCATGGAGCCTGTGTGTGCATGGATGTTTTCTGTGTGCGTATGCATGCTTGTGTGTGCAGGATATGTCCACATATGCATGCCATGTGGTTGTATGCACACACACATGCCATTTATGAACATATATGCCTATGTGTGTGTCGTGTGTGTGTATGTGTTTGTGTGTGGCTTTGCATGCACATATGTGTAATCATGTGTATTTGTGCATGTGTGTGCATGTATGTATGTGTGCCTGTGAAGATGTCTTTACATGAACCCATGAATATGTGTGTGTATTAATATAGGATATATATGCCTGTCTGCATGCATGTATAAGCGTGTATTTGTACTTGTCCACAGTGTATATTCATGTGTGTACACATGCGTGTATTCCTTTGTGAGTATGTGTGTGCGTCGGTGTATGATGTATATGCCTGTGTGGACATGAATTCCTATGCAAGTGTGTGTACATGTGTGTTTGCATATTTGTGTGTGCCTGCACAGTGAGCTTGTTGATGTATGCATATGTGTATGATCATGTGTATGTTTTTGTTGTGTATTGGCACTCATGTATATTTGTGTCAGTGAGTGAGCATGTGTGCATATGAGTTTGTGTGCATATATGTACAGGTTCATGGATACCTTATGAATGTGTATTTGTACATACATGTACATGTATATTGGACACCTGTGTATCTGTATGTACATGGGCATATTTGAATGTATGTGTGCCTGTGTATACACATTCATGTGTATTCATTATGCACATGTATATGTGTTCATGCGTGCATGCTTGTTCACATGCACCTATATACTTTTGGCTGATGGTGCATGTGTGTTCATACATGGGTACATACATGTGAAAACACATCCATGTGTGCACATATGTGTTGGTAAATGGTTATGTGCATGCATTTACCTGTATCTGTGTGTGCATGCGTGTACGTGTCTTCTCACATGATTTCATGTGTGAATGCACACATGTGCATGCACATGCTTTCATGTTCTTGTGTGTATTACATCCGCGTGTGCACATGTGCTGCTATGCATTTGTGTGCACGTACTTGTGTAGGGACTCGATGGTGAGGGCCAAGTGACTACTGGCTGTGTCGCCCAAAGCCTGTCGTGAGGACTTGGCGTCTGGAAGGCTGGACAGGGGTTGTGGTACAGAAGAGAAGGGGCTGCCCAGCTGCCAGCAGGTGACAGGATGACTTGAAGCCAGAGCTGCAACAAAGGAGGGGAGTAAGGGGGACAACGAGGCTTGGCAACCGCTCTCCCAGCTGCTCTGGGTT
This sequence comes from Cricetiscus sungorus, assembly GCA_030556225.1. Lineage (NCBI taxonomy): Eukaryota > Metazoa > Chordata > Mammalia > Rodentia > Cricetidae > Cricetiscus > Cricetiscus sungorus. Next base: position 21,923,383 of record JANBXA010000190.1, on the reverse strand, counting down.
TGAAGCACAGCCACTTTGCTGGCTCCAGCACAGCGCGGACAGGTGGCAGCAAGATTGGCGCAGCCAGGAAAATCCATCTTGTGGAGGCCAGCACACAGCAGAACAGTGGAGAGGGGAGGCGGGGCTGAGGGGAGGGGCTGTGAGGAGGAACCCCCACCTCTGGCATGGCCCCTCCCCCACGTGGATAACTGCTACCTCTGCTCCTCCAAGCCAAGGTACTCAAGAGCCTTCAGAGACGTGAGCTGCCCTGGTCCCCTCAGCAGCAAGAGCTCATAGGACAAGTGCCTCACCTCTTTCCCTGATGTCTATAGCTTTCAGCTCACTAGCACCAGCGGGGCTGCTGGACACAGAGAAATCTAAGTGCTTTGGGTGAAGGGAGGTACTGAGGGCTCCCTGGAATGTTCTGAACCCAGCATCAGTGGCCCATCGGGATGGAGTGTCCCCAACTCATGCTAAGGGGACAGATGACAGCCTGTATTACAGTTATGTGGACACTGTCAGAGTCCCCTGAGTTCTGTCCATGTGGAACTTACATATTAGGGGGGCAGGTCAGAGCCACTTCACATAGCAATGGAGCAGAGAGAAATAATTAAACATGGCTAGAAGTAACTAGGGAGGTGTCCTTCTGGGTGAGGGGGGCTAACCTGAGGACTGTCTTTGGGGTGAGACCTGAATCAAGAACCCTTCGTAGACTGGACAAGAGTGCCAGAAGTCATGCACAGATGATATCGGCAATTGATGGACAGAAGGAAAAACAGTGAGGTCAGGAACAAGCAGCTCGCGGTCATGCAAGGCTGATGGCCAGGGCAGCTAGGTGACATGTGGGGTGGGGACATCCAGAGGCCAGGCAGGAGTGGCTGCTGCTGGCCAAGTGAGAGGGGCTGTGCTGGAGGCAGGGAAAACTCATGGTGAGGGGAAGCTCGTTTTGGGGGCTTCTAAGGGATGGTCCTCACATACCCACTCTGGGGATGGCTACATGGGTATGAGAAGGGGTGAGGAGAATGAGAGCCCCGTTCAGATTTGAGCTAAGGGTATATATTTCCCGAACTGTGTAGGGCTGGCGTTCTTCTGAAGAAAGGGTGGACGCCACCTTCATCTTCTCACCCTGCCTCTTAGGCCAGCAGATCCGGAGCAGTACATCTGGTCCTGGCTGTGGCAGAGACACAGGGTACATATACTCTTACCCTGTGTACACCCCCAACGGCTCTCCCGGGCATTCTAAGGAAGTTGTGTCCCTTCTTTAAGATGGACGGTCCTTTACAACCTCCATATGCTCAGCTTTCTTTTTATTATTTTAATTTCTAAATACTTGGGAAACTTTCCAGTCCTGGCTTCTGCTATGATTCTGGTGCCAGCAAACACACTTGCTCCCCCACTACACCCCTTCCTTCATCCCAGCCTGAGGACTTCTCCCATGCAGGGCTGAGGGAGATGGATTCTGGGAGAGAGATCCAGCCAGCACTTCCTGCCCTTGAGCCCGAGCACAGACACAGCCCTCTGGAGGCACAGAGGCGGCAGTAGCAGCAGCAGCAGCGGTTAGCCTGGCCTGCCGCCCTGGGGCCCAGGTACCAGGCAGGAACGGCAGGGTTCCTCACCCAGCCTAGTCCACAGCCACCTGTTACACTAGCCAGGCTGCCTTTCTCCGCTGTAGCTGCCTTCCTTCCTGGAGGGCACTTTGGAATGTTCTCCCTGCCCCTAACCTTTGTGGAGTTCAGTCTTTCCCATCCTGCTGTCAACTCTTCTGTCACTTGACCCCTGAGTGTCCTCTGTCACTGGCAGAGTCTCACAACTGCTCTGCTGATATCTCCGGATGAAGGCATCTCTGCTTGCATGGTGCCCAGCGATGGGAACAGCGCCTGACACAGAGTGGGGTAGTAAGGACTCGTTGAATGAATGAACTTCTGTGCTTCCTTCCTGGAGAGGGACAAGGGGCACTCTGAATAAGGCAAGTTTAAGGGCGTAGAAGAACAAGGCCACTTATTATTGACCGGTTACATGGGTCAAGACAATGCTGTGACCTCGTTCAACACGTTATTCCCATTTCAGAGCAGAGCTGACCAAAGCACAGAAGAACAAATGGGAGCAGGGCGGCTGGAGAGCTGACTTGTAGACTAAGAGCTGAGTGGCTTAAACCACCTGTAACCTCAGCTCCAGGAGAGCTGACATCATCATCTAGCCTCTGTGGGTACTTACACACATGAGGCGGACACACACACACACACACACACACACACACACACACACACAGTCTTAATTTTGAAGAAAAGAACAAAAGAAACCTCCAGAATCAGCTTACAAATTCGAATTCTGGCATCATACCCAGGCGATTCCCTACCCCTTTCCTACTAGGCTGTAGATGGACCACAGAGAGATGGCCAATTTTCAAAGAACTGGAACGCTAAAGTACACTTGTCACCACACCGTTGACACTTTGATGGCTCAGAAAGTGAGTTCAGAGCCAGCTGGTGTACCTCCAGGGAGTCCTGACCTCCTGGCATAGGGTGGCACCTGTGCAGCATGGGGTACCGATTAAGCTCTGGGACTGGGCACCGCTGCTCAGAGGCTGCTTTAACAGGAGGCAGGTGCCTTGATGGGGTTCCCACTGTGTATAGCCTCCAACAGGGAGCCTCCAAAACCAGCCTCCACCAGGAGGGGCTGGCAGCACAGGTCTTTGGAGCTGGGTTCCTGTTCTTTGTCTCTGCAGAGAGTCACTTTGCTTTAGGCTCAATGCTGGCCGCCTTGCTGACCATTCCTGCTTCCTGCTTCTCCAAACTGCTAACCACCACGGACCCACGCGCATCCTCTGAAATGTTCCAGCTTCCCCAGCAGTGGACTCTGCTACACTGTCAGCTCCGTCAGGACAGGGGTTTGTGTGCCTGGATTTGCTAACTCAGGACCCAGCACAGTGGCTGGCAACAGCGCCATGTCCCTGCAATGAACATTTCTTAAACTCCCACCCTCCAACTTGTGTCATCTAAGTCACAGTCCTTTATCCACACCCTGCTTGTGCTACTTAAGTATTTCTCTTCCCATCAGCCACCTTAAAAAAATAACTTAAAGAAATAAAATGTAAAAAGAAGCTTTTTTATCACTGCTGTAAGTGGAAAGCCAATATCACGAGCCATAAATAGAAGACAACTGTTAAAACAAATGCCACAAAACAAAGCGGTGCGATGAGATCTAAGCAAACGCCTGGCGCTGCAGAACGTGCCGGGGCTGGGCTGGCGCCGATCTCTTGCTGCCAAACGGGCAAGCGTTATTAGGCTTTAAAGAAATGCTAGCCCAGACCAAGAGTCCTCAGGCAGTTGAAAGTGTTAGACTCCAATAGGAGTGACCTTCCCACCGTGTGATTGCATTCTGGGTTCCTCCTAAACTTGTCCCTACCTCTGTGGTCCTCATCTTGTGCATCAGAGAATGTAGATCCTGGAAAACTCAGGAGAGACATGTGCGAGAGCTTAATGGAGCTCGTATGTCTTGAGTGGACGCGGGGCTGACTGAACTCCACAGAGCCACCATTCTCTGGCCCAGGGAAACAACCACCAAGGCCATCTGCCCCTCTGCTCTGGTGCCCTCCAGACGCTTGCCTGGCAGCATCACCCATGGCCTTCAAAAGCACTCTATCCCCCCGACTCCTGACTCTCCCGCTTGATCTCATGCCACATTTGTAGGATCCTGGGTGTCCATTGCTAGGCAACAGAATAACATAATGAAGTCTCTCAAAGGAATGTAGGGCCAAAAGGAGGTGTGCTAAGAGGGGCCGCTGCCCACTCAAGGCTGAGCAGAATCTGCTGCTGGAATCTAGAGGACAACTCGGGTCCCCGCTGTGTCCAGCAGAGCATGGGGGTGCACACCCCACACCCGCTTCTGGGCCGGATGCTTAGCCTGCGCATCTTCTGCAGATGAAAGAATTGGGGTTCTGAGGCTCCATTCACCAGAGGCCCAGTGAGCTTACGCCCAGCCCTGGCTCCACCAGCCACACCACTGATCGATAGAACCGGCCACTCTCCACTGATGCTGGAGTTCAGGCAGCACTTTCTCGAAAGCTAATGGTGTACAGTCTCTACAGGAAACTATGGCCTCTAAGGGGGACTCCGTTTCTCTGTACCTTTGAGTCTGTCCACCTCAAGACAGATGGCCCCCAGCTTGCTCCCTCCCCCTGTCTTGCCAGCTTGAGCCAAAGGAAAAGTCTACAGCTGCCAGTCGAGGCACTCAAGACAGAATGGGCTGGCCTGACTATCATTTAATCGCATTCTTTCCTTGCAGCCCTGTCCAGGAAGTGCCAGGGGCCTGGTAGGGACCAGCCAGGCTGGACCTGGCAGAGTTCACGAGGTCACTGCCCACGCGACGCCCCAGCCACCCTTGGGTCTCAATGCAGGCAGGGCATGAAGGGGGCGTCCTATTGCTCCGCATGAAGCCACCGCCACTGCCCGCTGCTCCAAGTGCGCCACAGCCATAAAGCAGCTGAGGAAAAATGACAGCAGGGAAGGAAAACGAGCCTCGAAGGAAATTAGCTCTCACTCGGGGAGATCTCCGCTTTCGCTGACAGAGGAGCTACCCTATAAAGCAGGAGTTTAAGCTCCACTCTTACAGTAACTACCATGCTGTAGGCACCTCTGCCCTTGGCCCAGGCCAGACGCCACTCCCACAGCACTGAGAGAGGCCCACAGCCTGGATCTGGAGTCCAGGGAACAAGGGATGGGAGGGAGTTTGGTGCCAGAGCCAGGGCCCCCTTCACAGAGAAAACTATCTAATGGATGCCAGAGCCCAGTGTGGACCTGGGGACCGGGTGCGCCAACCTCCTCACTCGACAGATGAGGAGCCTGGAGACCCAGGTTAGTGACTAAGTGAAGGTCACCCAGCCAAAGACCAGATCAGAGTAAAAGTACACCCCGACCCCTGTGGGGCCAGAGCCATTTCTGTCAAGTCCTGCCCCCAGTATGCATATCTCTTGTAGATGGGTCCAAGCTAGGTCCAGTGAAAAGACAAAAGGCAGAGTGTCAGCCTCAATTAAAACATGCACTCAGCACCGGCCATTGTGTCTTTTCCCTTTACCTGGTGGTGCCATCCCCACCGCAAAGCTCTGTTCAGCGTGGGCTCTGTGGCACAGCCTCTCTTAGGGGGCCAGTTTGGGGGATTTAGGAGATGCTCCTACAGAAGGATAATGAGTTCTGCACATTTGCCAGGGGTACGCACCCCTTCTGGGGAGGGTCTCTACCATGCTACCCTTGAACCCAGACTCCCAGCTGGCCCAAGGCAAGCCAGCCCTCCATTCCACTCCCCCGACCAAGCGTTTGTTTCCGCACAGCTTGGGACTGCACACCCCCACCTCACATATATCTCTCCAAGTAGGGACATCTGTTGTTTTTTCCTACAAGCGTGTCCCTCTGGAGGACCACCCCTTCCCCTTGCTAGTCCTTGAGCTTCTGAAGACACTGGTCCTGGGGGAGGGGCGCACACACACCTGAGGCTTGGCTAGTGTTGATCTCGTCACCCTGGTTACCAGGGCAGTTCAAGACTGTACGGGGGACTCAAAGGCTAATCAGGGAGAACGCTGGGCCCTCAGGAACACAGGAAGAGGGCCTGCTCTTCCCACTGGAGTTGTTGGCCAGAGGTGCAAGGCCAGTGATGCTCACAATTTGGGAACAATGGCCAGGCAGAGGCGCCTGCAGCGAGCACACACAGCTTCCTGATGGTGCTGGGCATCTGGATCTAGCCATCTGAAATCGGGAAATGAAGAGCATTACTTCACAATCATTTGACAGCTTCACTCCAACCGACACACCGTACTTTCTGTCACCTGTAGCCTCGCTCACTGCCCGTCTCCAGGCTTTCCTAATGAGGACCCCTAGACCTGCCTGGGTCTGCGTTTAGTTGTCTACAAAGCAAAGAGATAAGTCTTTTTGCTGAGTTTGAAGATTCTGTCTCCTGTCACCCGGTGATAACTACATTGAACCGATGCCTGAAGGTCTGTGTTATGACTCCCCACCCCACCAGGCCCTGGCTCCGAAGGCCTCTGGTTTTATGTTCACAGTGGTGACTGTCATTTGCATGCATGTTTGTGTATTAGAAGGTCCCGGGACTACTGGAATGAAGAAACAAGGAGTGTGTATATACTGCTTTCTGCTTTCCAGTTGGTTCCAGCACACATACCTACCTTTGGATCTCCCTGGGGGATGTAGGGACATAGGCACCTAGCTAAGGCTTGGTCACCCACACCAGGCCATCTCTGACACTGGGCCAGGGTGAGCATGTTATCCTGGAAACCAAGTCTCTCATTTCATCTGGGGTTGTTGAGCCTGAGGATATAATCTGGAGTTGCCAAGGGCCAGCATGGAGCCATGGCTGTAAAAGTTACTGCCTATGTTTTCTTGCTCATTCTCTTAAAAATATTCTTGTGTGTGTGTGTGTGTGTGTGTGTGTGTGTGTGTGTGTGTGTGTGTGCTTATCTGTATATGCACAACATGTGTGTGGGTGTTCAAGGAGGCTAGAAGGGCTATCACTGGCCTGGGCTCAGTGTCTACGCTTTCACTACCCGGTGAGAGCCAGGGTACTGACATTTCTACGCCCTTGGCAGTGGTTGGCACGCGTGAGCCACTGTGCCTGGCCATTTCACCTGAGTCTGGGAATAAGCTCATGGCCTGATTCTCTCATGACAAGTACAGCTCACAGGCTGTGCCGTCTCCAGCTGCAAACTGGTCTTCTGATTCTTGTAAACCAGGACGTACTGACTAATGTGGAGGTTGTCTTATGAAATAATGATGATACACTGGGTATAGTGACACAACACTCAGCAGGCAGAGACAGGCAAAGCTCTGTGAGTTCAAGACCAGCCTGGTTGACATAGCAAGTTCCAGGAGAGCCAGATCTATGCTAATAAGAATCCCCTAATAAGAAAAGGGGAGGGAAAGACAGAGGGAAAGATAGAGGGAGGGAGGGAGGAAGAGAGGGAATGATAGCAGGTGTGGCATATGTCTATATGCCTAGCTAGCACTTAGAGGTAGAAAGAGATAGAAACAGCAGGATCAAGAATTCTTTCTGGGCTACACAAAAAGACCTTGTCTCAATAAACAAATAAAACAAAAATTAGAAACTAATTATATTTAATAAGATGCCAAAGTCATAAACAAACATTTCAGTAAACAACAGAACAAAAACAGCAGACTAATATGTGGGCTAAACAGAGGGCGCTTTTATTTTGCTCCTTTGGTATACCCTGTAACTCTAAGCAGCCACATTAGGCTCTGCTCAGCTCGGTGCAATGACTCAGATTTTTTTTTTCCCCTCACATCTGGAAACAAAAACAAAAACTAAACAAAACAGAAGACACCTTCATCAGCCAGAACCAAGAGGATGGATGAGCATTCCACCTCTACACTGAGGGCCACCATGATTGGGACATCTAGGCAGAGCAGTGGCCCCGATTCAGGGGCCTCATACCCACCTGTTCTGTTCCCAGTGCCTTGCCACGTCGCACACAGCTCCAGGTACTTCATGTCATAGCCTCCAGTATGGTACCCTTTCCCATGCACCTGACATGGCAGCCATGCTGGCTCTGAGCTCCTGAGCATGGCTGCTGGGCATCCAGATAGAGGGAAAGAACCAAGGCCAAAGTCAACACACTGACTGTAGAGCTCTGTTTGTCTCCATTTCCCATTTGTGAAGAAAGGAAACAAGACACAGACTGCTTTGAAATTCCTCCAAAGGAAGTTGCTGACATCTCTGTCTGTCTGTCTGTCTTCTGTCTGTCTCAGGCGAGCTGTCATTTCCCTGCTTACAACTTCTGTTTTAGGTTGACCTCTGTTGCTGTGATGAAGTGCTCTGACCAAAAGCAATGTGGAGAGGGAAGCATTTGTCTGGCTTACCCTTTCAGGCCACACTCCATCACCGTGGGACCCGTGGGACTCAAGAGAGGGACCTGGAGCTGGACCCACGAAGGATGCTGCTTGCTGACTCTCACTGGGTCATACTGAGCTGTCTTCCTTACACAGCCAAGACCCACTTGCCTAGGGATGGTGCTGTCCACCGTGGGCTGGCCCTTCCTGCATTAAGAAAATGCCCCACAGACCAGTCTGGTGGAAGCAATTCTTCAACTGAGATCTCCTCTACCCAGGTGACTTTGGGCTGTGCCACGTTGGCAATAAAAACTAACAAGGACAGCAAACTTCTTCCAAAAGCACTGAAGCCACAGCCCTGATATCTTGGGGGCTCTCTGCTGCCCGCATCCTTCTCCAGCTCCAACCACTCTTGCTGTTTGATGCTCCCTGGGGTCACCTGAAACCTGTCTGTTCCCATGTTGCACTGGGGCTGTGTGGGGCCATGGTCATAACTTGTAACTATAACTTGTAACAGCTCCTTCGCTCCCCAAATCTACTTGGGAGCTATGCTCATTGGCACCCTTCTAGGGGTAGGCAAACAAGTTGTCAAGGGGCCAGGGAACTCACTCCAGGCCATTACTGAGTGGAAATAAATGTCCCTGCACCCTAGAGAGGTCAGATGGCACCTTTGGGACAGACAGGAAGACACTGAGCTGAGATCTTGAGGGAGGCCAATGAAGGGCGTTGGCACAGACGCGCAGGCTGGATTAGGAAGGAAGCCACAGGCATGTGGCGACACTGTGAACAAGCCACTGCCATCCTGCTCGGGAAAGCAAGAAGGAGCAATGTGACAGAGCTGGAAGAAATAGAACAATGACGGCCACTTGGCAGGCACTCGTGTGAGAACCACCACCCAGACGAGGAGAATCAGGGAGGAGATCCTGCCCCCCCCCCAATCGTGGCAGCCTCAGGCTCATTCTGAACCAGAGCCAGGGACCAGGGAGCCTGGGTGTCAAAGAGGTTGGACCCCTCGCCTGGGGCTCAGAGCAAGAGAGAAAAGAAGCCAGGGACCAGGGCAGCCAGAATGACGCCGGATTCGCTTCTGGTTGCTACTGTAGCTTGAGGATTACAACACCCACTTAACGTAGTACTCCATAGTTAGCTGTGGCTTCAGATACTCACAGGAGCTGCCAGCCAAATACACTGAATGGGAAGTTCCAGGCCCAGAGCGTTTGCGAGCTTCAAACGGTGTGCTAGTAGAGTGATGACGTCCCGCGCCGTCTCTTCCGTCTTGGCCAGGGAATCCACACTGTATACACTGTCTGCCCCGAGGGCACCCAGCAGCCGTCTAGGTTATCCGTAGCCAAGTAACTGAATTTTCAGTCACAACAAATTCAAAACGTAATGAGAGTAACATCACCAGGGCATAAAGTCTGGAGGGTCAGGATGGGCAGAGCACTACACTGAGAGGTTTCACAGAAAGCAAAGTGTCTAATACAATATAGGGCTTGGGATACTATCTGCAGTTTCAGGCATCTGGGGCAGAGGGTCTGGGAGCGTATTCCCCACGGGTAAGAAGGGACCATTGTGCCACCTGTTTGGAAGCCACTGCTGTAAGCTGAGTCTCCCCCACTAAGATGAGGCGCAGGCAGGGCTGTGTCACTTGAATTCTGTGGGTCTCAGCTGGGCTGCTGCAATACCCCCGTCTTACTGTGGACAGTCTGGGTGGCTTGCCTTCATCAGTGCCTCGTCTTCCCGAGACACTGGGCCAGTGGGGTGAACCCATCCCAGAGAAGATCAAGTGTACAAGGAAACACGTGACCCCTCGTGAGGTTGGCTTCAGAGTTATTACTTCCGCCTATCTACCCTTGGCCAAAGCAGCTCCTGTGGGCCAGGTCAAGGCCAAGGGCTGAGGAAACAAGTCTGTGTGGCCAGGGCAACGATGATGGTAGGCAGAGTGAAACAGGGCGTGACCCCCGGTCCAGGAACCACAGCATCATCACACCTATTTTCCTGACTGCCCTAGACTCGCTCGTTCCTGAGTCCTATCGCCGGATAAATGAGTGAGTGAGCTCCCGGTAGGAAGGATGAGCTAGTGTGTTTTGCCACAGTAGGGACAGCTCTGGCTCAGCTCTTGCCCTGGGGATTGCAACAGGCAGAGCACCCCTGCCTGGATGGTGTGTGGGTGAAGGGCTTTCATCTCCAGCAGCAGAGCGTGAAAAGGGCTCCGCTCTGGGGGCCCAGGGAAGGCTTGGGGTGCCCCAGTACCATGAAGGCACCAGACAACACTGCTTCTCACCCCTCTTCCATGCACGTCCTCTTTCAGAGGACTCTTCTGTCTTGACCCAGTCCACAGGTGGCTTTTGTTTTGTTTTGTTTTGGTTGTTTTGGTTTTTCAAGACAGGGTTTCTTTGTGGCTTTGGATCCTGTTCTGGAACTAGCTCTATAGACCAGGCTGGACTCGAACTCACAGAGTTCCACCTGCCTCTCCCTCCTGAGTGCTGGGATTAAAGGCATGTGCCACCAAGTGTGGAACACTCTTGTCCCTGTGTGCGCTGACCAGCCTGGAAACTGAGGTGCTTTATTCTTCTGGAGAAGAGCATTTGGGAGCGCGGGAATGAATGCACAAGTAACAAGAGGGAGCAGTGAATGGGGTAGGGGGTACAGATGGTTGATGGAGGATCCTGGTGACTAAGGTCTCTCTTCCTGTCGACAGAGGAATTAGATTTATCCACGAGATAGGATTAGAATTTTTTTTTCCTACAAAGGACAAGGCAGTGAAATGCCCAGGCATTGTATACAGTATCTTCTCAGTGCTGCCCTTATGGGTGAAAGTCTCCAGTCAGTGCATCAGTGATCACGGCTATGTCCCAATAAAACTTTATTATAATTGTGGCCCCAGCCACATTTGGGCCAGGGGCTATCTGTGCTTTGTTAATCTCTACAGCAAAGAAATCGGGGTAACAGCCTTCAGGTTAATTCTGCCCCTCCAGCTTGGGTTTTGTTTGTTTAAACAAAGCTGATGGGGCATTTAGGTGGCCAGGTTCCTTAAAGGCTCACAGTGGTGGCCCCCTCATCCCTGGCCTCTGTCCTGGGCTCTCTGATTGCCTGAGTTGTCATTCCCTCCTGGAGTGGCATCTGTTTGGGGTTTCTTCTCCAGTCTTATCACTGTCCCAGGGCTGCCTGGGAGCACTGTCCTGCAAGCTGGATTTATTCAGCACTAGGCTGCTGTGAAGGTTACAAGGCCAAGGTCAAATGTTAACAGGGCTGGCTCCCTCTGAGGGCTGGGAGGGAGCAGGAGTTCCAGGCTCCTGGCCTGGTGTCTTTACATTACTTCGCCTTTACCTGTGTTCTGTGTCCAATCTTCCTCTCTGTGTATGGAAATCAATCCCATCAGATCAGAGCCCAGTTTAATGACCTCATTTCAACTTGATTGCCTCTGTAAAGACCTTGTCTCCAAATAGGGTCCTGTTCCGGGGCCATGTTCTTAGCACTCCAGTGTGTCTTTGGGGGAGTCAGCTCATAACGTCCAGGTCCTCCACGGCCTTCTAGTTTCTCCCTTCTCTGTCTTCACTGTGAGACACACACGGAGTTCTTGGAACAATTAGATCTGCCTGTACAGTGCCTTGCATGGGTGGCAGGGGGTGTCGCTGGAAGGGGCCAGGTAGTGAGGAGCAGGGGTAGTGAGGCTGGGACTCAGCAAGGACTGGAATAGGACTCAGGCGTACTGAGACCCAGAAGACAGGAGTGCACAGATGCGAACACTTCTGGGGGAGCAAACAAATTTTGTGAGCAGAATTTGTACAGGGCAAAATAGACAAAATAGTCCATTAAGATGGACAAGGAAAGGAAACTCTCCACACAGCTTGGTATAAACAGAAAGAGACCTAGGTCCAGGCTGACAGGAAAGCAGAAGGAGGCCATTCAAGAGGGAGGAACTTGGGGAAGCCATAGCCACCTAGGAAGCCACGGTTCTGGCAGCCTGGCAGCCAGCTCAGGACGAAGGGAAGAGGAGACCAGAGACCTTAGGCACAGGATAGGAGTTGGTGGCACTCTAGAAAGCCAGGGACCTGCCTAGGGAGCTCAAAGACACCCTGAGTATCTCCCATTAATTACCAGACTGTCCAGAGGGAGAAGGTCCCGCCTGAGAGAGGTGGGCATCAGGGATTAGTCACCTGGGGCAGAGGCGGGGGCCTTTCTTTTCACAGAGCTGTCCTGGCTCAAAGAGCCCTGTCCCCAAGCCCTGCCTCTGAGTCCCCAACAGTGGCCACCTGGAGCAAAGGCAGACGGAGTATGAGAACCCCTTTAGTAGGAGAAGGGTAATCAGGACAAGGCTGGCAAGAAAATTTCAGGTAATTGATGCTATTTTCCCATTGACTATGTTCTGCTAGAAAAGATGTTGGTTACAAGGTGTAATCAAATCACACTTAAGAATTCCACTAAAAGATTACTTTTATAATGAGAAAAAAAATGTACTTTCTAAAAGGCATCTGCAGCATAAGCTCAGAGGTCAACTCGGCGATGCCTTTAGCAATGTGATGGGCACATGCTCTCTGAGGAAGTAGTTTCATAGGGGGTAATTCGCGGGAGAAGATGTCCTCTGAAGGCTTGCCTGTGACTGTAAAACATTGGAAACAACCGTCAATTCTGGGTGAAATATACATATCAGTAGGGCATGCACAAGACAGACTACAGCATGGGCCTAAAAAAGACCATGGGGGCAGATATTCAAGAAACATTAAGGAAAAGGCAAGAGGAAGGGTACAGGGCACAGCAGACACCATGTACACAGACACCTCAGGAGGGCGGCAGCGGGTAGGCAGGAACACATGTGACTTCTCCTTCGTGGCCACAGGGAACCTCACACACTTGGAGGCTTAGAATAACAGACATTTATTCTTTCTCAGTCCTGGGAGCCAGACGCCTGGAAAGATATCAATGGTGCTGCATGCCCTCAGGGACCTGCCGGCAAGATGTGCCAACTTGACTGGGCCACAGGGTGCCCAGGTTGGTCACATATTGTCTGGGCTTTTCTGTGTGCACATTTTAGGGACAAGGTCAGCATCTGAATTGGTAGCTGAGCCAAGGAGCTACTGCTCCTTAAAGCGGGTGGGCCTTGAAGTCTTGAGGAGAACAGAGATGCTGACTCTCCCTAACTAGGAGGCAGGGATACTCCTGCCTGACGCGTCACACTAGGACGATGGCTGAAGGAGACCCGTCCCCTTCCAGTGCCAGTGCCGGTGCCTGCTGGCATTCCTTGACTTGAGGGCACACCACTCCAGTCTCGGCTTGCACTTGCGCAGTCAGCTTTCCTCACTATGACACTCACCCGGGACAGTCACCTTACCAAGAAGGAAGGTTCATTCGGAGTTTTCAGTCCACGATTGACTGAGCTTGTGAAGATGTGTCACTATGACAAGAGGTCACCTTGAGAAGAGGTCACATTGAGAAGAGGTCATGGCTAGGAAGCAAAACAGAAGCGGAAGGAGACAGCGTCCTTCTTCGTACACACGTCCAGTTGATCTAAAGACCATCTCCTCACCCACTTGTAGCGGTTCCATCCCCTCCAGATGGAGCTGGCCTGGGGACCACGAGGGCCACTTCAGAGCACCACCCTGCTCTCCGTGCTGCCTTATAACTGTGGCTACAGTTTGGAATGGAATGTTCCTGAAGGCCATGTGCTGAAGCCTTGTCCGCTACCTTGGGATGTTACCAGGAGGGAGAGCAACCTTCAGGGATGGGGGCTTAGGATGGGAAACTGGCCTGGCAGGGACAGCCTTCATCTGCTGGTGTCTCACCCTTCCCACCCACAGTCTCTCCCCGCTTCCTGGCTGCCCAGAGGTGAGCAGCCTCCTTTGCTGGGGGCTTCACCGCTCATCGTGAGGTCCGCCTCACCACCCCTAACAGCGATGAGTCCAGCGATGGACTGAGTCCCAAAGCCTGGAGCTAGAGCCTTTCCTTCTTAGAGGTTTTCAGTTCCTTTGTCACCACAGTACAAACTGATTAACACAGACACTGTCACTGGATCTATGATGACGTCCCCATTCCAAAGCCCTCAGTCACATCCTCTGAGGCCTCCCTAATCAAATCATACTCACAGGTTCCCAGGCTAAGAACATGGTGGTGCAACTTAAGGGTCATCACCACTTCAGATTCCAGCTTCATGAGACAGTGAAGGATTCTGGGAGGAGAAGTCACGAGCTCCGGGTCTAGGTGAGCAGAGGTCTTGTTTTCTGTGTCAACCCTTTCCTGGTTTGGCTTCTCTTCCCTGTGTGTGTGTTGGCTGTTTTCTCAAACCTGAAACAATAGCTGTGCAACTTTAAAAAAAAACACCTTGAATAGGTCTTTTGCATATGTCAGTCACCTCCCTCCTTCCTACCTACTGCCCTTCAGCAAGGACACAGACTCACAGACACACACACTCACACACACATACACATACTACACACACACACACACACACACACTACACAGACACTACACATTCACACACATACACACACATACACACACTCACAAACCCACAGACACTACACTCACACACACACACAAGACACTACACTCACACACTCACATACACATTCACGCACATACACACACTCACACATACATACATACATACACTCACACACCCACAGACACTACACTCACACACACAGACACTATACACACTCACACACCCCACAGATACTACACTCACACATACTCACAGACACTACATACACACACACACACATACACACACAGACACTATACTCACATACTCACAGATACTACACTCATATACATACTCTCACACACATACACACATACAGACACTACACTCACACACACATACACACACAAAGACACTATACTCACACATTCACAGACACTATACGCATATACATACACATACACTCACAGACACTACACTCACTCACACTCACACTCACACACTCACACACTCTCACACATTCACTCACACACATACACTCACATACTCACACACACTCACAAACACTCACATACACATTCTCACACTCATACACACTCACACACACGTTCACTCACATTTACACACACTCACACACTCACACACACTCACACACACTCACACTCACACTCTCACTCACACTCACATATACCCACACACTCACACACACTCACACACACTCACTCACACACACTCACACTCACACTCACACACACACTCACACACTCACACACACTCACACACACTCACACACACTCACACTCACACACTCACCCCTGATCGGGGTCTTCCAAGGCAGATGTTCTTTCTCCCTTCTTACATATCAAACACCCAAGAGTTGTCTCTACTTTCTTAAACTAACTCCCTCCCATTATTCCATTCTTGATATTTTGTTTATTTTTGAGAAAGAGGAACTTAGAGAAATACATTAATTGTTTCTTGAGTCCCCATAAAGAAAGTGTCAACTGCCCAGCCAGGCATGGCGCTACATACCCATAGTACCTGCCCTTGGAAGGCAGAAGCAGGAGACTGAGAAGTTCAAGGCCATTCTGACATCTGTATTCATTACTTTTTCCGTATTTCTCTCTGTGTGTAGTGTACATACATGTTCATGTAGGTATATACACATGTGCATGCAAGTATGTGTGTGTGGAAGTCAGAGGGCAACAGTTGTCTTCGTTAATTGCTGTCCACATTTTTTTTTCAGACGGCCGGGGTCTCTAGGTGAACATGGATCTGCTGGTTAGGCTAAGCTGTCCAGCTAACGAGCTCCAGGAACGCAGATGTCTCTTCCTCCCTGGCTCTGGGATTGCAGACACCAGTGCCCAGCTGTGACATGGGTGCTGCGGATCTAAACTCGGGTCCCTGTGCCTGTGTGGCGAGCGTCTTCCCGGGCCCTGGGATGAGTTACTCTTCTCTTTGCGGTGACAAAGTATTTGATGAGGAGTAACGCAGAGAGCCAGGCCTCAGTTTGGCTCTCACAGTTCCAGTTCATCATGGTGGGAAGTGAGGGCCTCAGGGGGTGTGACATTGGGACCACAGTCAGGAAGCACACCTCCCTTCTGTTCATCCCAGGACCCAGCTCCCTCAATGCTGCCCCCACCCCACTCAGGATTCATCTTGCCTCTTCAAGTTAAACTTTTCTGGAAATACTCTCATGGAGGCACACACAGCGCTGTGTTTCCATGGTGATTCTAAACCCAATCAAATTGACAATGGATATTAACAGTGAAGTCTTGGCCTCTGGGTCTGGAGAACTTGGGGTGGGGGTGGGCCTGACTGAGGGGCTTTCGTTACGCAACGCCCAGAATGTGGGCCCAGGAAGCCAGAGCTCCTGGCTTCTCAGGAGAAGCTCATCAAGCTCAATTTTACGTGAACAATTTAATACAGGAAGCTGATTAAAAATGCTTAACTGCTGTGTAGGGCAAATAAAATATACTTAAGTCAGATTTAGCCTCAGGCCTTCTTTACGGAACCTCCATCCAATGTGTTAGCATTTCAAGTTCCTGGCCAGCCTCCAGCTATGGCCTAACCTCCTTGCTGGTGCAAGGCATGCCCTCCCCTCTCCTCTCCTCCCCTCCCCCTCCCCTCCCCTCCCCTCCTACCTTCCCATTCTGTTTTGTCATTTTTCTCCATTCTTGAGCTCCAGCCTCCCACAGTAACAGTAGTAAAGAAGCAACCAAGAAAGAAATCCCGGAGAGACAGAGGCTAAAACTGGGCTCAGCTTGCTTGCGGGGAGGGCTGCAGGGGGTGGGGGGAGGGGGGCCTGTCCAGCGCGGCTGGAAGGGGGCAGTGGCTGGTTCCTGGCTGGGAGCCTGGTTGTTTTGGACACTCGTGTCTGCAGACCGTTATGTTCTCAAACTAATGATGCCATTTTTAGTGAGTCATTAGGATATTCATTAAGAGTTGTTAGCACATCAAAACAGTGTTGGTGAGGGCTGGCAGAGGGCGGCTTCCTGGACATTACCAAGTGTCTGAATTTCCTTGGCATCAGGGAAGGGACAGAAGGACAGGAAGCAGATTCTCAAATGCCATCGATTCAGAGGGTACTGATTCTTCAACCTACAAGTATTGAGCACCTACTGTGTGTACATGTGGGCATTTGTTGTCTTCTTCTGGTACAAGGATGATGGATAAAGTCTCTCTTTGGCATAGCCACAGCCACAGCTCTTCCTGTGCCTCAGAAAAGACATCTGAGCCCTGCCTCAGGATCTTTGTGCTTGCTGTGTCCCTCCCTGAGACCGAGTGCTCTTCCCAAACCTCAGCCCCTAAAGATGTGTTTTTTTCTGGGCATCTATCTCTGGCTCCCTGGCTCCTGCTGGCAAGTCCCTGCCCATGCACAGTGTGGTCTTAGGTGGCTTCACTACAGTGGCCGGGCCCTGCTTTGCTTCCTGTATTCCTGTTTCTCCCCAAATCACAGCATCAGCTTCCTGAGCACAGAAGCCTGGTCTGCCGGTCCCTGGATCCCAGGCTACAGTAAGAGTCCCGGGTGCAAGCATAGTAGGCACATGACTGCTTAATGCAGGGGTAAGAAGAATCAGCCCCATACTTTCAACCCAGGTTGACAAATGGCCGGGTGTATCTGCCCCGCCTTAAATCTCTAAGTAATACTGGCGTGGCTTTTCTCAAATCGCTGGAGGAAGGCCACATGAAGCAGTGCGTTAATTTCTTCAGCTCCTGAGTGTCCTCTGCAGGGGAGTCCTGTGCGGGAGTGCCAGCGAGTGCCAGCGGCCAGCCCTGCCCACCGCACTGCTCTCAGAGCCCAGAGTGCGCCTCAGGTGCAGGCAGCTGTGGGCAGGGATCAGGCCCCGCATCCCGGGGCCAGGTTCTGCCAATAGATTATTTCTCTGAGTAATTAAGATGGAATTAAAAATTAATTCTTTCCTTCAGCTTGATTGCATTTCAAGGGATAAACCGGGTGTTACAGCTTCTCTGCAGTTTTTCTACCTAAACTGGGCTGGATTGTGAGGTGAGGGAAGAGAGATTTATCCCTGAAGAGGGAGCTGGGATTTGCCCCAGGAGAGGAGGAACAGGAAGCTCTGGCCCTCACAGAGCACTTGCAAAACTTGCATGTTTGCTGAGGGCCCTGATTCTGGTCTGCTCCTGGCTGGGATGTCAGGACTCAGACCCTGTGTGCTGCTGCAGCCGTGAGAATCGGCTCCCACAGGCTCTGCATGGATGCCTCCTTCCTTCCCAGAGTCAAAAGTCTTTGTCTGTAAAAGGGGTGGGCCGCCTGCCTCGTAGGAGGCTGTATGTATTTAAAGATTCTCCCGAGCATAGACAGCTGTACACATCTCCCGACCCCCCAGTGCCAACTGCCTTTCTTAAGAAAGGTTCACTTACCTGGCCGTGGTGGCATACCTTTAATCCCAGCACTTGGGAGGCAGAAGCAGGCACATCTCTATGAATTCGAGTTTCAGGACAGCCAGGGCTGGGACACAGAGAAACTCTGTCTCGAAAAAAAAAAAAAAAAAAAAGGAAAGAAAGAAAGAAAAGAAAGGGGGAGGGGGAGGGTTAACTTGTCTGTCACTAAGTCATGTAGTCCCATGACTCAAAATCAAAAGGGCAGAAAGCATGTTTGGGTGTATGTGCCTGCCCTTGCCAGCAAGGAAGACGCGACTCAGGGTAGATCTTCTTCATGCAGTTTTAATCAGGATCCTTTAAACATGTTGCTTCTGGCCCGCAGGGAGAGGGAGAGGGGGGGGGGAGATCCCTGCACAGGCTTAAATACCCTTGAGCTAACCAACCCCAGTGAGCCACGTGGACCCTGCAGATAGGCTACTCTAATGCAGAAGCAGACAGGCTGAACAGACTTAACCAATTAAGGGCTTGTTTACCCAGAGAGTCTTCACCAGCGGAAAGGTGTAAGGCAGAAGCCAGCGCCACTTTAAGGCGTGGCACTACTCGGCTCTCTACATTTGGGCAGACATGATGGCTCTCATTTATAATCTTAGCATTTGGGAGGCTGAGGTGGGACATAAACACAAAGGACCCACAGGAAAGTGACTGCTGAACTTGCCAAACCAAGACAGGACAGTCCTTCAGGGTTCCTGCCAGAAATTCTGCAGGTCACAGAGAAAAATGACTGACAAATTTCCTGCTTCACTGAGAAGTCTGCCAGACACACTAGGCCTGTAGGCTGAAGATGGATGCCCCAATGCTACAGAAGAACCTTGGGTGACTGACCAGGCAGCCAGATGTCTCTGCCATTTCTAGAGTTTTAGAAGTTGCTTATGATGTACTTCCTGTTTATTTAGGTAATATTATATCCTTCTGGGGTCTTTGGTGGAGTTAAAGACAGATCTTGTAATTATAGTTTTCCTTAGTTATGATAAGAGATAAATTAGATAAAGAACTTTAGACTCACAAAGATAACATAGATGGCAGTGCTACCTGGCAGTCTTTGCTCACAAAAAAGCACCAATGAGAAAGATGGGAGTGAAAGTCTCCCCAGGCTTCCATCCCCAGGCTTCCATCCCCAGGCTTCCATCCCCAGGCAGTCGGCCTCATCTGTATTCTGTTGATCCTTCCAGAAGCATTTTATGCACCCACGAGAAAACACGTTTTCTTCACTCTTTCCCCTTGGTTTCCATGGAAGGTAGTATGCTAGGTGCATCTTCTAGCCTATTTTTATTTGTTTTCCTCATAATGCATTTCTGTGCAAAGCATGGCTCCCCAGCCATCCCCACATCTGGACAGTTACCCACTGCCTAGGAGTGCTTAGCCAGGCCTCTGTTTCCAATATCGTCTTGCTGCAAACAGTTGTGCAGTCAATAACCTTAGACATAAGTCATTTCGTTCTCACACATCTCCATCTCTAAGGTAAGTGCCTAGAAGTGAAATTGTTGGTCAGTGAATAAACTACATGTGTTAAAAATAAAAAGTGTGCAGAGCAGAGGGAAACAGAAGAAACAAGAGCTGAGGAGCATTGCAGAAGTTGAAGCTGACGGCATGTGGGAATTCACTCTGTGTACCTTTAAAATGACATGGTTTTTAAAATGTAAAGGGGTGGCTGTCCCTTCTCACAGCTTTCGGTATGGATTTCAGAACTAGTCTCTCCATCCACACAAGAAAAGTTCTGAACAACTCGGGCCATCCACCCGAGAAGTAGGGGCACAGAGTGGCCCGTGAAGTAGGGAGCCGAGAGGTAGACCAGGCAACCTCTGCCCCAGAGAGCAGACAATGGCTGGCACTTCCGCAGAGCCCTTCATCCACTAACGAGGCTTGCACAAGTCTGAGAGTTAAAAGCTCCGTAGGCCCAACTCAGAGGATATTTGTGATTTCAACTTAGCTTCTTAAAGTGAAGAGCAGAGAAAGCACCCCATGGCTCTCCCTGCAGGGAGGACAGAGCAGCCATTTTCAAACAAGCAGAGCTCTCTAAGCCAGAGCAGCCCACAGGAGAAGCTGTTCTGCAGAGCTGGAGGAGAAGGAAGGGTCTCCCAGACTCTATCCTTCTGCCTTTCTGACCCACCCAAGAGAGAGGTAGGGAGGAGGGAGGGAGGGAGGGAGGGGGAGGGAGGGAGAGGGAGGGAGGAAAGTTAGGGAGAGAGGGAGGGGGAGGGAGGAAAGTTAGGGAGGGAGGGAGGGGGGAGGGAGGGAGGAAAGTTAGGGAGGGAGGGGGGAGAGAGGGAGGAAAGTTAGGGAGTGAGGGAGGGGGAGGGAGGAAAGTTAGGGAGGGAGGGAGGGGGAGGGAGGGAGGAAAGTTAGGGAGGGAGGGGGAGAGAGGGAGGAAAGTTAGGGAGTGAGGGAGGGGGAGGGAGGAAAGTTAGGGAGGGAGGAAGGGGGAGGGATGGGGAATGGAAGAAAAGCCTGAGATGAGTTTAATAAAGTTTATTAAAGCAAGAAGCAGGTTGAACTGGGCAGCATCCTGGCTGAATTTGGTTTAAATGCCCCCCACCCCCAGTACCTATCCATCTCCTACAAGGCCCTGACCTCTATTTATAGCCAGCAAAACAGGAAGTGACAGCCAGACTTTCCCTGATCCCCACAGCTTAGCACTTGCTTTCCTGAGTGTAATTTCTGCAATCTACAGCCTGAGCCTAGCGGGCTCCCTGTTCTGCTAGCTGAGACTCAGTTGCTTGGCTACCAAGGATAGGTTACACCTTGTTTGCTATCAAGCTAGGCTACAGCTAAGTGTATATGGAGGCCACTTGGGCTCCATTTTATCGATCAAATACTAAGGCTGGTTCAACAGAAGAACCATGAGGGTCACATTCCAGACCTACTGAAGACTGCATCACAGTCCCCTCCCATGCCCCAAACCTTACCGCCACCACCAGTTAAGGCTTATCTACGGAAGACCCTTTTGTTTAGTTCCTTGTGCTCGGGTTTCTAAGGAAAACAGTTCCTAGGCCACGCCGAGAACAGAGAGTAGAATGTGAGAAGCAGGGCAGCGCTGGGCCATACTGGAAGGAGAAGGGACGCTGGGGTGATCAGACAGGGGTTCAAAACCACTGTGATTAATATGGTAAGGCCTCTAATGGGGGGGGGAGACACACAAAAACAGATGCAATACCTAAGCCAAGAGTTCTAGGCATGAGCCAAAAGAAACATTAGAAATGGAAAATACTGGGCTAGGAATCGCGTCCAAGCTGGGCATGTTATACTCATGTAGCTCCAGCTACTTGTAAAGTAGAGACTGAAGAGCCATTGGAACCCAGGAGTTTGGAGCCAGCCTGAGCAAGAGACCTGTCTCTTTGAAAAAAAAGAGAAAAAAAAAACACACACAGCAAACTTCTCTTCAGAAACTATACAAGCAAGAACAGAATGGAGTGAAATATTTAAAATGTCAAAAGAAAAAAATCCAAAATTCTGTATTCAGCTAAGTTGACTGGTAGAAGTGGAGGGCAAATAAGACAGGCTGGGGAGATGGCTCCGTAGGTAGGTAAGCTCCTGACACGAGTTCTCTGCTCCTACACATAGGCGCACACACACACTCACACACACACACACACACACACACTCACACATACTCACACACACTCACACACACACACTCTCACACACACACACTCAAACACAACACATACTCAACACACTCACACACACTCACACACACACACTCACACACACTCACACACACTCACACACACTCAAACACAACACATACTCAACACACTCACACACACTCACACACACATACTCACACACACTCACACACACTCTCACACACACACTCAAACACAACACATACTCAACACACTCACACACACTCTCACACACACACTCACACACAACACACTCACACACACTCACACACACACTCACACACACTCACACACACACCCACACACACCACACACCCTCACACACACATACACACACTCACACACACATGCACACTCACACAAACTCACACACACCCTCACACACTCACACACACACTCACACACTCACACACACTCACACACTCACACACACTCACACACCACACTCACACACATCACACACTCACACACGCACACTCACACACACACTCACACACACTCACACACACATACACACACTCACACACATACACACACTCACACACACTCACACACACATACACACACTCACACACATACACACACTCACACACACTCACACACACACCTCACACACACACACACACAATAATAAACAAAAGGCTTTCTCAGGCAAGCAAAAATTGGGGAAATTTGTCACTAGGAAAACTGTCCTACAAGAAACGTTGAGAGATGCTTTCAGAGAGAAGAAAAATTATATTGGTCTGGGCTTAGATCAGTGTAAAGACAGGAAGACTTGGGAGAGGACTAAATGAAAGTTGAAACATGTATTTCGTAATTAATTGATATTAAGATAAAAGTTTGCTCACAATAATAATAGAGATAATGCATGTGATGATTACAGCTTGTGTGTGTTTTAACAGACAGTACTGAGAGAAAGGTGAGGGGAGACTGGGGACGTTTTATTACCACGAGGAACCAGGGACACCCGTAAATCAGAACAACGGGCTGTGTCTAGTTGTAGTGCATAATGAAAACATATGGCCGACATGCCACAAAAAGAGAGGAGATAGAGTAGGATAAAATGCTTAGTTAAAAACCACAAAGATATAAAAAATCGGAACATGGAAAGCTGGACAATGAACAGGAAGCGGTGAAAGCAGGGCCGATAGTAATCAGCTGTATCAATAACCATGGCAACACCAGTGTATGGCGGCTTTATCCATAACTGCCTTTCAATAGATGAATGGATAAATAGCCTGTGGTACCTGCAAACAATGGACGATTACTTGGCACTAAAGGAAATGAGCTATCAGGCCATGAAAAGACACGAAGGAAGCTTAACTGCATGTTGCTAACTGGGAGAAGCCAACCTCAGGGTGTAGACCGCACGGTTCCAGCTCTGGTTGGAAATCAAAGCTTTGAGACAGTGAAGGGAATAATGGCTTCCGGGAATCGGGAAGAGAGTGGGGGGTGAGCAGGCTGAGCAGAGGGGATTTTTAGGGCGGTGAGACGACTCCGTTTGATAGCACAGTGGTGGAATGGAGTCATTTCACGTCTGTCCAGACTCCCAGAATGCACACTGCCAGACGTGGTCCCTGATGTGAGCTCAGGGCTTGGTGCTAGTGATGTTCCTTGTAACCCGTCTCCTGGCCTGTTGCTAACAATGGGGAGGTTGTGCGTGTGGGGGGAACGGGGGGGGGAGAAGGTGGGGGGAACGGGGGGGGAGAAGGTGGGGGAACGGGGGGGAGAAGGTGGGGGGAACGGGGGGGAGAAGGTGGGGGAACGGGGGGGAGAAGGTGGGGGAACGGGGGGGAGAAGGTGGGGAAACGGGGGGAGAAGGTGGGGGAACGGGGGGAGAAGGTGGGGGAACGGGGGGGAGAAGGTGGGGGAACGGGGGGGAGAAGGTGGGGGAACGGGGGGGGAGAAGGTGGGGGAACGGGGGGGAGAAGGTGGGGGAACGGGGGGAGAAGGTGGGGGAATGGGGGGAGAAGGTGGGGGAACGGGGGGGAGAAGGTGGGGGAACGGGGGGGGAGAAGGTGGGGGAACGGGGGGGAGAAGGTGGGGGGAACGGGGGGGGAGAAGGTGGGGGAACGGGGAGGAGAAGGTGGGGGAACGGGTGGGGAGAAGGTGGGGGAACGGGGGGGAGAAGGTGGGGGAACGGGGGAGAAGGTGGGGGAACGGGTGGGGAGAAGGTGGGGGAACGGGGGAGAAGGTGGGGGAACGGGGGGAGAAGGTGGGGGAACGGGGGGAGAAGGTGGGGGAACGGGGGGAGAAGGTGGGGGAACGGGGGGGGGAGAAGGTGGGGGGAACGGGGGGGAGAAGGTGGGGGAACGGGGGGAGAAGGTGGGGGGAACGGGGGGGAGAAGGTGGGGGAACGGGGGGGAGAAGGTGGGGGAACGGGGGGAGAAGGTGGGGGAACGGGTGGGGAGAAGGTGGGGGGAACGGGGGGAGAAGGTGGGGGAACGGGGGGAGAAGGTGGGGGAACGGGTGGGGAGAAGGTGGGGGAACGGGGGGAGAAGGTGGGGGAACGGGGGGGAGAAGGTGGGGGAACGGGGGGAGAAGGTGGGGGAACGGGGGGGAGAAGGTGGGGGAACGGGGGGAGAAGGTGGGGGGAACGGGGGAGAAGGTGGGGGGAACGGGTGGGGAGAAGGTGGGGGGATGGGGGAGAGAAGGTGGGGGGAACGGGGGGAGAAGGTGGGGGAACGGGGGGGAGAAGGTGGGGTAACGGGGGGGAGAAGGTGGGGGAACGGGGGGGAGAAGGTGGGGGGATGGGGGAGAGAAGGTAGGGGAACGGGGGGGGAGAAGGTGGGGGAACGGGGGGGGAGAAGGTGGGGGAACGGGGGGGGAGAAGGTGGGGGAACAGGGGGGAGAAGGTGTACCATTTTGATGTGAACCTAGAACTTCTAAAATGTAAAGTTAGGGTGGGAGCTGCATGTTGGCAAAGCTGAGGAGGGCTAGGTCCCTCAGGCTGTTGGGATTCAAGAAGATGCAGCTGCTGCCGAACATCGAACAGCGTGGCAGAACCCCAAAACTAAAGCTGGAACCATCCCGTGTAATTCCTCTCTGGGGATTTACCTAAGAGGGCTGGAAGCAAAGCTCAAGATGGTGTCTTTACGCACATACTCACGACGGCCTGCCGTGCCATGACTTCCTCCTGGCCAAGAAACGGCCATCTTGAGCAGTTCAGCCAAGCCCACCCCATTGCTTGTGGCCTGGGGAAAGGCTACAGTATAAAATCTGGGGAGCGTTAGCCCTTTAACCCTGGCCTGAAATATAACAGGGAGCACTAGTCGGGGAGGTGCTCAACCGGAAAGCCACCATCCCTGATGGGTAAGGCTTTCCAAGTTGCAGCCTCTTGGCAGGGAGGAGCACCCACACTCCTGTAGGTAACTCCTCACCCATATCTGTAGGGAAGCCCAGTAAACTCATTGCTTCCCCTGAGTGACCTTTGGAGAAATCCTTCCTCTGTTTGGTGTTGGGATCTTGGGAGAATGGGTAGACATCATTTACATCTCCCCCTGGTAAGGAGCCTTAGAAATACAGTGGAAGAGAGGGAGGGATCGAGGCTTCCAGGGATGGATCAGAATGGGATAGACATGTTCATAAAATACTGCTCATCTTGAACAGGCTGACACGTGCTATGGCCCAGATGAACGCTTGATTTAAGTGACACAGACTCACAGGTGCTGTAGGATTCCGTCTGTGTTACCTGGAATGGCCAAATGCATAGGGATAGAGTAGTCCCGCGGCTGCTGAAGCTGTGAGGAGGAGGGGAGGCGCTGCCCAGTGATTTGGAAGATGAAATGAGCTTTAGAGCAAATGTTGCTCAGGGCTTCGTCTTGCAAAGATGAGAGGAGTCAGTCCCAGCCTTGGTGCCTGCTGACTGTGAGCTGCTCACCGCCATGCCTTCCCGGCCCCAAGACCGTCCTGTCCCCAAACTGTGAGGGAGACAAACCCTGCCTCCCTTAAATGCCTCTATGACATGTTTGCCTGCAGCAAATTAGGCCTAATTGTAGCTATTCTGAACCCTAACACAGGATCGCGATGAGGGGTTCAACGGGGCGGGAGGGGGGGAGGCTGTGTGCAGGGAGCAGAGTGGGAAATAGAAACCCCTTTCACTTTCATTTCATTTCACAGTTTTGCTGTGAATCTGAAACTTCTAGAAAATGAGGTTTATTGGTTTAAAAAACAGACTGCACAAAAGAAAAGAACATCAGGGGGGGAAGACGCGGCTCAGTGGTTAAGGGCACTCGATGCTCCTTCGGAGGACCAGGTTCCGTCCCCGGCGCCCACATGATGGCTCACACCTGTCAATAACTGCACTTCCGGAGGACGTAATGCCCTCTTCCAGACTCTGGTGACACTACGAGTGCCTGGTCCACAGACATGCCAGCAGGCACAACTCCATACAAAAGTACAGTAAATAAATCTGCAAGAAAGGAAAAGAGAATTAAAAGAGGCGCAGAGGCGCGCGAGCTAAGCTGTGGGCGCCGGCTGACAGTGGTCCAGGTTGGTCCTTGCAGCCGGTGGGGTGAATGGAGGAGGGGCTTCAGGAGCCGCGGGTGGCAAGTTGCTGATTTTTGCTCTGTTTTTCTGTGAACCTAAAATTTCTCTAGTGAAATAAAAATCTATCTAATTTCCCAAAATGTATGTGTGTTTATAACTTGATATACTGTCAAATCCCCCTAAGGACTGTACACATTTATAATGTATGGGTGTACCTGTTCACCAAAACAGAGTGCTGTCCAACTCAGATCTCTCTTTTCTCTCTGTCTCTGTCTCTGTCTCTGTCTCTCTCTCTCTCTCTCTCTCTCTCTCTCTCTCTCTCTCTCTCTCTCTCTCTCTCTCTCTCTCATGCTGTGTGTGTGTGTGTGTGTGTGCGTGTGTGTAGGTCAGAGGCCGACTCACAGGACTTACTTCTCTCTCTACCTCTCCAGTTCTGAGAATTGGATCATCAGGCTATTCGTGCCTTTACCCTCTGAGCCATCACACCAGCCCTAGGTGTAAGTTTTTGTGAAGATTCTTATTGAAATCTGACATACATGCAATTCAATATGTTTTCACAAAGTAAGCCCACATCATTAACAGCGCCAAGATCAAGAGATGGAATATTACCAGTGAGCCCAAAAGCCTGTTCCTCTCCAGGGCAGCATCTGATATTCCCAGGGTAGCGTTTAACCTGACTTCATTACCATTGATTAGTTTAGCTGGCTTTTGCCTTTTATGTAAATAGAGTCTTTCTCCAGGGTTACTTTGTTCAGCGGACCTGAGGCGCGGCCTTGTGTGTAGCTGAAGCTCATCCACTCCCGTTGGAGTACAGTCTCATGCTAAGTGACCCAACTGCAGCTCATGCAATTCTATTCTTGACATCCATGTGCTTGTTTCCTGTTTGAGCTATGACAAATAGTGACTCACAAAGCAGCGGGCTTGAGAGCTCATCTGATGGACTGCCCTCGTGACTGTTGCTGCCAGAAGAATTCCAGCAAATCGTATTTGTGAAATTTGGAGATGTCTCTTTTTAATGTTTATAGTTGTCATAGTTGTGTGGTTTAAACTGGCACATGCTGATGACTAAAGGAAAAGCACTGTTTGTTAGGTGGTGTCGCACACGCCTTTAATCCCAGCACTCGGGAGGCAGAGACAGGCAGCTCTCTATGAGTTCGAGGCCAGCCTGGTCTATGGAGTGAGTTCCAGGACAGCCAGGGCTACACAGAGAAACCCTGTCTTGAAAACCAAAAATAAATAAATAATAAGACAAAGCAGTGTTATATACTATAGGCAGTTTTTATTAAATGTGTGCAACACCTGCTTAAATGTTTGCCCATTTTTAATTTTATTTTTTAAACTTTGTTAATGACTCATTGGATCTTTATATATGATATGTGTAAGTTCTTTGTTATGTATCAAAGAAGAAGAAAATATCTTCTTCTTCGTTCCTGAGGCGTAATTTCTGCTGTATCGATAGTGTCTCTTAATTTTTAAAAACATTTTTTAAAACTAAAATATAACTATATCATTTCCCCCTTCCCTTTCCTCTTTCCAGCCCCTCCTATGTTATGCACCTTGTTCTTTCCCAAAAGTATGGCCTCTTTTTATTTAATATATAAATATGTGTGTTTTTTCACTTAAATATATAAACATCACCTGCTCAGTCTGTTTAGTGTGCAAGGAAGCTACGCCCCTGATAGGTTAATAATATGGCCAATCTGGCTGCCCGAGCAAGGCCTGGCGAAGGACACCTACAGACAGGCTAATGCTGAAGGGGAAACCTCCAAGCTGTGTGCTGATGAACTGTAAGTACCATGGGTCCTGTTTAAAAAGCCTCCGCCTGTCAGAAAGATGTTTTCTCGTGTTGTATAACCTGAGATAAGAGCCAAGATTAATCCATACGTGCGTGCGTTGCCACTTTTGTCTTACTAGGACAAAATGCTTAGCAAACTTTCTTAAGGAGGGATGATTTATTTAGGCTCACAGTTTCAGAGGCTTTAATTCTACCATGGTAGGAAAGGCGATGGTGGCCAGCACAGACTGGAGGCCCGGAAAGCCAATTGAAGGGGTGCAGGTGCTGCACACATCCAGGGTAATTCTCTCTGGAAACGCCCTCACAGGCACACCCGAGGGCGTGCCTCCACCCCTAAGCCCTGTGGCTGCTTGGATGAGAACGTTCATATGCTTCAATGCCTGGCTCTCGGTTGGTAGAACAGTTTGGGAAGGAGGTGTGGCCTGTTGGAGTGGGTGTGGTCTTGTTGGAGGCGGTGTCCTCGAGGTGGGCTTTGAGGCTTCCAGAGCCCCGGCCATTCCTGGTTAGTTCTCTCTGCTTCATGCTTGTGCATCTTATGTAAGCTCTCGGCTACTGCCCTAGCAGCACGCCCGCCTGTTTCCATGCTCTCTGCCGCCACAGTCATGGACCCTGACCCCCTGGAGCATCGAGCTCCAAATGCAATGCTTTTTAAGTTGTCTTGCTCATGGTGTATTTTTTTTCATAGCCATAGAAAAATAACTAAGACACTTTATTGTTAAGTTTACAATAAAGCTCAATTATTCCAGTGCAGACATCCAATTTAGTCTCCTCCACTGAGCAAAAAGACCACCTCCCCAGCCACTCTAGGGAGAGGCTTTGTAAAACTCAGACTTTCATACTGGTATGTGGAGCTGTTTCTGGACTTTTGTCCTGCTATTATTTTTCCACGTAGCCCAGGTTGGCTTCAAGCTCACAATGTAGCTGAGAATGACTCTTTATCCTCCACCTCCGCTTCCCAAGGGCTAGAATTACAGGGCTATGGCACCACGCCCAATTTGAATAGCATACTCTTTCTTAAGATTTACCTTTTAATTTAACATATGTAAGTATTTGCTGTGTGAATGCCAGTGCATATTGTGAGTACAGGTGCCCTTGGAGCCAGAAGAGGGCACTGAAGCCCTTGGAGCTAGAGTTAAGGGTGGTTGGGAGCTGCTCGATGTGGGTGCTGGTAACCGACCTAGGTCCTCTGCAAGAGCAGCAAGTGCTCTCAGCTGCCGTGCCAACACCCTTCGCGTGAGTTGTGAGCTGATACCGTGGGTCCTAACACTGTTCACTGTTTTACTTTTCAGAGTTCCCTTGGTCATTTCCCATGCTTTCATTTCTATACCAAGGTTAGAATTAGCCTGTCAGTCTCCGTGAAACAAAATGAAAATCTGAGATTTTGGCTAAGTTTTGATTGGTTCCATAGGTCAACTCTGGAGGACTGGTGAATTTGAGATGTTGAATTTTTCACCCCAGAGATACCATGTTTTCCATTTACTCTAACTCCCTTCTAACTTCTCTCAACCATGTTTAGTAGAATTCCACAGAGCTGCTTTATTTATATTGTATTAAATGTATCTCTAGACGTTTACATTTTAATTCCTGTATTAACGGCACCACTTTTTAAAACTTTGGGTTTTCAGTTCTTGCAGTACCTCCTGAATTTAGCTGAGTCCCTCCCGCTCCCTGTGGACTTCACTCCAACACTCACGCTATCCACGAACCATGACATATTCGCTTCTTCCCTTCAAATCCTTTGTCTGCTTTATTAACTTGCCTCACTGTGTTGGCTGTGATCTTCAGTGGTGAAGACACAGGCGGGGGGGGATGTGCCTCGGGCAGAAAGCTAATGCTCGGACCGAGAGCGCTGCTCCACAGTCTCCTATCCCGCGGATGCCTTAGTTTGCCAAGAGTTTTGTTCAATTGTAAGGGGATGTTGACTTTTATTATGAGATAATTATATGATTTTTATCCTTCTATTCCATTACATCCAAAGCTAGCTTTGCAATTCTTGAATAAATCCAAATTTGTTATGACATATTATTCTCTGTTTCTGGATTCAGTTTGCTAATACTTTATTTAGGAGACTATGTCTATGAGAAGGGTTGGTACACTCTCCACGGAGATTTTTCTTACACTTCCCTAATCAGGTTTGGATATGAAGATTTTACTGCCTTATATAGAATAATTGGGATTGTATTCTCTTCTTCTTAAATATTTCAGCAAATAGTTTAATGCTCTGGCGGACCTCGTGGAAGACTGGTGATGCCTCTTTTTTACATTGGGGGAATCATCCAATGGAGTCTGTGGTCCAGGACTTAGTCATGAATACGGTTTATTCAGCAGACATAGGAATTTTCGTATTTCCTATTTCTTCTGTCAGTTTTGGTAAATCCTACTTATCTAGCAATTCTTCCACTGCTCCTGCAAATATAAATTTACTAGCTTGCAGGCCTTCATGATCCGCTAGCGTCGCCGGCATTTGTGATGGTGCCCTTGTTTCTGGCAATGGCTGCCTACCCCACCCCACTGGTTCTCCATTGAAATGTTCCTAAGTGTTACTGCCATTACCAGCCCTTGTGTAAAGATCGGCTTCCCTGGTCCTTTCTATTGCGTATTTGTTTTCTAGTCCATTAAAATGTACTTGCTATTTGTTTTAACCTACATTTCTTTAAATAATAAGCTTCCAGCTTTTCAATCTTACTGTGACATTTGGGAGGCATGGCTCCCAGTTGTCTGGGTGTTACTGGTTTGCTTCCCGATCTGTGCCTCTGTTTGGAAGTGGTTTTCTTCCTGGGGGATCATCGGGTCATTTCAGACATGACCTTGAAGGGGACATTGAGAACCTAAACCCTTCCTCCTCCTTGATTTTCACATTCCAATCACAAAGTGAATGTTTATTGTGTACCGCCACTGCCATACATTACTTTGCCACAGCCCAAATATGGCAGGGCCAAATGTGGGCCAAAGCCTCAAACCTGTGAGCCTGCCACGCCTTTTCCTATGTGTATGCTGGTATCTGTCACAGTAACCGTGGCAGGCTGGCTCCCATAGGCTCCTATATTTGAATTTTCGTTCCCAGCTGCTAGACCGTTTAGGGAGGGTTAGGATATGTGACCTTTGGGGGAGGTGTCACTGGGATAGAGTTTGTGGTTTCAAAAGCCCATGCCAGGCCCAGACTCTGCCTTGTGCTCTCAACCAGACGTGAACTCTCAGCTACGTCTCCAGCACCACACCTGCCTGCTGCTGCCAGGCTCCCGGCCACGATGCCCTCGGGCTCACCCCCTGAAACTATAAGCGAGCTCCCAGTGAAATGCTTTCTTATTCTTGATGTCTCTCCACAAGCAGCAGAACAGTGAGTAACTAGGACAAAGGGCAAACTGACTGACACATTGTTCTCCCCTTTTCTCGGGTCTAAAGTCTTGTGGCCCTCTAAGCATGGCTACAGTTGTTTCCAGTTGTTTCCAGTTGAATCATGTTTTATAATGTCTTATCTTTGTTGTGACTTTTAATTTCAAGCTGAAATTATTTACAGGAATGCTCTATGGTTTCCAAATATTTGGGGTGCCTCAGTTCTTTTTCTTTTTTAAGTTAAAAAGTATATTCATGGTACTGGGAGACGGCTCAGCAGTCACGAGCACGGGCTGCTCTTGCAGTGGACAGGATTTTGGTCCCCGGCACCCACATGATGTAACTCCAGTTCCAAGGGATCTGATGCCTTCTTCTGAACTCTGTGGGCATACATGTGCACATACATGCAGTGTATGTACATGCATATATACATGCAAGCAAAACACTCATGTATGTAAAACAAATGAATCGTTTAAAGTATACTTTATTTTGCATGCTCTCCTTCCACGGGGACGTGGGCTCCAGGGATTGAACTCAAGCTGCTCATCAGGTTTGACAGCAAGCGCCTTTACCGTCTGAGCCATCTAGTCAGCCCAACTCTACTGATCTTTATTTTAGCCTAATCTGAGTCCAGTCAGGAAACTCAGTATTATGAAACTTATTGAGACTTGCTTTACGGGCTATAGTTCATTTTGATAAGTGCCCCATGTGCACATAAAAAGAATGTATTTCTAGCGCTGTGGCATTGTGCCCTCCCTGTCACTTAGGTCAAATTACCCCATCATACGTCAGATATACCTTCACTGAGTTTCCCCCTCACTTTTCCTTTTTTGCCTGTTTATTTTAAACATTAGTGAGAGGCGTGTACTACTGTGCCATCACTGGGGACAACTCTGCAGTGTGTTTACCCATTGCCCAGTGCTGCAGGGTATGGATCTTAAGCTGTTGTTGACATTACAATAGAGCTATCAGCAGTGTCCCTGTGTGAGACTTTGTCAGAGAGCTCCAGCTGGAACTGGCAATGAATGCGGTCCCCACAGGCTCGTCCTCAGTCACTCCTGTGTGGCTAGCATGTTTAACACCAGTCCACCATGGACGGGCCGTGGGGCAGACTCTCTTTACAATTTCATGTGTTTCCCTGGTGACCTCTGTTCTTATACATTTGCTCATGTGCTAACTGCATGGTCAGGTGTCTTGGTCAGCACAAAGATCTTATCTTATTAAAACTGGGGTCTTTGCTTTCTCGTTCGGCTGTATTTCTTTTCCATGTGATCTAGGTATGAGTCAGTGCCCCCTCCCCTCCTCGGCTTTCACAAGTGTCCCCCCACTTCCTCTTTTTCAGAATGTTTGGCTTGTAGCTGAGGTGACACTGGCGTTTGCTACTGACTGGGAGAGGGGCCCTGCTTTCTTAATGACGTGGCTCCTGGTGGGTCAGCCATACTCCAGGGCAAGCCATGCTTCCAAGAGTGACTGGACTCCCAAACTGGGCCTGATGCAAGCTGGGGGAGAACCCACAGCTGGGTGGACAGGAAAGTGAGGGGGCGTATGGGAGGACCGGGGGACTCAGATACAATCAAAACACATTGTATGGACGTCTCAAAGAATTGATAAAAATGGATATTAAAAATTTAAACAAAACAAAATGTTTGGTTATGCCAGACCCTTTGTATGACCACATAAGCTTTAGAATGAGGTTCAGTTTCTACCCCTAAAATCTGGCACTTAAATCGGTATCCACTGGGCAAGAGCTGAGCGTGAGAACACACCCAGTTCCCAGCTCAGGGACTCAGGGTCTCTCTCCACTCACTCACAATGCATTGGATTCTACACGCACGGAGCTTCCATAGAATCTATCAGCTCTTCTTTTCTTTGTTTATTTCAGAATTTCTTCTGACTCCCTTTCTTATAATTCCAGTTCTCAGGTGAAACTTTTGTTTCCTAACTTCTTGGAAATACTGATCGCATAGATCTTAAAGTCCAGCCCCAGCCTCCCTCCCAGCTACCTGGGAGCTCTGGGATGTGCTTCTAATGCAGGGTTATACTCTTGATTCTGTTGTTATTCTTCCTTCTATTCCTGATTCCACTGGCAGCCAGATGAAATGCAGGGTTGTGCAGGATCGTTAAAGCTCTGGATATTGTCTGGGGTCATCTTCTTCCTCCTCCTCAGGTAGGCAAGCCAGCCACCTCAAGTTCAGGTCTGCTCTGATGATCTGAAGTAATGTGGTATTCCTTGAAGAGCTCACTCAGTCCAACCTCCTTACTCCTTCCCTGTTTTTCCATAGAGCCTTTTTATTTACCTACTTGTTTTTAGTTTAGTGTTTGTTTTTTAAGACAGAATTTTACTACGTAGCCATGGCTGACCTGGCTAGCCTTGAACTCAGAGAGATCCTTCTGCCTCTGCCTCCAAGTGGTGGAATTAAAGGGTATAAGGCCAGAAGACGGTGTTGAGTCCCCTGGAACTGAAATTACAGATGGTTTTGAACCATCATTTGGATGTTAGGTAGTGAATCTGGATGCTCTGCATGAACCATCCCTCCAGTGCTTGGGTTCCTAGTCTAATGTAAATGAGATTCCTGAGAACGTTGTTACTGAGACCAAAAAGAAGGAGGAGGAGTAAAGAAAGGAAGAAGAAAGAAAGGAAGAAGGAAGGAAGAAAGGAAGATGGAAGGAAGGAAGAAGGAAGGAAAAAGGAAGGAAGGAAGGAAGAAGGAAGGAAGGAAGGAAGGAAGGAAGGAAGGAAGGAAGAAGGAAGGAAGGAAGGAAGGAAGGAAGGAAGAAGGAAGGAAGGAAGGAAGGAAGGAAGGAAGGAAGGAAGGAAGGAAGGAAGGAAGGAAGGAAGGAAGGAAGGAAGGAAGAAGGAAGGAAGGAAGGAAGGAAGGAAGAAGGAAGGAAGGAAGGAAGGAAGGAAGGAAGGAAGAAGGAAGGAAGGAAGGAAGGAAGAAGGAAGGAAGGAAGGAAGGAAGGAAGAAGGAAGAAGGAAGGAAGGAAGAAGGAAGGAAGGAAGGAAGGAAGAAGGAAGGAAGAAGGAAGGAAGGAAGGAGGAAGCAAGAAGGAAGGAATGAAGAAGGAAGGAAAAGAGGTAGGAAGAAAAGATGGCAAAACAACAAAAAACAAAACAAAACAAAACAAAAAACCCATCGAGTCTGCTTCCTACCTCCACATGGAATATTTATCATACTCTGTGTGAACGTCAGAAATCCTGACCACTGTGACGGAAGACCATGGCAGGGAGGTCAGAGCAAGTGTGTTCTCTTACAACATTGGCCACAGGAACAGAACACAAAGCCAAAGCCCCGCACCCCAGCATGCCACTCCTGCCTGACGCCTGTGCCACAGCCTGTTTCAGCAAATGGACAGATTCCTGCTTTTTCTGCAACCTGAATGATAATAACGAGTGAGCTCGCAGGCCTGCTGGCTAGGATATATCTGTGGCCTAGATGAACACAAACATTGCAATGGTCTGCAATGGTCCTGCATCCTCTGCATCCCTCACCAGTGGCCCTCCGGCAAGGACCCCTTGCCAGGTGGCAGGAACGAGCCTCTGCCCATAAGCTGGGAAGCTTGGCTCAAGCACTAGTCTCTTGTTACCTGTGATTACTGGGGTATTGCCAACAGATCCACAGACACAGAGTCCTCCAGCTTTGTAGTTGTAGAAAGCTTGCAGGCTCTGACGGCAGGTGGCCCAAGCCAGTCCCCACACAGAAGGCAACTTACTGCAGCTTCCACATGAAGCGTCAGGAATGCCTCCTGTTCAGAAGGGGCCACCCTGTGACACGAAGCCTTTCTTCTTCTGAGGCTAGTTAATGCTTTTAGGCCAGAGCCATCATCAGACTCAGAGAGCAGGGGACCCTCAAGTAAATGACTAAGTCCAAAATGGGACACACTCAAAGGAACTCCAGTGAAAGGAACGCTTTAAAGGTATTTCCATAAAGGAAGCTGTCGTGCCGGCACACCACAGCACCCTGGCTGTGGCAGGTGAACAGATTTCATCCGATTTTCTAATTCCTGACAGGATCACATCTGCAAGCGGCTGGACAGTCACGTACTCGCCCAGCTTCCATCTGGGGCCAGGCTCAGCTCTTCAGCAACTATTAACAAATATCTTAAGAATACTAGTTCTAAATACCAGATCTAAAGCAGGGTGGTGGTGGCCCATGCCTTTAATTCCTGCACGAGGGAGGCAGAGGCAGGTGTATCTCTGAGTTTGAGGCCACCCTGCTCTACAGAGTGATTTCCAGGACAGCCCAGGATACACAGAGAAACCCATGACAACACGAACATGGATGTGAACTCATCATGTGGGACTCTGTGCCCACACATGTTGTATGCTCGATACATGCTGTGTGCTCATGCACACGTGTGTGTGTATGTGTGTGTGTGTGCTTGATTTTACTTTAAATTTGTTTTCTTGTATGAGTGCTTTGTTTAAATACATGTGTGTGCATTGTGTATATGCCTGGTGCTCAAGGAGTGCATAGGGCAACAGATTCCTTGGAATTGAAATTGTGAGTGATGTGAGCCACCACCTGGGAGCTGGGGGGACCTAACCTAGGTCCTCTGCAAGAGTCACAAGAGCTCTTAACTGCTTAGCCATCATTTTGAGATAAGGTCTTGCTATGTAGCCTAGGCTGATCCATCTCTCCAGTGCTGGGACACAGGCATGTGTCATTGTGCCAAGCCTCGTACCATCCCTCTTACTGGATTAGGATTTCCGAGTCAGGAATGAAGTGTTGGCCCCAAAAGAACCTCACCTATTTCCTTGCACATGTGGCTGCCTCTTATTTTGTGCTCAGCGATATGTCCTACCATTGGTAGTTTAACATTACAGTCACATGTCACTTAGCACTGGGGACACGTTCTAGAAATACACCATTGGAAGCTTCTGTCATTGTGTGATCGCAGTGCACTTAGACATGCTAAGCTGGTGACCTTAGCACACATCTAGCTATGTGAGATCCGTGTGGCAGAGCCTGTTGCTCTGAGGCCCACGATGAACAAAACAGTACCAGGTTAGATAGAGCACAGAGGGGACAATGCCATCACAGACACTGTAAACCCTGGACAGATCTGGCCATTCCGCACGGCACATGCTTCCAGGTGAAGCTTTTAATGCATCACATACCCTAAAATCACAAGGAAAAGCACCGTACCGCAGACACAAACCAACAATCCATGTAATGGGCTTCTGGATGCCAAGGTCATCACAAACTCACAGAGCTGAGTTCTGCCACAACCTGTGATGGCTACAATGTCATCAGGGACAGGGATGTTTCAGCTCCGTTACGGTCTCGTGCCCCACTGTTGACCAGTGTCCTCATTTGGTCCATGCTTGTGTGTGGTTCCTAATGTGCACCACGGGACAG
The DNA here is from genome assembly GCA_030556225.1 of Cricetiscus sungorus. Classification (NCBI taxonomy): domain Eukaryota; kingdom Metazoa; phylum Chordata; class Mammalia; order Rodentia; family Cricetidae; genus Cricetiscus; species Cricetiscus sungorus. Next base: position 21,886,628 of record JANBXA010000190.1, on the reverse strand, counting down.
GGCTTTTCTCCAGGCTGCTGCCCCTACAGCCCGTGCTGGGTGGCCCCATTTGTATGGGACAGGGTCACTGGTGTCCTGAGTACTGATGAAGGAGTTGGCCGGTGGCAATCTGTGACCTCAAGGGACTTGAGAAGCCACTGGGTTCCACATGGAGGCTCTGCTCTTGGAGAAAAGGGGAAGAGGATGAAGGAGGAAGTCAGAACACTTCTGCCCCGCCCCTCCACTTCCGTTTCCCCGGCCTCAGCTGGGTTCTAAGCTCAGAACACATTAGTCCCCCAGCATCTTCCTCAGATGGCTTTTGGAACCAGGCTCTGCAGCTTGGCTGCTGAATTGTCAGCAAGTGACTCATGTCTGACTATGGAGGCTGGGACAGGAAAGACACCCACAGGGCAAAGGGAGCAATGCAGGGGTGGGCGGGTCGCATGTAGACCTGCTGATTAGAACTTACCTCAAGTGAGCTCATTCACTGCTGAACTGTGAGTCAGGGAGGAGCTCGGCCTAGGCAGAGCTTGGCTAGCAGGGGGAAGCCCCAGGGAAGATAGGCTTCTGACCTGCGGTGGTGTATGCTGTCTGACAGCGGTCCTTCCTTGGGGACCTGGCTGAGGCCTGGCAGTGAACAGGCAAGGGGCCGGTGAAGTGCCTTCCCGTGGGCTGGAGTGCATGGTGCAGGAGCTGGTTCTGGTTAGAGAGAAACTGGTCAGGAGACAGCTTTGAGGAATTCTTGGGTGGCTGTCAGAACATCTGGCAATCAGGATGGGACAAAGGGTCAGGGAACAAATGGCAGTACAGTGTTTTCTGAGTTTCTGAGTGTCCTCCCAACACCCCCCCACACACACACACAAATACACAGTGCCAGGGCTGGAGGAAGGTAGCAGGCTCCTGCTGCCTCCTTGGGCTGAGACGCCTGGTGAGAAGCTGGAGTGGTGAAGGTCACCATGCAAAGCCGGGTCTCAGGCCTGCTCCTGCCTGCAGCCAGTGCTGGGGGGAGGGACCTAGAGATTTCTCTTTCACTGGGGACCTGGCAGCCTTAGTGACCTAGATACACAGGGGGTTAGAGTTGGGTCTCATGACAACCATAAAGAGGATGGAAAAAGGAAGGGAGGGAAGGAGGGAGGGAGGGAGGGAGGCAGGGAGGGAGGCAGGGAGGGAGGGGGGAGGGCCAGCTACCACTGCCCTAAGGATGGCCTTTCTGCCTCACACATTTTCTTCTCTCTGCTCTGCCCCTTCACCAAGCACACATAAATTGGAGCTAACCAACCTGGTTCCCAGCAGGAGGCCACACCTGCCTTTCTGGCTTTGCTGGAAAGGACAAGAAAGAGCAGAAGTCAAAAGAGCTTGCACCCCTGAATGGTGGCCTGTGTGTGTGTGTGTGTGTGTGTGTGTGTGTGTGTGTGTGTGTGTGTGTGTGTGTGCGCGCGCGCGCACACATGCTACAGCCTTCCTGTGGCTAGAGTGCATGTTGGGGTTTGGCCGCCAGCTGCTGGTCACCCTTGTCACACTCCCTCAGGCTCCTCCAGGCTGGCAGTGACCAGTACCTGACTGATGACTCTATTCCACGCCCCATACAGTGAGCAGGTGAGGAGGGCTGCCAGCTAATCCAATCACAATGCTCGCCACCCACTTTCAGCTCTTCCTTCTGAAGATAACTCCAAAAGACAGGATTGTACACAGGAATCCAGGGGGTGGTACCCACAGCTTCAAAGAAGCCTCCTCAAGTTTAAGACTGAAGCCAGCCCTGCAGAAACAGACCCGAGAGAGAGGAGTCCTCACATTATTTTGCTTGTTGCAATAACAAAATACCTGACAAAAAACTGCTCAAGGGGAAAAGAGTTTCTTTTGGTCCAAGATTTAAAAGCATAGCGTCCACTATAGCCAGAAAGGGCATGGCTGAGACCCTGGCAGCAAAAACATTCATTAAGACGCCTCACATCCAGAAAGACCAGAAAGCAGGGACCATAGGGTGCTCTGCTACAGGGAGTCCAGCCCATAGGAGATAACACCCACATTCAGGCGAATCTCCTTCCTCAGGTAAACCTTTCTGGAAGGGTTACCTGGGGCTTGCCCGTCACAGACATGTCGGAGCTATGCCTTCTAGGTGACTCCAAATCCATCCAGCTTGACAATGAATTAGCTGTGACAGCCCAAAAGTCCCCATCTGAGTCCTGAATCAAGCTGTTCTGAAGATCACCTTGAGGTTTCTCCATCATGGATGTCACACGCATTACCTTTCTGGGATGAGCTGGTTTGGTCTTCTTTCACTCACATTGAAGATATTGGGATGACGATAAATACTAGAGGGTAGAACAGACCATACAATGGTGTTTTTTCTTAGCTCTCCCAAAGGCTTAAGTGATAAACAGAAACATTTGTTTGTACACACCTTCACACACGGGTACACACACATGCAAAAATGTTTTTTACCTCAGCCCTACTCAGCTGTGCTGAAGGATCCAGGGAGGGTTTTTAATGATTGTTTATGTTCTGTGATGAAGTGTCTTGTATGAGTGCATGTCTGTGCATTATGAGCACGCCTGATGTCCATGGAGGTCGGAGGAGGACGTTAAATCCCTTGTAATTGGGTTATGGATGGTTGTGAGCCTTCATGTGGGTGCTAGGAACCACACCTGGGTCCTCTGGAAGAGGGGGAGCAAGAAATGCTATTAACTGCTGAGCCAGCTCCCCTCCCCCACGGAAATAGCTCCTTAACCTGCTTAACAGAGTTTTAAAACAAAAGTTACATCTCAGAAAAACCATGTGTACAGAGAGACAATACCTAAGACCCCACAGACTGTGAAGCCAGGGCCGGCTGTCCCAGCTTGCATCTCCACTTGGAAGCCTCCCTCTGGGAGTTTGTTTTCTATTAATAAGGGGCCTGGTTCTTTCCACCCGAATGTAATTCTGTATTTTAAATGCAGCTTGACTCAGCTTCCAACCCCAGAAGATAACACTATAAATACCTGGTACAGCACAAGCCCGACTTCCCATCCCCTTCCTGATGACACCAGCCTACTTGGTCCTGCTGAGCTATCAGCCTCTCTCTGATCTGTCCTTGCTGGCCCTCCTCTGAAGGCCTAGGTCCCTTTGCCTGGCAAGGACAGCCCTAGATGTCTAGAAGCCTAAAGCTTGGTGTCCATAGCCCACATTAGTACACACACACACTCACATACTCACACACATACACTCTCTCTCACACACACACTCTCTCACACACATACACACACTCACACACACTCACACACTCACTCACACACTCACACACTCACACTCACTCACACTCACACACTCACACACACTCATTCACACATACTCACACATACTCACACACTCACACACTCACACTCACACACTCACACTCACATACACACACTCTCACACACGCATACACACTCACACACACTCACACAAGGCACTCACACACACACACTGACACACACGTGCGCACACACACACACTCACACACTCACATACACGCTCACATGCACACACACACACTCACACACCCTCTAGGGTATCCTATCATGACCTGGCTTTCCACATCTCATCTCTTGGAGACTCTAGCCCTATAAAATTGTGTGTGTGTGTGTGTGTGTGTGTGTGTGTGTGTGTGTGTGTGTGTGTGTGTTTCTCTGCAAGTATGTCTATGTGCCACATGAATTTAGTGCCCACAGAGGTCAAAAGAAAGCATCAGATCCCCTGGAACTGCAATTATAGGTGGTTGTGAGCCACCATGTGGGTGCTGGGACTTGAACTCGGTTCCTCTGGAAGAACTACCAGTAATCATAACTGATGAGTCACTTATCTCTCTAGTATACTGTAATTTCCCCGAGAACTCACGATAGAGAATGTACCAACAAGCTCCCCATCAGCCTCTTTAATTCCCCAGCTCCCCTCCCCCAGTTTCGGGACACTCAGAAGGGAGGTCCTGACCCGGTGTGGACAGGTGGTGTCCGGTGGGAGCTGCTCCTACTGAGGGCATCCCTCCCTGGAACAGCACCCTTTCCGTGCATGGCTCCTGTGCACACGGCCCATTCAGTCACAAACCTCCCAGCATGCACCGCAGGCACTTCCGCCAGTGTGCGTGTGCACACACCCTCAGCCTGCGCCACAGCGGCCTTCTCTCAGCACGATGCTTCTTATGGAGGCTGAATGAAACTGTTTTCTCCAGACAAGTCACTGGCTCAGTGAGATGGCTCCACGGATGAGGTGTTTCCTGTAGACCTGAGTTCAATCAGGGCCACATACAATCGCCCTGACTTCCACATGCATGCCGTGGTATGTGCTGCCCCACTAATCACAGACTACACGAACTAATAATAAGTAAAATATAAATTAAAAGGTGTTTTCCCAGGTAGCTGTGGTGGAAAGAATCAAATATGTGAGCCTGGGATCCACCATGCCAGTAATTCTCCTCTTCTAAAGCCTTTTCCTAAGCCCTCCCTGGCACACATCCCACACCCAATCTGGTGTATTCTTGGGGACGTCACTCAACTCCAAGGAAGAGCAAGCAGTTGAGGAGAGCATGGAGGGGGCTTCCTAACCCTGGCAACGCCAATTGTCTGCCTCTCCATCCTTCCAGCTCCTGGTACCAGCTCCAGTGTGGAGAGGCCACTGTTCAGGGAGCTTTTCCGGTGCTGGATGGCTGCGCTTTGTATGTTGAAAAACGTCAGGTCACTGTTTCTTCTCTGTCATTGACTATGTTTCCTGAGTTTGACTGAGCAGCGCGTGTGTAAGCATGTGCACACATGAGAGAGAGAGAGAGAGAGAGAGAGAGAGAGAGAGAGAGAGAGAGAGAGAGAGAGAGAGAGAGAGTTTGTGACTGGATCTTCCAACCCTAAGCTCCACAGATGCCCGGCAAGTGCTCGGCCACTGAGCTACAGCCCACACATTACTGTTTAACTGTGTGTCCTCATCACGTCTGGAACAAGAAACTGTCACCCTGAGGCATGACTTCACCCTTCACACTGCTGTGGGAGGTCCTTCCCCACAGGCGCCCCACCCATTCTACACACAAGGGTCTGAGGGGTCCACACTGCCAAGCACGTGCGCTAACATGACAAAAAATCAGCCTCGAAAGCAGCTCAACAACCAAGATTTAACCAAGCAATTCCTCTTCCAACCGGAAAAAAAAATGATTTCTTCTGCTGAGTCTTTTTTTTTTTTTTAAGGTGGCCACAAAAGTAACTCGGCTGTTCTTTGAGAGAATTGCAGTCCCGGCCCAGCTGTTAGCTCCCTCGGTAAGCGCTGCTGCCATGTTGTTCTGAGGCTTTCTTCCCAGTCCATGGTGAACGAGAAGGAGGCCTCCATCTTCCACCCCACACGCGGCACGCTTGGAGGAGTCCAGTAAACACCCAAAGCAAGTCTGGCGTGTTCTGAATAAACGCGTGTAAGGGGACAGGTGACTACAAGGGAGTGAGTTCAAGGCCGATGGCCTGGCTGCTCTTCACAGCTCTTTAGCTGCCCCTGACAATTCTTCAAAGCTTGGCTGTGGTTTGGAAGGCCGAGCGCGGTATCTGCAGTCGGGCTGCAAGCTCCCGAGTCCTCGTCCCTTCTTTCCCTTGAGTTTGCTGCTCACATCCACATTCTGTGTCCTCGCTCTCGGGTGGAGAAGCCATCCTTTGAAAGGTTGGCAGTAAGACACCAAGGGGAAGGTTTGCGGTTTGGACATTGAGTTTTCCTATCTACACCATGTAGCTAGCCGTCACAGCGACAGCAGACACCAGGAAAAAGTGTTGTTTCCAACGACCTTCTGCACGCTTCCTCTGAGGCTGCTCATTACCCCCGTCTAACAGAGGCCAGCCCCGAGAGCCCGGGGTCCACCAAGCCAGGCACCCTCCTCTTCTAAAGCCTATTCCTAAGCCCGCCCTGGCACACATCCCACACCCAATCTGCTCCTTACCTGGTCCTTCTCCACCCTGGACTTGTGAGATACAGCCAGACAATAGAAAACAGAACTCAGTCACACACATGGGGACAAAAAAAAAATTGTGAAAATGAAACATAAATAAATATGGATGCTGAGGACCTAATTCTGATAAGCGGATTTTCAAAATTAGCCATTTGCAAGAGTAGATTAAATGCATTTAATGTGGTGGGTAGGAGGAAGTCGATTAAGATGCACCACAAACCCCCTTTCAGCAGGTTCAGGGAGAAGGCATAACAGGCCCCCTTAGCAGCTAGCACATTTGCTGGATAAACGCTGAATGCTTTTTAAGAGCACTAATTTGCTGTTGTCATGCTGGCAAACAGGCCTCCTGGAAGGGGCTGCTTGCTACCGTCTGTACAAAAGGCAGAGGAATGGGACAGGGAAGGGATAGCCAGGGGCGGGGCGTAGAAGGGGGTGGGTGGCCAGGCCTACAGCATAGGGGTGGAACTAACTCACTGTCTTCTGGTCACAAGGAAAGCACTAAGGACAGAAGAATGGCCCTGGCTCCCATCGCCGTCCCAGCCACACGTCCTGCCCCTGCCCCTCTGAAATTTGAACGCTGATCCCAGAATACCTTGCAGTCCCACCATAGCAACAGAAGCCTTTCCCTCCTCACGCACTGTCTGTGCACCCTTCCTCCCCACTCCTCCCTGCAGCCCACTCCTGTCCCCAGAGTCACGCCTCTGGAGAGGGCTGGCAGGACTCTTCAGGCAAGTAGCTGGTCAACCCAGCCCTGGAGGTGAGGAGCAGGCATTAACCAGAGGGATCCTAAACCCCCCCCACCCCCGCAGGAAGCAGACCCCAAACAGCGGTCTGGGTGTTCTCTGGGGCGCTTCATTCAAGGACCTCAGAGCCCTGGAAAGCTAGGCCCTCATCTTAGGTTTGAGCAAACAAAGAACCCACCCACAGAGCAGCCAGAGGTCTCGCAACATCCTGACATCTGGGACCCCAAGTCTCCAGGTGACTGGGGTCTCAGCACGGGTGGGGCTGTCACAGGGCAAGGGCACAGAGAGCTCTCAGCTGGCATCAACCCGGATCCCGAGACTGCTTTAACTCACCCCCATTTAATTCTCCCAACTAAGATGGATTTCCCATCTGCTCAAAATAAACCCCAGAGGCGCCCAAACCTGCCTGCGGCTGTCCTCTCGTGCTCCCGCGCCCTCTTTCTGTTCCCTTACCGGCTCCGCTTGTACCCACCCCAGGGCCTTTGCACCACTGCCCCTCCCACAATGCCCCTGCTTACACCCGCATCTGAACGTGGCATTCAGGTATGAGCTCAAATGCCAGCGACAGTGAGGCCGCTCCTCCTGCCACACCGTCCGTCACCTCCCTGGCCAGTTTTCTGCCTTGACAACAGCTGTTTGTTTCACTAATTTGTGGCTTTATTGTCTGTGTCCTGGCCCACCGGGAAGAGAGTGTTGTCCCAGTGCCCAGGATGGATGTGCCCAGGATCACGTGGGGGTGAAGCGGCCAAGCCCAGCTTGGGGCCTTCAAGTCAGAGCCTTTCCACCCAGCAGGTGACACTGCCCAGACCGCTCTGTGGTAGCTCCCATCATTGCTCTGTGCCTGAGGCTGAGGCAGGACCCTCCCACCCCCTGTAGGTCTCCCCCCCCCCCCCCCCGTTTCACAGACCTGCACTGAGGCAGGGGTGTGAGCCGCCAGCCCAGCCGCGGAGCTAGGTAATCTGCATGGGGGACGGGGAGCTTGATGAAGCCTCTGTCCTCAGAAGCTTGGTGTGTCAGTGTACGGGGACAGTCCTTCCCAGAAGCAAATACTGGTCACTGGGAAAAAAGGGCTTTAGAGCTGTGGTCTGGTCTAGCCGAAGAAGACAGCTCCTCACAGCTGGAGGGGCCCAGTGTCCTTGCAGGCAGAGCTGCTGGAGACCCTCTCACAGAGTGGGGGAAGCGAGGCGGGGTCTAAAAAGCACCCATGTGGCTCAGGCCTGTAAGAACACTGGGCCACTAGCTGTGACGAGAGTTCAGCAGGTGTCCTAGCCCAGGCCCCAGAGCCCCATAACAGTGTCCCCTCCAGAACCATCTCCAACCCAGAAGCCACCCAGGTCCCTTCCTGTCCCCCAACTTTGCAGTGAGGACTGGTGCTTGACTGTCATCTGAAAGCCCTCTGGGCGTCCCCTGGGAGGACAGGAGGGGGAATGGTGTCCATGTCCTTCCTGCCACCCCTGCACCTGACCACCTGCTTTGGAAGTCAGAGCATCTCCCTTAGCCCAGCTACGGGCCAAGCACAAAGCAAGGTTGTCTTCCAAGGCCCCGGAACGAACATTGTCCCCGACAGGAGATGAAGAGGTGGAGGCGGAGGCTGATGGAGCAGGAGACTCCCAAGCACAGTGCTAGAGCCCCTGATGTGTGCAGCGGCTGATGCTACAGAGAGGAAAACTCAGCTCTGTGGGAGGTGTACGGGGCCCCAGCTGGGTGTGGTGCTGAAGAGCATCTGTGGCACCTGCTGGCCCAGCCTGGCCTCTGAAACATTAAACGTGTCCCGTCTCAGGTGGACATCGGCTGCCCCTTTGGGTTCCAGGATGTTGGCTCACGGTCTCAGTCCTGGGCGCCCCAGTTCCCTCAGGCCCCCCAGACTCGACCAGACCTGCTTTATCCCTGCGCCTGGCTGTGGCCTGATGGCCCATGGGTTGTTACGTATTGTGACCACACCCTGAGTCTCAGGACAGATATAGTGCAGATCTGTCCTGAGGTCTCCAGTGACAGAACCCCTGAACCTGCAGAGACTGTCCCTGGATCTGTAGAGAAATGTGGGTGGGAACCCAGACCTGCTGATGCCAGCAGAGCCAGCCTCCTCCTCCATCCCATGAGACAGGCTGCTGCGCCCTCTCAGGATTGTGCTCTGGACTTTGAGCTAGCAGAGCTCTGCCTGCAAGGACACTCGGGCCCTCTGGCTGTGAGGAGCTGTCTTCTTCGGGCCAGACCGCAGCGCCAAAGCCCTTCCTTTCCCAGTGACCAATATTTGAAAATTAGTCTTCCGTTCTGAATGAGAGAGAAAATCATTAGACTTTCCATCAGGGACCTGTTTTCATCTGTATTTGCAGATTGTCAGCCTGGGGTCTCTGCAGGTTACTATTGGAGTTCTTCCCCTCGTCACTGAAGAGATCTTTCTGAGTCTGGTGACCATGCTGGGGAAGCCTGGGCCCCCCACACGGTGCTCGGGCCAGCCTTCCCTGCTCACACCTGCTCACATATGGGGGGAAGGGAATTCTGGGCCCAATTCCAGATGGCTTAGTGAACCACATGGGATGAAGGCAATGGGTGGGGGGATGAGAGGGAGTGGAGTGGTTGAATGCTGAGGGAGACAAATCTGAGGCCAATTACCCGTGGCAACCTTGTCGTCCCCCGCCTCCCAAGGAGGGGAGATAGCTGGGGAAAAAATAAGAAAATAATATCAAAGCAGCCCCACGCTGTGAGATTGGAGACCAGCTGGCCGGGAACTTGCTGCTAGGGGTTGGGAGGGAGGGTGAAAGCAGGCCGGGCCGGGACGGGGAGGAGGCAGAGGGTCTGTGGTGATAGCCAGACACAAACAGGGGAGGGCACGGCAATAGGGACAAAGGGGAGGGAGCATCTGCCCACCCCTCACAGGCCACCCCTCAGCCCTGTCTGCACGGCCTGTTGGGTAATGAGGCCCAGGTCTGCTCCTTCTTCTGCGAGAACATCTTTTTGTCCTTGAGCAGGTGGTGACAGAGAGAAACAGACTCTGAGAAGGAAGGAAAGTAGCCCAGGGTCACTGGGAGAATTAATATCATAATTGAGAATAACAAGTAGACCTCCTATTACTAGATAAAATACCGCCAGGGGATTGCTGAGAGAGATGAGAAAACAGGATCTGAAATCGTTTCTCACTTCTCTGCAAATGTCGTTGGTGTGGGACTTCCTCCCTCTCCCCTCGAGATGTCATGGCTGTGCTGTCTTTCACCTGTCCATGCAGATCGCCCAGGCCCTGGGTTTCAGCTCCTGTGTGCCAGGCAGCATCTCAGAGTGGAACACAGGATGGGCTCTGCAGAGTGGCCAGAGGAGGGACCAGTGAGGCCATCAAGTGCCGTCAAGTTCCCCTGAGGCCCCCAGTGAGACAGGTGTGCGCCTGACAGCTGACAGCCACATGGGCGCTCCCTGACACGACAGCAGCTGTTAGCTTAGCGGCAGCTGAATCTGGAGGCTTAAGCCCCAGTTGCGCCTATCCTGGGGCTATCTTTGAGCCTGGGTTTTCCTCTCCAAACTGAGGCTACTCTCCTGGGGTTCTCCTTGGAAAAGCATCTCAAGGCAGAGGGTGGGGGTGGGGAGCCTTGCCGCTGGGAGACACCGATCACACTCCACAGTTACACGGGGAGGGTTTTAGGGCAACTTGTAGAAGAACTTTCAAGAGCTATGAAATTAATTGGAGGGTGTTAACTGCAGAAACGAGGGAACAGAAGAAAATTACCTCCAAAGAATTACAACAAAGCAATTAGCACGGGAAGAAAATGATGTCTAGGACACAGACACATGCAAATGGCCAAGGCACTGAGCTGGGGGAAGGAGAAAGGCAGGCATCCATCAGATCCAGCCGAAGGGTCTCCTAGCTGCACAGTGCCAGCCGGAGCATGGTCCTCAGGAGTTCCGCTCAGTCGCGGAAGTGGGAAACTGAGCTGGTGGGGGTGCAGTCAAGAGCCACACTTGACATCAGGGTGTCACACCACAGGAGCATCAGTGGTCTTCCGAATTCTAGTCTCAGTTGCCACTGATTTAGTGACATTGGGCACGTCTTGCAACAAATGCTGTCCTCCAGGCTGCATACACAGGGTTCTTAGTGTTCTGGAACATCAGCGGCAGGGGGAGGGGTGGGAAAAGATCAGTAGCAGCCATTCAGTGAGGATGAGATGGGATTCAGAACAGGAGCCCTCAGTGGACAGCACGCAACTGATTCTCCTCCGGCAGAGGAGCCAGGTCCACCTGCGAAGAAGGTGGAGGGAGCGGCCGGCAAGTCTGTGAGAGCAGGCTCAGCTGCCATTCTGAGGTCCAGCGCTTCCTAACTAGGATGGCCTTGCCTGGGCCTCTGTCACCTTGAGACTTGGAAAGAGTTGACACCCCCTCCCCACCTCACTTAGCCCCTTGGCGGAGCCAGAATGATCAGCCAATCAGCATTGTAGGGGACAGGGATCCCCACATCATAACAATGAGTGCCAGAGACTCAGAGTGGAAAAAAGTGGAGTTTATTTTAGGATCTTGTAACATTGGGCACCAACCCAGACACAACGGCAGGTGTGCCAGTTAGGTTCATTTTTTTTTTTAAGTTTGGTTTTCTTTTTACATACTGCATGCATGCGATTGTCTCTGTGTAGGTGTGTGCATGTGAGGGCAGACCCCATTGAGTCCAGAAGAAGGTGACAGGTTCCCCTGGAGCTGGAATTATAGTGTGGCTGTTAGGATCTGAGCTCAGGTCCTCTGCAAGCGTAATGTACACTCTGAGCCACTTCTCCAGCCTGAAACAGTTATAACAGGCCTAATTGCAGGTCCTGTCCCCCTCTCCCCCTGTGACTGGCTGGGTACTGTGGGGGTCCACACATCACCTAAGTTTTATACTGTTGTGGGTGAACCTGCTCAGACACCCCTTGGGGGAAGACCAGCACCAACCATTCAGGCACGGGGAGTCAGTGAGGAGCAGAGCTAAGGAAGTTACTTAGATCCGCCTTTATACCCGCTCCCCAGGCCCCATTGGCTCAGGCGCTGACTCTGCTTCCCTGTCCTATCCTCACTGGTGTCCCTGGGCCAGGTGTCTCATTGTCAGCAGTCTCTGGGGTAGAGGCAGGCTTGGCTCAGGGAGGAAGTACCTGCCTTGCATACTCATGCAGGCTGGCCTGGGCACCTGCGGCTTGGGTAGGCTGGCTGCAGTTTCTCCTACATTACATCAGGAAGCATGCTACACATGTTTTTACTCCTTGAGATAAACTTTTAGTTTGAATGGAGAGTGGAAAAGAGGTCCAGGCAAGCAGGAGAGAATCTGGGGACGTCCTGGTCACATACAAGCTTTCAGCATGAAGTCGGAGGCGTCCTAGACCCAGCCATACCTGCAGTCTGGCTGCTGCAGGAGCAGCCTGGCTCACTCTCAGGCTCCACTAAACACCCTCTGCCTGGTCCCACCCAATCAGCCGCCCCCACCAACCCTGCCATCAGATCATGAACACAATAGTGGCTTACTGTGTTGCTCCTCTGGTTCTGAAAAAGGAAACAGCTTGGGAGTGGGTGAAGTTTTGCTGGGGGATGGGCTAGGGAGCAGAGCTCTAAGTATCTCCAAGCCCCTAGTGACACAAAAGGCATCTGGGGACAGAGACTTCTCTAAACCCCAAACCACCCAATGAGCCCCTACTATGTCACATATCCCTCACTGATGAGGGCCCTTTCCCCCTGCAGGCTGGACCCCTGAGTACATCCTGTGAGAGGACCAATCCAGGCTTTGTGCACTCCCCAGGAGAGCCTGCTGAGGCAGGAAGGAGCCTCTGCTCTGTGCAGCTGGTCAGAGTTCCTGCTGGCCAGGGTGGGCTCACTGCAGGAGCCCAGTAAGGGCTTCCTGGAGATGATGTTGCTACAGACAGCCCTGCCTGTGGAGTCAGGCATACCACTGTCCCCACTGAACAGACAAAGGGCCAGAGAGGCCAGCATCCTGCCCAGCGCCACCTAACCAGGGAGGCTGACTCCAGAGCCTGCGGCTGGGCCTCACTTTACCGATTGCTTCCACCAGCTGCCATTGCCTGCCTCCTGCTTGCCAGGCACTCAGAGAAAGGGAAGGAGGGAGGGAGGAGGAGGGAGGGAGGGAGGGAGGGAGGGAGGGAGGGAGGGAGGGAGGGAGGGAAGGAGGGAGAGGCCCCAAGTCCCCCAAGCCCCAGTTCCTTCTCCATTCACAATACCTATGGGGAGGCTGACGAGCCCACTTCTCAGACATGAACAGTGAGGGCCAGTTAGGACATAAGTCTGGTCTCATGTCTCTCAGCTGGTCAATGGAATTGCTGGAATTGCAGTTCTGGTGGGTTAAAAGGCTCCCATTCCTTGCTAGAAAGAATTTTCCTCAATAGCTAGATTTTGAAAATATTATGTACCCACAGAACGTCGGGAAGATGGTGCTAGAGGTCCCACGGCCTCTTCTCTGGGCCACATCTCTCAACCTCCTAGGCCATGGAAGTACCCTCAGTACAGTGTGTGCCCTCATGCTGCCGCGTGGAACTGTGACAGATCTGGTCTCTGCCACCTGCAGCCCTCCACCACCCAGCCCTGCAGCCACCAATCTACTTAGCATCTCCAACTCCACATGCTGAGACTATTATATAAATGCGTTTGTAGAATGTGTTCTTTCTTTCTCCCCCCCATAAAGGCTTTATTCTAAAATAAACATTTCTTCCCCCCCCCCATAAAGGCTTTATTCTAAAATAAACATTTGATGAATGCCTATCCACTATCAGGCACGTTAGTCCTTTTCAGAAATGTTCACATAGACTGTCTCAGCTGCAGATAACAGAAGTGACCTCAGACTAAGTGAGAGGGGCTTCAGACTAGTCTGGGGGATCATAGGGCTGTTTTCACATCCATGTCTTGGCATGCTCTCTTCATGCGTGTTTTCCTCACAGGCTAGCTTTCTCCATGTGGCAGCTACCAATAGCTCCGGCCTCACAACAGCTTGCTGACAGGCCCCGGAGAAAGAGCACCCTTTCCTTGGCAACGTCCTAGCAACAGTCCTGGCCCTCACCCGTGTGGCTTGGGGCTAGCCTGTCCCTGGATCAGTCTCCAAATAGGAAGCAGTGTACAGCATTCTGGTTGGTCAATCTTTCTCTCAGTCCTGCCCCAACCATGGGAAGCTAAGAAGAAAGGGGGGGGGCTTAAGGATAAGATGGGAGCTGTGACCAGAGGGCCAGGAGCAGAGTCTGGGCCCAGCAAGCAGATAGGGACACAAACCGTGGCTTGGGACTCTTGTGTTTTCCTCTCTTCCAAGCTGCACATTCCCTACCACCCTCTACATTTACCCTTTCACAGTCAGGTACAGAATGGAAAACTGTGGCATCAAGAAAGCTCAACTCCGATGGGTGGTGGGTGACGCACGCCTTTATCCCAGCACTCGGGAGGCAGAGGCAGGCAATCTCTGAGTTCAAGACCAGTTCCAGGATAGGCTCCAAAGCTACACAGAGAAGCCCTGTCTTGAAAAACAGAAAGGAAGGAAGAAAGAAAGGAAGGAAGGAAGGAAGGAAGGAAGGAAGGAAAAAATTCAACTTCAACTTCTAGTTGCCTCTGCCTCTGCCTCTGCCTCTGCCTCTGCCTCTGCCTCTGCCTCTGCCTCTGCCTCTGCCTCTGCCTCTGCCTCTGCCTCTGCCTCTGCCTCTGCCTGGCTGTGGCCTCTAGGCTCCTCTGAGACTGAGCAGAGGGGCCTCTGGGTCCTCCAGGGCTGCGGTGGGGGTGCTGTGGACTGGGGGTGGGGGTGGGGTGGACTATTGACTTGGGGTGGGTATGTGTGACGCTGAGCTGAGCCTTCCCCCCTCCCCCAAGACTCCATGCGGTCACATCCCTAGCAGTGTGCAGGCCCTGGCACCAGCTCCTCGCGTGGGCTGCCACGTGGCTCCACCAGAACCAGGGAAAGAGCGGCCACCATCCAACTGTGAGACTGGCAGATGGAAGGAGTGAGTCAGCCGGAGGCCAGATGTGGCCAGATGAGAAGAGTAAACACAGAGGCTAGAGGCCAGACCTGCCTCAGTGCCCCCAAGCTGGGCAGGGATGGTGAGGCCAGGCTGTGACAGACAGGCAGGGAGGCAAGGAGGGGGAGATGGATGGCCCCATCAGGCTCAGCCGAGTGCGGAAGGGAGGACAGATGGCCTCGTTGAGGAAAGAGGCCACAGTAGGAGCAGGGCTCTCCACCAGAGCAGGCTCAGCACGGGCTGGCGTGGCTCTAGACCTGGGGCGCTGAGCCTGGATGCTTGTGCGGCCACCAGGTGAGGGCAGGCCTTCCCACGGTCTGCCTCAGGTGTGTCCACCCGGGCCACGGTAGGGCAAGGGCCGTCCACAGCCCCACGGTGGACGCTCTGATTTCACGTGGCTGGGCCTGTGGAGGAAGAATTGCACACGGGTATAAATATGCCTAGCCCACTGGGTATGGCGGCACACGCCTTTAATCTCAACACTCAGGAGGAAGAAGTAGGTGAATCTCTAAGAATCTGAACCAATTTGATCTTCATAGCAAGTTCTAGGTTGGCCAGAGCGACACAGTGAGACCCTGTCACCTCCACCCTGAAAAAAAAACGTGAAGGAATGTTTACATTTAGCCCTCCTGACTTCTGATTGGGACACTTTAATGGTTAGGATGAGAGAGTTTTATGTTTGGAAAGTTTCTTTCCGTGTTTCTTGTTTGGTTTTGAGATTGAGGCTTGCTCTGACTGGCCCAGGCTGGCCTGAGATTTTCAGTGACCCCAAACTCTGGAATTACAGGAGTGTGACTCAAAACTTTAATTTTTTTTTTTTTTTTTTTTTTTTTTTGCATGTATTTATTTGTATGTGGTTAGGGAGTGCATGTGGTGTCCGAGGACAACTTGTGAGGTTGGTTCTTTCCTTCTACCATGTTCGGAGACCAGAACCCAGGACATCAGGTTTAGCCACAAGTGCCTTTCTCACTGAGCCATCTTTCTGGTCCCCCCTAACATTTTTAATGAGCAAAGAGTCATGAAACATTCTTTAGTTTGTGACAGCAACCTTGGAAACAAATACAGCCAGCCCATCACTGAACAAAGTTGAGGACATGGGGCCCATGTTTGGCTCCTGTGCTCATGGAGGGGACACCCTTGAGAACCAGCTCGATGTGACCACACAGAATTCGAGTTGAGTGGCACAGAGGCCTCACTTCTTGCCACCAATATTCCTGTGGTAGTCACCAAGTTCCCACCGAGAAACTGGAATCTTCGAGAGGCAAGGTGGCATGTCCAAAGTCACACAGCAAAGAGTGAAGCTGGAGTGGGGACTCCTAGTCATGCCACGGCTTTGGGTGGACCTGGCTGGTGTCTCACAGCCTAGGGTCTACAGGCATTCGGTTATCCAAACACTGCCTCTCAGCCACTTATGAAAGCCTAGAACCTCCTGCCTTCTCTCTGTTTGTAACCAGGCAATCTCTTCCAGTTAATCATAGATCAGCGAGTCTCTTTCCATCCTGATAACGCCCACAAGCATATCTGAGATTGCCTGGAAAAGTACAGAAAACTGAGCTGGCTCACATTCCTCGTGCAAAAGCCCAGAACGCAAGCCAGGGGTGGTGGGTGAGTTGCAAACCGGTGCTGGTACCCTGCTGGCCTGGCGCCATTTTTGCTATACTTTTTAATTGGCAACAACATATAACACCAGATTTCTCATCCAGATTAGAAGCCAGAACAGCACTCCACGTTGTCTATGCAGGGCAGGGCAGGTTGAGCTCCACCACAGTAACACACCTGAAAGTCTCAGATTTATGCCACTGATAATTATCTCTTGCTCAAACCACATAACCATAGCTACCACAAGATCTCCGCTCTGCACAGCCTCTTGGGAGCGTGGCCTCTTGACTGCTGGAGGGCCATCAACTCACAGAGGCACCTTAGACGCATGGCTGGGTCGGTTGCCATGTCAGAGGAGGGACAGAAGGACTGGAGTGTGTGGGCACGGCGTATCTGATGAATGTGAAAGGTCCCTGTTCATGTTCCACCAGCTGATGGCTGTGCTCCATCCGAAGGGGTTTCTTCATTGTGGTCCATCCACACTCCACAGGGGAGTGGTAACCACTACTCCATGACCTATGGTGCTGGGCAGTGCTCACCCACCACACCCGTGTCTGAAGCAGAGCGAGCCTCCCCCACTCCGCCCACCACACTGCCCCAGTTCCAGAGTTGGTGCTCTGTGCAGAGCTGCAGCTCACAACCTGAGACTGTCCGTAGCCACGCCCTGTCCCTCCCTGGCCATGAGTGTTTTAGTTCCAGTGTTTTCACTGATGTCCCTTGTAGCATTTCAGTCACAGCCTCTGCCTTAGAGTGTGTGACTTAGTGAATCCAAATAGAATCTGAGTTCCTAATTCACACAAGCTTCCTTAAGGATAAAGTTCAAACTCATTGCAAGGCATTCAGAAAGTTTGCAAATGGACCCCAGATCCATGTCTCTGTAGCGTCCCCCATGCACCCTCAAGCTCCTAGCCTGAGCTCTCATCAGCCACTGCCTCAGTGTGCTCCATAAGACAGAGCAGTCTGGGAACCCGGGCACACTGCAGGCTGTGAGCACTCTGCTCAAGCTTCTGATAAACCGGCAGTGACAAAAGCAATTTAATCTGGATTGATTCGGGGTTTGCTGACTTGAGTCCTTTTCTGGTATAGACTCATGACATCCCAAGAGTCTGGTCTCTCTAAACATCCACCCATGTGTCCTCTTCACCCATACATGCCATCTCCTCTTCACCCTTAACCTTGGAGTCAGCCTAACCTCCTTCATATGGAGAATAACATTTGTGTCACATCCCTTGACTGTTGCTTCTGCAGTACAGAGTCCTGATCCCCTGGGGCCACAGACCACACCAGCTCATCTGTGTGGCTCACATCAGCCTTCATGACCTTGTCCCTAAAATAGGAACAACTGTGTCCCTGGGCAGACATCACAACTGCTCTGTCCTCTTTCTTCAAGGTTGGCATGACCTTGACCTTGAAGCCTCTCAGAAGGACTAAGGCTATAGTTCATTTAGAGCATTTCTTGGCCCAAAGCCCTGGTTTGAGCCCCTGCAACACACACTTGTTATGCACACGTTACATCTTATACCTAGAGGTTCATTTGTTTACTCCTTTAAGCTTGTAGGGTCTGCACTTGTACGAGGCACAAGGAAGATTTCGAGATTTCCCAAAGAGTAAGAGAACTCGCTCTCTGGCTGCTGAGCTCAGTGATGGCCTGTGTTAAGAGCAGTCTGAAAGTCAGGTGGTGTAGGTACACGCCTTTAATCCTAGCTCTTGGGAGGCAGAGGCAGGTAGATCTGAGTTGGAGGACAGCCTGGTCTACAGAGTGAGTTAGACAGCCAGGGCTACACAGAGAAACCCTGTCTTGAAAAACAAACAAAAAAAAAAACCCCAAAAACCCAGGCAAAAGAAGCAGACTGAGCAAGGAGGTAAAGAGCAGTGGTCAGGGGTGTCCAGGGGCCTCTTTACAAGGTGACACTGAGCAAGGGCAGAGGAGAGGAGCTACGGGAGACCCTCCCCAACCTCACAAGCGGAGGTCTAAGTAAGCAAAAGTCTCAGGATCCTCTGTGGTCGCAGTCAGCAGAGCAGGAGGATTTGAAAGTGTCTCGTCCCTACAGGTTTCTTCATGTGACGGGCCCTGGAACCTTTAAATGGCAGGACTTTCTTGTGTAAAGTCCTTAGGCCGATGGGGGTTCACTCTCAGGAACATTAAGGTGGTAAGTGCCAACCTTGTGGCACCATGAGAACCTCAGAGCCAAGCTGATGCTGGGGTCGCATCCCTGAACCCCCTCCATGGGCTAACAAATCCCTTTTCTTCATCAGGGAGTTGCTCGGATATTTTGTTATACCCGGACTCATATGTGGAAAGGCGACAAGAAGCCTGTCCTTAGGGCCCTGAGCTGCCAGCACAGTGTGGCTCCATCCTGCCCTCCTGGCAGACAGGCAGCTCCCAGGATCAGGGCAAGTATGTGACTAGACCCCACAGGAGGTGAGGAGAGGACAATGTCCTGCCTCTGTCAGTGGCAAGTTCCTCAGAACCTGAATGAACAGAGAAGGAAACACGGGGTTCCACTCCGTCTAGGCTGCAGCTCCATTGCGACGGATTGTTCTCCAGGCTAGGGGCACTAGAGAGCGTAAATACCAGAAGAGTTTCAGCAAAGCCTTACCTGACGCCCACAGCTGACCTACAGTCCCCCTCAGGCCCAGGACAGCTTCACACACACTCCTGCAGGCTAAGACCAGACTGTCTTAGTGGCATCGATGCCGCTGCTCCACCCTCCACCCGCCATAAGTGCAGAGATGGGTGAGGCAGGGTTGAGCCCTTCATCTTCCTCTCCATACTTAGGAAAGCTGGGGGGCTGAGGAGATGGGGCAGGCATGATTTAAGAGACCGTTCAGAAAGCCCTAGGCTAGAGGCCTCAAAACAGCTATGTCCCCACTCCTGGGCTGGGAAGCCAAGGCCTGAAGGAACTACAGAGGTTTAGGAATCTCTTCTCACGAGATCCTCAACCAAGAGCAGAGGTCCTGGGCCTGCTCCCAACACTAGTATCAAGTCCCAGAACTGAAGTAGCCAGCCCAAGACCTGACTTCATCGCTGCAACTCCAAGAGAGGCCCTTAATGCCCCTCACTCAGTCTTTGCGCAGTGTGGTGTAGCCTAGTCCCACTGGCCAACCTGGATAGGAAGGAAGGGACATCTTCTGCATAGAGTGCTTGGGCCATGAACGTGGCCATGAAGCTGTCGCCCTGTTCAGTGAGGAGGCTAGCTGGCCCGTGGTGAGAGGATGCAGGGTTTGGACTCCGTGCCTCCCTCTGCATGCTCTAGTCTCCTTGGACACCTTTGGGGCTGTGTGAGTGGGGGTTGTCTCTGGTCCTAGAACAGGGAAGGGCAGCCCGGTGTCACACTGACCCACACACATCTTCCTTTCATCCCTTGCTTTAGTTCATGGGTGTGAAATGCTTCGGGCCTCAAGGGGAATAAAGATAGTCACCCCCAGGGATGCAGGAAGGCACAGGGCTGGCGCAGCAGGCTCCGAAGGAGGCCAGTGCAGGAGCAAACAACAGACAGCTCCCTTATCTGCAGCCCTAGTGCCCTCTAAAGTGCCAGAGTTCTGTGTCTCCTCCCAGCAAGTTGTTCCCCTCCCCGGGTATCTCCTGGGGGCCATACCAATGGCCAAGGGTACCATCTGGGGCTTTCCGCAGCAGCTCAGAATGTCTCTCGCACGTGATTTTAAAGGGCAATTTCAGGAAAAGATGTTACTGCTGCTGAGGAGCAGTAAGGGGTGGGGGAATGGCGGGGTCCTCGCCGCCGCACCCGTCAGCTAGCTTGCTTGTGAGCAGGCGCCTCCGGCAAAGGCAGGAGCAGAAACAGATAGATGACCCGCAATTACAACCCGGATCCCCGCCCCAGCCTCGCCCAGCCTCCCGCCCGCCGCCAGTCTCCAAGCAATTTCAGACTTTTTGTACATCTAAAGCAGAGATTGTACACGATTTCTCTCGCCAGCAGAAGCGGCTTTCAGGTGGTGGGGAGGAGGCCGAAGAGTGTTTATTCGCGAACAAAGGCAGTTGGAGACAAAAAGGAGAGCGCAGCCCTCCCCGTCCCTGCTCCTCGCTCTCCAGAGCTGAGCGGTCCCCGCTGCCTGCAGAGGGGAGGTTTTGATTGTGTGTGCCCAGCTCAGCTTCCACAGGTGCCCGGCCCCGACAATGGGATGGGCTGCTCCCACCCCGGGGCGTGCTGGAAGGAAGCGGTTCTCACGGGGTCCGGGGGTGACTGGATGGCTACAGAAACCAGAAGAAGGCGGCCTGCCACCGCAGCTCTGCCACCGCAGCTCAGCAGTCGGCCCCGGGTCTTCTGTTTGTGGAGGGAGGCAGGATCAAGGGGCTCCAGTGTCCCCCTTCCCCACCCACATGACTGTGAACTTGAGGAGGACAAGGGTGGGTTGAGCAGGCCTGGCAGTGTACACAGCAAACCTCCCCACTGGTCCCCATTGTCTGGTCCTGCGGGGTGAGGGGCGGCGGGGAGAGGAACTAA
Organism: Cricetiscus sungorus; assembly: GCA_030556225.1. NCBI lineage: Eukaryota > Metazoa > Chordata > Mammalia > Rodentia > Cricetidae > Cricetiscus > Cricetiscus sungorus. Next base: position 21,865,972 of record JANBXA010000190.1, on the reverse strand, counting down.
CTCTCTTCCACCACGCAGAGGGCTGAGGCAGCCAGCAGCCATCTTCACGATTTTGGTCACATCTGTGTACACCTCTACAATCATTTACTTCTGTTTGTTCCATTGTGTCCGCGTGTGGATTTCCCCCACTAGGTAATACAATCACGTCTCTCCAAGGGCAAAAAGGAGATTAAAAGGTAAATGGAGAAAATGCTCTTTGTCACCCTCCGGAGTCATCCACATCCCCCAGCACAAAAGGCAGGCTTGTTTGTAAGCTTCTGCCTGCCCTTGCAAAATATCTTTATTGAAGTGTACCAGATTCGAAACTCGGTCCAGGCGTGAGCCAGCTACTGTTGCACTAACATCAGAGCCAGCCGACCCTCGCTAGCTTCCTCCATGGGAGCCTCGGCAGAGATTCCAACACTTCCTCCCACCCCGCAGCTGAATGCGACCCTGCCGCTGACCTGCTCCTATGGGTGCCCTGAGGCACACACATTGGTTGCCTGGGGTTGAGGTCTCCTGTGCACACAGCCTTGGCATCCACCCTGGGGCGGGGCTTTTTTGGTGAAGCGGTTGTTTAGGCCTCACTCATTCTTCCCACCCAAACTCTCGGGAGCAAGCCCCATTGACCCACGGCTGCAGCAAGCGGGGCTTGCGGGCTTGCATGGGGGTCGTTTCTTTGTGGCTGTGGTTCTCCATCTGGGGCAAACAGACCAGTTCACATCTCCCGAAAAGAAGTGACCCAACAACCCGTATGACGACAGAGTCCTACTGTCCTTCCTTTTACACGAGACCTGGAGTGACCCATACCCCTGTGGTTTGTTTTCTCTCTTGCTGCTCACGGAAGACATACCAAATGTACTAAATGGCGACAGAAGTATGACGGTGTTCAATGCACCTCACGGGGCCACTTAAAATTGTGTTGCAACCTCTTTGCTAGATCAATGAAGGAGTCCCCCCCAAAATGACAGTGCTGCTAACAATGTCCCAAAGTGGCCACCTAGGTCCAAACCTTGCAATCTCTCTGTGCCTTTGCTTACACCCTTTCCTCAAGACACCAGTGTGGCTCTGGGCACACAGATATGAAATTGGCACACAGATTGAACGTGTACTGGAAAGAAATCATAAATGAATTCATTTAAAGAAATTTATTTTGTATACATATTATTTTTATCATTTATTAAAGATGAAAGCAATTTGCGTGCTAATGATATGCTGTGCCTGTTTATTTTTACGTGAAGAATTAAGTCTTGGCTGACTATTTGATGCTGCAGGACACAGTGCACCTTCAATGTTTTCAGAGTTCATCCGTGTTCTGATTTCGCAGTCAATTCTGAGAATGCAGATTCAGTAAACATGGACTACTCACTCTGAGATGGCAGAAGTATGTTTAGGGTCATTTCAGAAACTGTTGGAATAGGCACAGGTGGCCAGACAGGGTGGGAGTTCACTCCCAGAAGGAAGAGCCATGTTCTCAAGAGCACTCGATGTGTGAGAAGGGACAGAGAGCACAGGTCTGGGGCTGTGAATCCAGCAGCCAGAGGGACCAAGAATGTGGGTTGCGGCAGCAGGAGAGGCTAAGAGGAAGGAGGAGGCAGACTGGCCTGAGACTAGGGCAAACATCCATAGTGAAGGTTGCTGACCCAGGTCAGAGAGGGACCAGCGAGGGAGCAAAGGAATGTGGTGTGGCTCTGCCAATGTCAGAATCCCAAAAGAGGGTGTGGGGCTTGCACTCAAACTATACCAGAGGAGTGCCTTCCGCGCCTGGTAAAAATGGTAAAAACAAGGAACAGGTGCCAGCTCTGGTCCGGCAGGAGAGCTTGCCATGCCTTCATCATCATCCCTAAGTCCCCAGGACATCTGCCCCCACTTTGGGAAGCTCGGTAATGACACTGAGCTTCCAGTGCTCCAACGGGAGTGGCTGCAGCAGCACAGCACACTGGGCCCCTGGGCTGTGTCCTCTCTTGTGTGCTCAGTTGGTTCCTGCTGCCCCTCCCCAGAAAGGCTGTGCCCAGCCAATCTTCCCAGTAAAGTGATGTTTTCACCTAGGTGGGAGGGGGCAGCTTCTCCACACCGAAGCAAGCCACACACCCTGGGCAGCGTGTCCTCCATTATTCATGGCTCTCAGACCTCAGCACACGGCGCTGGACCCATTGCTGTTTCCATCAGCAACTTAGCCTCTCCTCCTCCCAATTCCTGCGCATTTGATCTTCCGCAAATTTGCCTCTTTGTTCTTGAGACAGAATCATATTGCCAGGGGCTCCCAGCGGCCTCCCTGCCACCACTGTCACAGAATTCTCTTTAAATATGAAAATAAGAGTGTCCCCAGAGTAATCAGCAGGACACCTTCGGGTGGAACTGTCACACCCACCACAAGACAATAGCTCAGAGCAGAGATCAAAAATGGCCAGTTGTGCGTGGATTGCTGCTTAGAACCCTCAGGCAGAGGAGCAAGGCTAGCTCCAGCTCTTTCTCTCCCTGGGTTTCATGTTCTGGGCTTAGATGCTGTGGATAAAGATACTGATGAGTCCACAGAGGCACAGGCTTGGGATGAGAGGTTCACGGGTTTTGGAGAATAGTGGGTTTTAGAATAGTTGCACAGCCTTAACCAAGCAAGCATCCCTAATCTGAGAAACTGAAGACTGAAAGATTTCAATTTTTTTACATCATTTACATATTGATGGACTCAGACCTCAGGGAGTCAGTGGTGTAGTGTCCAGCTCTAGCCATCTAGGATAACTAAGGTTCTTGTCACGTATCAGGGGGTGGGATGTTTCAGTCACTGGTGGACCCAGGTTTCAAAGGGCCTTGAGCGTGGTGTTTAGTCCCAACACCAAGAAAACGAAACACGCACCCATGTGCATGAGGATGGCTCGGGTGTGACCTGGAGTGTCCTGTGTACTGAAGGCTTGGTTCCCAGACCAGCTGCTACTGGGGGTGATGGCACCCCCAGGAGGTGGGACCTAGTGGACCCTTAGGATGTGCCCTGGAAGGGGACATTGATCTTCCTTCTTCCTCTCTTCTTCTGGGCTTCTGAGGTGACCAGCTTCCTCTGCCAAGTAATCTCACTACAATCTGCTGCCCCATGCACAACCAAGGGACCATAAGCTAAGCAAGCCCTTCTTCCGTAAGCTGATCACCTCAGAGCTTTTCTTTTAAATATTTTTTCTTATTTTACATATAGATCCCAGTTCCCTCTCCCTCCCATCCTCCCATTCCATCCCCCATCCACTCCCCAGGGAGGGTGAGGCCTTCCATGAGGGATCATCAAAGTCTGTCGAGTCATTTGGGGTAGGGACTAGGCCCTCCTTCATGTCTCTAGGCTAAGGGAATATACCTCCATGGGGAATGGGTTCCTGAAGTCTGTTCATGCACCAGGCTTACATCCTGGTTCCCCTGCTTGCCAGAAGTCCCATAGACTGCTCAGGGCTCCTAACTGAGACTCACATTCAGGGAGTCTGGGCCGGTTCTATGCTGATTCCCATTTTCTCAAGGAACCGCCATACTGATTTCCAAAGTGGCTGTACGAGTTTGCACTCCTCCCGCTGCTGTGACAAAATCTCTGGTGTTATGTTCAGGACGCAGTTTCCTGTACAAGTCATTCAAGGGTACCTCCCACTATCTCCTCTGAGACGCTCAGTACGCTGGATTCATGTTGAGGTCTTTGATTCATTTAGACTTAAGTTTTGTGCATGACAATAGATGTGGATCTATCTGCAGTCTTCCACAGGTCAGCATCCAGTTGTACCAGCACCATTTGTTGAAGATGCTTCCTTTTCTCCATTGTAAAATTTTAGCTGTTTTGTCAAAAATCAGGTGTTCGCAGGTGTGTGGGTTAATATCAGGGCTTTCAATTTGATTCCATTGGTCTACCTGTCTATTTTTTGTGCCAATACCAGGCTGTTTTCGGGACAATAGCTCTGTAGTAGAGCTGGAGGTCAGGGATGGTAGTGCTCCCTGTCCCTGCTAGAATGTCAGCTCTGTGAAAAGAAGGACTCTGTCTTGCCCATGGATGCTTCTCCAGATGAAGAAGAAAGGGACAAAGGCTCCCTCTCAGCGTGTCTGGCCTCTGGCCTTGTGTCGATGCACAGGAGAACAGGCAGTGACAAGTTTCTGTGGCCAGCAATGTACTGACAGCCGATATAACAGCAACGGGATTGTCCGTACTGTGTCGGTCTCACGGGTCATCGGGAGGAAAGGGCTTCTCTCAGAGACGCTCATTGTCATTCATTGGCTCTGCCTGGGCCATGTGACTTATGAGCAGGGATGCAGTGCCCTCTGGCTGGCTAGGCCTAATGCCCAATCCAACACGGGAGTCATAAGCGACCACAGTGCTACAGTGTGTGGAGGGGGCTGGTTCCTCTGGAGAAACATCCGTGAGCTGGTACCCAGGAATGGGGCATAGTTGGGGGACAAAGGTCCTGAGCAGCTGACACTCGGGTATCGTAAAAGGTTATTATGGCTGAATGCTGGTGCCTCCCACCCACTATCACAAATCAGGTATGGAGCCCTAACTACCACAGGGCATTAAAAGGTGGAACTTTTAATGGGAGGGGGCAGAGGGGTGTGTGGTGAGGATGAAGAGAGCTAAATGCTGATGCAAGGAGGCCAGAAGCAGCTGGCTGAGGGCAGAGGGGTCTCTCCAGAACCGGTCTACAACGGTACCTTGACTTCATCTTCCAGCGTTCAGACGGGGAGATAAATTTCTGTTGTTTATAAGTCACCCAGACTATGGTACTTTGTTATAGCAGCCAGAATGGAATAAGGCAAGGCTCTAGAGGGTCCAAGATAAATAACACTTTAATAAACATTTGATGAATGAAGACAACTCAGTCCCTGACCACTCAGGAGAGCAGGGAGACAGATTCATGTTGTCATAGGATGTGTGCTTATGCCAGAGGGATAGGAGGCAGACATGGACGCACCTGTGTCTTCCCCCTCCCCCATGAACGGGGTTGTTACAGGCTGCAATGGCTTAAAGCCAGGGGCCTGTCCAGACCACTCATTCCATGAATTTTCTAGAAAGGAGAAATAAACTATGCTGTGTGGCAACGGGTTGTTGTCGCATTATTTGTAATAGGGATAAAAGAAAAAAAACTGGAAACAGCCCAAATGGTCCCCAGTAGGGGACTGGTTAACTACATTATGGATCATCCACTTGATGAAATATTCTGGAGTCGTTAAAAATGATCGTTAAGGAAACTACAGAGCAACCAGGGAAAAGGCGTCTGTCCTAATGCACAGTGACAGCCCAGAATACAAATCTGTAACTGAACCGCATGCTCAGCTTTAAGCTCAGGACAGACTCCCCTACACTGGCACCGCCCCCAGGAAGCTCCTAACCCTGTCGAGGCAGGAGAGGCAGGGAAACCAGTAATGACACCTGGGGGCGGGGCACCTGGGGGCGGGGCACCTGGGGGCGGGGCACCTGGGGGCGGGGCACCTGGGGGCGGGGCACCTGGGGGCGGGGCACCTGGGGGCGGGGACAGCAGAAGCGACTTGGAGGTGGAGCGAACTGGAAATGTATGGGTACTCTTAGCACAAGTTTAAACAGAAGAGGATAGCAGGCAAAAGAGGAACGGGAGGAGGGCGGGAAGGAAGAGAAGGAGGCTGTCCGAGGAGAATCATGTATTGTTTTCATGTAATAAAAGCTGGTTGAAAATTAAGCTCAGCTAGAGGTGAATAATTTTCACCACTAACATTTATGTCTGTAAATCATATATGAATTCATAAGCACTTTATTTCCTTGGCAATGGAGAGAGATTTCTTGAACATTTTATGAAACAAACAACAAAGAAAAAACAAACAAAAAAAAACCATTTTGCATGTTTCCTGGCCCTGTGCTCTGCAGTAAAGTGGGAGGTGCTTATGTATTTATGAGAACAGACATAAGCATAAGAGATGGGGAATAGTTATTAAAACCCTTAAACTGAATGGTGGTCAAGGGCATTGCGAAGGTGTCTGGGAAAGCTCACCTGCGCGGAAACAGAAAAAGCAGCACGAGGGTGGCCAGAGGGCACGGACAGGCTTCAGTGAGCAAAAAGGTGACCACAGAGAGGGACTCTGCCAGGGTGAGGTGTTACCCCCCTATGAGTCACACTGGCGCCTAATACCCTTTATGGTGACACTAAAATGTGGCATCTTGGAGAAGTGAATTACAGAACTGTTTCCACAAATGATCCATGTCCTTATAAATAGATGACTCTGTTTCCTCATGCTCTATCCTGTCATGGTGACCCTACCAATGTGGATGTGGAGACCAGGCCATCACCACTAGGCCTGCCAGCACCTTGGACTTTCCAGCGGCTGAAAACCTGAAAAACACATTTCTTCCCCCGGCCAGTGATGTTTTGTTAAGACAGCTCAGGGAGTGGAAGGCAGGCTTGCCTTCAGATAAGGAACAGCAGAGGTCGGGGTCCAGGATTAGGAAGGGCAGGAAAATTCAGGCCCAAGGAAGCACAGTGGACAGGGCTGTGAAAGGTTTGTGGGGACAGCTCCTGTGGGGGATGTCCCAGACGAGGGTTCCAAAGCTGAGCAGGAATCTATGAGGTGGTTGTAGGTGATGGGGGAGGCGTGGAAAAGTGCTTGCCATGCATGTCTGATAACTTGAGTTCCATCCCTGGACCCATAGTGGAAAGATAGAATTGACTACTGGAGACTGTCCGTTTTACCTTCACAGCACCACAATGTGTGTGTGTGTGTTCATGCACACACACACACACACACACACACACACACACACACACGTAAATGAAAAGGGCCAAACATAGTGGTACATGCCTTTAATTTCAGCACTCAGGCAGAGGCAGAGGCAGGTGGATATCTGTGGGTTCAAGGCCAGCCTAGTCTATATAGTGACTTCTAGGATTGTTTAGTGAACCCTGAACAGAGAGGGGTGGGGGTGGGGAGACACTGACTTCTCAGCAAGCAGACTAGATCTACTCCCTGGCTCAGCTCTTAGGCCACCGCCCTCCTCCATGGTGCAGCCCATAGTTCAGCTCTTGACTAACAAGACAAGACACAGCAAACAGCTTGGCTGCCATCCAAATTGTGAACAGGGCTACAGAAGGCAGGGGACAGGGGCCCAGCTCCCATTCCCTTGTCATCACTGGAAGTTGTCGGGTCAGAGCACTTCTCCACAGGACACTCTTCCCTGGGGAACGCAATCAGCTCCAAATGCAAGAGCTCCGTGCTCTGGCACTGGGAGTCCCCAGACAGTGGCCTGTTGAGATGCTAGCATCACCATTGCATTGGCTTGCTCACGAGCTGAGCAAGCACGGTCCACACAGCTGGAGAATGCCTTCTGAGAGTCAGCAGTAGATGCTTGAAGCAATGTGGAGGGGAGGGGCTTATTTGGTTAAAGCCTTGCAGGTCACTTGCCCTGGATGCTCTGGGACTTTGGCAAAACAGTGCACTGTGGGGGTGAGAGTAGGGTGGGACATGACCTCTTACCCGCAGCCTGGAAGTAGAAAAGAGGAACAGGAAGTGGCCAGGCCCTCGCCATCTCCCTCGAGGGAAGAGGAAGACCCTTGAGGACTGAAGCTCTTCCACCTGGTCCCACCTTTTAAAGGCTCTACCACTTGGCTGTAGCTGTGGGAGAGGCATAAGACCGTAGCTCACAACCCTCGGAAGTTGCCTAGATGTAAACTGTAGCACTCCTGCTTTGCAGACTACACAGGGCAAAGCTGACAAATAGGAAAGGGTATAAAGAAAGCAAGACCATGTGAGGTGACAAAATCCTTTATAGCGTGTCATTAGTAACCTCGGGAAGACGGGAGACAGCTCCGCAGCTGTGGGTGCTGACAGGATCAGGCTGAGAGTGTACAATGAGAGGGCACCTCTCGGGGATTGTCACACAAAAAAGTGATTTTAAAAGACAGACTAGAAGACAACTGTAAGGAAATCCCACAGAAAACAGAGAACAAACCCAAAAGACATGGCAAATAGGAAGTTAGGAACATTAGAAGGTCAGCACTAGCATCTGAGTAACAAGAAGTCAAGAAAGAAGTCATGAACGAGATCATTTAATAAAAGTCTCAGGAATAGATGGGTGGTGGTGGCACCCCTTAAATTCCAGCACTCAGGAGGCAGAGACAGGTGGATCTCTGAGTTTGAGGCCAGCCTGGTCTACAGAGTGAGCTTCAGAACAGCCAGGGCTGTTGCACAGAGAAACCCCATCTTGAAAAAACAAAAACAAAAAAAAAAGTCTAAGAAATGACGGGCATGAGTTTGGAATCCAAAGACTCAGACTTCGTTATAACAGATGAAAGTTTCACAACAAAATGTTGTGTTGCAAAGTTTCACAAACTTGTAGGTGAGGAAGTTTCTACAATCTCTCAGAGAAACTACAAGACTAGGAGAAATGTTTCTGGATTAGGAAGAACGCTGGTTCCAGACTTGGTTCTGGAGTTAGGTAAACGTTTTACTAAATGAGGGGAACATGCACAAACCCCAAATGCCAAGTTTTTTTTGTGCTCCTCTCTGGAGCCTAAACCAAGTAAGATGACCAGAGATGCCAGAAACAGGAGGCCCGCCCTAGGAAAGGAGACAAAACAGTGTGACTGAGAGCCCCAGGGGACCCGGTGGGTTGTAATATGAACTGGAGGCATTGTGGACATCTATAGCCCAACACAAAGTTCCCTGTCTACAACCATGCATCTCTTCTAACGGACAGACATGGGGGTCATCAAAGGCCACATTCCTAAGGTGACACTGGTAAGTGCCTAAGACCATGTGCAGGCACCAAAACACAGTCCTATGTCATTAGCAACAGGGCACACTCTCACAAGTGTATCCTCGGGTGACTAAATTATACCAGCTGTGTAGGACACACACCTGGGTGTTCTAGGCTACTGTCTCAACACAGACTGCAGTTAATACAGGGAATGCATCCACGACGCTGTTGGCCAGCCTCACATGATATACTTGCTAAAATAATGACCAAGCTAAGTACGTGAGCTGGCATGTCAGCAGGCACCGTGCTCTGGACAGAGCTGCATGTGCTGTGGTTCTTGTCAGGTTTGTTTTCGAGACATCATCAGGGACATGTGACATATGCTTTGCAGTGCCTGTCGCAGTGGCTCTGACGGCACTCGGTGACAGGGATGTTTCAGCTCCTTTAGAATCTCCTTGGTTTACCACTGAATGTGTCGTTACCATCACTGAAATGTTTCATGTGGCACAAGATGCTACACCCCTTGTTGAGTGGCCACCCTGAGGCTGAGCACTGGGCAGATCATTTGGAGCGCTCTGGTTGACAGTGACCCAACAGGTTTCTCTGAGGAGGTAAGGTCTGAGCTCTGAGTGGTGAGATGAGGTATCGGTGTAAGGGGCTTGGTGTAAATTATCACAGAAGTTAACACAAAGGCCCTGGGGTTACACTGTGTCAAGAATCAAGGAAGGAGGGGAGAAAAGAGAGAGTTAGGAGCAAGGAGGGGACAAGTTGAGTAAGAAGGCTTGTGGGAGCATGGTGGCATGGGAACAGGTGGCAAGAGGCTTGGGGAGTTCTAAACCGGTGTCTGCTTTGATCTTATTTCCTTGGCATCACAGTTAATGTCCTGGGACTAAGTGACTACCTGCTCTCCACACCTGCTGTCTCACCAGAGTCAGAGACAAAGGATTCAGCTGAAAACTACACTTCCCAGCCCCCTTTGCAACTAAGTGTGGTCAATGCAGTAAATTTTGGCCAATGAGATGTAAGCAAATGCATGCCACCCTTCCAGGCAGCTGCCTTTAAGAGAAGGAGCTGGAACCCTTTTTGAGCTTCTGTTTTCCTCCCCCCTGTCTTGCATGATGACTGGGAGTCCAGCAGCCAGCCTGGGCCACAAGAAGACGCTGGGGAGGAGGCCACCTGCTAGGAAGGAACATCTGAGACAGTGTTCTTTGGAGCTCTGGGGCAGGAGAAGTAAGACCTGTGAGGGCTAGTCACCGCCGTGTGACTCCTAAAACTCTCCGGTTGTAACAGTCACCTCCAAGCGGACCCCGGGAGCCACAGATAATTCTGGAGCATCAGCTGAGCTGCCTGCTCTTTCCCTCTCTTGCACACGGGCTTTAGCCAGCTCAGGGTCCTGCTGCCTTCTGGATTTCAGTGTGGGAAGAGGCACTTTGGGGTAGGGAAGAACTAGGGAAAGGGCCCCACTTCCTTCCCTGGCGTGACCATGTGCAGGGTAGCAGAGTGAACTAAGTGGTTTTCAGGCTTAAACTTCAGAACTCCAATTTGGCACCTGGAACTACCAGACTACGGTTTTTATATACACAGCTTCTGCCTCCAGAGGGGGATTTGCAAACTTAGTGTTCTCAGAATAGCTGAGGATGGCCTGAAAGGGCTGTCACCTGAAAACACAGGAAACGGGTCTCCGGGCTAAATGTGGTAGCTTATACTGGTAATCTCTGCACTAGGCAGAAAGGAACGCAGAGCCAGGCCATCCTGAGATGCACAGTGGCCCCCAGGATGGCCTGGGCAATAGTATGAGACCTATCCTTAGAAACTGAAAGGACCCCCTGAGCATGGTGGCACACACTTTGATCCCAGCACTCGGGAGACAGAGACAGGCAGATCTCTGTGAGTTCAAGGCCAGCCTGGTCTACAGACCTGAGTTCTAGGTTTAAAAATAAAGAGACAGATGGGCATCATCTCTTGAAGCCCAGAGCCAGCCAAACTCCCAGCCCACCCTCTCCTGGGGGTCCTTTCTCCCAGGATAGTCCGAGCCAAGAAGGGCAGTCTCTCAGCAGAGGTCACTCCACACCTCCATGCACTACCCCCCCCCACTTTCTCACTTCACCACAGGCAGAATTTGCTGTCACTTCCTACCCACTTTTTCCACCCAAAAGAACATTCTGGTGGTTTTTTTTTTTTTAATGTAAACTAGACCACAGATCACAGTTTCCATTTTGGAACCTTCCAGTGACTTCCCAGGTCAATCCAGAATGAAACCCAGACTCCTTCCGAGCCCTCATGTGCTGTCTGGCCTGCCTTCCCCAACCCCTCCCCCACAATATTACATCGCGGCTCCCACCTCAGGCGTCTGTCCTTGCTGCCCCCTCTGGTTGGCGTGTGCTCCAATGGAGGCGCTCTGCAGCGCCTTGGGGCCTCCCTGCTTCTCATTCTGCATGTTGGTTGGCACCAGCCTGATGTTGTCTTGATCACTTATTTGCCCACCTATCTGGTGTCCTCTCCCCACCCTCTCTGGACCTCTGAGTAGGTATTTCAGCATGTCCTTAACCACAAGGCCCTGGGGCAATGATTCCTGGCACATGGTAGGTGCTTCATAAATGGAGAGAACGGCCCCCGTTCACACTGTCCACCTAGTCCTGAAGCCAGGCAGGCGAGGAGCTGAGCGCCCAGCCGGACCGGGCTGTTGGCAGTGTTACCCTGGGCAATCCTAACCACGCTAGTTCATTGCTAGGGGCAGGGAACCTGAGTGTGGCAGCTTCCTTTGCTTTGTGAGCACCCGCCTTCCCGCCGTCTTCTGCGTCTTCTGCGAGGAGGCAGTCACTGGTGTTCCCGCCCCTTCCCAGTACGGATGGATCCACAATCCAACTAGTTAAAATGATTCTTCAAGCTGGTGCCTGGTGGGGGCGGGTCAGATCTTTCTATTTGGAAGATGTTTTCCCAGGCTTCTCCTGGCATTAAATCAAACCTCCAATTTATCGGGAATGCTCATTACCAAGCCAGCCACCTCCCATTAGACAGGAAATGTACCTTTCCTGTGGAAGCCCCCTCACGACCCTGGGCCATCTCCTGTCACTCCCTGGAAGTGGGTGGCAGCTGTCTGGGCTAAGATCGTTCTGGTGTGTGGGGCTGGACTGGGGAGGGCGATTGGTGAAAGAGACCCTGACTGGTGTGCCATAACTCTCTTCTCTTCGCCCTCAGTTCCATCTGTCCTGTCCTGTCTGTCCTTCCATTGCTCCCCTCCTGGCTCCTAGGATGGCTGTGTGATCTTTGACCCTGCTGTGGGATAGGTGTTGAGGAAGGCGCTTAGCCCAAAGTATTTGTAAGGAAAGCATTGAGGGACAGGAGGCTTGTTAGGGAAATTCTCCCTGTCCTATGGTTTGGTTGGCTAAGGGTGCTCTGTGTCCCAGGTGCGTGGGACCCCGCGCTGGCCAGCCCGATGGTTCCTCAGAGCCTCACTGCAGCGTGTGCTCCTCGGAGGCTCCCTGCGCTTTCTACAGCCTCCTAAGACTTCGGAGAACCAAAACTGATTAGGAGCGGGCCCATCCTATGCAGACTCCATACTAAATATTAGCTAGCAACAGCAATAGTAATAATTTTGCCGACATCTCTCATGCTGCCAGAGCGAAATGTTGGAAGCGTGATTATGGACTGTTTTGTCTTTTTAAAGGCAGCTCTGGGGCTGCTACAACTCCTCCTCAGACTCATTAGTGCCCTGTGCTCCAGGGCAGGGAACCCTAGCTCTTCAAACTCACACAGCAACAGCCTGCTTCAACACTGAATTCTGACCCTTCCTCTTGAGTTCGGCAGAAGGAGGGCGTGCCTGATTAATCACTAGGAGGATGTCCCTTTTATTAAATTATCCAGAAAATACTTCCTGGGCTCCTGCTGTCCGGGGACCTGTACTCAGAGCTGCAGATACCCAGAAAGGAAACACAACCAGCTTTGGTAGAGGCCACTCCAATACAGGAGGGAGGGCAACAGACAAACAAGCCCCAGGGAGTGATGGAAAGATTGATTCATTCATGTATTTTATGTATATGAGTCCTCTGTCTTAATGCAGACCAGAAGTAATTAGAGCCCATTGCAGATGGTTGTGAGCCGACATGTGGTTGCTCTTAACCACTAAGCCATCTCTCCAGGCCCCTGGAGTGATGGAAAAATACCACAGGGGATTTGGTGGGGTGCAGCTTCCCAGACGTGCATGGACCTATCTCAATCCTGGACTAGTCTCCTTTGACCCTTCCAGAAGATCTGGATGCATGCTCTAACAATATCTTAGCTGGGATCTAAATGACAAGGAGAGTATCCTGGCAGAGGGACGGCTCATTAGGATCCTGGGCCAGGAAGCAGAGGAGTGAGGACAGGGGTTTGCAGCCCAGAGCAGGCCCAGGAGCAGACCGGCCCTGTTTACAGGGGTTTGGAGGGCCTTTGTAACACCTGGGGCCTGTTCCAGGCACATCACTGTTATCCAGCTGGCCCGCTAAAGGAACTGGCTGAGGTAGCATGCTCCCGGTCTACCCTGCCTCCTTTCAGGGAAAAAGAAGGGACTGGTGGATACTCCCATCCCACACTTCAGGTTAGTATCCAACTGGGTATACTGGCCATGTGTCTCTTACCTGGAATAGTAGTGGAAGCATGGGAGAGAAACTTCCCTTCCTAGAACTGGGGATGTTGGTGTGGAAGCAACACAGACGGCAGGATGGGAAAGGAAGGCTAGGAGTATCCAGGAAAGGCCAGCCATGATGCTGGAGCAAGGACCACTCCTGCCAGGCAGAAGCTCCGAAAATGAGGCCCTAAAGAACTTGGAGATATCTGCATTGTTGCTCTCTCCGAACATCTGGGGAGACATGAGATGCCCAGTCCCCCTGACCCCTCCATTCCTCCTCCACCCATCCTGCTGTACCCAGGCACAGAGCTCTGCAGTGTGTCTGCAGGTCATAACCACGATGGTTACATAGAGCCCAGGGGACAGAAAATGACCTCTGGGGATCCCATGGGACATTTCTGCCTTATGTCAGTGCACACAGCAGCAGGTCAGCCCCCACTGCAAAACGCATCATGCCTTGGTTATGTCTACATAAAAGCAGCTCCTATCTGGAAGGAAGTAAGGACACCTTTATTCTAGACCCAAATACAAATGAACGTGGCTAGGAGCACAGATTCGGGATGTCCTTCCTGAATACGTGACCCAACGTGCCGCCAGTTACGTGAAGTTTTTATAAGTATAAAATCAAAGGGGGCAAAAAGTCAAGTTAAAATATCTCAAACACACCAGTGACAACAGCAGGCAAGTGGTCTTAGTACAGCCGGAAAACCTCTGCTGTAGGTCACAGACATTATCTGACAACATTCTTAGCTTTGGGGTTGGTAGCAGCTAGGGGGCTGTTAAGTTAATATATTCCAACGGTTTTATCTGACAGGCGTGGGATGTAAGAGTGGCTGTTAAGGCTAAAGAGACTCCAAGATCATTTGACTCAGAATCAATATTGCAACTCCTCATAACTTCAGTGATTCTCATCAGTTCATCGGCCTTACAGAACCTTTAAGGTGTGGCTTTCCCAGGACTCCAGCTCCCAGCCACAAACCAGTGTGTGGCAAACAAGCCAGAGGCTTCGTCCCAGAGACAAGGACACACGTTGCAAGAGAGGCTGGCGGATTCAGAAGCTGGGAGTCACATCGTGAGCCTGCAAGGCCCTTGAGGTTTGAAGCTTCCTATTGTCATTGTGTTTCTTGAGTGCCTCTGTGTGCTGGTGCTCATGCTAGGCTGAGGGTCTCATCTCTTCAAAGCCGACAAGAACCTGCTTTCCTGGAACTTAACAGTGATGAGACGGAGCTCGTCAGCAGGGACTTTTCAGGAGGGTTCTGGAACACAAGGTGATGCTGGTGTTAGGGCTCCTTCAGGGAAGGCTTAGTTTTCCCCATTTTCTCATATATTTATTTTTTATAATTTAATTAAAATGTAATTGTGTGGTTTCTCCCCCCTCCTCCCTGACACTTCTCCCAGGTCCAATCTCTTTCTTCCCACACTCCTCCTCTTTAACCACTGTTGTTACACATGTATACATGTGAATCAACATATAACTATAACCCACCAAGTCCATTCTGTGCCTGTTCCTGTGTGTGTGTGTGTGTGTGTGTGTGTGTGTAAGTTTCTAGGACAAAGGAGCCAACTTTGGGCTAAGATGTGGACGGCCAAAGGAGCCAGGAAAGACTGCCAAGAACACTGTTGGAAGAAGGGGACAGTCAGTTAGGACACAGAGGGCAGAAAGTCCTTAAATCTCACAAGAGCCAGGTCCTGCTAGATGGATGCCAGGACATCACATGGAGCCACTGTCTCTTTTTCTCAGAAAAAGCCCAAGCAGTCACCCATGTGAGATTTCCCTCCCACTCCATGTAGCTCTCTGGCTTCCTAAAACTCACCATGTAGACCTTAAGACTCACAGCAATCCTCCTGCCTCAGCTTTTGGAGTGATGAAATTAAAGGCATGAGTCAAAGTATCTGGTATAAGAGTATACTCTTTCCCAGTGGTAGCGCAAGCCCTTAATTCCACCACTCAGGACGCAGAGGCGGGTGGATCTCTGTAAGTTCGAGGCCAGCCTGGTCTACACAGTGAGTTCTAGGACAGCCAGGGATACACAGAGAAACCCTGTAAGAACAGTGTGTGTGTGTGTGTGTGTGTGTGTGTGTGTGTGTGTGTGTGTGTGTGTGTGTCTTTTTTCTGGTGCTGGGGATTGAACCCAGAATTCATACATGCTAGACAAGTGCTCTGCAGCAGAGCAACAGGAACCCACCAGAAAAGAGCCAGCCAGCCAGAACCAGCATGAGGCCATCACGGGCAGCCTCGCTACACTTCAGTCTTCCGCTGGCCATGGGCCGCACATACAGAGGCAATCCCGTAAGATCACGTGCCCTTGGGACAGTGTAGAAGCCCTGGTCTCTGTGAAGTATTCTGATGCTCACCCTGTGACAAAATGCACTGGCAGAACGGATTGTACTGTTTAGTGATGTATTCCTGTTTCCCTGGAGTTCACTTTGGGAGAGAGAGTCCTGTTGGGAAAGGGAATACAGGGAGCGATATAAAGCCAGGGATTCCAGAGCCAGGCAGAGGGATGCGTGTGTGCCAACCTCCATCACTCACCAGCTGAGAACCTGGGCAAGCAGCTTCACGGTTCTGGGCCTGTTCCCGCCTTGCATGCCCCAGTGTAATCCTTGAGTAGGCCTGAGTACAGAATCCGGAGCAGGCAGTGTGATTCCACCGCAGACCGCTCAATGTTTGTTCTACAGTGTTTATCGGGTATGTATTAACCCCGAGCAAAGGGAAAAGGCCCAAGTTCTGTGCCTGCAGGGGGAAGTATTTGTGGAGAACAATGCCATCAATGTCGTACTGGGTTTCAGCTGGGGTCAGGGCCACCCCAGGCTGTCGCCTCTGTCTGTCCACTCTCCAGGCCATTTTTCCCCGTCTCTTAGTCCCTCGGTGATGAGGACACATTGAGGACCCAGAGCTGGTCAACCTGTGCCAATTCAATCCCTCCACAGTGGACTGTTCTGAAATTGATCGAGAAATCTAGACCGAGAATGGAGAGAGACATGATCTGATGATGCCGTCAGAGGACCTGGAACCGCTCAGTCCGATACCACAGCAGATCAGTGGCGTTTACTATCATGAGACAGCTGCCTTTGGCTCTTGCCAATTCTAATCGAGTTTCTGTCGCCTGCAACCAGAGTCCCCGCAGCTACACAGTTTTGTATGCAATAGCAGAACTCACATGTCCATGGGGTCTGTGATCAGTGACCAGGGAACAATGGGCAATGGTAAGAAACGATAAGGCATGTGTCCATTTTCTCTCCCTCTTCCTCCCCGGAGAACTCCAAGCTTCCCAGCCATGCAGTTGGGTAGGATGCAATTTCAGAGTAAGCCAGCCAGGACTTCCTGTACCATGGTAGGTTAATTAACACGGGAACACATGACCCAGTGAGATTCCATGCTGCGGTTTTAATTCAATTTTGAGACTTTTTTTCAACTAGGCACAAACAGGTGGCTTTAGAAGGTTCTGGCAGCCATCGTGTTATGATGGAAAGCCTGAAGAGGACAGAGCCTGCTCCAGTGTATATCCAGTAAACAGAAAGACTGGTCTCATCATTGGAGTGTGGATCCAGCCAGGTTCAGTTGCCTGAGCCAGCGAAGGCCATGAGGGCTGACTCCTGGCCCCACTCTCTGTCCCATGTGGAAAAGAATCCTGTGTGTCTCCCATGGCACATAGGGAGACTCCTGCCCCCACCATCTGAGGCCCGTGTCTCTCTCCACTCTCCCAGGGTTCACTTTGCAGCCTGGAGGAAAGTATTTAGGTTCTCTCAAATTCCTGGGGCATCCAGATACAGGGCCCTGAGAATTCTCCCGTCTAAGATTCCCGAATGGCTGGGGATTGATGGAAGCCTGTTTGGTACACAGGCTAGAGCAAGCTGGGGACCCAGACGCCCAGAAGGAGGCAGTAACTCACCCTGGGCCCACCTCTGCCCTTCCGTCTGCCCATCTTGAGCAAGGACAGCCATCAATCCCACTTATCAGACCTCTTATTTCATCCTCTATCCAGCTGTCACAGGTGTCACTCAGCACTCTTAACAGAGTTATGAGCGATTGAGTGCCCGGGACTGGGCTGGCTGAAGGATTCATGCGTGCACGTCTCTCCATTCATCAGAAAGAGCTTTAGTTAGCTTTGGGGTTGCCAGTGGGGGGCTGGAGGAGAAGGAGGCTTCTCTGTCAGTAACCAAAATGTCAAAGTCATGGAGAGGAGAGAGGTGACACTGGTGCAGGAGGCTTCTGAGTAGCAGTGAGAAGCACACTGGGCTGCAGGGCGGGCACGGGGACCAGCTCTGGGAGCTGGTCACTCCTAAGTCAGATAAGCAGATTACTCAATACTTGGGGCACAAGACCAGGTAAAGCCGGAGGGTACAGAGACCAGCTTATCCCCAAGCACTCCAAAGAACTTTAAAATGTTATGTTACACACCTCTCTACCCTGCTTATTACAGTTACCATGAGGCCCTCACTCCTGGAGCTTACAAAGCCCTCTCCCCATGCCTGCCTTACCCTGGTGTCCCTTCCTTGGCCACCACACTCCAGACCTCCAGTCTCTCTCTACCTTATCCTCACACACTCAAGCTCACGCCTGTCTCAGGACTTTTGTATGCACATTCCCCGGAGTTTTGCATGGCTGCACCCCACTCCACGCTTAGCTCGGCTCCAAAGGCAGGGAGGTCTTCCCCAACCCTCTCTGCTGTCTGTCTGCCACGTGGTTCTATTTCATTTCCTTCACAGCTATTAACCTTGCCCAAAGATGTCTTACCTTTTCTGCCTTGAAAAGAAGCTGCCAAGAATTGTACTGCCTGAAGGCAGGGTTCTGTTTGTCCTCAATACTGGGGGTGGGGGTGTCCCAGCCAGCACCTGGTGAGTTACTGGGTACCACAGACACGCAAGAAATAGAGGTTATCCACATAAACTGCTGCCCAACAGGGTACTTCACAGCCTGGCACCGAGCCTGAGTGTTTGGAGCAAAGCCTGAACTCTGGGCTTCTGTCCAGGGTCCTGAGGCTTAGAGCAACCCAAGTCCCACCCAAAAGCCTCTCTTAGAAACAGGCAGGGCGGGAGATATTGGTTCTGGGAGGAAAGACTGTTTTGTGAAACCAGAAGGTTGCCATGGTAACACTTCTTTATGCAACAAAGAGCCCCCTTAAAGTTAGAGAAGAGAGGGCTCGAGTCAATGGATATTGACCAATAGCTGTGGGGTCCTCGGCTGTGCACAAGTCACCCCTGCCTGTCCTTGGCTTGATCTGGCAGCTCTGCTTTGTCCCTACACTAGCAACTTCGATTGTCCTCAGCCTGCTCTCAACTGAGGGGCCAGCACTCACCCTGGAGCGAGAGGGAGAGGGGCTGAAGAAGGTCAAGGGTCACCCCAGGCTTAGGGAGCTATGCTGGATGAGGTGTGGCAGTCACACACTAACTAAGCACACAGCAGTGTGCACTCACTGACAAGTCAGTGAGATCAGAGCTCACCAGCCACAGGGGGCTGTGTGCAGCTGTCTGTCCACCCCACAAAGCTCAGAGATAGCTGCCGGGGTTTAACGCAGACAGCCCACAGGCAGAATTCCAGCTCCTAACCACACTACCACCCCGACGTCCTCAGTGCAAACAGATGTGACTGCTGCCCGCTGCTGCATTCATTGTAGGACAGCCCTGCCGTCGCCTGAGTCCCTGCTGTTTCATACAGGGAAACAGGGTTTCAGGGATAGAGACCGTGACCCAAGTGGCAAAGCTGGGACCTGCACACCTGTCCAGAGTCCACGTTCATGCCCTAACATCAGTGGAACCTGGGCAATCACTGCCAAGACAGCCTTTCCTGCCTGACCACTCTAGCCAGTCTCCGGGCTGAAGGAGCAGAAACCACACCCTTGGGCCCTGGGGCAGTTGCTAAGGCAATTTTTGGGAACTTATCTGTGACCTGAGGGTAACTACTAGCCTTGACAAAACTAAGGAGACAATTCAGAAAGCCAAAAAAGAAAGCAACTACTGCCTGAGAGCCAGCCACACTTTACTCCCCAGTGTGGAACACTCACACGCGCACACACACACACACCAACACACACACACACATACACACGCACACACACACACACCAACACACACATCAACACATACACCAACACACACCAACACACACACACACACAACACGCATACGCACATCAACACACGTGTCAACAGCTTCAATGCCGCCCCACACCGTTCTCAGGCAAGGCTTCTCAGGTGATAAAGATAGCATTTGAAAGATAAGAAGACAACACATTACCAACAACCTCAACACACCCCAAATCCTCACCACACCCCAATCCTCACCACACCCCAAATCCTCACCACACCCCAAATCCTCACCACACCCCAATCCTCACCACACCCCAATCCTCACCACACCCCAAATCCTCACCACACCCCAATCCTCACCACACCCCAAATCCTCACCACACCCCAATCCTCACCACACCCCAATCCTCACCACACCCCAATCCTCACCACACCCCAAATCCAAACCACACTCCAATCCTCACCACACCCCAATCCTCACCACACCCCAATCCTCACCACACCCCAAATCCAAACCATACCCCAATCCTCACCACACCCCAATCCTCACCACACCCCAAATCCTCACCACACCCCAATCCTCACCACACCCCAAATCCAAACCATACCCCAAATCCTCACCACACCCCAATCCTCACCACACCCCAATCCTCACCACACCCCAAATCCAAACCATACCCCAAATCCAAACCATACCCCAATCCTCACCACACCCCAATCCTCACCACACCCCAAATCCTCACCACACCCCAATCCTCACCACACCCCAAATCCAAACCATACCCCAAATCCTCACCACACCCCAATCCTCACCACACCCCAATCCTCACCACACCCCAAATCCAAACCATACCCCAAATCCTCACCACACCCCAATCCTCACCACACCCCAATCCTCACCACACCCCAATCCTCACCACACCCCAATCCTCACCATGCCCCAATCCTCACCACACCCCAAATCCAAACCACACCCCAAAGCCTCTCCATGCTCCTCTGCCACCTGAACTAACAGAGTTTTCACTGTTGCTAATGTTTCAAAGGTGACTATTTTCCATTTGTTTATGAATGTGGGGAGGAATGGGAGGCACTACTGGCAGGGGTCTGTTCTTCCTTCCACTCTGTGGTTTCCAGGGATTGAACTAAGGTCATTGGGCTTGGTGACAAGCGCCTTTACCCACTGAGCCATCTTGCTGGCCTATATTTCTGAGTTGTATGTGGCATTGAGTGGAGCAGTAAATCTGGGCTGGAAGAAACATCAAGAAACTTGGTGCTTGTGAAGGAGAAAGGGGGGATGGGGAAAGGGACAGATGGTGGCCCACTCTGGACACCTCACACTGCCCGTGCACCTGCCTCTCCCAGGCCCTGACCCTGCCACCTCCTCCATGGCTCCAAGCCCCATCCCTGCTGCTTCTACACAACAGCCACACCAGCAGTTTCTTCAGCCCCAGGCTGAAGAAGGCTGCCACTCCACAGCCTGGACAGACAGTGCCCCCCTCAGGCCGAATTTAGCCCTGGACTGTGGCTATTGGTGTGACAAAGACAAATACTCCTGGGAGAGATTAGGAGGACTTGGGCAAACCTCCACTGGCGACCCCAATTTCAGATTCGAACTCGGGTCTCCAGAGGTGAATGGGAAGAAAATGGCTAAATTAAAATGCTAATTACCATCTCCAGCAAGTCGTTACCACACAGTCGTTTGTATCTATTATTAACAGCTTCTGCCACAGCCCTGGCTTGCCCAGACACTGACGACTTAAAAGATTCAGGTGCAAGAGAAAATAGCATAAAGCTGTGTCTATGCGCACAGCGATGCCACCATCGCCTGGCCCTGCGCACCCCCAGAGAGACAGACAGAGAGCCTGCTGAGAACTTAGGACTCCTCCAAGCCGTCCCGTGGAGGCTCCTCCTGGGGTCCTTTCCAACTTGAAGTGGCTACATCAGACAGAACAGGATAATACAAACCCCATGTCTAAATGGACCTGCAGAGCCCTTCACGGCTCTCCAGCACCTCCATGTGCCCCTCCCAATCACGTGTGTGTGTGTGTGTGTGAGTGTGTGTGTGTGTGTGTGTGTGTGAGTGTGTGTGTGTGTGTGTGTGTGTGCTGCTCTCTCTCTCTCTGTGGACACTGCTCTCTCTCTCTGTGGGCTACCTCCTCTCTCTCTCTCTCTCTCTCTCTCTCTCTCTCTCTCTCTCTGTGGACTCTATGGAAGACGATAACCCGTGGGAGTTGGCTCTTTCTTTCCATTATTTGAGTTTTGAAGATCAAACTCACGTCAGCAGTCTTGATGGCATGTACCTTTCCTTGCTGAGCCATCTCAGCCAGCCTCAAACATTTGAAATACAAAGGACACATGGCTGGGTGTGTGGCCCAGTTAGGTGTGCTGCAATAACCAGGTATGGTCGCACACACCTTTAATCCTAGCACTCTGGAGATAGAGGCAGGAGGACTAGGAAACCAGTGTCACCCTTGGCTACATAGGAAGTCTGGAGCTAACTTGGGCTACATGAGAACCCCCATCTCAAGACAAAGCAGGGAGAGTGTGGCTCCTACACTCATTCCATCATTCTTTTCCCTGTAGCCTCCTCCAGCTCCTCTCTTCTATATCCCAAGGCCAGAATCTCTTTAGGGACCGTGCACAGGGGTTAATGCCCATCAGCTCTCCATCCTGGTCCCCATGCACCACCCGTTCTGCCTGGGTTCTGGCCTCAGGTAAGGCATAAACATCCCCAGTGATGAATCGCCCCACAGAGGCCATGGCATCATGGGAGCCCTCTGCTCTCTCCACCACCTGCTCCAGCTCAGCGAGAGAAAGGAGGGGCTTTTACCCCCGTCAGACTCATCCATCCTAAGTAATTAGCTGCCACCAACAATGCGCACCTTCCAATGGGAACAGAGCTTCCTTTGACCCACCAGCCTTGCAAACTCCCCTGCCCCAGGGCCTGCCTCTCGGGGCTGCTGGGGATGCAAGGCGGCTGGGAAACCATCTGCCAGATCAAAAGCCAGGACAACTCTTTCAAGACTGGCACTGTCAGGCCCCACCATGCCAATGTGTATCTTCCCTCAGAGCCCCACCGCGGCTCCCCCTCCGCAGGGGAGGAGAGTGTGTCCCACAGGTACCACCTGCCCCGTGTCATTCTTACCCTAAGCTGTTCATGTTGACACTGCCATAGGGGCACATGAGGGGAAACCAGGTGTCTCTTCGTTCTTATAAGAAACTCCCAGAAAGGGACACTGCCACCTCTGGGTACTGAGGTCGCTAGATGTTAACCTTGGAGACACGGAAGTCTTTGCAGCCATGGAAGAGAGTTAGACTAAGGGCAGAGCTGACATACCAACAAGTGTAGAAAAGGCAGGGGAAGCGCTGAGGTCGCCAGACCCCTGGAGATGCTCCCCTAGAGTCCCCCCCAGTACGACACGAGAGATCATTATGCACTCTGAGCCGGGCTGGCTGCGAAGGCATCTGAATGCTGTGAAAGCAAAGGGTGCAGGCCTCCTTACACAGTGGGGCCCAGCCTGATGTGATGCCCTGGTTTGGCTGTGCCTGAGGGCCAGGCCCATCACCCGCCTGCATTAGTGCTTTCTCTCCATAGAAGCTAACAGGGCACCCCTCTCACAAACACCAGCCTGACTCCGAGCCCTCGCATCTTCATTCGAGCCGTTCTCTAGCACCTTTAGTCCCCTCAGCCCGTGTCAGCACAGGCCAGAGTGATGGGAAGCAAAGTCCAAGAACAGCCTTAACCAGTAGCTGAGGGAGCTGGCTGCGGGGCAGCCTGTGCCCCGCCCACTCCCCCATGCTCTCTGCAGGGTGAAAACCAGCCTCCGTCACCCACCTGCCTAGGGCTCACCTCTGGCCTACCTAAGGCCAAGTCACACACTCTAGTGCAAGCTTGTCACCCTAGTTACTCAGTGGGGAGGCTGGGGCATGAAGATCAATGGAGACCAGGAGTTCAAGGCCAGCCTCAGCAACATGGTGAGACTCTGTCTAAACTTACAAAATAAATTTAAGGGCTAATCCCTTGTCACTTCCAGACAGGTCCACAGTGCCAACAGTCCTTACTAAAACCTATTGGAGCACTTCCTTCCTTCCTTCCTTCCTTCCTTCCTTCCTTCCTTTTCTTCTTCCCTTTCTTCCTTTCTTATTTTTTGTATGCAACCATGTTCTTAAAAATATTTAGTTAGCATACAAAATATTTGATTTCATTATGATTTATTGATGCATATACATCTTGTGCTTACTCATATTCCCCCCCCATGACCTTCCCCAGCCCCTGCTCTTTCCTCCCACTGGCACTGCCGTGCTGGGGACATTCTTATTCTTCATGATCAGATGTCACCTGAGGCCTTCTGCCTGCCCCACAAACAAGCATGTAAACTACTAGATCTCACACACACACACACACACACACACACACACACACACACACACGTACACAGACATTCATGCACACACGCGCACACACGTGCACACACACGTGCACAGACACATTCATGTGCACACACGCACACACGTACACACACATGCACAGACACTCATGCACACACACACATACACAGACATTCATGCACACACACGCACATGCACATGCACACACACGTGCACAGACACTTATGCACACACATGCACACACACACACACACACACACACACACACACACACACACACACAGCCCTGCATCTTCCACACCAGGCCCTCCCCAGCCCAGGCCCATGAGCACTCAGCGGCATTCTGTTCAGCGGCTTTTTCCAAGTTTCTCAGGTCACATTAGCCATGTCCCTTTTCACTCAGTATCTGTCGAGAAGCCCTTGAGAGAGCTGAAGGCCCTGCTTGGCCCTGCTTGCAGGCGGGCTGTGCAAACAGAAAGGTTGCACATTTTTCAGGTGCACTGGATAACAGAGCCATGCTCACCGCGTCCTAAACCATGTCAATAACAACAGACCCATCGAAGGCAGGCTCAGAAGTCTTCCACGGAAACATGGCTTTAGACCTCACTGCCGCCGCAACCGAGCCAGGCACCAACCACAGGCTCACAGCAATGTCTGCTGGGGACAAAGCGGGAGTCTCCTCACCTGTCAGGGTGGCCCAGGTTGTACCTGAACTCCAGAGGAAAGGACAGAGACCCTCCCCAGTCAGAGCAAGGAGGGGCTGAGAAACCACTCAGTGGTGAAGAGCACTTGCTGCTCTTGCAGAGGACCCAGGTTCAGTTCCCAGAAGCCACATGGTGGTTTACAACCACCCTTAATTCTAGTTCCAGGGGATCTGATTCTTTTCTTTTGACTTCTGTGGGCACAAGCACACATGGTGCACATAGAAGGCAAAACACTCCTATGCATGCATGCATGCATACATACATACATACATACATACATACACACATACATACATACACACACATACATACATACACACACATACATGTAAAACAAAACACTCCTATGCATGCATACATACATACACACATACATACATACATACATACATACATACATACATACACACACGCATGCATACATACATACATACACACACACGCGTAAAACAAAACACTCTATGCATGCATGCATACATACATACATACATACATGCATACATACACACATACATACATGTAAAACAAAAAAGATGGGAAAGGAGAATTAAGAGTTCAGGGGTAGCCTGAACCACAGAGCAAAGCAAAAAACAAAAGACAACAAACAAACAAACTGAGTAATTCTGAGTCCAGGATGGAGCCGTGGGCAGAGTTATCAGGAGAAAGAGCAGACAGGTGCTGGGCTGACATTTCCATCTCTCCTTATCTCTCCCTCGTCTTTCCGAGGCCGCTGATTAAGGTCGCGGCTGTGCACACAGACTGCTGTACTGCCCTGCGTGTCTGTCCTTCCCCTCCGAATCTTCAGCAGGCCTAAGGCCCAGCTGTTCCCCCTTTGTTCTTTCCAACCTCCTCTCTTTGGGCTACAGGCCTTGTTATAAAGGGGGAGATGCCACCTCCCTCTGGAATTCCCTCCCTCCCTCCCCCCTGCCCCCTTCCTCCACCCCCACCCTACCCCACCCGGATGCAGTAGTCTGTATGTTGGGCTCCTGATGGGGAAGAATTCCCACCAGGGCACAGGTAGATCGAGTAGTAGTCAAAAGTTTATTTTTAGCAGGAAAGAAAGCACAAATGAAAGAAAGTTCTGCTCCCAGAGAGGAGAGTGGCTGAGCCGGGGCACGGCATAGACTGCTCTGGAGCCTGGGCTGTAGCTCTGCAGACCAGGCTGGCCTCAAACTCACAGATCTGCCTGCCTCTGCCTCCTGAGTGCTGGGACTAAAGGCGTGCGCCCCCACTGCCTGGTTTGGGGTCTGGACTCCTAAGCCTCGCTCTACTTCTGATTTGGTCTCTCCTTCCTGGGAAAAGAGAGGCTTGCTTGCTTCTTCTCTTCCCTTCCTTCTTTCTTTCTTTTTCTATTTTTCCATTTTTATTTTATGTGCATGGCATTTTTACTTTATTATTATTATTTATTTTATAAGTATGGTGTTTCTCCTGCTTGCATGTCTGTATACCATATGCATGTCTGGTATCACGGTGGCTGGAATGGAACATCAGATCCCTACAGCTGGAGTTACAAACAGTTGTGTGCCACAATGTGGGTGCCGGGAACTGGACCTGGGTACTCTGGAAAACCAGCCAATGCTTTTAACTGCTAAGCCATCTCTCTACCCCTTAAAGGGAAATGTTCTTAAAAGCCATCCCTGCCCACAATTCAGTCTGTTACAACTAGATAAACTTGATGCAGAGATATATAAAGTATATGTGATGCAGAATTCTTTGTAAAGGAGTAACTATCTATGCAGGTCATTAGTTTACTAAGGGAAAAGGCAGTGGTGCCTGCCTGTGCTCCTCAGTGAGGGTCTGTGAGGAATTCAGGGGCTTGCCAGACCCTCTTAGTTGTTTGCCCACAGCCCAGTCCTTTCCTACGTAGGTGACTTGGTCATTCCATACCCAGAAGCGAGCCTTCCCATGCATGTTCTCCAGCGTCCTTGACGTTTATACTTTATATTTTAACCCTGACATTTGTTTTAACTGGAACACCTCAATTATGACCATAGTGCTGCTTGAAATTCTGGGAAGTGGCTTCCCTTCCTTTGTGTCTTTTTCCTCACAACAGCTGGACCTATGACTCTTCTGTTAGTCAGGGTTCTCCAAAGGGACAGAACTGACAGAATGAATGTAAGCATATAGTGAAGTCTCACGCTCTCCTCGCCAAGCCAGTCGGGCTGGGCTGAGGGTACATATTTCGAGGGGCTTCGTCTCATTGGCTCACACTGGTCGGGAAGTCCAACAATGCCTTCTCGCACTGGGGAGGCTGAGACTCAGGTTCAGTGCGTGAGGCTGGATGTCTCAGCTGTTCCAGTCCGGTGCTGAAGGCCTGGAGAGGCCCTGGAGAGTGGCTGTCTTACTTACTCACTGTTTAATTGCTGTGAAGAGACCCCATGACCACAGCAACTCTTACAGAGGAAAGCATTTAATTAGGGTGGCTCGTGTACAGTTTCAGAGGTTCTGTCCATTATCATCAAGGCAGGGAGCATGGCGGAGTGCAGGCAGACATGGCGCTGGAGAAGGAGCTGAGAGTTCTACATCCAGATCTGCAGGCAGCAGGAAGAGACGAACAGCAGGACTGGCTTGGGCTTTTGGAACCACTAAGCCCATCCCCTCGGTGACGTGACGCACTTCCTCCAACAAGACCACACCCACTCTGACAAAGCCACACCTCCTAACCCCTCCCAAGTACTGCCACTCCCTGATGACTAAGCATTCAAGCACAGGAGCCTATGGGGGCTTTATTCAAACTGTTAGGTCCCAAAGAAACTCAGGACAAGTGTCTGGTTGGCCTCTAGGCCCTTCCTCAGCATCACATGAACCTGGTACAGCGTCCGGGTCCTCTCAGCTCTTCTCAGCCTGCCTCCTACCATAAACCGCTGGAGCCCGGGAGCTTTGCTTCCCTTCCCCCAGCCTCTTTCCTAGCTAACCCTGCCGTTTCAGCCCCTTGCTCTCTTAGTCCCCCCTCCTTCTCTTCCTCCCCGCCCCCACTCCTCTCATGGCCTGGCTCAGTCTGCTTGTCAGGGTTACTGTACTCCCTGATGAGAACAAGCAGAAGGCGGTACCTACGTTCAGGATGGAGTCTTCCTACTTCAGATAATCTGAGTAAGAACGCCCCTTACAGGAGCACCCGAGGCTAGGGCTTTAGTTGATTCCAGATGCAGCCCATTGACAGCCAGTAATAGCCACAAAGAGGAGGCACAGCCAGGCCACCGAGGCTGCTGAGGGAAGGGCTCTTCTGCCCCCGGCGGGCATCTCCAGGCTCTGGGCCATTTGAGAGGTAAAAATCAACCCCTGTTCTCACTGTAGCAATGTTTTCCTCCTTCAGGGGTCTTCTGTTATTCGCAGCCAAACCCATCCCTAGAGCATGTGTGAGGCCCTGGGTTCAAACCCCAGCCCCGGTAAGGAAAAAGAAAAAACCAAACATCTGATCTGTCTGTCACAGAAGCCCCGCCCTCTGTGATCCACTACTCCATATGTCTTCAAGGAAGGGGACAATGGATGGAGGCTACCAGAGCCGAGTAAGCTGAAGTCAACTGTGGGTACTGCAGAGACCTAGCAAATTCTGGAAAGGCTAGGAAGCTGGATCTGGGGTCAGGAAGAGCAAAGTGATGAAAGGCCCACGCATGAGAGAAATGGCTGGAATGACTTGCTGATGTCTAGGAAGGCAGAAAACCAAACACCAACCAGCACGAGAAGGCATAATTGGGGGGGAGGAGGGCTCAGGGCTCTGCTCACGTCACCAGAGGAGGTGACAGTTTCCTTGTACCCAAGCAGGTAGGAGGACGCAGCACAATTAACAACAGCCAGCATCCATTCACCTTCTCGGCACCAAGGATTCTACCTCTGAGACTCTCCCAGACTGTAGCTTTGTTCAAATGCAGCTGACTCCACCCAGTGCCAGGTGCCACACCTAAGCACGTGTGATTCCGGCATAGCCAATCAGAGGGTTTGTTCCTCCTGGTGTGTTGATGGATCATGGTTGGACATGATCCAGTAAGTGAGCACCACCAAACCTCACACAGACTTACGCTGCATTTGTTGAGAATGAAAAAGAGCAGACGTGCTCCTTCCCGTTTGGTGCCACACAAGCCTCAGGATGAAACCAAGGTGGACGTGAGCATGCCGGGAGACAGCAAAGCCCCCGGCTCCAGAGGGCCACGGGCCTGACAGCAAGGCCCTGAACACACGTGGGAAGCCACTTCTCAGTCTGTAAAACCGCCTTGCATCACTTTCAAGTACATTTGAACTTCATCCTCTCCGAAGAAACCCCGATCTCACAAACGGGAACCCCACCTAACAGGTCGGTACACCACAAGGCAAAGGCAGCTTTCTCCCGCCACTCCTCTGTGTAGCCAGCACCTAACATCCAGTAGGCGCCCACTAAGTGCTGGTGAAATAAATGGATGACTTCAGAGAAGCAAGCTAATCGTTCATCAAGTTTATGGATGACATGAAATTGGGAGCAGTTTCTAGCCAGAGGTTAAAATCATAAAGCAGATTGGCTTTCTCAAATGAGGCTGTGGCAAGACAGAAGCGGAATTGGATGACGTTCATTAAGTAACCAGTTTGAGGAAGTCGTCGCCGGGAGGATGTGAAAGCTGGAGACATAAATGTTTCTGTGCACGTTGCCGCACAAGCTGTGGGTGGCAGGCTGGACGTGCAGGGATAGAAGCTGATTGTTAAGGGCTGGGCTAGAAACAGGGTCAAGGTCAATTCATAAGCTCTGGAGACACCTTTGTCCCAAGACCTGCATCTGGGAAGCCGCTTAGAACTTCGAGCTTGGGGAGACAGAAGATGCAAGCAATCAAGGAACAGAGCAGGAATTCAGAAATCAGGGTTAGACACGGAGGTTGCTGAACTAGTAGGGAGAAAAGCCGGTGTTCCCGCAGGCTTTAAATGCAGAAGCCCTTCCCAGGCTGGGGAGGATAGCACGTCTGGAAGGATCCAGAAGGGAAAGGATGGGCAGGGAGACCAGCAGCACCCGCCCCCACTGCAGCCTCGGGAGCCTCACCACCCCTGCTGCTTACACTTTTATCGTTTGCAATGAAAACCATGATGTGTGTGCCGCTGTATTGATTGTGCCTTTTAGATTTTTATGTCGTTGTGGAAAGCAGCAATTATAGTGTCTGCTCTGGAGGGAGCAAATGGTCCCGGGGGAGGACTTAACAGGCAGCCCAAGGGGTCTCCTGATCAGGGGCTGGGGTGTGGAAGGGCTGCTGGAACCTGACAGGGGGAAGGTTCAGTACACCCTCTGTCACAGTTGTGGGACATTTTATCAGGTGGCCGTGGCATGGCAAGTACCCAGCCATTGACGTCCACCCCCATCTACCCCCCCATAGAACCTTCCAGTGGCTTCCTGTCTGCATCTAAAACAGATGCCCGGTGCAGGCACCATCTGGTTCACCTCCCGTCCCCCCTCCACTCACTGCCCATTTCCTGACCTGCCCATTTGCCTCTGTGCCAAGGCCTGCCTTTATTGCCACCGTCCCCTCTGCCATGCTGTCCCCACCCTCCACCCTGTCTGCAGCTCCACATCCGGGTCTCAGCCAGGAGTCTGTCCCTCAGAGTTCTGTCGTGAAGCCCCATGTCCTACAACTGTCTCTGTCACATCGTCTTCACTCCATAGCGTCTCCCCTCAAAATGAATGCAAAAGGAATAGGAACCCCACTCTTTGTTCTTGGCAAAGGAATTCTTGGCACAACCTTGACAAAAAAGCCTAGCCCAGTTAATAGCAGGGAGTGAGGTTCAGAGAATGTCTCGAAATACCCACAAAATATCAACTGCCATCCCAGGAGTGATCAGCTACAGACCCCTGGCTCTGGGGTAACGTTGCAGGCTCTCCTGGGATTTCTAGGAGATCGTCTGTCACGTACATGAGGTGGCTGCTTTTTCTCCTGTGACCATTTGGCATTCAAAGCAAGGAGAGGAGAAAAACAAAAATCAAATTCCGTCTAAGCTCGCCCCTCCCCCTTTATAGGGCTTTTTCCATTACCAGGCCATCATTCACTGAGATTCTGTCTCTGCTTCATTAGCCAGATCTGTGCCACCTGCTGCAAGGCAGACTGGCTGTGCCCCCAGCTGTACGGCAGACAGGTGACCAAGGTCTCAAGCGCCACACAGGTGAAAGCAAAGAAGATGTGGGTTGGACGGCATTGTTGAATAAACATCCACAGCAATGGCCCAAAGGGGTGGGGTGTCTTATGACTTACTCATGGCCGTGACTATAAGCCGAAGCAGTGAGATTTGAACCCGTCTGTCTGATTCAAGTATGAGTCTGCGCCAATCCACACCTGTGCTGACATTGCGGCTCCCAACTGGAGAGGAGAGGCAAGTCATTCAGGTGTAGCAAGCCAGCGGTGTAGAGCCTGGTGTTCTGTTGCATCCATGCTGGCCCTGCCTGCTCATCTCTCTGACCCTTCCCCCCACGGGCAGCTAGCCCACACTCTGGACATAGCAGTGTTCTCAGGACCTCCCAACCTTCTCCCTCCTCTGCCCATGTGTGCCGACTCTTCTTTGTACAGAGTCCCTGCTCACCCTGCACCATTCTGCTCACCCTCCGAGCCCAGCCTAGAGGCCATGCCCTCTAATCCCTTTGTCCCCCAGTCATGTGACACCAACAGAGTGCCCAGGACAATGTAAAGTCAGATCCTGCCCTTACAGAGTTCATACTCTGAAGGTGGAGAAAGGTGATAAGTAGACAACCAAAGAAATCCGAGCACACACAGCAGGATCAATGCTGTGAACAAAGCAACAGGCCACCTTCAGGTGAAGCTGGCCAAGAAATTGTGGTGACAGAATGGTCCCCCTAAAGATATGCACATGCTCCCCAAATGCTAGGGCCAAAGGGAAGAGTGTTTGAAGCTGGATTAAGGGTGTAGACAGAGAATTGGGCTGGCCTGGTGCTGGGTTCCTTATCTAAAGGCCTGGAATCAGCAGGCAGCATCTCTGTCCTCTGTGCTGGAATTCCCACATTTTATGCTAATGAGATTGGTGCCAGGGCTGGATGTGTGAGGGAAAGCAACTGCGTGATTAGGGGGGGCGGGGGTAGAGGTTTAAGTCGAAAGGTGTCAACCCAACCTCCTGAGGGGATGAGAAGCTAAAGACGGAATGGCCAGCTGAGCCAACAGGCACCGTAAGAAACTCTGACACAAACTCAAGAAAGCCTCTCCAGGCTAGCAGCGCTCTGTACCCGCCACCCAAGGACGCCCAGGAGCTCAGTCTCACTGTTCAGAAGACAGTGACGTCTTCATGCTGGGGACCCTGGCAGGCCACCCCCACGGGCCTCCTGTGTGGCTCTCTTTCTTGGCTCTGATTCGTATCTTTTTGCATTTGTAAGTACAACCCTTGCCGGAACTCTACAGGTCTTCATGATAATTATCAAACTTGGGTGGGTGGGCAACTCCCGAATCTGTAGCTGGCCTGTCAAGGATGAGGGTGTTGCTGAGACACCCTGACACGAGATTGGTGTCTGAAGTGGAGGGCTTAGCTTTAATCCATGCAGTCTACCTTGATTCTGGTTGTTGGTGTCAGAAGGTATTGGAGCTTGCTAATCAGCTGCCTTTGGGTCACAGCGATGACCCTGAGTGCTCTGCCTCACTAACCAACATTCTCACACAGCTCCTTCGGAATGGAAGCATGAATACCTTGCACGGACCACACCCAGTTAGTTAACGATAAGCCAGCGGTGGAGAAAGAGGGAGGGTAAGGGAAAAAGTGAAGAGGGTGGACAAGGAGTTTGTGGGAGGGAGGAAAAGAGAAAGAACCAGACGCTGTAGGAAGGACTCAGGCCTGGGATGCTGGCTTTGAGCATCCGTAAGGCTGGAGGCACGTAGCTTTGAGAAGCTAGGGAAGTTCTTGGGCCTACATAGGGAACACAGCTCGCAACAGCATCTTGATTTTAGTCTGAGAGGAGCCACACTGAACTCCTCACCTCCAGAACAAACTGTTCTGCTACACTAAGTGTGTGGTGGTATCAAGCCTTAATTTCCCATTGACTTAGTGTGTGTGCCTATGTTACAGAAGATTCTCACTGGCTATTGTGGTAGGTTTTGTTTTTTTTCAGTAGGGAATAGATATGGGGGGATTATTTCATCAAGGAAGGATCAAGGAAGGCCTTACAAAAGGTACAAATTAATCTTCCCCCATGCCTTGAAAGTCACATTGTCCCCGATCTGTCCATAATACTCTTAGAAACATAAACTTTAACTATTTCAGCTAAAACTCATCAAAGACCTAGGAGGAATGTCCTGAGTGATTTTTCTTGCACTTACAGTGTTTGTTTTATTTAAAAACTAGAGTATAAGTGCTGGAGAAATGGCTCAGCAGTTATGCACACCGGCTGGTTCCCCCATCTCCCAGAGGACCCACAAGGCTGCTCACAAGCAGCTATAATTACAGTTCCGGGGGGTCTAATGCCTTCCTCTGTGCACACTGTGTGCATGTGGTACACAGATACAAACAGGCAAAACGCCCAATATAAGATAAAAATTAAATTTAAAACCCTAATAAAAGTCCATAAAATCAAATGTAAAAACCCTAAAGCGACTTGTCTTTATGTAGTATGTGTTCTTCGATTCCCATACGCACATATATGTGTGGCCACCACTATTGCGGTTTAATAAGGGTCAGGATAAACAAATAGGCCAAATAGATGTTTATTAAGGGAGAAACAACTCACAACACAGATGAACACAGCAGTTAGAACTGGATGCTCTCTCTCCGTGTCCGCCAGAAAAAGCATTCTCCACCTCCTCCCGAGACCCAGTCCCACAGGTCACTTCCGCCCCTGGCTCCACCCCTCAATGGGTGTGGTCAGTGCCACAGAAGCAGACACAGTGAATATCCCACTACACACCACAATGCTAGATACGAGAGAGACTGTATAGTGCCAGCGCCCATGGGTTTCTTCCACCCCTAACCTGACACCATAGGCTCCTCAGGAGCCTTGCTTTGGAAACAATGCCCCTCAGATACAGTGACTCAGGTAGCCGGTGGGACTGGCTTCTCTCTGCATGATGAACTTGAAAATCCATTCTATGAATTAATAGTTGGTTGCTTCTTATTAAAGAGTAATATCCAGTGAATGAATGGATATTTAGGCTGTCCCAGATATTTGGAATTCTAGTTTTTACAAGAACCTACAATTTGGGGTTGCCAGGTCATGTGGGCGCTACACAGTTAACTGGGCGGGAAGCTTGAGAATTGTCTTGAATTCCCACCAGCAACATATAGGCCGCCCAGCTGCTCTGTGTCCTCGTCAGCACTTGGTACTGATGAAAGCGCATCTCCCTAGAGGCTGAGAGCATTAAGCATCTTTTGTGTGCTTATTTGCAGTCCCGCAGTTCTCTCTGGTGAAGTGTCTGCTCAAACCTCTTGAAGTTTTTATGTGATTGATTGACTGACTGATTGATTGATTGTTCTGTGTTGCCCTGGCTGTCCTGGAACTCACTCGGTAGACCAGGCTGGCCTCAAACTCAGAAATCCACCTTCGTCTGCCTCCTGAGTGCTGGGATTAAAGGTGCAAGCCATCATGCCCAGCTTTGTTTTATTTTTAGGATTTATCTTATTTTTAATAACGTGTATGTTACTGTGTCTGTGTGTAGGCATGTACACATGAGTGCAGGTACCTGCAGAGGCCTGCAGAGCGTGTCACATACCTTAGAACTGATGTTGCAGGCATCTTCAGTCCTGAGAACCAAATTCTGATCTGTCTACAAGAGCCATCATTCCAGCCGCCAACACTTTTGCTCACTTTCTAATTGGGTTCTTTGCTTCCTTCCTATTGTGGGTTTTTTTTTTTTTTGGAGGGGGGAGCACATTGAGATAGGGTTTCTTTGTGTAGCCCTGGTGGTCCTGTAGCTCTGTAAACCAGGGTTGTCTTGAACTCAGAGAGAGCCACCTGCCTCTGCCTCCTGAGTGCTGGGATTAAAGGCGTGTGCCACCACTGCCAGACTCCTGTTATGTTCTGAGGGTTCTTTATAACTCTAATTATACACCCACTGGCTCTGGCTTCACACACATTTTCAAGTCAGAGCATGTCTTCCATCCCAGGCAGAAGTTCCACTGTGAGGAAGTTTAGTTACACCATGTGGATTGTGCTTTGGATATTGTCTGAGACTGTGACCACCCCCTAGTCATGAAGGTTTTCTCCTGTTATTCCAGTAGTTTTTAGCTCATAATCTATTAGAGCTCATTTTTGTAAAGGTTTAAAGCAAGATTCCTTTTGCCTAGTAAAACACTTTACCTACTTTAGGTTTGTTTATTTTGAGACAGGGTCTTTTGTATCCCATAGTCACTATGGAATCAAAGATGGTCTTGAACTTCTAATCCTTCTGTTTCTACCTCCCAAGTGTTAGGTCACATGTGTGTACACTCACCCTTGGTCTGTGTGGTGCCGGGTCACATATGTGCAGTCACCCTTGGTCTGTGTGGTGCAGGGCCACATATGTGCAGTCACACTTGGTCTGTGTGGTGCTAGGGATTAAACCCAGGATTTCATTTATGCTAGGCAGACTCCAGGAACTGACCACATGCCCAGCTCCTACTGCAGCTTTTGCTGTTGTTTTCTTGCTTGCTGAAAGGTGCCAGGATTTGGGCCATGAGCCATCACTCCTAGCTTGCTTGCTTTATTTATTTATTTGTTTGTTTGTTTATTTATTTATTTATTTATTTATTTATTTATTTATTTGTGTGTCTGTGTGTCTGTGTGTATGTCTGTATGCACATACTACAATGCATGTGTGGTGGTCAGAGGTTAACTTACAAGCGTCCCTTCTGTTTTGGAATATTATTTCAACATTCAAGGGCATGTTACATTTGTCTATACTGCATTTATTTAACAATGTAAGGATGTGTGTTTAATTATGTAAAGATGTGTTACTGCTTCACCTTATCTGCCTAAGGCACCTGATTGGTTTAATAAAAAGCTGAACATCCAATAGCTCGGCAGGAGAGGGATGGGTGGGGCAGTCAGGCAGAGAGAATGAACAGGAGAGGAACAAGAGTAGGAGTAGAAGAGGACCAAGGAGGCCCCTGGGGCCGGAAGCCAGGCAGCTGCCAGACAGACAGCCATGAGAAGCAGTGAAAGTAAGATCTGCAGAAGGAAAGAAGTCAAAAAGCCTGGAGGCAAAAGATAGACAGAGAAACAAGTTAAAAGAGCTGGGAGAAATGAGCCTAAGCTAGGCAGAGCATTCAAAATTAATAATAAGTCTTGGTGTCCTGATTTGGGAGCTGCTTGGTAGCCCCAAAAGAAAAAATCTAGTACTCCTTCTCTCCTTCGGATGTGTGGGTGTAAGGATCAAACCAAACTCAGGTCCTTGGGTTGGGCTTATAATTTTTTTTTCTGCATCTCTTTTTTGGGGGATGGAGGATGTTTACAAAAGACATGCTAACTTTTCTTTGTCTGTTTAAAATTACTATCTGCCCCTTCCCCTTCGCCTGCCCCCTTTACACTGTCTGTCTTCTAGATAACATTGTTACCATTAAAAACCCCTAAAGACAATGTTATATAGTCAACCATCAGATAGATACATAATAACAGAAGAGAAGCAGCCTGTGATACTTTCCCAGATAATTAACATTTCTGCAGCTCAGCTTCAGGTTTCTTCCTGAGAGCATCCTGCGCTTGCTACCTAAGTGACTCCTTTCAGAAGCCCCAGCAACAGGGTCTCACCGCCTCCATCTGAAAACTACTCATACCCACTCACCAGGTCTGAGGTCACAGTCCTTTTCCTCCAGCACTTGAAGAATAATATTCCAGGGGCTGGAGAGATGGCTCAGTATTTAAGAGCAATGGCTGCTCTTCCAGAGACCCAGGTTTGGTTTCCAGCATCCTGTTCTCCATCTATAAATACAGTTCCAAGGAGTCCAGTGCCCTCTCTGTCTCCATAACACCAGGCATGCACATGGTGCATGTGTATACATGCAAACAAAACACAAATGCACATCAAATAAAATAATTAAATCTATTTTTTAAAAAAGCTTTTTAAAGAGACAGGGAGTGGAGGAGGGAAACAAACATCAAAGGGAAAGCTGTATGGATGAAAGGGGTAGGGGGCAGGGGAGATGGGGGAGTCTGGGCTAAAGATAGACTAAATAGAGAGAAGTGAAGATACACAATCAGATAACGTAGAGCAGCCTCATCTCTCCAAGACCTTGAAAACCAGGCCAATCTCTGTTCTTTGAGAGAGTAAGAACAAAAGACAAAGCAATATAGGGCAGGACAGGGTTGGCATCCCAACCTGACACTGAGTATTCAATAAAGAAGAAGTTGATGGAGAGAGTAAAGATAGAGATACAGTGTAGCACAAATTCTATTTGGTGTTAATAATAAAAACCTGGAGTCAGATAATAACGGGAGAAAGCTGAAGAAGAATCAGAGCAGCCAGCCACTAGCTCTCACCTCTACCTCGGAACGGGGAGGGGCAATGCTATCCTCACACTGCATCTCCAGACTGCCTCTGGCTCCGCCAAACCTCATATTGCCCTGGGCTCTTCCCGCCTTAGATTCCTCTCTAGTGCTGGGATTAAGGGTGTGGGATCCTAAGTGCTGAGATCACCTTTGTGTGAACTGTGTTTCTCTTTTAGACAGATTCAATCTCATGTAGCCCAGGGTGGTCTTAAACTAACACAGATCCCCCTGCCTCTGCCTCCCGAGCCCTGGGATTAAAGGTGTTTGCCACCCACTCCCTGGCCTCTAGTGGCTTTAGCTCTGCACTCTGGTCTTCAGCCAAGTTTTATTTGTTAAAACACAAACAAAACATCACTACAATGCAGGATGTAGAAACAGACTGGCCTGGTTGCTAGGATTCGGTCTCACATCTCTTGCCTTTCCTCCCCCGGCTCCCAGAAGCCTGGCTCACCCCAGGACATCCCTCGGCAGTGGGTGATGGGCAATGGGTGAGCCTGTTTCCTTTCGGGGATCTTCCTTTGGATGATCAGATTACTGATGCTGGCTCAGTTGTTCCTCCAAGGTTCCAATCTCCTTGAGCAATCTAGAAGTGTTGGCCCCGCCCCTGTGCAGCTCCCCTGCAGGCTTTGCTTCCCACCGGGTTTCCTGCTGGCTGCACACTGTAGACTTGGGTCAAAGTTTCTTGTCCTCAGTCTACCAGCATCCTGCTGGCCAGGCTTCAGCATAAGACCCCATGGCCTTTGCTCCAGGTTTCCCAAGGGTGCTTTGGAGGGTCTCTGGCTGCTGAGCCACCATACAGCAGGGGCTTTCAAAGAGCCTCTCACTTCCGCTCCATCGGATGCACCAAGGAAAGGGTGTTTTGTGTTCCCGCAGATGAGTTTAAACCTGCTGGCCCTCTTTCTAGCTGTGTGATAAAGGCAAAAATCTCAAAGTCCATAACCCCAATTTTGCTTCCTGTGAGACAGGGACCCTTGTAAGAGTGGGGCAGGGACGAAGTGCAACCATGTCTATAGAGTTCTTTATCTTGAGATGAAGCGCACGACACATGCTCAAGAAGCCGTAGCTGGGGGAGCTGGAGAGACGGCTCAGCAGTTAAAAGCACTGGCTGCTCTTCCAAAGGACCTGGGTTCAGTTACCAACAACTACATGGCAGCTCACAGCTGTCTGTAACTCCAGTTCCAGGGACTCTGACACCCTCACACAGACACACATGCATGTAGAACATCAATGTAATAAAAAACAAATTAAAAAATTTTTAAACATCCATAGCTGCTCTTGACGCTATCATGACCATTTAATGTTGTTCCGCTGCAGAGTTCCGAGCGGGCGGCTATTCCGCTATTCTGCTATTCGGCTCATGTTAAAAGAAATGGGAAGATTCTACTTGGGGCCCTCAGATTCCCAGCAACTGTGGGATCAGGTAAGAGGACACCAGAGGCTGGAGGCTCTCGTGAGGTTCTCAGCTGGGATCACTCCCCTGCCCCCTGCAGTATGCTGCAAGTTCCTCTAGACTTCTGCCATGGGAAGCAGGCTCCCCTTTTGTCAAGACCACACCCATTGGGGAGGGGTCTTTCCAGAGAGAAGTGGGTACCAGGGAGGGATGAGGTGAGGACTCTGCAAAGTCCCTGCTCTTCCTTCTTAGAGCTATGACTATAAGCAGTAAACTCCGTCTCTCAGCACCTCTGTCTTCTCAGCTTTAAAACAAGGCTACTAGTTGTACAGACTGAAGCCTTCAGCCAGTGACGTAAAGAAAGAAATATAAATTGGGCTGGAACACTGAGCTAGTCTCTATTATAAAATATTATTATTGTTATTATTGCTACACATGGTTGCTCTTTCAGCCCTCATACCCACCCCAGGGTGTTATTGACCTTGCTTTCCAGATAAAGAAACTTACAGGGACTCATTGATTTAGCCAATGACACAACAGAACCATGGTTCCAAACACAGGGACTACTTGAAAGGTAGCTTGCTTCACAAGCCTGACCAGTTATCAAGGTGGGGAGGGTAGTGAGGGTGCTCTCTGTGGGGGTGGGAGGCACTCGGGATGAGCAGATGACCAGATATGGCAGGCGTAGGGGTAAAGGGTCTTGTAAAATGGAGGAAAAGGGGTCCCCTCCACCTGCCACCCTCCATATGCTGAAGCAAGGCACTGTACATAGAGTGGGTCCCCTTGTGTGTGCAAAGCACCTTTCTGTTTTGGTTTTTCCAGACAGAGTAACAGTCCTGGCTGTCCTGGAGCTCACCTTGTAGACTAGGTTGGCCTTGAACTCACTAGTTCCACCTGCTTCTGCCTTCCAAGCACTGGGCTCAAAAGCGTGTGTCATCACTGCCCAGTTGCATTCGCTTATGAAGAATGGCAACTACTTTCAAGAATTCTGTTCAAATGCCCAGCCAGCTGTGCGTAGGGGCTGAGATAGGGTTCCAGGGTCTGAGGTCACAAGGGTTGAAGGAGAAGACCTGAGCCAAGCATACATGGTCCTATCCAAAGGGCATAGCTGGGAAAGGCAGGATGCCAGGGACCAGAGGGACAGCGGGCAGCCAGCATGTGACAGCTGCTGGGAGCAGCTGACCAGAGCAGGCAGCTGGCCACACAGGGCAGGGCGGTTGTCAGGGGATGTGACAACACTCAGACAGCACACACGTTCATGCTTTCCCTTTTTCTATTCTTTCTTCCTTTTTCCCCACTTAGGAAAAAGCTGTAATGAGACAAGGCCATGGAACAGCGAGATTGATTGTGTCACTGTGGCCTTTAAGGGGAGAGAGGGAAGAAATCAAATTATCGGACAGGGTGTTTTTAAGGAGCCGCTGCTTTAATTTATTTTCTTATATTTTGTCAATAGCTGCTGTTTTTTCTTAAACAAGTGCAGAGCTTAATAAATGGATTTTGCTTGGGCAAAACCAACAGTCATTTCACACTCTTGCTTCTTAGCTCGCTTGAAACATGGTGAGTGGCTGAGCTACCACGGGCCTGACCTCCATGGTCACTGGTAACTTTAGAGGGTTGCACGGCCTGGGGGTTAGGAGAACGGGGTGCCATGCTGCTGCCAGTATGAGTGCAGAATCACCTGAGGGACATTTCTTCCCATGTCCAGCCCCCTTCTGGAGTCTGGTTCTGGGAGCTGAACTGCATCCCCAGGCTAGTTTGTCACACTCAAGAGGTTGAATAAAAACAGCAATGAGGCTCCAACTCCAGCTCCTCAGCCCAGTGTCCTTGTCACCCAGGGTGACTTCCAGCACCTCCCAGATGCTGGCCTCTGCTTCCTGCCTGCCTGGAGCTCAAGATCCCCTGAAGGGGCAAAGTTCAGTCAGCCTGAAAATTCTGGGCCCTCATCACAATCCATTCCTTCCGTGATTGGTTGGACGGGTATATACTCACGCTCCGGTGCCGGGCACTGCATTCAATAAGCAATCAGATAGACGGAGAAAAGGAGGAGCAGCCTTCCGCACAGAACACTGGCCCACAGACTTCACCACCACTGTGGCACACAGAGCAGGGGTGACCTCAAACCCAAACATTCCCTAGGATCTGGCAAGCACTTGGGTGAAAGCAGAAACAGGCAAGGCTGTGGCTGCATCTTCTAACCGGGTCTACTGCCCAAGTTTGTCTTGTAGGATGCCATCCCATAGATAGGTAGCCTTCAAAAGCCAAAACGTTCGTTTTTCTCTAAGAACAATACTACCACCATCTCCATACCAACTACCCGCCCCCCGCCCCACCTCCATACTTTTTTTCCCTTAATTTATTTTTATGAGCATGGATTGGTGTTTTACCTTCATGTATGCCTA
Organism: Cricetiscus sungorus; assembly: GCA_030556225.1. NCBI lineage: Eukaryota > Metazoa > Chordata > Mammalia > Rodentia > Cricetidae > Cricetiscus > Cricetiscus sungorus. The sequence goes on along the minus strand of JANBXA010000190.1, from coordinate 21,825,405 downwards.
TGTGGGGATGCTGGATCCCTGGAACTGAAGTACAGACAGTTGGAAACTGCCATGTGGGTGCTGGCAACCTGGGTCCTCTGGAGGAACAGCCAATGTTCTTTTTTTTTGTTTTTGTTTTTGTTTTTGTTTTGCTTTTTGTTTTTTTGGGTTTTTTTTTTTTTGTTTTTTGTTTTTTGTTTTTTGTTTTTGAGACAGGGTTTCTCTGTGTAGCACTGTAGACCAGGCTGGCCTGGAACTCACAGAGATCTGCCTGCCTCCTCCTGAGTGCTGGGATTAGATAAAGGCATGAGCCACCACTGCCTAGCGCATCCAATGTTCTTAACGCTGATTCTGCTCTGTTTCCTTTTATTTTTTTTTACTCCTTTTTTTATATGAATTTTATTTAAATTAGAAACAATTTTATTTTACATATCAATCCCTGTTCCCTCTCCCTCCCATCTTCCCATCCTCCTCATCAACTCCCCATCCCATCCCTCATCCACTCCCCAGGGTGGGTGAGGCCTTCCATGAGGGATCATCAAAGTCTGTCACATCATTTGGAGTAGGGCCTAGGCCCTCCCCCATGTGTCTAGGCTAAGAGAATATCCCTCCATGGGGAATGGGCTCCTGCAGTCTGTTCATGTACCGGGGATGAATACTGGTTCCACTGCCAGAGGCCCTACAGACTGGTCAGGCCTCCTAGCTGACACCCATGTTCAAGGGGCCTGATTCAGTCCAATGCTGGTTCCCCAGCTGTCAGACTGGGGTCCATGAGTTCCCACTTGGTCAGATCAGCTGTTTCTGTGGGTTTTTCCAGCCTGGTCTTGACCCCTTTGCTCATCTCTTCTCCCTCTTTGCAACTGGATTCCAGGAGTTGGGCTCAGTGCTTAGCTGTGGGTGTCTGCTTCTGCTTCCATCAGCCACTGGATGAAGGCTCTAGGATGGCATTTAAGGTAGGCATCAATGTCATTATTAGGGAAGGGCATTATTAGGGAAGTAGCTTCTACTGCTTAGATTCTTAGTGGGGTCATCCTTGTGGATCTCTGGACATTTCCCTAGTGCCAGATTTCTCTTTAAATCTGTAATGGCTCCCTCTATTATGGTATCTCTTTTCTTGCTCTCCTCTATTCTTCCCCTGATTTCTCCTACACACACACACACACACACACACACACACACACACACACACACACACGCTCCTAATTTGTTCAGGAGCTCTTGTCCCTTTCCTTCCGGGAACCATGCATGTCCCTCTTAGGGTCCTCCTTGTTTCCTAGCTTTTCTGGCGCTGTGAATTGTAGGCTGGTGATCCTTTGCTCTATGTCTAAAATCCATATATGAATGAGTACATACCGTGTTTGTCTTTCTGTGACTAGATTACCTCACTCAGGATCGTTTCTTCTAGTTCCATCCATTTGCCAGCAAATTTCAAGATTTCATTGGTTTTGTTTGTTTGTTTGTTTTGTTTTGTTTTGTTTTTCTGATGAGTAGTACTCCATTGTGTAAATGCACCGCATTTTCACATTTTCTCCATCCATTCTTCGGCTGAGGGGTCTCTAGGTTGCTTCCAGGTTCTATGCTGCCATGAACATAGTTAAACAGATGTCCCTGTGGTATGAATGTGCATCCTGTGGGTAGCCTAAGAGTGAAATTACTGGACCCTGTGGTAGACTAATTTCCATTTTCCTGAGAAACCTCCATACTGATTTCCAAAGTGGCTGTACAAGTTTGCACTCCCACCAGCAGTGGAGGAGTGTTCCCCTTTCTCCACATCCTCTCCAGCATAAACTGTCCCTGGTGGTTTTGATTTTAGCCATTCTGATGGTGTAAGATGGAATCTCAGAGTTGTTTTGATTTGTATTCCCCTGATGGCTAAGGGTGTTGAGCACTTTTTTGTTTTGTCTTTTTGAGTCAGGGTTTTTGTTTTAGAGCCTGTCCTGGAACTAGCTCTGTAGATCAGGCTGGCTTTGAACTCACCCAGACCTGCCTGCCTCTGCCTCCTGAGTGCTGAGATTAAAGGCGTGTGCCACCAATGCCCGGCCCTTGAGCACTCTCCTAAGTGTCTTTCAGCCATTTTAGATCCCTCTATTGAGAATTCTCTATTTAGTTCCATGCCCTACTTTTAACTGAATTATTTAGTGTTTTGGTGACTAGCTTCTTGAGTTCTTTGTATATTCTGGAGATGAGCCCTCTGTCAGATGTGGGGTTGGTGAATATCTTTTCCCAGTCTGTGGGCTGCCGTTTGGTCTTGTCAACTGTGTCCTTTGCCTACTGAAGCTTCTCAGTTTCAGGAGGTCCCATTTGTTAATTGTGGATCTCAGTGTCTGTGCTACTGGTGTTATGTTCAGGAAGTGGTCATTTGTTCAAGGGTACCTCCCACTTTCTCTTCTAAGAGGTTCAGTGTGGCTGGGTTTATGTTGAGGTCTTTGACCCATTAGGACTGAAGTTTTGTGCGTGGCGAAAGACATGGATCTATCTGCAGTCTTCTACACACCATCATCCAGTTTCTTTCTTTCTTTCTTTTCTTTTTTTTTTCTTTCTTTTCTTTTTTTTTTTTTTTTTTTTTTTTTGAGATAGGGTTTCCCTGTAGCTTTGGAGCCTGTCCTGGAACTAGCTCTGTAGCTATAGACCAGGCTGGCTTCAAACTCACAGAGACCCACTTGACTCTTCATGAAACACCAATGTCGGGCTGCACCTCTGTTTCTTAAAAGGCATCTGTGACTTGCAGCTTGCTTTAAGTCCACCTTCCCAGGAGGCCACACCCCTTTCCCCTCCCACTCCCATCCTCAATCCCAACCAATCCCAGCACCCTTTACTTTTCTAAATCTCAAGCCCTCCATGAGCACGGGAGCTGAAGCCACCGTTAGTGGGAGACGCTGTGACCAGACAGCCTGTCCCTGGAGCCTGGGCCAGCAGAATGCCTGAGGCTCCTGCAGGCCCCGGCTGAGTTTGTACCTGTGGGGCTACCAGAGGCCAAGGCACGTGGGCCTCCCCGGAACACTGCTCCTGCGGACACATTGCTGGCAAACCAGGAGGAAGCAGATCAGCATCAGGCTGCTGTGGGAAATCCACAGAGGCTTAGAGAAGGGAGAGGGCAGTGCTAGACCCGGACCCAAGCACAAGCTGCCAGGCCTGAAGCATAACAGCAACACTGCCCCCGTGGGTCTAAACCAGGAATCTCCTTGGTTATGTGCTTCCCTCTTGGGGTAAGGATAGGAGAGTCTCCCTCTGGACCCAAGCTGGCTTGGAACCCGCGATTATAGGCCAGATTGGCCACCTCACGGTGACCTTCCTGGCTCAGTCTCCTGGAGACCAGAACTCCAGGTGTGAAACACCACCACCTCAGCTGCTTCCTGACCCTTCTCACATGGAGACGACTCCATAACAACTGTGCTGGCCGGGCCCTGAGACTGAGGGAGGGACCGAGTCAGCAGACTGTCCCCTTCAGCTGCCCTTGGACATGGACGGAGGAGGAGGGAGAGGGAGACCACTGACAGTTTAAAAGGTTGTTTCAGGCAGTGGGAAGGGCTGTGAAAATAGCAGGCGAGAGCAGCAAGGGGGCCTTGCCTACTTCTAAGCTTGAGGACTTGAATTCAACCTCCAGCACTTCCCAAAAATAACTCAGCATGGGTGCTGGAGAGGTGGCTCAGTGGGTAAGAGCACTGGCTGCTCCTGCAGAAGATCTAAGTTTGGCCCCCAGGACCCCATGGTAGCTCACAACTGTCTAAAACTGCAGCTCTAGGTGATCTAACAACCTCCTCTGACTTCATAGACACCAGGCATGCATGTGACCCACATACATACACACAATAAATTAAAAAATACATCTAATAACAATTTTAAAGCAATTAATTTGAAAGACTAAGTGTAGCGGTGGACTACTTGTAATTGCAAGGCTGGCAGAGGCCTTCTACATGAGCACTGGCATACACACAGAGACACATACAAACACACACACAATCACACACACATACAGTCACACACAGAGACACATACAAACACACACACAATCACACACACATACAGTCACACACAAAGACACATCCAAACACACACACACAATCACACACACATACAGTCACACACAGAGACAGACACACACATACACACATACATACACAGGCGCGCACACACACATATATGCACACACACACACACACACACACACACACACACACAAGCAAGAACCAGAGCTAATTGTATAGACCTGTAATCCCAGCAATCCTGGATGCTGAGGCAGGAGGTTTGACAGTTTTAGGCCTGCTTGAATTAAAGACCAAGTTCAAGGTCAATCTAGGCAGGATCCTGCCTCAAAATGAAAGTGAAGAAAAGGTCAGGGAGTGAGGCTCAGAGAGCGAGCACTTGCGGCTGGGCCCGGGACAACCCTACAGAAAACGAAGTGCTGGTGCCTGGCAGAGCACTTCGGGATACTTTGGAAAGCGCAGAAACACCGTCCACGAGGGACCACTGAGCTGCCTCAAGTGTAGACGTGTTACGAGAAGTTTTCCCACCAACCTGGTCCCACAGCCACGGCAGCCACAAATAACACACAGCGACGCTGTATTAGATATAAAGTTGTTGGCCTGTTACTAGCATTTCTTATTGGCTAGCGTTGTCTTAAATATTAACCCATTTCTATCAATCTAAGTATTTCCTCATGGTCTTATCTTACCAGAGAGAGGGTCTGGAGCTCTGCTCTCTCTTGGTCCTACATTTTGAATTTCCTCTTACCTCTTCCTGAATCCTCCTTGTCTCCTAGTCCCACTCATCTTGCCTTCCTATTGGCCAGCAGGGCTTTATTCATTAGCCAATACAAGAAGCATATTTACAGAATGACATCTCCCATCATAGATGAGATGAAGGCTAAGCTCAGAGAAGAGAGCATTCTAGAAGAGGGAGCTGTAGGTGCTTGTTTAGCTTCAGCAGCAGGGAGGAAGCCCAGAGGTCCAGCTCAGTGCACAGCCACCCCAGTGCAGAGCCAGATGGCTTTCCTGGCCAATGAATCCAACAAAAGTGCAAGAATAAATTGTTGGCTGCGCCTTCTCACACAGCCACGTGTGCCCAGTCAATTTAGTGTCCCTATAACAGGAGACCTGAGTCGATGCATGTACAAAGGCTTATACAGCTCCCAATTCTGGGGGGTGCCAGCTCAAGATAAGACAGCCCTGACTCTGGGTGGATTCCCGTGTGATGAATTCATCTGCACAGGGGTTTGTAGTGTCGAATCCTGCGCATGAGCTAGGCAACAAAGAGAAGACGGGCCGAGGGCCCCACAGCACTGGTCTGCGGCCTTCCCAGGAGGAACTTCCTCTCACAGATCTCATCCTGAAAGGTTCTTCTTAGGGACCTTACCATTAACATGGGGACCTCTGTGGACACTCACCTAAACCACAGCTCCAAGCCTGAATCTGGGAAGGAGGGCTGGCTCTTCACACTTCCCAGATGAGAACCCCAAAGCGCTCAGCGGATCCTACCTCGTCTGCTGTGAGGTTTGGAGGCTGAGGCATTTGACTTGGACCCCAGAGCAAACTTCCTCCTGGGCCTGCTGCTGTGTGCCCCCCCCCCAGCCCCAGAGTTCCCCTCTGTCCTGACAACACGCAGAGGTAGCTTAGGTCCCAGCCTTCCTGCGGCTACTGGTGACAACCGGGTCACCTGGCTCTCTCCCACCCTGTCAATGCCCTCCCTTCCATGTCCTTCCTGACCCTGCCACTCACTAGTAGGGAATGCCCAGGGCACAGGAAGAGGACCACTCCGCTCACCAATCAGCCTGCTCTCTATTTCACCAAGCCCTCAACCACTATGCTACCAGAGAGAAGGACTCTGAAGCTGAAGCACCGGGAGGGCGTGGCCAGCACCCATCACAGTGCTAGGAGGGGGAAGGGCTCCAATCCTGTCAGGAGTCTAGCCATGCACATGGCATGGGTCTGAGTGCACAGCAACATTGTCATTCCACTGCCTGCATGCTTCTGTGTTTAACTCCTTGCTGTCTGCCTGCAGCAGAAAGTAAGTGTAATCAGAACACTTCTGATTTAAACTCGGTTGATCAGGGTCCCTCTACCCTGCCTCCTTTCCCTGGCTTCCCAGAGAATCTGGGTGGAATTGCAGATTGGGTCATCAGTCAGGATTGTCTCCCACTAGCTCCCCAAAGCCATGCACCAGGACAGCTGGCACCTGGATGCCACCTCCCTCCTGCATTGGCAGGCATCAAAGAAGTGTCTGCGAACCCATCTGGTTTCTGTAAGGGCCAAGGCAGTTTGGCCGTGGCCTCACCTCAGTAACAACTTAGAGACTCTTGAAGGCCCTCCCCGGGAACTGGGCTGCTTTCTCTGGGTGCCAGGGGCTGGAGAGCTCACCAGTTTGCCCCCCTCCACGTGACCAGCCATCACAGTGCACACGGGATAAGGGCACCTGGAGCCTCACCCTATCCCCGAAGGGAGATTCCCTCCAGTCAGATCCACAGCTGCCCATGAGGGGCTATCCCTCCAAACCCAACTCTGGAGATTAGACCTCAAGTGCAGTGACCCTGCCATGTCCCTGTAGCTAGAGTGATTTGTGGCTGGCATGCTTTCTCGTTCCTGTCCTTTAAGTCTCTGTGACAAGTTTAGAAATGACCAGATAGCACCAACCCTACTATCTGAGATGGGATCTGGGCTTTGGGTGTGACGGTGCTGCTTTCTCCAATTCTCCACTCAGTCTGTGCCTCAAACCTCAGCTCTAGGTCCTGGGTAGGGAGCGGGGAAACAGGACTAGCCACTGTGGTAGGGTAGAGTCAGAGTACAACCCAGTCCCACACTGAAGGAGGGGCTGCAGAGGTGGGGCCTCCTGTGGGGCGGGTCCCTGAAGGCATCCCTGAGGGATGCAGTAGAAGGAAGGAGCCCAGGGAATGAAATGCTGATGAAGCCAGCTTCCGGGCTGTCAGTGAGAACAGGGGTCCCTCACAGGGCTCTCACCTCAGAGGAAGGGCCAGCAGGTTCCTGACCTTGGGTTCACTATGCCCTCACCTGGCCCCTAGCAGGCTCCTGCTCTCTGAAGCCTCAGGAGCGGCAGTGAAGTTGGTCAATCATCTTTCATTTCCTAGTGATCACGCCCCCATGACTGTCTTTTCGCAGAGGAAATGTATTGACTTGCAGCAGAAGGCCAAGAGGACACACCTTGGCCATTCAGAGTTTTCCAGGAGGGACTAGGTTAGATCAGGACGAAGCTGAGCTGCTGGCATAGCTGGTGTCCATCGGAGACAAAGCCAGCCCAGGAGAACTGGAAAGGCACATCCCTCCTGGGCCGTTCTCAAGGCCCTGAAGTTCTGACGAAGACTTGGGGCTTCCTTTTGGCCATCCCTCTGCTCCCCCACGAGGCCCCAGGCTTGAAACTTCCAGGGGATGGGGGACACTTTTGTCCGTGAGAACAGGTGGGGCAGATAGATGCTCACACACAAAAAGCCACGGCCCAGCAAGTCCAGTACTGGACTGGAGAAAGCGCTGTCCTTGTGCCTGGAAAGAGGACAAAGGATGTTCTTGAATCACATCTGTAGTTGTGACTGGAAACTACCGGCGTGTGCATTGAGGGGACAGGATCTCCACAGACAGGAACCCTGCATGACAAAGAACTTGGAAAAGCATTGCGTGAGCATGGGTTGAACGGCACAGTATAAGAAGGGGGACAATACCCACAAAAACGGAACTTCCATTTTTAAAGCATCCGTGTAACTATAAAATCAAGAGGAGAAATAGTTGCCCCTGGGTTGGGACAGAAGGGGCTGTGACTAGGGCAAATGGCACAGTCATGTTCTAACTTTTTCTAAAGGAGAATGAATCCTTGTATAACGTGTGTGATTCATCACCTGCACCATCCCCTCTGTCCCCTGTCACCCCCCTCCCCGTGTCCTGCCTCTCTGTGGACCCAGAACTGAAGGCTGTTAGGTCTTCCATTTAAAACTCCTCAGGCTTGCTGCACAGGGGAGTTTCTTATCCCCTCTCAGACGTAGCTGTCTGTCAGCAATAATAGTCTCTTTCGATTTCATTTCCTTCAGCTCCTGCCAGCCACTGCGTCCTTCCCATCCCAGCCTCACCCCTCCCTAGCCCCCAAGTCAAGGGGAAAAAATACATTTTTGCCTTTACTATGATGTATGTGATCCCATAAAATAGTGAAACAGATATGAAAGGTTGAGAGAAGGTAGATAAATGGCTCCTATTATTCTACCAATCAAATGAAATACCTCTCCACATCCTCATTTGAATGATAATAAAACTCGGAGAAGCTGCGGCTGGGCTCGCTGTTGTCACCACTGCTAGCAGCTTCGGTGGCGGTGGCAGTGGCGAGTCACAGGCCAAGGTAACCTTGGGGTGTCCTCCGCAGAGGCCAGCATTCGGCGCCACCCCATTCCTCTGCTCTCCACCTTCCCCAACAAGGAATCCCCCTCTTCACGTACAATCCTCCTTCTCCTCCCTTGCCTGCCCTGCACTGGACTGCTGCACACCCATTTGCTCAAGCCCAGCACCCTCCAAGATCCACAGGGTAGAATCAAAAGCCAGGGTCACCGGAGGGCCCTTCTCTCTGCCGCAGACTGTCACCTAGGGTCTCAGCCTTCCCAGCGGCCTCCTCAGAACGCGCCTGGCTATCTGCCTGTCTAGGCTTGTCTGCCCAGCCTGGGCAGTGCCACAAGCCCCATGTCAGGGCACAGCCTTGTGTTTACTTCCTCGTGAACTACTCAACTCTAAATTCCTGGTGGCCTGGTGCCACCCAAGCGCCCATGTTCTTTCGTTCATCCCATGTGCACTGTGAGAGCAGGCACGCAGCCCTCCTGCCCCCAGTAGGTCCTGGTGGGACCAAGACCACCTCCCTCTGTGCCTTCCATCGCTTCTGCCTCCAAGGCTACAGCGTAGCTTTTCAGATGCCTGATGCCAACCCCTTCCCTCATCCATTCACTCCCTCCACCTCATCATGGAGTAGCACCTCGGGACCCCTTTCCTACCTGCAGGCCACCCTGGCTCAATGCCAAGCCTGCAGCCCCACCCTTCGCCCTGATGGTACTAACCCTGGCCAGGGAAGCCAGGCTAAATGCTCTCTGCTCCTTCAGTCTTCAGCAGGATTCCTCACTCATCCGAGAGACAATACTCTAAGGAGACTGTCTTTTAACTTGTCATGGCAGACAGGCCTGTGTGTCAATGGTTTAGCATGGATTTTTTTGCTTTCACTATGATGGGAGAGCCTATGCAGACAACCGGGCTGTTTCTCACTTTCAGTGTGATGTTCAGTAAATTACCTGTGATGTTCAGCACTTTATTTTAAATGGGGCTGTGTTAATGATTTGCCCGATGATGCTCAGGAACACTTCCTAGGACAGCACACTCGGCTGAGTGAGCCATGATGCTCTGACGGTCTGGGGGCGTCAGTGTGCTTCCCACTTAACAACAGTCTCCACTTACAATGGCTTTAGAGCAAGTCCGGACTTAGGTCCCATCCTGGCCTAACTTTTGCAGCGTTCCTTGAGTTACTTTGCTCAATTAAGGCAGCCAAGGCCCTGGCCAGTTCGACTAAGGAATGGACAGTACCCAAGTTGGCCTCGAGGCATTGGAACTTCCCATGTCACCTGCTGCACTGGGACACTCAGAATCTCTCTTCCTTCCATCTGCAACAAATCCCTCTTCTCTCTAGTCCTGGGATTTGCAGCAGCCACCGAGACAGTGGCAGTGGCTCCTGCTTTAGAGGTCAATAAGGCAAAAGCCCCGAAGTCATTGGCAAGTCAGGGCTCAGATCGTCCCTGGCCCCCCACACCTCAGTCGCCTCCCGAGCATGGGGGGCCAGGATCCTGGTTCTTCCTCCCACAGATTCCTGAGGCCAAGAAATAGACAGGAAGCAGGGTCAGAGGGGATTTCCACAGGACAAGCTGTCACTAAAGATTCCAGTCTGAGAGGGAGGGGGATGTGAACTACAGAATACAGGGTAGCTGAACACAAGCCACAGAAACTTCTGGATGTGCTGGGAGAGTTAGCTTACTAAGTCACAGGTTTATTGACAGTGTGTCTGAGAGCCTGCTGGGACTCTGGGGGTTGGGTTAGGCTGTTCAGAGCCTGCTCCAGCCATTTCTCACTCTCTGTGAGGGCAGGACCCGAGGGAGATGTGTCAGTTAGCAGAAATGGCATGTGGTCCTTTAAGGGGTCTTGGGAAGCCTTGAGGGACAGTCCCACTACCGTGTATGATGGAGGAGGGGCCCCAAAGCAAGCTTGAGCTCTCATGCTGACCCCTGGCAGGGAGATAAATTGGGGACAATTTTGTCACAGCCTGGTTTCCAGAGGCACTGGGTGCCCCTCCTGCTCAGGCACACAGCAGGCCTGAAATCACAGACCTGAGCGGCTGAATGGTTCTTAGAGGGACTGAAATGGCACACTTTGCATCTTGGGAACTTAAAGGCAACTGTCCTATCCCTAAGTGAATGCTGTACACTAGGGGATTCATAAAGAAGAGCGTTTAGCTCACAGATCTAAGAGCTGGAAGGGCACAGCTCAGGCTTCTGGCAAGAGCCTTGTTCCAGCAAACACACTGGAAGCATCACACAGCGCGACAGAGCTCACTTTGATGAAAACAGCCACTCCGCAGCGCCCCACCAGTCTCTGATGGGCTAAATCCATCCAGAAGGGCAATCACCTCTCAGAGGACCCTTTCTCAACACCACGGCATTGGCAACACACAAATCTCTGACACATTCTACCACTGTATCAGCAAAAGGCACACTGACAGAGCCAAGGCCCTTGCCATGTCACTCCAGGGCTGACTGAACAAGGACACTCAGGTACCACCAAAGAACCAGTGTACACCACTGACAGTGTGAGTGGTGACATTCTGCATGCCCCCCTGAAGCTCTGAGCTCCGCCCAAACATCATATCAGGCTGCTTCAGCTGGTCACAAGGGTTAAACAAATACTGTATTTACTCACATGAAAATACACAGACTAGAAGGGAAGACATGTGTCCACATAACAATTTGTAAACAAAAGTTAATAGCAGCTTTTTTGCAATTGCTCAAACAACCCAAACGCAACAATGGTGGATGAGCAAATGATGGCGCGGTCACAGGGCCGTTACTACAAAGAAACAGAAAACCCCTCTGGGACTCCTAGGAGCACAAAGCAACCTCCAAAGCCTCATGGGAGTACAGAAGCTCAAAAGGCGGTGGACTCATGAACAGCCATGTCCCACTTTTTGTAGTAACGGCCTTTGAAGTCCCGAGGACTCAAATCGCAGTGCTACTCCTACAGAAAATGGATTGGGCTCCCGCAGGCCTCTGCTTACATTTTTGTCAACTGACCAGTATGTAACTTAGTGATGTGTGTTTTCTATTGAAAGGTACCACACATCCTTGTGTGTGTGTGTGTGTGTGTGTGTGTGAGAGAGAGAGAGAGAGAGAGAGAGAGAGAGAGAGAGAGAGAGAGAGAGAGAGAGAGAGAGTTAGCATTGAACTTGTGTCTCAAAGACCACAGGCCACACCTGAATGAGGTTTGTTTAACATGTGTGCTTCTCGGTGAGATACAAAGCAAACTTCTTCCCTTGGCTAGGACCACCTACCAGCATTTCTGCCTTAAAGCCTGCCCATTTAAAACAAGGAAATTGTTAAGAAAAAACACGAAATAGCTACAAAGGTAGCACTAAGAACAGCACAGCACTGGTTTGAGTTCTTTAAGTATCCGTGAGAGTTAAAAGATTTATCTATTCACATGTATGTGTCTAGTTCTGCTTGCAGCAGCTGATGTGTCCCACAGTAGGCAAGGTGCCTCAGGAGGCCAGAGGGTGTTGTTCCCTGGAGCCAGAGTTACAGAAGGTTGTGAGCCACCTGATGTGGAACTAAACTCAGGTCCTCTTCGAGCTTTAAGTGCTGTAACCACTGAGCAATCTCTCCGGCCCCTAGAGTTGTTGTTTAGGGAGGGAACGTTTTTTGGTTCAGCCACAGCTGGAAGCATGCACACGAGGGCAATTAACATTGCCATCCATCCACCAGTGTTCACAGAGGACCACTACAGCAACGCAAACACTGATTTGAACTGCAAATACTGCTGGTAGGCAAATTTGAAAATATGGAACCTCCAAATTCTGAGGATTAACTGTACAGTTGACTCTTTTCCACCAAGGCAGACTGGTTCCAGCCCCTGCCCCACAGCAGACACCAACATCGGAGGATGCTCTAGCATCCTGTACAATGGTCTGGGTTTACACACAGCTGACTCACATCCTCCCCAGCACTCCATCACCTCTAGATGACTCATAATCCCTGATACAATGTACACATTACATAAACAGCTGATGTACGTGTTATGTAAATAGTTGGATCTTTTCGAGAATAATAGCAACGAAAAATGTGTATACATGTTCAAGATAGGTGTAATGTTTTAAATGTTTTTCGTGAGAAGTTGGCTGAAGCTGAGGTTGAAAAGCTGGCAGATATAAAGATCCAATTGTATATTAAATTCTAAAGAAAACAAAATCAACCCACGGTGACAGAAAGCAGCCTGGTGCCATGTGGCAAGTGAGGAAGAACAGAGGTTCTGTTGTGGCACTATAGGGCGCCTTCTGGGTGACGGAAGCTTCTCTGTCCTTCCGGGTGATAGGAGGGTCTCCATCCTGATGACAGTGGTAGTTAACAGAGACAAATGTATACATAAAATGTATTGAAACACGTACTTGAAATGGGTACATTTCACCATTTGTAAGTTATATCTTAAGCTGACTTACAAAAACTAGCACTTAATCTAAGCTTTGGCCGTGCCTTCGTTCTTCTGGTAGAGAGGAAGAGGCAGGGCTGCCAGCTTGGAAGCTGTTTGCACCGGTCCCCCAAGCAAGCCCTCAACACCTCCCATTTTCTTATTTCATCAGTCAAGACACTTCTTTATTTTTACTGCACGTGTGTATGTTCATTGGGTGGAAGAGGGTTGCTACAGCGTGTAGATAGAGGTCAGAGGTCAAATTTCCAAAGCTGGTTCTCCTTCCAGCATGGGGACTCTGGAAATCACACTCTGGTCTTCAGGCTCGGCTGCAATGCCTTTACCCTTTAGTCATCTTCTTGGCCCTTAATCGAGACTGTTGATTGGAGGCGGTGAAAACCAAAAAACAAAAAGGGGACAACAACAAAAAAGAAAGAAAAAGAAACAGCTCTGCCACCAGACGTGGCTCAAGCGTGGTCGCCAAGGCCAGCCATGTTTTACTGACCATGTGTTTCTCGGTCATTCTTGCAGAGGACCATGGGCAGGAAAGCAGTCACGGGCAGACCCGGAGCTTCAAGGAGGAGCATCAGCCACTTGCCGACTCTCCGTGGCCAGGAAACTGGAACACGCTGCTGTTAGCCTGCGTTCTGTGCATCCTCCCCCGAGAGCATATTGGTGAGATCTCCACAAAGGAGACCCCAGACGAGAGGAAGAGGTGGGACCAGGCAGAAACAGCAGATGCCTGACACTCAGTGATCCACGAGCCATCCGTGCTTTGCTGAGCACATCACAGACATGCCAAGAGCCCAAACCTGGTAGGAAATAGATGAGAGACAGGAAAATGACTATTTTTGAGCCCTGTAGAAAACAGTAGAATATTCTGGCTCCGTATGACTCAGCAAAAGGAGAACTCTAATTATGGCAGCTCCTCCTGGCTGGAGCAGTTTCCAGCTGGCCCCTGCTCCATGCTCCCAGCCTGGAACGCAGAATTTGTCTCTTCCCTCACCACAGAGATCCCACTGATTGGAGCAACTCGTCTGCCTTCTAGAACAACTCCTATTCCCTTCTGGTCACAGGAAACAGTGTCACTATCATTCTGGCAAACCTATTGGAACCTGTCAAATACATGAACTTTCTCAGGCTCTTGGTATTAAAGGGTTTCCTTAAGTCCTTTAGAATGTCCTTCATGGAGTCACTGGAATTTTGCTGAATTTAATAAGCACTAAATATCTGTTAAGTTGGAAATGAGAGGAAAGATAGTTCCTGCCCTCCTCTCTTCCCTTCTCCTTTTCATGCTTATTTGTTTTTTTATGTTATTGCATCGTCAATGAAGTACTGAGAGTCAGTATCCCCAGCCTCAACTGATGTCCCAATGTTAAGAGTAAAGACGGGGGTTCACACCTGTAGTCCTGGAACTCAGGAGGCAGAAGCAGGCAGATCTCTGTGAACTTGAGGCCAGCCTGGTCTACAGAGTAAGTTCCAGCCAGAGCCGTTACACAGAGAAACCCCATCTCCAAAGGGGAAAGAAAAGTTTAGTTCTAGATGTCTATTAGTTCCCTTTCGCCAGATCTCTCCTCTGCATGTCTCTTAGATGGCTTTCATAAGGTGAAAAGCATTCTTTTATTATTATTGGACACTAAAAATTACGATCTCTAAAAATCATAACTTGATGAAGTCTGACAAGTCCTTTTCCTAGATCAAAATTTGCTAAGCTCTGTAATCAAAAGCCATAGACTTATCCCTGGGTGTCTTTAGGGATTTGGTCCAAAGCCTGCACTGTATGGCTTTTCTCATCACTGTGACAGAAAAAATGCACTTTAAGGAGTGGAGGGATTTTTGCTGTTGCTAATTTTGCTTTTTGGAATGGGTTCATGTGGCTCGGGCCGGCCTTGCATTCCCTATGCAGCCAACTCTGGCCTCAAACTCCGGGTCCGGCTGCCTCTGCTTCCCAAGTGCCGTGACTAAAGGTAGAAAAGAAGTGTCCTGGGTCTTTCTTTCAGTGAGCATCAGTCCACAATGCCATGGGAGGCTGCATCTCAGCAGAGCAGGAAGCAGAAGGCTCAGGCCAGCACAGGAAGTAGATATCACTCTCAAGGCCACCCCAGTGGCCTGTGTCTGTCAGGTAGCTGCTCAAAAGTTTATAGTTCTTACAATTTAACACCAGCCGCTGGGGACCAAGTGTTCTGGCACATGAGCATGTAGGAGGCATTTCACATTCCAACAATAACACTCATAGATGCATGTTAAATCTTCTCCAGATTAGTTATTATACTTAGCAAACACTAAGTAGATAGTTATACTGTATTGTTTAGAGAATAATGACAGGGAGGAAAACTGCCCATGCTCAATGCAGACATACTTTTCAAAATGTCTGAGCCATGACTGGTTGAATTAATGGCTGCAGAACCCGCCGATTCAGAGGGCCAACCGGACTGTCATTTCCTCTAGATAAAGGTATGGAGAAGCCTAAGGAAGGTCAGAGGCAGTAAGGGACAGGAAGCACTATTTGAGTGAGATGGTTACAATGTAGCTGTAAAAAGTCCACACAGGCATTCCCAGGTGGTGTCATTGCTTGGAGATGCTTGGACCAGGAGGGTGATGGCCAGGTCAGTGGACTAACCCATTGGACGAAGAAAGTCACGGGGGTGTGCCATCAAGTAGCATGTCTTGTCTCCAGACACTCCCTCTCTTTCTGTGTCCTGTAGGCCATAAAGTGAGCAGCTTCCTCCATCACTGGACCCACTGACCAAGATACCCTGACTCATCTCAGGCCAGCAAGGATGGAACCGAGAGCTTGGCTCTGAAATCTCTGAAACCATGAGTCAAATAAGCTTTACTCCTTTGGTTAGATTCTCTACAGTACTCTGTTACAGCAACAGAGCACTGCAAACACCTTCAAGAGTACGCTGGGCATGGCAACACACACCTGTAATTGCAGCAAGAGGATCACAAGTTCTGGGCCAGCCTGGGCTACACAGTAAGACTGTCTCAGAGAGAGAAAGAGAGGAAGAAATAAAGGGCAGAAACGATGGAGAGGGAGGGAGGGAGGGAGGAAGGGAGGGGAAGAGGGAGGGAGGGAGGGGAAGAGGGAGGAAGGGAGGAAGGGAGGAAAGGAGGGGGGAGGGGGGGAGGGAGGGAAAGAGGGAGGAAGGGAGGGAGGGAGGGAGGGAGGGAGGGAGGGAGGGAGGGAGGGAGGGAGGGAGGGAGGGGGGGGGCTGACCAAGCATCGGTGGAGACCAGCATCACAGGGTGAGGAGCAAACCAGACAAGGCTATGGTGGTTTTGCATGTGAACGCAGGGAATGAGTCGCTATGCCCTTTACACGAGGCCTTCCTCCCCCTGAGCTCCCAACACTTGCTCACCATGGGTCTGCGGCCTCTTAGCCCCACAAGAACCATGACAACAGCATCCAACTTGGGCATCTGACAGCAAAATCAGTACATATGGCAGAAATCAAGAGAACAGTCAACATTACCCTTGAAAATCACTTAAATTGCCCATAAAAAGCATACGTGGGTTTAATGTCTGAGATCCTGAAAGAATTCTAGACCGCTCCTGCTTGCCTGCCAGGCTGTGCACCGCTCCAGTGTGGGGCTTTACCATGCCTCTTTAACGCACATTTACAGGCAATCTGGCTGTTGGGAGAATTGCCTGAGGCAGGCTCACAAGTCAGCCAGAGTTGGACAAGGCAGAAAGCCTTGCTATGCATGACTTCTGAAGCTGGCTGAGGCTAGCCCAAATGCCCCGAGTGTCTCCGTTCATCATCTCTGGCACAGCGGCTATCCCCTAAGCCTGACTTCCCTGGAGCTTTCAGGCACAGCTGACCTCCATGACACCTTCTTCTGCCATTGTGATTGGCCAGCATCACCGCAGAAGGACACAACTCCTCAGACCTGGAAACTGGGCTTTTGGCCTTTTTCAACCAATTTCTGGTCTTATCTCTTCCTTGTGGGCCATACCTCAGCTGCAGAGCCTCCTTCTGTCTTCTCAGATGGATTCAGCCCATCACTACCTCGGCCTGTCTTCCTTGCTTGGAATGTTTCCTTGGTCACTATTCAGGTCTCAGTACACGTACCTGCCAGATCCCTTCTTAAACAGAACCAGCCCCAAACCTTCCTGCCTTCTTCTGACCATCCCTCATGTCCACCAGTGCCTCGCCTCCTCACACAGTGCCTGGCTGGCAGTAAGCCCCTGATGAATAATACTGTTGGCTGTACAAGAGGATCCTACCGTGACCTGTCTGCCCCCAGAGCTGCCCCATCCTGGATGACCCCCATAGTGAGTACCTGGAGACATCACCTTGAGCTCACAGCCTCACCAGAGCTTTTCTAGAACTGGAGTCTCATTTCCAGGACTGGCCTCTGTCCCTGGCACCAGTGGCAGCTGAATTCCCGGCCACCCGCCACCTGTCAGCTTGTCCTGCTGTAGGGTGAGCAGAGGCAGCCATGGACACCAGACTTTCAGACCAACCAGCTCAGTGTCTTCATCTCCTGCCTGCCCCCGCTCCCTGTGTGGGCCTCCAAGTGACCATCCCTCATGACACCGCCTGCCCCATTCATCCCCATTAGCCGATGTCCACCCTGAACCAGAGGGAGATCAATTACCAGGCTGGCCACTGAACCGTGTTAATGAGGATGTACGCTCCTGGCTGATGGAACAGGGGAGGGGCAGGAAGGTCAAGAGAGGCAGAGTGGGGGCCCCAGCCTTTCTCACTGGAGGCTTTGGGGAAGGATCTCTTCAAGATGCCTTCTTTGAGGTGTGGGGAATGCCCCTCTGCCTGGAATTGCATTATAGCTCTAGCTGTGTGGCAGTGCAAACAGCCTGCCTGGAGCTGGGTGTCGGGGACTCAGAAACAATTGAGGGAAAGAGGGGACATCCAGACATCCCCATCTCCCATCCCTGTGTGCCTTTACCCAGGCCTTTCCCTCTGCCGGCAGTGCCCTCCCTGCATCATCTGGCCCCCACCCCTCACAAGGACCTCAGCACTCCTAAACCGTCTGCCAGACAGAAGCACCCGGGCAGGGTTGGGCTCCCTGCCCCGGGGCCTCTCCCTGCGTCATTCTGTTTGAGCCACAGTCGTAGATCTGTATGAAACAGACACTCAGCCACACTCATGGGGAGGAAAGCTATGAGGAAGATAGCTTCCCTCATCACACTGGCAAAGATGGAAGGATATAAGGCCACTAGCGACAGAGAAAGATGTCACTTTGCATTATCTGCGGGACCAAAATGGCCATGACTTCTTCAGAAGGCAAAGCAGTGATGTTACATAAACAAAAACTACCCATGTCCTTCAACCCAGCAATCCACTTCCAAGCATTTGTGCTATAGGCTGCATGAGTGTGCAAGGATCACAGCTGCCCATACATGCATCTTAAAGGGACCCAGCAGGCAAGCGGGCTCGGTGGATGCCTGCACCATGCGGCAGACGGAACTATTTGCTTGTGTTATGCCAAGGGGGCCAGTTCAGGTCAAGAAAACGCTGTGAGCACTGTGGGGCCGAGTTCTCTGTCGTCATTTGCTGTTGCTGAGGGGACCAGGAGCCCCACATACTGATGGGCAATTATCTCCCAGAGATGCTGGGCAGTGCAGAGGAACAGTGAGAGCCTGGGTCTGGCTCGCTTCACCTCTTGAGATTTGCTTTCTAGTAAATATGCCGACTCTCTGGGCAGGCAGGAGAGTGGCACAGAGCTGGTGAGTGTAGCCGCACCCACCCTGACCGGAAGATCAGAAGACAGCAGGGACATGTAAGTCATGAATCACTTCTGAAGACTAGTGATGAGTCCTCAAGTCCTGACTGTGGGACCCCAAGAACGGGGGAGACCCAGGCCTGAGCCCCAGCTCCCCAAGGACGGGGAGACCCAGGCCTGAGCCCCAGCTCCCCCAAGGATGGGGAGACCCACACCTGAGCCCCAGCTCCCCAAGGACGGGGGAGACCCAGGCCTGAGCCCCAGCTCCCCAAGGATGGGGGAGACCCAGGCCTGAGCCCCAGCTCCCCAAGGATGGGGGAGACCCACACCTGAGCCCCAGCTCCCCAAGGATGGGGAGACCCACGTCTGAGCCCCAGCTCCCCAAGGATGGGGAGACCCACGCCTGAGCCCCAGCTCCCCAAGGACGGGGGAGACCCAGGCCTGAGCCCCAGCTCCCACATGACTACAGTGCACTCCCTCAGAGAAGAAGGGTGTGCTGACAAGCCTGGGAAGGAAGGGCTGGCTCACTGCCAGCTGTCTTTCTCCAGGTAGCAAGTCACCCTGGACAGCTAATCCCCACACAGCACAACCCAGGGCCCAGGCACACAGATGTGCCCAAGCCTCGGGGCGCCTAAGGAAACTGCCAGTGACACTTACCAGTGACACCCTCTGCATACAGGGTAGTGATGTTCCCATCTCTATGTCAACAAAGACAGGAGACGTTGTTGTGGCGATGGCCTTTGGGTTAATTGTGTGGCTTATACACATTCTTCGCGGCTCAGATCTAGTAATGCAGGGCAGATGTCAGAGGGAAACGCAGAAGGGAGACCCTAGCTGGCCTTTCCTGGATCGTCTCTGCCATCAACAGACTTGGGGCCACCTGTCCCTCATTCCATCCTCCTATGCAGTGAAGCAGAAGCTGCTCCAGGCCTGGGCCCCAGATGAGAAGGTTTGACCACACCTCCCTCCAGACTAGCCTCGCCGCGGAAAGACCCCTCCCCAGGCTGGAAGGGCCCAGTGCTAACATTTGCTGAGAGGCAAAGCCTGCAGACAAGCCACCAACTGCCTGCTGTACCCCCTGTGGTGGCAGTGAGCCAGGAGCAGTGTCCTGGCATTCATAACACACAGGGAGGGACATTAAACATTCTCTAAGGGTGCACAAAATGAATGCAATTTTCAAGTGTGTGAAAGTTCTGGCAACAGCAACAGCTGGCCCTGTGCACTTGTCCCTAGGGTCTGTGTGTAAGGAGCCAGACAACCACAGGTGAGCACGCTGAAGGGCTAATGCTACCCAGCTGCCAATGTGTGCTAAAGTCAGGCCCGTGGTGGTTGCACCCACCCTAAAGTCACTTGCCCTCTTTTAAAAATGTTTACTTAGTGTGGGGTGTGTGCACTTGTGTGGAGGTCCAAGTTCAACCTGCACCTCTCACCAGGAGGGCTTCAGGGGCCGAACTCAGGTCATCAGGCGTGATGGCCAGCACCCTTGTTGACTGAGCCATTTTACAGACTTCCCTTCTCATGATCCTTAGCAAAGCAACCATGTGCATAACATCTGCATTTTTTATCTCATAAGTAATCTAGAGATGATGATTTAAAACATAAGGGAGAGACTAGAGAGATGGCTCAGTGGTTAAGATCACTGGCTGTTCTTGCAGAGGACCCAGGTTCAATTCCCAGCACCCTGGAACTCCAGGGAATCTGGCTCCCTCTTCTGGCCTCTATGAGCATGGCACACACACACACACACACACACACACACACACACACACACACTCCAGCAAAGTACCAATACATATTTTAAAAAGTAAACAAATGTTTTGAAAGAATGAAATTTAGAATACTTACTAACCTAGCATGGAAAAAGAGAACCCTGAAACCTTTTAGTTTGCAGCAACGTGGACATGTTAAGTGAACTAAGCCAGACTCAGAAAGACAAATGCCACATGATGTCACTCCTGTTTGGAAATTTAAAAGGTCTATTTCCTGGTGTTGAGAGTGAGGGTGGTTTCCAGAGCCTGGGAGTTAGAAGAGGGTGATGGGAAATGGCGGTCAGTGGTGCGAAGCTAGTTATATAGTATCGGGGGCTCCACACAGCGAGGCCATGAGAGCTGCTGCTGAGATCCATTTCAGAAGCCTTGGAGGAGCTGGACAGACTGCTTGGGGGTCTAGGGTACTTGCTGTCCAAGCTGCCGAGTTGTCATCTTGGGAAGAGGGCACCTCGCCTGAGAGAATGCCTCCGCCAGATGGGCCTGCGGACATATTCATGGAGCATTTTCCTAACTGCGCATTGATACGGAGGGCCCAGCTCACTGTGGGTGGTGCCATCCCTGGACAGGTGGTCCTGGGCTGCATGAGAAATAAGCTATCCCAGCACACAGGGGGACAGGCAGGAAGATCTCTGAGTTTGAGGCCAGCCTGGTCTACAGAGTGAGTTCCAGGACAGCCAGGGCTACACAGAGAAACCATCTCAAAAAAGGAAGGAAAGAAAAGAGGGAGGGAGGGAGGGAGGGAGGGAGGGAGGGAGGGAGGGAGGGAGGGAGGGAGGGAGGGAGGGAGAGAAGGAAAGAGACTGAGGGAGCAGTCTCTCCTCTGTGCTCTCTGCTTTGTTTCTGCCTCCAGGTTCCTGCCCTGAGCTCGCGCCTTGGCTTCCCTCAGAGGTGGACTACAACCTGCAAGCCAGAGAAACCCTGTCTTCTTCCCCTAAGTTGCTTTGTTCATAGTTTATGTCAGTAACAGAAACCTCAGTAGGACTCAGCTCAGAAGACCTGAGTTCAATTCCCAGCATCAATGCTGGGCAGCTCTTCACCTTTAACTCCAGCTCCAGAGAATCTGCTACTCTCTTATGGCCCTCATGGGCACTCAGAGGCATGTGTACACACTCCATATACACACACACACACTCCACACACACACACACACACACACACACACACACACACTCACACACACACACACACACACTCCACACACACACACACACACACTCCACACACCCACACTCCACACACACACTCCACACCCACACACTCCACACACACACTCCACACCCACACACTCCACACACACACACTCCACACACACTATACACTACACACTACACACACTACACTCATACACTATACACACACACACACATACACACTTACACACACATACATACACACACATACACACACATACATACACACACATACATACACACACATACATACACACACATACATACACACACATACACACACATACATGCACACACATGCACACTACATGCACACACGACACACCCACACTACACATACACTACTCACACGCAAAATACAAACACATTAAAATACATCTTTTAAAATTTAGAAAAATTGATTTTGAAATTTTTCAGCATAAAGAAATGACAAATATTTGAAGAAATAAGTATTGCCATCCTCAAACATTCAATGTAATTTATACATGCATCAAAATACTGTGGGGCTGGAGAGATGGGTGGGTGGGTTAAGAGCACTTGTCGGTCTTGTACAGGACCTACATGATGGCTCCATAACCCTAGTTCCAGGGCATCCGACATTCTTCTGGTGCCACAGACACCAGGCACACACGTGGCGCTCACACAGACACACAGGCAAAATATTCACACATAAAATTAGAAAACCTAAAAAAAAAAGTTAAATATGACACAGTACTCAACTAAGGCATGCAATTTTATGCCTTTATATATTAGTTAAAAGAAACTAAAAAATAAAACGATAAATAAAAGAGCTGTGCTGTAGAGGCGGGTCAGCCGTTAAGGACACTGGCTGCTCTTGTAGGATGCCTGGATTTTATTCCCAACACTCATTGGTGGCTCACAGCCCCAGGCAGTCAGACACCCTCTCCTGGCCTCGGCAGGCACCAAGCGTGTGCACGGTGCAAACACACACATGCAGGCAAAACAGTCACACACATTTGACAAGGGAAGAAAGGGCTGAAGAGGGCGTGTGCGGGCGCTGTGCAGAGGCTTCCATTTTACAGACTTGCGCACCATGGATATTGCATGGATGCGGAAGGAGACTGCGGTCTTAGGGGGCTGGAAGACTAAAGAGACGTTAGTGTCATCTGGTTTTAGCTAAAATGGGTCCCTGTTTCACCACTCCATTTTTTTAATTGGTGCTGGGGAGCAAACCCAAGGTCTTATGTATACTGTGCAAGTGCTTGATTGACAACCACACTCCAGCCCTGACACCCCATTCAACACTGAGGCCAGCCCCTCCAACCCAACACTGAGGCCAGCCCCTCCCACTCAACACTGAGGCCAGCCCCTCCCACCCAACACTGAGGCCAGCCCCTCCCACCCAACACTGACGCCAGCCCCTCCCACCCAA
Organism: Cricetiscus sungorus; assembly: GCA_030556225.1. Taxonomy (NCBI): domain Eukaryota; kingdom Metazoa; phylum Chordata; class Mammalia; order Rodentia; family Cricetidae; genus Cricetiscus; species Cricetiscus sungorus. Next base: position 21,802,695 of record JANBXA010000190.1, on the reverse strand, counting down.
CACTGACGCCAGCCCCTCCCACCCAACACTGAGCCAGCCCCTCCCACCCAACACTGACGCCAGCCCCCTCCCACCCACCAGTTGCATCTATGGTTCTTAGAGCTTGTGTCCTAGTGGTGACACTTTGTGCCTGTCCTCAGGGGACAGAAAAACTCCAGCCTGTGAGGCAAATTCAACCTGTAGCCTGTTTTAATCAAGCTCCAGGTCTAAAGATAATTTTCTGTATTTTAATGTTAGAAAAATCAAAAGGGAGGCAAAGATTCGTGAGAGCTGAAAACAAGATCTCATCCAAGCTCCTGCATCCGCAGGTCATGTCCCTGGGACCTGGCCATGGGCACTTGTTTACACCCTGTCTGGGGCTGCTTTATGCCACAGGGGCAGAACTGAGTGGCTGTGTGGCTATGGGACTCTGGCTCAGAATATTTGGCTCCTTGCGGAGGAAGTGTGCTGACCCATAGGTCTGGATATCTCCATGGGAACGTAGGGGATCGCTTCCCTGCTGTATTGCAAGTATTGAGAACATTGCCAGCAAACTGACCTGAATGAATGAATGAATGAATGAATGAATGAATGAATGGGGTGCTTAGCAAACCGACCTGAATGAATGAATAGGGGTGCTTAGCAAATTGACTTGGATGAATGAATGAATGGGGGTGCATATGGAGCCTGTCGCTTCAGCCTCCTAAGGAATGTGAACAATGACATACCCAACCCTACCACCATTACCATCACGTTCTCCAACCCTGCCTGGCATATATCAGTACACAGTCTCCTGAAGGGAGAGACAACCCTGGGGGTGTCAGTTACTCCAAGTCCCTGGAGGAGATAATGAACTTGGCACCAGTAGGGTGGGCCTCCACGTCTCCGGGATAGGTGCATACCCGGCTGCTGTTGGCCAGGGCTGGTGGTCAATGCTGTGGGCGTTGCACTCTGCTGCTCTCTGGTGGTCGCTTGGAGAAGCTGTCACCAAGCAACATAATTAGTTTCCAGGGACACCTGCCTTCAAACCCACCAGACCAACTTATCAGAAATGTAGGAACTTGTCAACCTGGGCTCTGTCCTTCCAACCTCCCCACTCACACCCTCCCCTGGGGTACCAGGTGCCACGGCAAGTCGCCTGGCTAGTCTGGGGTACTAGCTACCTCTCCTAGGGCTCTAGCGGATGCTCAGCGTGGCACTACTACTGTATTCTTCATCCTGACAGTTGGAAGATGGCCTGGATCCCTACTGGCCAGAGATCCACCCAGAGGGCTGCAGGATGGAAGCCTCGTCTGTTCCCTTGTGTTTTCTGCAGATCTTAAAAGGCCCCTGTGATGGTGTGCAGAGAACTGTCCTATGCGCTGTTGTGGGGATGGGAAGCGGGTCTCCAAACAACCCCAAAGTGCGCTGAGAAGGGGTGACATCTCCAAGTGACCACCAGAGAGCAGAGAGCTGAAATACCCTCCCAAAGGCTCAGGCATTTGAAGGCTTCATTCTTTTTTGTTTTGTTTTGTTTTTAGAGACAGAATTCTCTGTACTGCTTTGGAATCTGTCTTGGAACTCATTCTGTAGATCAGGCTGGCTAGAGATCCTGCCTCTGCCTACCGAGTGCTGGGATGGAAGGCTTTCTTACACAGCAGTGTATAGGTAAGACCTTTGAGGAATGACAGGCTCACGGATAGATTAACTCATCGACGACTTCATAACTTGAGGAGAGGTGACAAGAGGGCAGACTAGCTGGAGGGAATGGGTCCTAACACATGTCCTTGGAGTCATACCTTGTGCTTTTTGGCTGCCCTGACTCAAGCAGCTGTCCCACTTTGCCCTCCCTAGCACTGACCGCCAACCACAAGGACCATGGGATGGGACCAAGCAACGAAGGACCAGAGCCTCCAAAAGTGTGGGCCAGAGGAGACAGTTCCCTCTGATTTTCTCGAGGCATCTTGTGAGAGCAAGAAGTTGACTCCGTGATCATCACATGCGTCTCACCACACCCTCACACGGGCAGTGACTGCTCCCTGCCTGCCTCTGCCGCAGACACTCCAGGCTCTGGCCAGGGCCTCCTGTGGGGACATTGGTGTGCTTGTGGTAAGCAGAGGGGGTACGTGGAATGATGGGTAGGCAGATGGAGAACTGGAGATTTTGTAACAGGATGAGCTGGAGAACTCTGGGTCTGGTCCAGGTCCCCACTCCTGTACCACGTCGCCAATTCCGGTTGTAAATCCCCTGGCACCTCCACTTCTGAGTCCATGCTCCCCACACCCACCTTTCCTGCCATACCAGCTCCTCACACCACCCCACGGCGGCGGCCTTGGGGACCTTACAGAAGCTGTCGCCAAAACCTAGATCACTGTTCCCCAGAAATGGCACCCATCCCAACCCTCCACCCAGGCTCCCCAGCTGTCACTCATCTTCTTCATAGCACATAATCACCAACAAAAATGCTTGCCTCCTCACCATCTGTCCCCCCATGAAGCAGCACAGGGCAGGGATTTTGCCTCCCCCCCCCCCGTGTCACTACTTAAGTAGAGCCTAGAGCCTGATCTTTGGGGAATAAAGATAACTTTACACCCTTACAGTCTTCATTGGTTGCTAGCTCAGCATACAGGTCTCATCAGACCTACCAAGAAGACACATGCAATGCCAAACTTATACCACATGGGGGTGGTAGAATCTGTGTGCCTCATATGCTGTAGGCAGCCTCCCTCCCCTCTCTGGGCCTGTTTCCTCATCAGAAAAAGAAACTGCAATTCACAAGGGAGAAATGAACCCATCTGAAATGAGAAAGGCAATGTTTTATGAGCTGTATTTATTGCAGCGTACATACCACCACAGCCAGTGCCATGAGAGCTCTGAGCAGCCTATGCCAGGGACAAGGGGATCAGGTGTGCGCTGCCTGGTCAGTACCCCCACATGGCTTAGCAGTCAGGGCCGCTGTACGTGATACTAACACAGGAGCGGAAGCTGGGCCCGCGGCACTCAGGGGCCCAGGTTTGAGTTAAGATCTGGCTCTCACAAGAGCCTGCAGATTCCCAGTCTGAGGTTTCTGCTGTCAGCCCTGTGGGTGAGGACGCTGTTCTCACAAGCAGCTCGTCATCATCCGATTGCAGGTGTCTTACCATCGCAGAACCTGTGCTTCCCTCTATCGGGTCTCCAGACCCCACTCTATTCCACTCAGTGTGACTCATGAAGGGAAAAGATGGCACCTTTGACCCACACTACCCCTCCTTTTGTCCAGCACAGGGAAAGAGAGACAGGTCATTGCACACATACCATCCCTCCAGGCAGTTAGACTGTCTCAGCCTGAGCTGGTTTGCTTCTTTAGATGTTTGCAAGTCACCCAATGTTAGCAGGGTGGGTGCTTGGAGAGGTTGTAAGAAAAGCCGAAAAGCCAGAGGCTTTTCTTTCAGAGGCTGTGGTGTTGGTGTGCCCTCTGGTGGCTGCAAGGCACCACTGCAGGCCATGGAGAAGTTTTTAAACCTGCAGCTGATCCTCTTGCCCCACCACTCAGCCATCTCACCGTGGCGTTCTGACAGCCACCTCAGCGCCCGGCACAGCTAGGACCCACCAGGCTACACCCTCTTAGGGGTGACCTCCAGTACCCATTCTTCAGCTCTTTACGCTTTCTCCAGGCTGACACATAGAAGCCCTGGGGTGTTTCCAAGAATAGTCTGTAGGGGCTGGAAATGCCTCTGGCGCCGGGGACCGGGTACATAGAGGGCAGGTGGTGACTCTACATCCCGCTGTAGATGACACTGACACTGAGAAGCGGTTTGGCTACAGCCATTCTTCAGGAGATGCGGCTTTAAAGGCGATTAATACAGCCATTTACAAGGCTATCTCAGATGCTAAGTTACCCAGACCTGTGAGACCTTGTTAGGCGACTGGGTTCAGGCCAGGGCCCCACTGGGGAACTCTGGGGCTGAGCTGCCAACAGAACTTTCGAAGATGGTGAGTATGAGCCACGGTTTTTCAAAGTGTTGTTTATTGAGTAGTTTGTAGCCATCACCATGGGTGACCCTGAGAGGCAAGGGAGAGAGAAATTCTTGGACTCATTTCAGAAGCTGTGACACTTGAGACCAAGGCGGGCTCCTGGCAGGTGAAAAGGGGAGAGGTCGGAGGCAGCAGGCTCCTACGCCCACCCCACAGCCACACACAGATACATCTCACGGTAGACAGGGGACAGAGATGAATTCCCTACCCTCCTGGCTACATCTTCACATAGAGCCCTGAAAGGACCATCACCTCACAGCAACAGGGTGGTTGAGTCCAGGCTCACTTATGAGCATGTGTACACACACACACACACACACACACACACACACACACACACACACACCCCACAGAGCTGTGGCAAACAGCCCAGTGGCTCCCCCACACCTGCTCATAAAGCCCCAGGGCTCAGGTCATAACAGAGGCCCTGCAGGCCTTGCCATTGCGAGTGAAACAGACACCCTAAGAGGCCCCCGCCAGAGGCCATAGCCCCTGGCAGCCTCACCAGTTGGCCTTCACTGCCTTGATGTCACTCATGAGGTTCTGGGCCAAGCAGATGCCAAATATCTGTAAGACAGAGGGCAGGTAAGGGGAAGCAGGCGGCTTCAGATGGGAAGAGGGAGGCAAGTCAAGGCCTGTACCTGGAGGAGGGCGATGCCCACCAAGACCCCGGCCACCACAGTCAGGTTGTCTTGTAGCCACTTTTCAAACTGGCCCACGCAGCCTTTGGTGTAGATTGAGCCCTGCTGCTCCAGCTCCTGAGGACACACGGGACCAGACACAGCCCGCCTGCAGCTCAGTTCCGCAGCCTGGGTCTGCAGGCCCAGCCTGCCTCCGCTCAGTCTACACCGCCTCTCTTCCCAAGCCTATCCCCATTCCAGTGTCCTCCCCAGCGTCTGTTCCCTGGAATTCTGCCACAGGGCCCTCACAGAGATGGCTTCTTCTCCTGGGGTCTTAGCCTGGCTATCCGCTCTGAAGAGGCTTTCTCTGAGCACACAGCTTATCAACCTCCCAAGCTCTCATGACTGTCCATATCAGTGTTTTTGAGTGCAGAGACAATGCATTAAGCACTGGGTCACCAGAGTCTAGAGCAATGCCAACTACAGCAGCCCTGAGACCTGCCAAGGGGGTTTACGAGAGTCACTCGGCCACCCCTGCGCCCCAGGTGCCTCAGCCCTGTCCCCACCCCTCTCACCAGTTTGAGTCGGATGTCATAGCCACACTGGGTATTGAGGACATCTTCCTGAGGGAGAGACAGGCCATTAGCAATGTGCTAAGGGAACACGCATGGTCTCACTGGGCCCTGAACTACCAGAAACGCAAATGGAAGCCGTGCCCGCTCATCCGCAGGGAAACTCCAGACCTCTCAGCTCCTCTGCTGACACCAGGGCACAATGGCATGCACCTCCTCCTACTTAGGGATCCTGCCTCCTCCCATAGCCCCACTCACCGCAGGGTCCCTAACACAGCAGGAAAAGGGCACCCCACAGCGCTCACGGCTCGGGTTCAAGTCAGTGCAGTTGAAGTAGATATTAAGGTTCCAGTCATTGGGCCCTCGGGCACCACAGCAAGACCACTAGGAGAGAGAAGAGCGTGAGATTCAGGGGAGCACAGCTGGCGACCGGGGCTAACCCTAGAGCTTCACTCTCCCTGTTTGGGGCAAACCCAAAGGAGAGGGCGGGCTGGCTGGAGGGGGCAACCCCAACCCCCCAGCAGATAGGCTTGAGCCCACGGGATCAGAGAGGGCAGGTGACTCTGAGAGGTGGGACATTGCTTATGGATGTCTCTGAGGGCAAGATCAGGTCCTGACGGGACAGAGGCTCCACAGACCCTGAAGTCTGCCCTGGGCCTCTCCACACTTGCAGGGGAAATTTTGCAAACCCTTCACTGCAGGGGCGGGAGAGGAGCCCAGCGTTCCCACCCCAATCCACGCCTGCTGGGATCACACTGGAGCTACAGCCCCTCCCCAGAACGTCCTCGCTACCTCTCCCAGATGTGGCCATGCAAGCCCAAGTCTGTGGAGCAAGAGGCAGAGTGTGTGACAGTGCAGGCCCTAAGTCAACTGCACCAGCTGTGAGGCCGCGGAGCTCCAGGATGAGCAAGACAGCCCCAGCGGCAGACACAAGCCCTGTGCGCACAGCCAGGGGCTGACGCCCGGCCATGCGGCTGTGTGTGCAGGACTGGGACACAACCGAGCCAGCACCTGCCCTGTCACCTGCTAAGCGCCACCCACCGATTCCTTCCCCTCCTCAGGGAGGCATCAAGGTCACCATTCGAGGGCTGCCCTCCCTACTTTCTCCATTTCAGCCCTTGCTGCAGTGTATTCTCCCCCCTCCTGTATGTTCATCATCATCTCCCAATTACCACACCGCCATCACGAAGAGGACAGGCCCCGCATTTTTAAAACCCTGAATCTCCCCACACCTGGCTCAGGGCCTGTCCTAGTTCCATATTGAATAGAGACAGAAAGCACATGGGAATTTCAGGCCACATGGCTGCTTCTGCCCCAAGCAGCTCCAAGGCACAGCTGAGTCCCAGGGCCAAATCTTAATGAAGGTGAGTGGGTGTGGCGGGTGTGGCCCCGACTGGAATGAACGGGTGGGAATGGTTTCAGTGTTGTAAGTACAGAACTTGACATTACAGACAGTGCACAATACTTGATGAAAATAAGCAACTATGCTCCAGCTGGAGAGACAGATTAGTGGTTAAGAGCACTGGCTGCTCTTTCCAAGGACCCAGGTTCAATTCCCAGCACCCACATGGTGGTTCACAGCCATCTGTAACTCCAGTTCCAAGGATCCAATGCCCTCTCCTGCCCTTTTCAGGTACCAGGCACACACATGGTGCACATACATATATGTGCAGACAAAACACCCATATACATAAAATTGAAAAAAGAGACCTAGCAATTATGTTGCTCTGACGTCTGCACAAGGACAAACCCATCCAGCAATGCATTTCTCGGAGAGTCCCCGTTAACAACCTAAGTGACTATACCGGAAGTGAAAGAGGCTGGCAGCTGTAATTCTGCACAAAATCTGGGGCACAGTAATGGGGCATCAGCAACATAGCAGAACTCTGGGCCTGAAAAAGAGACTAGCATTATACTCTCCATTTCCTCCTCTGGCCAGTTTCACACACCTGTGTCCCCACAGGGCTAGGCACAAGGAAGCCTGGAGAATGGGCAGGAGCTGACTTCTCCTTGGACAGGGGCTATCCTAGGTTAGCTCCTTCCCTGGCATCTGCTGGCCTGGGCGGGTAAGGAAGTGGTCCACACACACAGAGAATTTGTTCCCTCTCTTGCATGCCCACCAGGAATTGCTTGCATAGGGCCTATGACAGATCTTGCACTCATGATGGATATTGCACTCACGTATTCCTGAGCAAAGTCGATAAGGTTCTGAAGGTCAATATCATCCCGGTAGGCTTTGACATTGCTGTTGATGAAGAGATTGAGCTGGTCTCGAATCCAGTCTTTGAAGACAAAGGCCAGGATCCCTGCCGCCAGCTCCAGGAAGAAGATGAGGCCGAGGAACACAGAGAACTGGGTTGGGGACACACAGATGGCAGGCATTGGATTGGCAGGTCAGGAGGTTCCACAGGCAAGAGCTCCCCACTACCTCTGCCAAGAACCAAGGGAGCCCCGTCTCTGTCTCTACCCGCTATTTGGGTGCTGCCCCCTCCCAGTGCTGCAGTACGGAACCCAGGGCCCTCTGTCACCATCCCTGAATGGAAAGCAGTCAGGGTTTCCAGTGTATCTGGGGTAGAGAGACACTTACAAACTTGAGCAGGAAGGTGTTTTCCCGGAGGGCCCCAATGCAGCCAGCAAAGCCCAGCACCGACATGACACCCCCAACCACCACAAACAGCCACACAGGGTCAAGGCCGCCTAGATCTGTCAGAGCTGAGATGTTGGACAGGACACCCTGCAACAGGGAGTGGACAGCATGAGGGAGTGACCACGGCCCCCCACTTCACCCCTGAGCCCCACTCTCTTACCTTCTCGCCCCAGGCCCAGAGGCCAATGGCCAGGAACAGGGCTCCCAGCACCTGCAGAAACAGCAAGAGGTCAGAGTTGGGCACCAGGACAGACTCTTCCTCACATCTGATGGGAGATGTTATTCTGTAAAAATGTTTCTCACACTGGCTAATGAATAAAGCCCTGTTGGCCAATGGGAAAGCAAGATAGGCGGGGCTAGGAGACAAGGAGGAAAGAGGAAGGTGTAAGGAGGAGTCTGCATGGAGAGCCTGGAGAGAACAGCATGCTGGCCCGTCGCTCCCAGGTGAGATGGCCACGTGGAAATACTTAGATTAGTAGAAATGGGTTAATCATTAAGAAAGAGCTAGCCAATAAGAAACTAGTAACTGGCCAACAGAATTATATCAAATACAGAGTCTCTGCGTGTTATTGGGGGCTGGCATGGCGGCAGGATCAGGTGACCGGAGGCTGGTGGGAAAACATACTAGCTACACATCTCATCTTTGAAAACCATTAGGAAGCTGAGGGAGAAGGGCCCAGGCTATGAATGGGACTTGGTGGTGCACCTACCGAGGATACCTTCCAGGGAGTCTCTCCATAGGCTAGCTAGAGGAACTGAAGCCACCCCAAGCCTCAGACTGAACATCAGCCCCTTCCTGGACTCTCCAAGGACTCTCCCCACATAGAGTAGAACCCTGCTGAGAAGGCTACCCCCCCCCCAAGGTCCAGAAAGCATCTGGCCTCAGGTGTACTTATGCCTTTGTTTTGTTTTTGAGACGGGATCTTAATGTGTCAAGACTGGCCTCCAATTCATGATACAGCTGAAAAGGAGCATGGGAGTTTAGCCTTTTATGGGTGCTCTACCCGGAAGCCTTCTGTCCCTCTCGTGCCTCCTTGCCACTCAAACCCCAGCTGAAGCCCACCACCCTTTCCAGCCACCTGGATATCTGTATTTGCTAGGTGGCATTTCCTCTATGCAGGGATAAGCCCCAGGGGGCCACGGGCAGGGCTGGCCTCTTTACTGCTTTGCTCACAGGGCTAATAACTGCCAGGGGTCTGAAACAGGAGGAGAGATGTGAGGGCCTGGAGCCAGAGAGATGCCAGTGTCCCAACAAGCTGAAATGACTGTGAAGAGGAAGGGGGTTGGGAGAGGAAGGGGGTTGAGAAGTGGGCTGAACAGGGAGGGGTTTGGGAAAAACAAGACCTTAGCAGATCTCCTGTCCAAAGATCAGATGGACCAGGCCGGAGAAGTGATGCGCGGTTCACGCCCCACGCCAGCACAGAAAAGGCATTTCCAGGGAGAGTCCAGCAGTGGACAGAACCCAGGACCAATGAAGGAAAGGGTGGGTGGAGGTGGAGAGTCGACAGTCCATCCAATGGTGTGTCCTCCCCACAGACCAAGCGTCTAGGGAGCTGCCCAGGGTCAGGGATGAGAGGGAGGTTGGCCTTGACCGTCAGGCTCTCCAAGCGAGGAATTGAGGCAAGATAGTAAAAAAGACTGAGGTTGTGTAGGAGACACAGGCTGCCCAGATGAAGTCTGTCGGTGTCCAGATGGAACAATCAGAGCCAAGAAGAGCGCACAGACCGATAACCCACACTTGGGGTTGAGACATCAGGGATTCGAGGTCCCAGACCCCTCCCCAGTCACTCTTCCATATAGCTGCAGCTGGCTAGATCTGACCCAGTTCTGCTCTATGCTGCCCAAGCACAGGACCTCAATGTTCTGCCCACCTTCACTCCCCTGCCCAGATCCCGGAAGAAAGCTAGGACTTCTTGCACACCCCCCCCCAAGCCTGGCCCTGAACACACAGAGTTACTGGCTTGCTCCTCTTACCTCCGGCCACTGATAAGCATCTGCGGCTCTCAGCATTTGACTTAACCTCTTGGTGTCTATTCAGTTCACAGACAGTCCCCTATCTGCAAACTACAGATAATAACAAGGTAGTTGGGAGAATGTGCCTCATTACAACTCCTTTAATATGAAACTCGGCGTGATCACTCACACCTGTAATCCCAGCACTCAGGAAGCTCAGACAGGAAAACTGCAGCAAATTCCAAGCCAGGATGGGCTACAGGGTGAGACCCTGTCTCAACAACAAAAATCATTATGTACTCTAACAACCAAGGAGGACAAACTCCAACACCATCCACTCCTAGGCTGGAAAGCTGAGGCCCGGAGAGTAAAGGTGTCTTGCCCAAAAGCCTCTGGACAAGGTCTGCTACACTTGAGCCCTCTGACTTCCAGGGCAGTGATCCCGGCAGCTGCCCAAACCCTCCAGAGCAGACTGCTGAGATCCAAGGGAACCCAGCACAGGGCAAAACCAGCAGCGCATGTGTGAACAGAGTCCTTGAACACTGCTGAAAACAAGTTGGAAAGACCTGGCGTGAAGGAGAGCACGCAGAGCCCGCCTTGGCGATAGGATGGAGAGGAAGAAAGGTTAAACAGATGCTACCCTGGAAGGTAAGCCTCTGTGCCAGCAGCTATGGAGTGCTGAATTCTGTGCCCAAGGGACAGCTCCCTGCTCTCAACCCGAGCTCCTTCTCCCTGCCGCCCCAGAGGCCTTGGCTTTTGTTCACTTCCTGCCCTCCCTCCTGGCTCAAAAGCTTCTCGTCCGTGGGATCGACTAGGGCTAGGACCGCAGGAACCTCACGCACCACGCCGGGAGCTGGAGTGGCCATGGGGCGGAGCGGGGCGGGGCGGGCTCATCCCGCAACTACCGCACCCTTGCAGTCTTCCGGCAAACGCCGCCCCCTTTTCGCCCAAACTTGGTGCTGCAACGCGAGACTCCCAAACCCCCTCTGCTGGGACAGGGTCCCGCCCCGCTGTGATCCCAGTAGCTCCCCCACAGAACAGTTCTTGGGGACCGCGGATCGGGATGGAAGGAGTCGGGGGACAGTCCCCGGTCGGCAGCTCCTGAGGAGGGTGTCTCCCCGAAACTGAGACGGCCTCACCCCCCTCCCGAGAGCAGGGCGCGGAGCAGACCCCGCGCTCACCCAGAAGACAATGTTGAAGCCAAACAGGAAGTATTTCCCGCAGCAGCCGACTTCAGGGTCCTGGAAATGCTGGTGCTTGCCGGGCATGGTGAGTGGTCACCCGCCGCCCCGGGAACCGGAGCCCGGGACCGGCTCAGCCCCCTGCGGGCCGCCCAGGCCTGGAGCCGCCCCGGGCCTAGCCCGGCGGCTGCGGCTTCATGGCCAAGGCCACACAGTGGCTCCCCGGCCGCCCCGCCCGCCGTGGCGCCGCCCCCGGCGCTCGGGCCGCCACACCCGGAGTGCGGTGCCCTCATCCGACCCCGCCCCTCCACGGCGCTCCGGCCGCCCGGGGATGGAGCTCCGCCCACGCCCCCATCCCAGCCAGGATCCGTCCTCCCGGAGCCCCGCCCGAGCCCACGCCTCCGCCCCAGCCGGCTTTAAGAGCCCAGGCTCGGTCATGCCCAGCCACTGCCCACCCGAAGCCCCGCCATGCTCCGCCCAAGACTCGGCCCCTAACTCGCCGCCCTTCTCCCTGAGCCGTCTCAGAGCAGAGTTCCGCCTCTGGTCCGCCCAGACTCCGCCCCCGTCGGTCTGGGCCGGTCTGGAACTCCACCCTAGTCAGCCTCAGTTCTGAGCCACGCCCCAGACTTCGCTTCCCCATCCCCCCCTCCAGCGGGCCTCACCCCTCCCCAGGACCCTGTTTCTCGGCCAAGCTTTGGCTATACCTCCAGCCAGCCCGACCCCACCTCTGAGGAACCCCCACTCTCCATCTCCCTCCTACCTGCCATCGCAGCCAGCGCCCCCATCCTCCGAAGGCTCCAGATGAGCCAACCAGCAGAGCCAGTGTCGGTGGAAGACCCTGGGCCTCCAGTCTGAGGCTCAGAAGCGGTGGAGTCCATGCCCAGGGATGAGCCGTTGGGGATGGTGGGACCGGGGAACGCCGAGTTGAATACGAGCACATCAAGACCTGGCTGCAGTGCCAGGCCTCCCGTTTTGCCTACTCCTATCATAGCCCCTTCGCATACTGAATTGGTACCTGGGACTCACTGGAGTCCTGAAGAGGACAGGACATGACCAGGCTTAGGGAAGCTTGGATCTTAAATATTTAGATTCCACGTTTATTCCAAAGTATTTATTTAGAACAGATACCAAAAAAAAAAGGGGGAGGCCTTGAGTGTCATTAGCCTCAAGTGAGCCCCTTCTAACAAAACCATGGCGAGCCCCAACCCCCACCAATGATTTATTTATGTGCCTGCTCCTCCCTCTCAGCCTGCAGGAGGCACAGAACCCACTGGACTGACTGCCGTTCTGTCTGGAGAGGACTGTGCAGGCTTTGTCAGGCCCAGAGCATACCTGTCTTCACAAACGCAGCGTTTCCCCTCCAACCCTTGGCAGTACTTAGGGTATAGTGGACGGGGAGGGCAGCCAATTCCAGAACCAAGCCACAGTTGGTCTAGGGAAGGGACAGGGTGCAGGATGGGCACCCAAACTACAGATGGATGAGGGCTAACCCATAAGCTTCTAAGCAGAACCAAACTACTCTTAGTACTGGTTGCCTGGAGTCCTTCTCCCAAGACAGAAGAGCCTGCCTCAGGCCACCCAGCCCCTTGCCCAGCAGGCACAGAGAAGTGTTGGCCACGGGATTCTCCTGCCCTTGTTTGGCTGGGTTGGGCCCAGAGTTTGCTTCACCTGCCTTTGCCAAATGGCCACACACAGAGTTAGGGATCAAGTGTGGTTTGTAAGTATTGGCCAGCTGCCACAAGGCCTGGGCCCAACAAATGTAGGAAAGTGGCATGAATCCGGACTCAAAGGGGAGCTCCCTGTTACCCCAGTTATTTAGTCTGGAGCAGGAGGAGGCCTCAAGTCCATAAATATGAGGCTAACCTGAGCAATGTAGTGAGACCTTACTTAGGGGGTGGGGTGCTTGTACGTATTCCAAGACAAGTGAAGAATCAAGCCGTCTGCCCACTGGGGGCAGTATAGTTTTGCCGTTCACCACACAGCAGTAAGAGGGTGTCCCATGAGTGGAGGCCGAAGTCTCCCCTCACACCACAAACTTGTTCTTGGCTAAAGAGTTGCTCTTGGCAGCAGTGTCTGCATGGGCCTGGTACCCAATGATGGTCTTCGTAGAGAGGCCCAGACGTTCCTTGTATACTTGCCTGCAGTGAGAGACAGGAGAGATGGCTCGCCTGTTTTGCAGGCCTTCCTCACAGATGAGGCCAGCACCCACACAACCTCCTATGAAAATAACTATTTGGTTACGGTGGTTTGGGTCTTCACTCCTTCTAGGGAGAGCCAGTGTAGAGGGTTCCAGAGGTGCCCTTGCAGGCCAAGCCGCCACACCCCGAGCCCCCAGAACACAGGCAGAGGGCTCTCACCCGATGTGCATCACTGCCGCCTGGTTCTCGGCCTCACTTGTCCAGACAGCAACCTTGTCCCCTTTGGTGCGGATGTTGACAACAGCTCCACAGATCTCCTTACTGTGTTCCTCAAAACTTTCCCCAAGCAGACATAGCAGCTGGGCCCCAAGGGGGATGGGAAGTGCTCAGCTTGGATACAGGTCCACCCCACCAGCTTTGCCACCGCTACCTCCTGAAGGCACCAGCACCCTTTCCGCCACTCACTGTCTCCAGCCACAGGCGGTCCAGCTCAGTGTGGCGCTGTTGTTTGGCGAGACTGAGCAGCCAGCGGCCGCCCCGCTTGTTCCTGCTGTCTTCCCACATGGGCTGGATGCCTTCCTGTGAGGAGTGGCAGAACAGCTAGGTAGGCCTGCCTCTCTCACCTACATCCCCTCGCACAAGCAGCCGCTGCGGCCAATTACCCAGCCTCCCACTCAGGCCTCTTCAAATCCCGCAAGCCGCCGAGCCTCACTGCTGCCACCTTGAAACCTTATCTGTGTGCTCGTCACCTCTACCGAACAGGGTGCCTCTGGGTCAGAATTTCTGTGGGCTAGGGTAGACATCCCAAGCTTGGCTGTGTGGTCCCCAAAATTTGATACCCTCTTCCCTCCAGACTCAAGTATCCGTAGCTGCCCACGCCCCAGTCATCCTTGAGGGGAAAGCACTGGAATCGGTCCCTTGAGCAGAGCCTACCTTGAACAGAGCATAGTCACAGCCAGAAGAGAGCTTACTGGCCAGCTTGATATGGCTGTACGTCCTGGAAAGACGCACACAGAGTTCAAAGCTTTGCAGCACATGGCTCACCTGGCCCCGATTTTCCAGCTGCTCATCAGAACCGCCTTCCTACCACCTGCTTCCTTCCTCCCAGGGCCTCCCCACCCTCCACACACACCACCAGGGCCCTGCTGCCTGGAATCCCTTTTCTGGGAATCATGAAGTCCACACCAGGGCATCCCAGCTGGGCATCCTCGAGTTTCTGTAACTTTCTGGGTTCTCTTCTGGCACATAAACGCTAAGGCAGCAGCCTGCTCCTCACTATGGCTGAGACAGTTTACCAGAGAGAAAGAAACCTGCTCAGGCTTTGCTCCCGTTTCTCCCGTGCCTGAGGTTCTCCCTAAGCTCCAGAAGCTTTGGGGGTGGGGGTGGAAATCTGGCCAGAACCTGCCAACCCCTAGTTCCCAGCAAATGTCTACAAGCCCCGAGAAAGTAAGGGGCCTTTGACCCCAGCTCAGAACCGCCACCACCATCCCCAGGGCACTCACGCCCAGAAGTCCTCCACAGTGTCAAACTGGGTGACTAGCTGCAGATTGTCCTGCCAGGCCCGGCTTCGGTCATTCTTGAAGAACCACAGAACCCACCTGGGGAGTGAGGAGAGAGGAGAGTCAAGGCTCCATGCCCACCACTGCAGCACAACCTGGGCTAACGAGTGTGTAAAGTAGGGGCGAGATCTGGCACACACAGCCCCCACCGACATACTGAAGGCCCAGTGAGAGGGTGTTTAAAAAATCCACCGAGGGCTGGAGAGGGCTCAGTAATTAGGAACACTGGCTGCTCTTCCAGAGGTTCTGAGTTTAATTCCCAGCAACCACATGGTGGCTCACAGCCATCTATAATGGGATCGGATGCCCTCTTCTGGCCTGCAGACCTACAGGAAGACAGTACTCAGATACAAAAATACATATTTCTTTTTTTAAGTCCACTGAGTGGGGGCAGGATTCAAGGGTGTCAGGCAGCTCAAGTGGCACAGACAGTGACCTCACAGGGGACCGCGTCTCTGTGACCTCCCTACCTGTACTGCAGGGGGTGTTGCTCTGTCAGGACCCGGAGCTGGCATTCTCTGTGGGGCTTCCCCCTCGGAGTCTGAAGGGGTCTTGGAAGGCCTCTGGCTTCTTTTCCTCGGCAGAGCCCCACAGCCGCTTCTGATGGCTTTTCTTTCTCCTCCTTCTCCTTCCCCTTCTGCTCTCCACCCTCAGCTTCGATTGTCTGACCAGAGTAAAGAATCAGAGTGAGCCAGAGCTGGGGCAGGGGTGCCACACCCCTTGAATCCTGGCACTCTCGGGAGGCTGAGGCAGGCAGATCTCTGAGTTCAAAGCGAGCCTGGTCTACAGAGTGAGTTCCAGGACAGCAGTCAATGACTCTGGGGTAGGCAGGTGAGGCGACTCACAGCATTGGAAGTGGCCATGACAGCAGTGGTCGTGACAAGGCCCCACCAGCAACTAAGAGGCCCACGGGGCCTTGCTTTTAACCCGATGCAGAACCTAGTCCCACCTGGGCAGGCAGGTGGAGGGAGGAGCTTGTGAGGTGTGGGTAGGGTGGGATAGGATTTGCCAGACTCCTGCAGTTAGAAGGTAAGTGCGCATCTTCCTGCACAGCTGTGGCAAGGAAACCCCGGGCTCAGGCAGTGGATGGAACTCAAGAGAATTGAAAGTAAGAACCAACATTTGGGGTCTGCTCTCAGGGTGTTTGGGACCTACTGAGGGAACCCTGCCTTTGAAGCAGGCTACTCCACAGGTGACAAAGGTAACAACGTTTACATGGTACCCACCCCCGTCCCATGTACATCTTCAGTTTGTGCCTTTAGTATCATCCAGTGGCAGTTATCTGGCTCTAGAAGCAGCTGAGTTTTTTTGTTTGTTTGTTTTGTTTTGTTTTTAAGGTAGTAAACACTGGACAGGGTAGTGCATACCTGTAATCCTAGCATCCAGGAAATAGAAACAGGGGGATCAGGATTTCAAGGCCAGTCTCAAGTACTAAGGGAGTTTGCGGCTGGCTTGAGTTAGAAGAGAATTTGCCTCAACAAAATAAAAGGGTGACTATTTGTTAACATTTAAAGACAGGCAGGCTTTTGTGTTAAAGGCCACACTCCTGATTTGTCCTGAGAATTTGGAGGGTTTGGCACCCTGAGGCCCTCCACCTTGTAAGGCTCCCATCCACTACGGGGCTGCCCTCCTTGCCTCCTGCCGAGAACGCTCATCTGAGTGTCTCTCACTTGGACATGCTGGTAAGGCACAGTGCCACAGTAGCCCAGCACATTTAGGTCCTGCCCTACACTGATCCAAATTACTGATTCCATGGAGCCTCGTTTCCCCCAGCTCGCAGACCAGGAGGTCCATATGTGACTCAGGACTGCACATGAGGTCCCGAGAATGAGGCCAGCCTCTCTGCTCGATGGACATCAGGTGAGAGCGTCCAGGCAGGGGAGGAAACCAAACATGAAGAGGAAGATAAGAAGCTCAGCTTTGCAGCCTCCATATTCTGAAAAGGATGCTCACCCTCCTGTCACAGCAGGGGCAGGATGATCAACTGGAAGGTGACAGTCTGCTGTTGTCAGCCCACGTCTCTAACCACACCACGGTACTTGGGAAACCAGGCTGACATGCAATAGCGGGCACCAAATGGGTGGGTGGAGCTGGTCAGCCCTGGGTTCCAGCCCAGCACCATTTTTTTTTTAAGCTGCACACTCTGCTGGAGTCTGATGGGAACAGACTCATCTGTGACCTTGAGCACAGACCTCAGTCCACAGCAGCACACACTTCTGTCAGAAAGGAGTGAGGGCTGGGAGGAGAAAGTCTAGAATCTGACCTGGGCCTTAGAGTGCTGTGGGTCTTGTATGCAGTCAGAGCTGGCCCATAGGGGCTGACACCACGCACCCGGGGCTCAGCAGGTTCAGGCGCTGGCCTCCAGTCTCCTGAGGACTGAGTCCCTGCAAGCTACATGGTAGACGGAGAAAATCAGCTCCCTTGAATTGTCTTCAGATGGCACATGATGGTGCACACATGCACACACACTTAAAGACTTTCTTCATTTAAAGACTGCTGGGTCTTGCTCCCAAGTTTCTGGTTGCTTAGGTCTGAGTTCAACCTGAAGATGCGCATTTCTGCTTAGTTCATTTGGGCTCACAGTTCAGAAGATTCAGTCCTTTGTGTCTGCGAAGGCCCCGCCCATGTGGTCGTGGCTCGGGAAGCAAAGGGGAACCCGGGTGCTCAGCTGGCCTCCTTTTTTCCCCTTTTTCTTCAGTCTGTGACCCTAGGCTAACCCACAGAATGGTGCTAGCCTTCCCCTCTGAGCCAAGCCTCTCTGGAAATGACTTCACAGACACACACAAGGTATAATTCACTAATGCCCTAGATGCTTTCTAATCCAGCTTAATAGGTAATCAAAATTAACTGCCGCAAAGCTGGATGTGACAGCACACGCCTTTAATACCAGCTGAGGAAGGTGGGTCTCTGAGCTTGAGGCCAGTCCAGTCTACAGAGTGAGTTCCAGGACAGCCAGGGCTACATAGAGAGACCCTGGGGCAGGGGACACAAAGCTGGGGAGGGGTGTTAGCCACCACAGCCAGGTTCTTAGATTACTGCCCATGAAAATAATTAGGAGGACACCCACCAGGATGCTAATGTGTGCCATTTGGAAGAGGCAGCAGAAAAAAGGAAGGGAGATGTGTCTAGAAGTATTGGAAGGGAAGTATTGGAAGTATTGCCATATAACACGGCCAGTCCTGGCGACCTGCAACAGTAAATCATTTACTATGCTTGCAGATCTGCAGTACCTGTGGGGTCAGCTCAACTCTGCTCCAAAGCAAGACGGGCTAGGCTGGCTCACAGCTTGGGGCTGAAGGCATCTGTCACTCACGTGGGGTAGCTAGTGCAGCTGTCAACAGGAACCTCAGCTCTGTGTGGTTTCTCCATGTGCTCAGCGTTCACGGTGCGGTGGCCAGGTTCCCATGGGTCCCCAGAGCAAACATGCTCAAAGACAGCAGGCAGATGTTGCCAGGCCTGCAGGGTCACATCCGAAACCTAGTTCACCCTTAGGCTTGCTGGGTTCCCCTCACGTGCAAGTATGTAAATTCAACGCAGGGTTAGCGCTCTTGAAGGGCATTGTGGGGTGCAGCCTTGCAGGAGGCCCAGGCAGGGACAATGCTGTGGATCTCTATTTGATGGACAAAGGGAGAAATCTCTCCAGGGGCGGGGATGATCTCCACTGCATCAGAGAGAGCCCTGGTCCCTCTCTGGTACAGGGTGCCTTCCAGGCATCACAGCACCATCCACCCAGCTCCTGGAGTCAGGGTCTGAGCTGGCGAGGGCACTAAAAATCACTGAGCCTGCTGGGAATCTGGCTCTTTGCCACTGTCAGCCTATCTCTAGGGAGCAGCTAAATGGGGCTGACAAGCTGGGACTCTTAAATCCCAGCATTGTTCTGAATGTTTTCTTTCTTTTTAAAACTTTTACTTTATTTGTATTTACACCTTTAGTCAGTCAGTATCCTGATGTGGGGCTTTTTGTTTTTTCTTTTGTTGAGAAAGCTTGATCCATTTGATATTCTGGTCCCTCCATGATAAAAGTTCTGAACCTTTGTGGGTCACGACCCTTTGGGGTCCCATAGCAGATACCCTGTATATCAGACATTTACATTATGATTCATAACAGTAGCAAAATTAGTTATGAATTAGAAGTTCATAACTAATTATGAATTAAACAATTCACAATTAAACAATTAAGCAATTAGTTATGAATTAAACAATGCTGGGGGTGGGGGTGGGGGAGAGGTCACCATGACAGGAGGAAATGTGTTAAAGAATCACAGCATTTGGAAGGCTGAGGGACACTGCTCATAGCAACCACCCCTCTCTCTTAGAGTTCCTACAGTTCTGCTTGTGAGCCTAGCCTTTAATGGCTGAGCCCTCTCTCCTTCGTCTCTTACAGTTCCTTATGCCTTGTCAGTTTGCCTTTGTCACAGTTTGTAAATAAGGACCTTGTGGGGGTGGGGCAGCTGTCCCAGAGTCTGTACAGCAGTGCAGGAAGAGGCAGGTAAAACCCGACCTGGATTGAAGCACAGTCCTGTGTGTGAGGATGGGTGAATCTGAGCCTTCATCACAAGGAGGGTCATGTGCCTTGATGGGGGTGAGAAAGGGTAGTCTGCAGGGCCGAGGAGTGGTCAGGGAGGTGGGTTAGGGGACAAGAGCACACTTGCTGCTCTTGCAGAGGACCCACACAGCTAACAACCACCTGTAACTCCAGTACCCAGGGATCCAGTGCCCTCTTCCGGCCTCCACAGGCCCCACTGCATGCATGTGGTGCACAATCAACACACATGAGATATAAATAAATCTTTCTATAAACACATGTCAAGTATAATTTTAAACATTTTAACTGCTTTTGGGTGGAGCATATGCCATTAATACCAGCACTTGGAAGGCAGAGGTAGGCAGATCTCTATGAGTTCGAGACCAGCCTGATCTACAAAGGGAGTTCCAGGACAGCTAAGGCTACACAGAGAAATCCCATCTCAAAAAACAAACAAACAAAAGCATTGCATTGCATCTATTTAAATTCTTTTTCCATTTATTGATTGGTCTTTGTTGTTGCTCTGTGTGTGTCTTAGTTACTTTTTATATTACTGTGAAGAGATACTCTGACAAAGGCAACTTATATGAAGAAGCATTTAATGGGAACTTATGCTTTCAGAGTGTGAGTCCACGTTAGTCACAGCAGGGACAGGGAGCAGGGAGCGGGCAGGCAGGTGCGGGAGCACTAGCCTAGAGCTCACACTGGTCCACAAGCCTGAAGGGAGAGAGCTAACTGGAATTGCCTAGACTTATGAAAGCTGAAAGCCACACCCACTCCAGCAAGGCCACACCTCCTAATATTGAGTGTGTGTGTATATGTGTATCCCTGTGTGTGTGTATGCCTGTGCACATGTATGTATGTATGCCTGTGCATGTGTGTATGTGTGTGTGTGCCTGTGCACATGTATGTATGTATGTGTGTGCCTGTATATATGTATGTGTGTATGCCTATGTATGTGTGTATGCCTATGCGTGTGCGTGTGTGTGTGTGCACGTGTGTGTGTGTGTGTGTGCGCGTGTGTATGCGCGCGCGCACTCACAGGTTGATCACAGACAGCTCTTTCTACCATGAGGATTTCAGAGATTGAATTCAAGTTGTCAGGCAAGCAAATGCCTTTATCCACTGAGTCATCTCACTGGCCCTACATACATTTTTATTATTTATGTGTAGTGGGGAAGCAGTATAAGTGAATGAGCATATTACACACATGTGGAAGGCAGAGGACAGCTGGTGGCAGTCAGCTCTACACCATGTGGGTGATGGGGCCCAAACTCAAGTCATAGGCTTAGCAGCAAGCACCTTTACCTTGGCCCCTCAAGTTTTGAAATATAAGTTTTAACACATCTGGTAATTGTGGTATAATATTATTTTCAGGTGTGTGACTTTGTTTAATTCTATGAAGCTGTGTTCCGGTGCCTGTCTAAAACACCTGCTGGTCCTGATAAAGAATGAATGGCCAATAGCGAGGCAGGAGCAAGGGTAGGCGGGGCTGGCGGGCAGAGAGGACAGATAGAAGAAGAAATGAGGGAAAGGAGGAACTAGAGAGAGAAAGGTGAGGAGGACGTCAGGAGCCATCCACCCAGAGTAAGAAGAAAAGTAAGACATATAAAAGTAAGAAAAACAAAAGCCCAGAGGAAAAAAGGAAGACAGGTTAATGTAAGTTAAGAAAAGCTGGCTAAAAACCAGCCAAGCTAAGGCCAGCCATTCCTAACTAAAAATAAGCCTCTGTGTGTTTTATTTGGGAGCTGGGTGGTGGCCCCTCAACAAAAGCCAGGAGAGTAAAGATAAAAGATTCACACAACACCTCCCTGTGTGATAGAAACTCCTCAGCCACCACATCGTCCTTTCTCTTATTCACACACACACACACCTGCACCCCCAATATACTATCTGTTTTATTCATTTAATTTCTTTAGAGTTTGTGCTCTTTAGGTAGAAGAGTGCTTGACTTCCAGGAAAATCTCAGAGGTGGGAGCAGTTGACGTGAGGGTTAGTAAGGGGGTGCCACTGTTGATGCTGACAAGAGGAACGCGAGCCCAGAACTGTGAGCAGCCCTGTCCACTTGTGATCTCTTCTCCCTGCTGGAATGTGGGCGTCCCCTCATCTTGTTCTCAGCTGAAGCTCCTGTCCGTAGCACCCGATGGACAGTCAGGAGACAATGCATACAGGAAGAGATACCAGTGACATATTTGTGGGCAGTGTTGTCAACTGACAGAGTCTGGAATAACCTAGGAGACAAACCTCCATGCCTGTCTGTGAGGAAGTTTCTGGATTTGGTTAATTAAGATAGAAAAGAACCTTAAATGTGGGCAGCACCATTTGATGGGCTGGTGTCCAGGACAGAATAAAAATAACTGAATGGCTGGGCGCTGGTGGGGCACACCTTTGATCCCAGCACTCAGGAGGCAGAGGCAGTCAGATCTCTGTGAGTTCAAGGCCAGCCTGGTCTATAGAGCGAGTTCCAGGACTGGCTCCAAAACAAGACAGAGAAACCCTGTCTCAAAACAAACAAACAAACAAATACCTGAACAACATTTGTCTCCTTGCTGTGGACACAATGTGGCTGGTCACCTCAAGCTGTCACTGCCATACCTTCCTTGCCATGATGGACTGTACCCTTAAACTAACTTACAAAGTAGAATTTTAGCCAGGTGAGGTAGTGCATCCCTTTAGTCCCAGCACTCCTGAGGCAGAGGCAGGTGAATCTCTGCAAGTCTGATCCAGCCTAGCTATATAATGAGATTCTGTCTCAAAGCAGACACAACCAGCAAAGCCCTAAAATCCTTCCGTGTCTTCCTGTTTCCTACAGTCTGCAGTGCAAACTCTTTATCTCTGTCCCCCTCTTCCTCTCTTCTCCCTCTTGGCACGGTGTCCTTTACTCGTCATCTTACTGGCGTTCAGAATTCTGAGTGCAGACTACAGAAATCCTGCAGCTCATTTAAGCATCTAAGGCACCTTTGGCCAAACACCAGGCAGCTCCGTCTCTGGGAAGGCGACCCTGTGGCCTGGATGACACAGAACTCACTGCTGAGTGAGTGACCCTGCTGCCTGGAGTGACATGGATCCCATTGCTGAGCAGGCTGTGAGGGCTTTCAGGACACCAGGGTTCTGGACAAAGTCCCAAGCTAGGAAAGATAATCAGACAGCGCGTGCACACACACACACACACACACACACACACACACACACACACACACACACGGCGAAGAGACAAAAACCCATCCCTGAGCCTGCTTGCTTCATGCCCTCTCTTCCCAGGAGCAATTCAGTTAGCTGTTTTGTGGCTGTCGTCCTGTGTTTCTCTGGCTGTGAATGTGTGCAAACAACCCTTGGTATTCTCAGAGCATGATTCCAGGACCCACCGCAGACACTGGAGTTGGTAGATGCCCACAGCCTCATGTGTAACGCTGTGGCACTGCCTCCAGGCTTTGCCCCACGTTCTGCAGGCCCATCTTCCTGGAGGACCCGATACAGTGCAGTGCTGGGTAACTATTGCTTAAAAGACAAAGGCAAGAAAATTGTGTGTGTTCAGCATAGATAGCATTTGTTTTCACACGTTTTCTTATTTAAAATTTGATTTTAAGATTTTTGTTATGCTTATATAAGTGGGCCTGCACCCATGAGCGCACTTCCTGTCGAGGCCAGAAGGCCCCCTGGAGCTGAGCTGTAAATGGGGGCCAGTGGCCTTGTGTGGGTGCTGGGAATTGAAATCTGGTCTTCTGGAAGAGCAGTACACTCAATCACTGAGCCACCTCTTCAACGGGTCTTCTTGATCAGTTTTTGGCTGAACCTAAGGATGCAGCACCTTTGCTAGGGAAGGTAACTGTATGTGTATGTTTGTACTGAACATGTCTGTATTTACTACAAGTAGTATATGATATATTCATATATGTACACATGTATTAATATATACAAGTACTTATATATGGCAAATACATATTGATTACGGAAGACTGCTCTTACATATACCTTATTAAATATGTAAGCATATAATGTAATTTTCTATGTATCAGAACCCACTGCAAGCTTTGCACCCTGCTTCTCATTACACCATGCCTTCTGTCATTGCTATGTTAGCTCACTGGGTCTGGCTCGTGGCTCCTGGCACCATCACAGTGTGCCACGGGGTGGATGTGCAGAAAGGAAGTAACCAGACCTCAAGGAGGACGTTTAGAACATTGTCACGTGTTCACGACACGTCTCAGTGTGTTGGTAGGGACCTACAGAGTGAGTTCCTGGAACGTCAGCTGCTGATCCAAAAGGAGTGTGCATTCATACTCCCGAGAAATGCTGCCAAGCTGGCCAAAAAGCCTCTGCCAACTTACAGTCCTGCCACAGCCACGAGCGTCTTCTTGCCCATGCCCGCTGTCTGCAGCTGGCACACCTTCCCTCACCAGTTACCTCTCAAACACCCCACACTTCTGTCCCTACTGTCTTTGTGTTATACCCACTGCTTAAAACACCCTCCCGAGCTTGTTCCCCGGGGAGAATCTTACCAGCCCGGGAAACCCCACGTTACGTCATACCTCCTTACTTATTCCCCTGCCTCCCTGTACTGGCAGGGCCCCTTTCATCGGGAATGCCACACCTGCATGGGCATAATTCCATCACGGAACTGACTGAGGACCCTCCCACCCTCACCCCAACTATACCCAAAGGTCTGTGTCCGCTTCTCTTCAGCTTCCATCCCAGGCCGCACTGCCTTCTCATTGGCCCTCCGTGTGGTAGTGCCTCTGGCCTTTGCACTCGAAGGTCGGCTCTGTGGATTACCCTCGCCTGTCTTGGCCTACCTTGCTGCTTTCCCCGGATCCAGGTCACTTCCTTGCAGAGGCCTTCGCTGTCTACTGACCCTGCTCAAGCCCTCTCTCCTACACCAGCATCTCACTGTCTTCCTATCGCCTCTCACGGGGAAATAACCCTGTTTGGTTTAAGTGTGCACACATTGATTTTGTTTCCTACCTCTCATGTCTGCGTGGGCATCTCCCTGAGGTCAAAACCCAGTCTCCACACCCTGAGCCTGCACCACATATCTAAGCGCTGCCTAGACAGGCATTGACTCCCTCCTGGGTTTCTCAGAAGAGCGACCTGCCTGGCGATTCAAAAAGAGAGCTAAGCAGTTCGAGATCCCACAGTTACTAACAAACGCGGCTAGGATTCCAATCTATCTGATCTCCCAAACCAACCGCATCGTTTCTTCCTACTCCTCTCCCGCCGCATTGCCCCCTCCCACGCTCCCCAAAGACTACAGTCTCAAGCACCAGGGTCCCCGGCTGCACGGCTGCACGTCAGAGGCCCTCCCTTGGAGGTTGCTTGCTCTGGGGAGATGTCATCCTCCCCGCCCCCTGTCAGTCAGGCGGAAGGGGCGGCGCGGCCACCAGGGGGGGTGCTGAGCTCAGAGCTGCCGCAGCGCCAGAGCAGGAGCCGGAGCCAGCAGAGCCGGAGCGCAGGAGTAGCATCCTTGGTAGCCGCGCACCCAAGACCGGAGCATTGCTGCGCTGCTGCTCAGGGCGGGTGACACGAGCGTCTGACCACGGCCGGACCCCACTGGCCCCGAGCCCAACCCTGCCCAGCATAGCCCAGCCCCAGCGTCTGCTCGCCGCTGCCGCCACCACAGCTCCATCCCCAGCCCGGCCCCGAAACCCAGGTGAGGCACAAGGAAGGGGCTCGAACTGAGAGGATCCAGAGGGACCGAGGGTGACATGAGGAAGGGAATTGAGACTGCATTTGGGAGAAACCTGGGCACAGAGATGGAAAAGTGCTGGGCAGACGCGGGCAGGTGCACTGCAGGATGCGTGTGTCTATCCTCCGCTTGCTACAGTCTGGGTGGATGTGCGGACGTGCATCCCTGCCCGTGTGTCAGAGTGTCCATGCGCTTCTGAACGTATCGTGTCCTGTGGGTGCACGTGAGCATGTCCATGGTGTGTGTTTGTATGCAGACCGTGTGACTGTCGTGTGTGCAGACGGGCCCGGGTGTTCGTGCTGAGCCCAGCTTCCGGTTCTGAGGGCCTGCAGGTTGCAGATCTCCGGATAACCGAGGTGGTGGCCCCTCCCGCGTCCCGGGGTTTCAAGGACGTTAGGACTCCGCAGCATGGCCCTGAGGCCTAGAGCTGGGGAGTGGAGTGGGTGGGAGGGGGCTCTGAACCCAGAAGCGCGCCAATTCTCAGGGATGGAGGGATCCCCCAGGAGGGCCGGAGTGAGGGTGTGGAGCCAGCTCCCAGGACTTGTGTGTTCGCCCTCCCCAGGCCGCCAGGATGGACGTATTCATGAAGGGCCTGTCCATGGCCAAGGAGGGCGTTGTGGCTGCAGCCGAGAAAACCAAGCAGGGGGTCACCGAGGCAGCAGAGAAGACCAAGGAGGGCGTCCTCTACGTCGGTGGGCAAGGGGCTGCAGGGCCTGCGGCTGGGTGTCTCCTGGGGGTATCAGGAAGGGTGCTCAGAGGAATTGAGGGGTCTGGGCATGAGAATATGAGTCAGCAGATGGATGAGGTCAGTAGGGGTCACTGGGGACACAGCCAGCTCTTGGAATTGACCAGAGGGAGGTGGGAACAGGGTGGGAGCTAGTGGAGAAGGTGGGACCAATGTAGTGAGCTCATCCAAGTTCCCTTTTCCTTATCCTGTCATCACTATTAATAGTGACCTGAGGGGGAACCTTTTCTTAAGGCAAGGGCTGTGAAATGCCACAGCATGTAATGCTCCTGGCCTTTTTTCCTACCGTTCAGGGTCATTGGGGCCCTCTGTTAGCCACTCTGCCCAAGGTCACACAGCTAGGGAAGCTTGAAGCTGGGGTAAATCCAGCTGGGAAGCCCCACCTTCCCTGGGTATTGGCGGGCTCTCTCCAGCTACACACACACACACACACACACACACACACCACACACACACACACGCACGCACGCACGCACGCACACTCGTGCACACGCACAGACACAGAGCCTGTGAGTTTACCTGGAGAAGTCCTTCCAGCTCATCCTCCTCTCAGCTGCCAGCTGGTGTTGGGGCAAAGACCAGGAGGTTAAAGTGTGAAAGGACTGTGGGTTATTTGCATAACGAGAGAAAAGGCTGGAGATGGAAGCTAGCCCACTTGTTTTGGAGCTTACATGGTGGGCCAGGGCTGGCTCTTGTAGAAACGATTATGATAGTTTGCCCAAGGTCATAGCACATTTGGATTGTGATCATTAAAAACATTGTGTGAACGCTGAGCTGTGATGAAAGAGGGCAGAACTGTGAGCCCCTCATGGCTAAGCACACACAGCATTTCAGTGATGGGTCTGACATCAATTAGCAAATATGGAAATCATTTAGGGAAAGAGGGCCAAAGGGGGAGCAGCTACCTGTAGAGGTCATACGGGATCAGTCCTGAGCACTAAGGAGCGGGGAAGGCAGAAAGGCAGGATGCAGGACCATAGCTACAGCCTGGAGAGCAGAAGGCAGGAGTCATGGTGAAGGATTGCTCAGGTCTGTGGGCAGGGGCCAGTTCACAAGAAGACCTGCAAGTCAGGCTGGAGCAGCCTCTGATTGCCATTAGAGGCTGTAAGGGAGAGACTGACATGATCTGGCCAGTTCAGAATGGTCCCTCCAACCTCCAGGGGCAGAGCAATCGCAGGGAGACCAGGAGGGATTGCCAGCTGAGACAAGAACAGTGGGAATTAATTAAGCCCAGCCTTGAGCCCACATTGCTTAGCCAGGCTGGGTCTCCCTTCTTCACTCATCCCTTGTCTCTTTCTCCTGTCAAACCCCGGCACCCCAGTATTGTCTCTCTGCTAATGGGCTCTGCCTCTCCAAGCCATGGGGCCATTTCCCTTGGGAGGCACTTCCTAGTCTCCCTCTGTGTTAAGGTCTCCTGTAGCCTATCATGCAGTACCCCTCATGGCCCGACTTCTGCCTACATTTCCAGCATTGACTCCACCATACCCGGTGCTCCTGGTACTCGGGTGGTGCTTTGCCTGCCTGGTTTCACGCTTTTGGTTCCTCCTCCCTAGTCTCATTTTAGAATACCCATGTGTTCCCCGTTTCTCAAATCCCAGGCAGCATCCCCACTTCCTGAAATCCCTGGAATCTAAATATCCTTTTCCTACAACTCAGGGTCACACAGTGAGCCCCTGGCCCAGGCCTTGCACATAAAACGTGCAAACGATTTGCTGATGAGCGGACAGCATGCAGATGACTCTTGTCCCCTCGATCTCCAAGTTCTCGCTGGCCTTAGTTTTGGGCACACTTCATGCCAGCCTGGCCTCGCTCTTGGCTCTGGCTAACCTAGCCTCGTCCTCTCTGTGTTGGCCATAGCCTAGATTGACCAGCCTTGTGTAGTTACTCAGTCTTCACATGACAGATTACCAAGACCCAGGAGGACACGCTCCATGGTCAGAATGCCTTGCCTGTTCCAGTGCGGGTCTACCACCCTGACCCTGACAAAGACCCACCCAATGTCACGAGTGCCTTCTACAGTCTAAGCATCACCTTTACACTCATGTGCACCTAACATCCCCACTTTAGTCAAGAGGAGGAATGGGCCTTGTCTGAAGGAGGCACTCAGGAGAGACACTCAGGAGACATGCTAGGGCACTAAGGACATCTTCCAAACACATGGCCCTGTCCCTCCCAGCACCACTGCCCCCCATCCATGCAGTACCCAGGAGCAGCAGTTTCAAGTTGACTGTGAATGCTCACTGACTGCAGGGCCCTTACTGAGCTTCTGTTTTCCGACTGTGAAGAAAGAACTCACACACACACACACACACACACACACACACACACACACACACACTGCTGCCAGGCTGTAGAACAGCTAAGAGCTTTGCCCTGGCCCTCAGCCAGCCTCCAATGGGAGGTGTGGGTGTTGGAGCAGGGGACCAAAAGGCCTGGGGAAATGTGTCTAAGGACTGAGTGTAATTGGTGTGGGCGTGAGAATTGTGGGATGTGGGGGTCTGGGAGGCAGTTCAAGCCCATGGCTACCTGGATCCTCTGCTCACTGCATGTCCCCTGCATTGGGCTGGAATCTCGGTTCACTGTGCTCAAATCCCTGAAATATGCTCCTGTTTCTTCCCGTAGGAAGCAAGACCAAAGAGGGAGTGGTACAAAGTGTGGCCTCAGGTACCAGACAAGTCCTAGTGTTTATGGGGTGAGGGGTCTGGGGACTCCTGAGGCTTCTGGGAGGGTTGCCCCTGGGGAAGAAAGACTGTCTGACTCATCATGGGGGGTGCCTGGCACTGAACCCTCCCCCCTGCCACTCTCTGCTCCAGTGGCTGAGAAAACCAAAGAGCAGGCATCACATCTGGGAGGAGCTGTGTTCTCCGGGGCTGGGAACATTGCAGCAGCCACAGGCCTGGTGAAGAAGGAGGAGTTTCCCACAGACCTGAAGGCAAGTGTTCCCCTGCCACACGTTGTGCACACCGGGCACACATGCCTGACACCATCCGATCCACCTCTACTCCCCACCCCCACCCCAGCCTGGGAACAAGCTTGCCTGTCTCCTCTCCAACAAGTCTGCACTACACTCGCTCAGAATGCAGCGTGTGTTGACGCCATGCTCTGTGAAGGGACCCAGAAGGGGCTGTCAGAGTATAGCCCACTTCCAAGCATGATTCCACATATTCCTGGCCACGTCTGAACACGCCACGGTTCATTTGTTCATTTCCTGTCATTGAATGTTTGTCCACACCAGTGAGGACGTGTTCCTAGTGGCTCCACGGTGGGCGGGGCCCTGCAGCCACGTTACCGAGGCAGGGAAAGAACACAGCACAAAGCCAGCCAGTGCCCATGACAGTGTCACACAGGGTATGCGTGGGCAGTGAAGAAGGGGATGCTGTGATGGGGTAAACACTGGGCCAGGTCTGCTTGAGCCAGGAGTTTCCCTGGGGCGGTGCCATGTGAGGTGACATCCAAAGGATCAAGGGAAGCCGGCCCTGAGAAGATGTGTGCGAACTGTATTGTAAGCATTTTTGAGCAGGAAACACAACGGTCCGGAGGCAGCAGTGAGTGGATGAGAGAACACAGGTGACCTTAATACTGCAGTCCTAGAGACCACACTTAGATAGAAAGCGCGGCCAGCGAACACTGAGCGCTCCCTGACCAGGGCAGCAGCAAACATGTGACCAAGACTTCCTTAGGGGACATAGCCCAGCCATTACAGCTCTTGCAGAGGAACTGAGTTAGGTTCCCGGCATCCACATAGCGGCTCACAACCATCTGTAATTCCAGCTCTAAAGGATCCAATGTCCTCATCTGGCCTCTTTAGGCACCAGACCCACATGTAGTACACAGACATATGTGCAAACACTCATACATGTAAAAATAAATCTTTTTTTAAAGCTGCTTTAAGTGCCCCCCACACACACACACATGCACGCCAAAAAGAAAGGCATTTTGGAAAGGGATCTCCCCAATGAAGGCAGCTGCCAGTCCAAAACCCAAAGCACTGGCAGCCTCTAGAATCCCTGTACTACATTGCCTTTAAAATCCCTCACCTTAGCCAAGCCTGCGTGAGGCAGTGGAATGTGCCTGGTTCGTGAGGGAAGCGCTTCCCAAACATCTACATCCCAAGTGCTCACTTAGCTCCCTTCAGTCTGGCCTGCCTACCCCCTCCAGGCCCCGCCTACCCCCTCCAGGCCCCGCCTACCCCCTCCAGGCCCCGCCTACCCCCTCCAAGGGCACCTGCCTCCTGACTTCACTGCAAACCATCGGGTGCTTTTCAATCTCATGCACATGTCACCATGAAGAGTACATGCTTTTAAGTATTCTGCCTTTCCTAATCCACAGTGTGACTTCTAAGCCTGCTCTCATTTGTGCCGCCTTTCTCCTTCTTGATGGTCCATGGTCCACTGTGGTCAGCCCACGTGCCCAGAGCCATTCCACTATCCTACTGCATCCACTTCCAAACAAAGGGCTCAAGCTGGGATTTACTTGTGATGGGGATACTGCAGATTAAGCCAGGGCCTTCAGCGCACTACACACATGTTCTAGCATGAAGGCCTCAAGCTGAGACTTTGAACTGTCTTTCCTGGATTCTGCTCATAGCTGGGTAACTTGGGACAAACCAATATTTCTCATCTCTTTGGTCATGTCCACAAAGAGGGGAATGAGCCACCATCCTCACTTACAGGAGATGCACAGCCTGGACCCAAAGGTGTGCAAATGGACAATCCTTCAAGGAGCTGAAGCTACCAGTGGCACTAAGGCAACTGGAAGCTCCAACTTCTCAGTACCACAGCTCCAGGGGCGCAGGCATGGGCCGGCCCACATGTGGTCTCCTACAGCCATGCATACACCCCAAGTTCTCATGTGTTTACACATATGTGCTCAATCGCAGGTGGCCAGCCATGTGTCTAGCAGACCTCTACATGCATACTCATTGGTCTGTGCCCATCTGGGCAGCAGATGCAGGGGGAGGGAAGAGTCTTAGCTCACACATCCAAGCAGCACCATGAGCTGTTGCTTCCAGCTTATCTTAAAATAGCTACAGTGAAGAAATCAGGCCAAGCTCTGCCCTGGGGGAGGGAGGGAAGGGTGGAAAGCAGTGGAGGGAATGCACAGAGCCCCTCTCCAGCCCCAAACCTGAGCCTGCAGCTCCCTTCTGCCTGGGAGGGAGCTTAGGGAGTTCTCTCCTGGGCCCTGTAGTTAGTTCAGCAGTTTAACTGTGCCTAACAGGAGACCCATTTGCTGTCTCCCTGTCTATTCAGTCTCCGTGATAGAGGTGGGGACTGCCGGGTTCTGGGCTGGGAGGGGTGCTCATCACTCTCTCCACACTCCTAACTCCCCCGCGCCCATGATTGGGGGGTTCTATCTCACCTCTCACTTTTAAGACCTCCAAATGAACACCCTACCTAAACACCCCTTGCACTGCCAAGTCACCCCCCTCTACCTCACTCTTCCAAGCAACCCATGCATACTGCCATGGGGTTTTAAGGAGTGTCCAGCTCCCCACACAGCCCTACTCTGCTCTGTTCACAGCCAGAAGAGGTAGCCCAAGAAGCCGCTGAAGAGCCACTTATTGAACCCCTGATGGAACCTGAAGGGGAAAGTTATGAGGAAACACCCCAGGTGAGGGGGTAACAGCCTGGGCCGGGCTGGGGCATCCCTGAAGGCTGGAGTCATCCCTAGCTGGGTGGGAAGTCCCCAGCATAATAAAATTGGGCTGGATGGGGAGGAGAGGGCCGATGGCAGATGGTGCCCAATGCCAGTCCTCAGGTACAACTGCCTTGGGCTATCTCAGCTGAACCCAGCTACAGGTTTCTCCTGGAGGGACAAACATTGTTCCTCCTTGGTGGGCAGGGATCTGGCAGGCGCACTTGACCACTCAAAGTCTCCAACACTCCCTTTATGCCCTTCTCTGCTCCACCCCCTCCCTGTGATGCAGGAGGAGTATCAGGAATACGAGCCGGAGGCCTAAGGGTCCAGGAGGGCCCGCACCAGCAGCACAATCCTTCCCTGTCCCTGCCCCACCCCTCACCCCAGAGCCAGGGCTGTCCTTCTACCTTACCCCAAACACGAGATCTTCCTTGGGCCTCAAGGCACCTCCTCCGGGCCCGTGTTAGTGTCTGCCCTGCCCTTCTGTCTGTTTTACCTGCCCGCGTTCATCCCTGAGGCGTGGACTGGAGTCGGGCAGAGGCTCCCCCTGGGAGCCCCGGTCCACCAGTGTCACCCCTCGCCCTCCATCTGGTCCAGTGTCTGCGCGGATGTAGCATGTTCTATGTATTTTTAAACCGAGATGGGAAAACTATGGCTCCTTCCCCATCCCAACAGAGGTTCTCCGAGGGGCCCCCGGGCAGCCCCACTTTGACCCCTATAATTTTTTTTTAACCCAAACTAGGAGCCAGGTTGTGCCATGCCCCCTCCCTCAGCCCGCTCGGTCCGAGCGCGGGCGTCGTGTGTTGTGATTGTGGCATGGAGAGCCCCCACCCACTGTGTGAGCGTGTCCCGGGTGGGCCGGCCCAGCCGCCCCCCAGCGTGTCCATGAATAAAGCCAATCTGTCTGTAGCTGGCGCCACCTGGGCAGGGCTGGGTTTCCGGGCCCCCAACTGCCCCTCCGCTCTTTGGGCTCTGGAACACTCAGTACAGGTACATCGCTGGCTACCTGGGACCTCAGCTTATCCATCTCCTACTCCAAGCCAGCTCACGACCCAGAGGGTGATGGCCCCCACTGCCACCCTCACTGGGACCGAAGTTGACTGGGAGAAGGGAAGCTAGCCTTGGGCGCCACCTCCTGGCAGGAAAAGGGGTGCAGTGCCAAGAGAAGCCAAAGGACCGCACCGGTATCGTGAATACGCATGCACGAGCGTGCACGCACGCCAGTCTCTCCGCGCGAGCCCGAGTGTCAGCACCAGGGCCAGAGCGCACGTGCAGACCTGCGCTCTCTGCCGCGGCTGCAGCTGAGCCGCAAAAAGACGTCGCTAACTTAGCAGGCCCCTCCCACTCCGGTCCTTACATACACATCTACGCACACCTGCCCAACACAAACAAACAAACCCGTTGGTGTCTTTGGCCCAGGAGAGGGCACAGCGCCCGGCAGGCGGTTCTCTTCCCTCCCAGAAGCTCCACTGAAAGTTTGAGATTTCAGCGGGAGTACGGGAGGGTCTGCAAGAAACTGGGAAGCCCGCCAGACACCTGGAGCAAACCAGGATCGGCACTAGGGGGCCCCCGTCGACTCAAAGTAGAAAGGGAACCTCGAAAAAAACCCACATTGCGAGGAGGCTCCGCCTTTGCAGCCCCGCCGCCTTTATTGGCACAGAGCGCCTGGCTCGAGGCTCCGCCCCCCATCTGTGCGGCGTTCCCATTTGCAGTAGAAACCTGGTCCTGTCTGCTTATGGCAGACACCTGATTTGCCGCAGAGAAGCCCCCTGAACCTCGCCTTGACCTCCAGCTACGTAGCTGGCAGCAGCTTGCTCTATTCGGTCAGCCCCTTTCCACTTTCCCGAGAGTCGCTGGAGGGAGAGGAAATGGCAAATCTGGGAAGGCGATTAACCCTGTGGGAGACCAGTGTTGTCTGGTCACCTGGGCCTTCGTGTCTGGAAGCAGGAAGCTTCTAACATATGACCGTGTAAAACAAACCGGAGGGCTTGGATGAGTGAGAGTGATAGGAGCTCCGATACACTACTTACAACCTGCTATCTTCTAGAACAGTGGTTCTCAATCTTGGAAATGCTGCGACCCTTTAATACAGTTCCTCACGTTGTGGTGACCCCCCCCCAATCATAAAATTACCTTCGTTGCTACCTCTTAACTGTAATTTTGCAACTGTTATGAGTCGTAATGTAACTACTTTTGGAGATAGAAGTTTGTCAAATAGGTCGCGACCTACAAGTTGAGAACCATTGTTCTAAACACTACAAATGAATGGCCCTCTGGCTGAATTTTGGCCTCTAGATAAGGTTAATTTACCAGCACGCTATATTTTTCTAAGTTTGAATATCTTTGATTTATGCACACTTTTTCCAGCCCTGTCTGTCCTGATTTTATTACACCCAGTCTGCAGGTGGTGTGTGTGTGTGTGTGTGTGTGTGTGTGTGTGTGTGTGTGTGTGTGTGTGTCTGTTATCTGTAAACCAGCACCTGAACCCTTTATTTATTTATTGGCTCTATCTGTTATCTTCAGCCCCGGATCCCCATTTTTAGATGTCAGAACCAGGTTTACCATCTGGCCTGTGAAGAGATTTATTTCCTCCTTCCCAAGTGCCAAATCCTACACCTGGCCCCACTGAGAATGATTCTGCTCAGAGACCAACATTCTCACCTGCCAGGGTCACCTTAAATGCAT
The DNA here is from genome assembly GCA_030556225.1 of Cricetiscus sungorus. Classification (NCBI taxonomy): domain Eukaryota; kingdom Metazoa; phylum Chordata; class Mammalia; order Rodentia; family Cricetidae; genus Cricetiscus; species Cricetiscus sungorus. The sequence goes on along the minus strand of JANBXA010000190.1, from coordinate 21,768,779 downwards.
TCCAGGCACAAATCCAGAAGCAGAAGATGCCAACCCATGTCTGATGAGTGTGTTGTATGGGGGTGTGTGTGCATGTGTCCAGCTCATGGGGTCTGAGCCATTTCCCAAGCTTCCAGAGTATCCCAAGCATGTGATACTTAGCTTCACTAATTTCACTTAAAATCGCACTCAATACTTCATTGCTACAACCTCAGCCTACAAAGGAGGGAATAGGAGCTAGAGAGGCAATGCTACCTGTCCAGGGCTGGTTGCTGAAAAATGTCAAAAGCCAGATTGAGCCCTATTCCTGACTCCAAAGGCCAAGATCTTTGGAATTTCCAAAACCTGTATTCTCTGGCTTTGAAGAGAGACAATGAAGAAATATGGATAACAGGCAAATGTAAACAGACATTTGTGCAGTGTCATGGAAACCATAATGGCACTACATACATGCTGATCTGTGTGTGATGACTGGGCCAGTGAGATGGATATACATATGTGCTATGTTTGCATCTGTGCTCATGTATGCTTGTGGTGTTGTCTATATGTGTTGTGTGCAACATGGTCCGGTCTTACATGTGAGAGCTTTCAGGAAACCCTGATGTTGTGACAGTTCAAATGGTCTTACACTCAAGGGTTTTTGGTAAACCCTGATTTTCTAATGGCTCAAAGCTCAGGAATCACAAGTGTGGAATTGAATCAGGAGGATCATGAGGTTGGGGCTAGCCTGTGCTACATAGCAAGACCCCCCAACCTTCTCAGAAAGAAAACAAAAATAAAGAGATGATTTCAAGCTTTGAGAGAAGCAAAAGGATGTGATAGGGAGTCTGAAGGGAATGGGCAATAAGAACATTAAAAGGCGGCCATCGAGCAGCAAGCTGGCTCAGCAGGTGAAGGTGCTTACTGCCACGACTAATGAGCTGAGTCTGATCCCTGGAATTCACATGGTAGAAGCAGAAAGCTCTTGTCTGGTCTCCATGAATGAGCTTCACTATCCCCAAAATGAATAAATGTAAAAAAAAAAGTCATAAAATTTAAAAATAAATTGGCCAGCTCAAGCTCCTCTGAGGTGAGATGGAGCTGACACCTGGACGAAGAGGGTGCTGGGAGGCTGTCTGGAGAGCGTGAAGGTTACAGGTAGGTCTGCCTGTGTGTGCAGTCAGAAGGCTGAGACCTGCCAGGCCTCCCGAGATCCCCTGGAATATCTGCCCTCACCTGGGCTGATCTTGGCTTTCTCTCCCTGTGCCTGCATTCTTTCCTCCTAAGCACCTGCTCTCAACTCCGCTTTGTGGAGATGAAACACGTTCTCTTCTGAGATTTCCTATAGCTCTGAAGCCATGTCTTCTCACTGACTCACCACCGTCGTCCATGTGGCACACTGGAGACTCCTGCTGAGCAGCTAGCTGGGAAGCCGCCTTGTTCCCCTAATGGAGGGTTAGGGGCTGTCCCCATGTCCTTATCATGTCATTTGTCTGCCTCCCCACCCCAGCTCCAGTAATGTGGCTTCAGGGATTTCTCTGGAACTTTATTTTTGTTTTCTCTCTTCCCTATTTATAGCTCTCTCCCCTCCTAACCATCTCTGCATCCATCTGGTTGCCTAGAAACAGGCTCCTGGGCTGAGGGTGGGGGAAGGCCAGGCAGCCCAGGCAGGGGGAAGGAAGAGATGTTACCCACCTCCTGTTCAGCACTGTCCCCAGGCTTCCAAACACCCATTCTGCCCTCTGTCCAGCACCCATGGATGTTTTTGTTAAATGGCAAAACCAAGGGTGAAAAGCAGTAGTAGGCCTCTGTGGAGACCTCCACAGCTTTGAAAGGGCAGGGGGTGGTTTCACTTGGGTCTCTTAATAGCTTACCTTCACAGACACAGGGGCTCATTTTTTTCATATAAGAAAACTGAGGTTTCCAGGAGTAAAGTCTCCAAAAACAAAGCATTCTCCAGGGAAACTCCATGGTCTGGATTTGTCAGTCTTTGAATATTGATCTATGACAATGAAATATTTGAAAGCACAGACAATTCCATGATCCATTAATTACAGAGAAGTATAAAGTTCTAGTAATCTTCCATATACCATTCTCTACGAGCCATGCCTCTCACTACCCTGGCCCTGGCCCGACTATGCTACACCACACTACACTTTTGATGCTCCACTATGCCCACACACACCTTTGGCTAGCGTCACCTTAATGCCCCACCCACCATGTTTCTCCAGGTCCTCTGTTCCGCTGCTCAGTGTTCACCTCCGCAAGCTGGACCAAGCAGGCCTGAGCTTTTGCCTTGCGTGCATCATCTCACCAACTGTGTATATTGGCCAGCTCATAGACGCTCTCAGAACTTTGGTTTACTCAACTCCAAAGTGAGGGTGTTCATTTCCACCCCTAGATGAAAAGGTACTTTACAAAATGCAGAGTGAGACCAGTTAACTGGGAGTGATCAATTAGAATAGCGGATGCTGTCAGTGTTATTTTATTAGGGCTATGATGTGGAGGAAAGGAGCCAAAATGAGCTCAGGGATTAGACAGGGAGCTCCTGGCCCATTTCCAAGACAGTTCCTGGTGGAATAAGGAAGCCCTTTTGATTTGTGCCTTCCTCTTAAATACTCTGTCCCCTCCTGTCCCCCCACCTGCTCCCTATTCCTCCCCAAAACACTAAGGCCCACCCCTACCCTCCAAATAGGCTCTCTGGGCAGAAGGGGGAGGGGCTGCCGAGAAGCAGCTGGGCCATGATTCAGCCTGAGTCACCCATCCAAATCCTGGGCCACCCCAGCCTTCAGCTGCTAGGGGTGGGGCATTACAGGAAGGGGTCTGTGTGGGCATCAGATTGTGAGCTCTCTTTTATTTTATTTTTCCAGTACTGGGCACTGAACCCAGTATGCTAGGCAAGTACCCTACTGCTACGCTGCACCCAGTCAGTTTTTATGTCTACTTCTGGACAGCCAGCTTCTTGCTCAATTGCCCAGGCTAGTCTAGAACTCATTATAATCCAGGCTACCCTCGCGCTCTCAATCCTCCTGGCTCTTGAATGGCTGGGATGACATGCCTGTGCCACCATCCCCTATTAGTTGCACTCAGACCAAGTAAGGACTCTGTGAGTCTTGGGGCGGCATGGTGAGGGCCTGAGAGCAGCACATGTGGGGAGGCCAGAAAGGCCTTGTCAGGGTTAGTTATCCGGGCTAACTAGGGGGAGTGCACATACATGGGGTGCTGCATGTGTACATGTATGACCACACTACAAGCCCTGGCTTTTGCTATTCTGTGTGGCCCTAGTGAACTAATAATTACCCACCTCAGCTGGCTTTCCCTAAGAATTAAATAAGATGAGGTGACAACTGTAGACTGCTTGGGAGCATTACCATCATCACCCGGGGTGGGGGGGGCTCAGTGTGCAGGAGAGCATGGAGCCCAAAGGGCATGCAGTCTGGGACACCACACATACACATACACACACCCCCACACTCACACATGTATCACACACACACCACACATACACATATCACACACTCACCACACACACACATCACACATATACACCACACCACACACATACATACACATATACCACACACACACCACACATACACATACACATACCCCCACACTCACCACACACACACATCACACATATACACCACACCACACACATACATATACATATACCACACACACACCACACATACACATACACATACACATACCCCCACACTCACCACACACACACATCACACATATACACCACACCACACACATACATATACATATACCACACACACACCACACATACACATACACATACACATACCCCCACACTCACCACACACACACATCACACATATACACCACACCACACACATACATATACATATACCACACACACACCACACATACACATGCCACATACCACACACACTCACACACAGAGCACACCATACACACACACACACATATCACACATATACACCACACACACACACATACACACCATATACCACAGATACACACCACACATATACACATACCCCCCCCCACACACACACACACACACACGCAATCCCTGGAGGTTTCAATTTGCTAAAAGCCAAAGTTCAACCTAGATCAGAACCAGTGTACAGGCAAAGGGCAGGAACTATGGATGTTAGTAATTGATCATCTCAAAGCTTTCTCAAAGCCTTTAGCGTCAAGCAAAACTGGAATGAGGTTACCTGGCTAACGCCCAGGAGTGGGCAGTCCTGGGTGTGAAACACGGTTGTGTTTGAAATAGACAGGAACATGATATGGACATGCCAGAGAGGGAGGGAAACATGAGACACACGTTACGTCGCCGGTGAGCGTGTGCATACAGGCACTCAGAATGGCATTGGGGGCTGGCTGCTGTCTCTGCTCTGATACAGTCTGCTTGTCTCCATGGTGCCTGTTGCCACACACGCTCTCTTTTCAAAAAGTCACTGGGATTGTTTATTCCACCCCCAGCCTGGGCATCTGCCAAGGAGCTGCAGGCTCTTGTTTATCTTCTGGTGCATACAAATGTGTATGGCTCCCCAGCGGAGTCCAACCTGAGGCACAAGCACATGTGTGCATGCACAGACGTACATGCCACATGGGTGTGGGTGACCATGTATGTTTAGTATAAGGTGAGCCCAAGTTCTAGGCCTTGGTAGAGTCTCCATAAAGGGACACATATAACTCTCCAGAAAGCTCCAAGTAGGCACGTCATCGATATAGCAACACCTAAAATTACAGAAAAGTAATAGAGTCAGTAGTCAGTCACTTGCCCTGGGTTTGGTCCCCTACATCACCCTATTCCCCAGAATCGATTACTGGATAGTGGTTGGCCAGATCTGGGTCACTACCTACTCCATAGGTGGGTCCAGAAGTAATCCGCTAGGGGAAATGGGGGTACCACAACTAGAAAGGACATCCGTGTGAGACTGCAATTGACAGTGGTGTCCACAAAAGCTGCACCATGCTGCGTACTTGCAGCATACCTCCTAGTATCACCTATGGTGGGTGAGGTTCAGAGACCTCAAACCTAGCAACTGGCAGTGCCAACACTGAGCACACATGGGCTGCTTTCTTGTCTGTCTTCTGTTCCCCGTCTGCTCTAGCAAGTGTTTCATTGTCCAGAAATTTTAAAACACAGTTTCCCCCTCAAAACAGAGAGGAATAAAATACAGTTTTATGAACAAGTTCCTTTGGAACAAAAGCAGTCATAAGGCACAGCAGGAGACACATGGAAAGAGGCCTTGACCATGACCTCATAGCAGACACAGCCAGAGATCTGACCTTAGCCTTCAGATGTGCCCACCAAGAGGACTCTCAAGAGGACTCTCAGCAATCCACTACCCGAGGCTTTATCAAAGGGAAGTGCTCAGACTGCTGGAACCATTTTGCATAGGATTCCTGAGAAGAGACCACAGCGCTATGACTAACCCAGGACAGTCCCTAAGCAACACCTGCCAAATGTCATATGCATACCCCAGGTCCCTCGCCCTTGGCCAGAGGAATTCTGCAGTGTACACTTACTCCACTGTCTGAGACTCCACTGCAGATGTAAGTGCCACTCGTCCACTGTGGCTGCTGTCTTAGTAATCGCCTATTGACTGCTTCCCCTTCCCGGGTCACCTTCTCACTTCCCTGCTGGTGTCCTAGCACCTCACAAATGAGCCACATGACTTTCATAGTCACCGCAGGCTCTCAGAGACACCTAGGAGCCGCATCTCACTCCCCCTCCAGACTCCTGCTCCCCTTGCTGGCATCTTTCCCTTTCCTTCTGCTCTGGGCCCTCCTGTCTCAATATCTCCTCCTGTGGAAGCTGCCACATTCATTTTTATCCTTTCTTTTTTCCTTTTTTTTTTTCTTATGACAGGATTTTATGGAGCCCAAGCTGACCATGAATTCCCGGTCCCCTCTTCCAACCCGAGTACTGGAATTACAGATGTGTGCCACCACATCTCTTCTCTCCCTCAGGGTCCAGACCTCCTGGGAAAGATGTCTCCTTGCTCACTGCCCTCCTTCCTCTGATTTTTGCATCAGCCTGGTGTTCCTTGGGAGGTGCTATGGTTCTCACATTTGCCTGTTCCTTCATTTGCTGACTCCCTCCCCACTCCCATGACCTCCAGCTGTGGTAGCTTCCCCCAACACTCACACAGCATGAGTCCACCATCTGCAAAGTAGAACCTCAGAGGACCAGCAGGGGCCTCTCTCAGCACTCGCCTCGTGGCTAAAGCCAGTCCATTCCCCCCAAGTAAGTAGGAGTCGCCTACTACCCATCCCAGCAAGGGCTTCCAGATCCATTTATCACCAGTCCTCGCCTGAAGCCCTGCCACCACCACTTGGTTCTGCTGCAGCATTATTCTGTCTGTGGGGAGAATTGTTGTCAATCAAAGCTGGTTCTGACACTTTTGGTGTCTTGTGAACCTCCTAAACCTTGGTTGCTTCCTCTGTGTCACAGAGCCAATAATTCCCACCTTGAAGTAATGGTCTGTGAGGGATGAAACGATGAGTTGGAAGAGCGTTTGTAAATTCTGAAGCTAATTAAGTACCCTCTTGGGCAATCGGAAAACCATTTTCAGCACCAGTAACAGGAGAGCGACTCTGCGCTGTCCGTGGTCCTGAAACGATCCTGGGCTCGTATTCCAAACGAAGAGGTCTGTATCATGAATTTCACTGTTTTGAGATTTTGGGACACAAGAGTCTCGCTGTTTTACTAGGTCAGTCTTACCCGGGCTTATCTAGTATTCACTTTGTAGCGCAGGCTGGCTCAGAAGTCAGGGTTAGTGACCTGACATACACTTCTGAGTGCTGGGTTAGAGGCAGTATCCCGACCCCTAGGTTTTCCTGTGGCTTTTAAATCCTCCCTTGCCATCTAGACTTTCTTACTATTTGAAGTTAAGGTGATCAGATGAGTAGTGGTTCCTAAGACATAAGCCTAAGTGTGGAGCTGCAAGAAGTGACCTGTATGAGTTTGCAACCCCAATTCGACCTGCTAAGGAACGGTGTTTGGAAAATGTGGATAGAATATTCCCTCGCTTCTGAGTGACTGCATATGAAGTTATTGACATCTATACATCAATGTTTAGGTCCGTATCCCTGACTAAGAGTTTCATTTGCCTTCATTATTATTTTAGCAGGTGGCTTTCACAGTTGAGGCACAAGGATCTCTTATCACTTCCAAGACAATCAGAGTTCTCATCTGAGAAGTGCAAGGTCCCACTCCTCTCCTCAGATGTAAAGGGAACTGGACAGTGAATTCTCACACCTTCCGCAGGTGACTCAAGTGGAAGTCCTGGACGTCAACACCAGACACTTTCTTTTCTACGACCACTCTGAGCAGATTTAATGCGAGTCCCATTTTACAGACCTAGAAACTGATGCTCAAAGAGGTGAGATGGATTGTTGGAGGGTATCCAGGGGAGGACCGGGCTTACCCTGACCAGAAGTGGGCGGACTCCCCGTCGGGGAGGATGCCGCCGGGAGGATGCGGGGAGCCTCCCAGCCCAGGGCGGCCACTCGCCGGAGCGTGGGCAGCAGCTAGACAAAGGGCCGGGGGAGGGGCGGGAGGGGGGAAGCAGAGGCCGGAAGTGCGGCCAAAGAGGAAGCGGGAAATTTCCTCGCCTAGCCAGCTGGCAGATCGGGACGACCCGGGTTCCGGTGTCTCCGCCGCCCGTGAGCCCGCGGTGCTCCCAGCGGAGCAGCGGGCGGGCGCGCGGCCCCCGGGCCCGGGCGGCGTCTGCCGGCCCTCGCGCGCCCCCGCGGCGCCCCCTCCCGGCTCTCCAGTGCGCCCAGCGCGCATGCCCGGGGCGGGGCGCCCAGCCGACAGGGGACAGCGCGGAGTCGGGTCCGCCCGCCAGCGCGGCCGGGAGCACCGGGGTGGTCTGCGCGGCGCGAACCGGAGCTGCGCGCAGAGGGCGCAGGTAAGCGGCGGGCGCGCGTGGGGCGGCTGGGCGCGCGGGCTGGGGCCGCTGTCCAGGGTCCTGGACCGCGCGGGGCTCGGGCTGAGGGGCGGGGGCGGCGGGGCGGGACGCGGTGGGGCGGGGCCCCGGTGCACTGCCCCGGCCTGTGGTGTGGGCAGGCCGCCCCGCGTCCAGTCCCGCTGCCCGCCGCTTTGTTCCGCACCGCGATGCAGGAGGGGGCGATTCCCGCCACCGGGGGGAGGGGCTGATCTCATTGATTCATGCCACTCGTCACACACCCAGTATGGCACACGCTCCTGGACGTGGTCACACACCGCGATCATGCCTGGGAATGAGGCATTTTTGGACGAGGCCACAGGTACACACACACACACACAACCATGGCCCTTGGTCACTCCATCAGACACTCACATCCGGCCACCTGTACACCCAGTGCACCCAGTGGGGGCTGCTCACTCACAGCATCCATCCTGAATCAAGTCAGCGTTACTCTCATCACTCCAGCCGCCCTGCTCTGGCCAGCTTGTGCGTATGCCCCTTGTGAACCCTACACCCTGGAGTAGGCTGTGACCCTTTTGCACACACTTGCTTTGTCTCTTAGCGTGCTGCTCTCCTTCAACCCACACTAGCACAACTCTGCACACCCTTGAACGCCCGTCCATTCTTGCCCTTCTATGGATTGGTGGGTGGAAAAATGGACAGATGGTCTGGGGAATGTTTCTCAAAGAAGGTATTTTGTTATTATAGAGTCCTTCACCTGTGGTAGCTTGTTGCTGTGAGGGTTCTAGATGAGGGCACAAGTGGCAGAAGGCTGGGATTTTCAGTAGCACTCCCAGGCATACACAAGCCTTTGTCAGTCTTGTTAGCATAGCAGGAGATGTTTGCAGGTGCCTGGCAGCTCTGGCCCTGACTGGGGGTGTAGAGATGACTCCAGACTGGCAAGAAATCCTAGAGGGAAGAGAAAAGCCACACTAGCCATGTATCTGCATTCGCAGGATCGCCTTGCCAGTGAGCCAAACACAAGGGCCTGTGCACACACTCAGGCTAGCTCTCCCAAGGTGAAACGGTAAAGCCGTGTAATGACAGATGCACACACCCACAGGGTCCCAGCGGCCCCCACAAGGCATAAATGCATACCAAGCTCTTCTTAACTGGGACACAGGAGCCAGGTCCTGGGCCCAGCTGGCCTGAGCTGGTGCAGTCCGCCCTAAACAGTCACTTGCCCATTTGCATACCAGATGAGTTGGCCCATTCACTTGCCCAGTCATTTCAGCCCACTGTCTCTACTGGACCACACACACCTCCTTATGCAGCCATGTGCCCAAAGGTGTGCATATTCCGGAAGGCACTGTGTAGATGCAGGGACACTGGCTTCCTCTATGCATGCTTACTGGTACTGCTGCCTGTGAGGCCCATAGGATTTGAAGGATCTTTGGCCTAGGCCAAAAACAAAGGGCCTTTAAGAGCCAGTGTTTGGGCTTGAGTTCAGATCTCTAGAACCCCTGTAAAGGTACTCCCAGTGGTATGTGTCCCTGTAATCCCAGGGCTCCAACTGTGAGATGGGGGAAAGGAGAATCCATAGAAGCTGAAGGTGTGCAACAAGAAGACATTGGCAGTGAAGAACTGGCACTCGAGGTAGTCCTCTGACTTCTACGTCTGCATGAGAATGCCCACATTCACGCGCGCACACAAACACACACACACACATACACACACACAGACACACACACAGACACACACTTACACACATACACACACTCATATACACTCACACACACTCACACACACTCACACACACATACACACACTCATATACACTCACACACACACACAGACATACACACACATACACACACAGACATACACACACACAGACATACACACACACATACACACACACTCACACACACATACACACACTCATATACACTCTCACACACACAGACACACACACACTCATACACACTCACACACACAGACAGACATACACACACACACACAGAGACACACACACACAGAGACATACACACACATATACACACATGCTCACACACACAGACATACACACACACACTCATACCCACTCACACACACACACACACACACACACATACACACAAAGAGAGAGAGAGAGAGACAGAGAGAAAAGAGCCTGCATTAGTGTCTGGATGTTGACTGACAGGCAGGGAAGAGTTCAGGCTTTGAACTCAGACACATCTAATTGTGAACCTCAGTGTTCCTCCCTTCAGACTTCACTGTCCTCATCTACAGTGAGAAATGATTCCCATTGTGGAATCGTTGTGGGGTCTAATGACAGAATGAGGCTGAGGGTGCGGGTCCAGGGCTCAGCTGCAGTGGGACAGTGATAGAGGTGCTTTCTAGTGGTAGGGCAGAGAGAGAGGAAGCCTAGGCTGCCTTAGAGGAGTGGCTGGAAGCTACTGAGACTTCCTCTCAAGCTAGGAAGGACCCCCCAGATCTGTGAGCAGCAGACCTTTTAGAATTTTTCTCTGGGCCATTGGTATGGGAGACTAAGGCTCCCAGAGTGGGAAACCCCACACAAAGTCACAGAACAAGTTAGTGACCCACATCTAGCCAAGCTGCCTGTTCCCTGTACTGGGCCCAATTCCATCTCAGATGCTGAGAATCTGGATCTGGGAACTGGGATGCCAGCCTCTTCGTGGAAGGCATTGCAGAAGGGCATGGTAACATCCGGCTTTGCCTGCCTGTTGGACTTTCCACTTGCTTCTTGGAAAACAGGAGCATGTCGCCTGCCTGACAGGTGTATGAACTCTGTAAGCACGTGAACAAAGTCACTTCCTGCTTTTATTGGCATGTGAGTAACATGCCAAAACTTAGACGCTACAGGGCAGGAAGGTAACATACATGAGGATCTGATGATAAGGAAAAAAATCCAAACTCAGTGATGAGTGGCAGTGGACAGTTAGCCTTAGTGTCCAGGGCACCATAGAGAGGGTTGGGGTCGTAGCTGCTTGCCTCCCTCAGGCCACCCTTCTCAGCTCCAGCTGGCTGCTGCTCTGCAGGAAACACACTCAGCTTGCCAAATTTCAGTTTACCAGAATAACCTGGACATCTGATCTCCGCATGAACTCTTTCAATGTTTAGATGTTGGCCACTTTGCTCCTTTATTTAAAATTGACTTAAGGAGCTAGAGAGGCATGATCTCCTCTACCCAATTAAAAAAAAAAAAAAAAGCCCTGGAGAGACAGAGGCAGGGATGTCCCTGGGCCTCACTGGCCAGCCAGCCTAGCCTAATGGGTGAGCCCCAAATTCCAGTGAGAGATCACATCCCCAAAATCAAAGTGGACAGCTTCTGATGAACACAAGCCAAGGTTGACCTTTTGATACACACACACACACACACACACACACACACACACACACACACACAACCACACACAAAACCACACACACACACACACAAAACCACACACACACACACACAAAACCACACACACACACACACACAAAACCACACACACACACAAAACCACACACACAACCACACACACACAACCACACACACACACACAAAACCACACACACACACACACACACAAACCACACACACAACTACACACACACACACACACACACAAAACCACACACACAAAACCACACACAAAACCACACACACACACACAAAACCACACACACACACACACAAAACCACACACACACACACACACAAAACCACACACACACACACACACACACAAAACCACACACACACAAAACCACACACACAACCACACACACACAACCACACACACACACACAAAACCACACACACACACACACACACACAAACCACACACACAACTACACACACACACACACACACACAAAACCACACACACACACACTGATTTAAAAAAATAATGTGTTAGCATTCTAGGCCAAATAAGAATCTCATAAAACCAGATTTTGCTGAATTTTGTTTCTGTTGCAACCATTTCAGACTCGGCCCCCCACCCCCGCCCCCTCCTGGGAGCACAGCTGGGCTCTGACAGGCTGAGTAGATAAAAACAGGCTTTCCATGTACACAGCCTGGCCCTAATGTGAGCAGAACCATGCACACCCCTCATCTACTCTAATTCTCACAACAGGCTTGGTGGGGAGGGCGGCAGTGAGTTGCTTTGGGGTGGGGTTAGTGAGAAGGGCTCAGAGCTGCTGGATGGTGAGCTGTCTGCTCTTTCTGCCCAGGAGCTGGTGTGGAGAGACCCCTGTGGTGGCTGGGTCACCAGTGTGAAATAAAGGGCAGTGGGGGCTAGGGCACCCCTCCCAAGCCCTTTCTGACCTTCGCGGGCTGTACTTCCCTCCCTTCATGTGTAATCGCTGGGTAATTGTCAAATTCCTATGTTTCATGGGAGGAAACAGGGACGCTTAGCAAACAGATCTTGGTTCTCACTGCCCATCTGCCCAGACACTAAGGGTTACAACATCCCTTTCCACAGCCCCAAGGACAAGATAGGTCTCAAAATCGACCTGCACATTTGTTTTGTTTGGCCTTCATGGTATGCAAAAAAAAAAAAAAAAAAAATGAGCCAATATTTAAAATATAAAAAAACAATCCATATGTGTGACTTTGCTTAGTGAATTAAGGGCCTGGCCCCAGAGCAGTCACACACACACACTTCCTGTTTGAAACACTCCGGTGTTTGCTCAGTACCCTTAGGATAAGTCCTCACCACTCGCCCAAGGCACATGCTTGGCTGCCACTGCCTCTCCCTCTCATCCCCTCCCTCTCTGATTCCAGCTCTACCCCAGCCTTACTGGCCTCTTCGTGGCTGGCTCAGATGTTAACCTCCTCAGAGGGGCCTTTCTGGACCACGTGTCCAGACCAGCTGCCCAATCCTTTGTCCTCACAGCATCTCATATCAGAAATGACATCATTTATTTACTACTAGCTTATTACCCTCTCCTCAATCTTACCCATATCTGGAGGTCAGGGACCACACGTCCTACACTGCTTATTCCCAACACATGGAATGTGCACAGGTGTCTGGTAAGGGGTGCATTAGTGGGCGCATTCTCATTTGCCACAGCGACTGGAACTGGGTGCTGCTACCTCTTTCTAAGGCCCAGTAGTCTCTATTTGTGTCACAGTCCCCACCATGACTCCCTCCAGTGTCCCTCACTTGAGGGCTTTGGGGACGTCAGTCACCTCCCTTGCTCTACTCCAGTATTACCATCAGTGGACAAAGTAAATGAAGACAGACACATCCCTGCAGACTAGAGTTCGTCCACAGCCTCATGTGCATGCTGATGAAAACTAGATCCAGGAATTCAACCAGAACCCTGTCCCACTTGACTCTTGCACACGCCCCATAAATCGAAAAGGCACCCAGTCCAGCCATCCAAAACCAAGGGCCCTATAGTCCTCAGCAAGACTGCCCTGCTGTGTCCATCCTTGTGATGACCTCTATCACCCCAAGCCTCGGACTTGAGATTTAGGGAATCCAGTGGTGAACAGTACCAGCTGAGACCCATCAGATCAGAAAGGAAGCTGGTAGGCAAAGAAGGCTTCCTGGAAGAGGAAACATTTAAGCTGAAAACTAAAACTTTAAAGAAGACACAGTCTGTCTAGGTTGGGAAGATTCCTACAGCAGAGGATGTGTGGAGGCTGAGAGGGGAGGGAATGCCAAGCCATGGCTATGCACAAAGCAGTAAGCAGTCGTGTGTGTGTGTGTGTGTGTGTGTGTGTGTGTGTGTGTGTGTGTGTGTGCACGTGCGCGCGCGCCTGTGCTTGGATATGAGAGTAAATAATGAAAGATAAATACCAACAAAGAAAGGCAGTGAATATATAGGGCTTAGATGTGATTAAGGAGATGTGCACCCTTCCACAGAAGCAGTAAAGGTTTCTTTCTTTCTTTGGTTTTTCGAAACAGGGTTTCTCTGTGGCTTTGGAGGCTGTCCTGGAACTCACTCTTGTAGACCAGGCTGGTCTCGAACTCACAGAGATCTGCCTGCCTCTCACTAAAGGTTTCTTAAGAGTTCCTGTTTTTCAATAAGGTACAGCCATGCAAAGTAGAGTGAGAGCTCCCGCCACCTCCTAAAGTTCAGCACAAGATTCTGTCAGCTGTTTGTGGTGTGCTCGTATTAAGCAACCTGCGGTGTGGCCAGTCCTAGAGACACACAAAGTGTGTGATGCTCTGGGATCACACCTGACAGTGGCAATAAATGGCTGGGTCACTGGTTTAGGGGATCTACAGTATGAAGCTGTTACTTTGTTGTTTTCTTGTAGTGGGGGGATGGAACCCAGGGTCCTACAACACACAAGGCGATCACTCTACCACTGAGCCACATTCACAGCTCTTTATTGTTATTTAGGGTGAACTCCTTCTTGTTTATTTTTTAAGTTGCTATAGGGCTGGAGCAATGAGTCATTGGTTAGGAACACTTACTGCTCTTGCAAAGGATGTCTATTCGGTTCCCAGCATCACCTGTAATCCCAGCCTACGGCCTTCTCTGGCTTCTGCACATATGTACATATGCAGACAAACAACATGCATGTATTTTAAAATAAGTATGCTTTACTAATTTTTATTTTATTTGCATTGGTGCTTTGCCGGCATGTATGTCTGTGTGGTGGTGTCAAGGTTTTGGAGTTATAGACAGTTGTTAGCTGCTGTGTGGGTGCTGCAAATTGAACGTGGGACCTCTGGAGGAGCAGCCAGTGCTCTTAACCACAGAGCCATCTCTCCAGCCTAAAATGAGTATTTTCAATTGACTATGGACAGTAGCATCCCAAGTTTACAGAAGCCACAGGGAGTGGCTGACCCATACTGTTTAGCATTGTACTAAGCACACGTGATGATAGTCAAGCAACCACAAGGTTACTATAGTACATGTTTCTCAGAACGCACATCCACAGTTACAGCACACGTGCTGTGTTCACCTGCAACCCAAATTCAGACACCACAGAGGGCACGCAAGAGAAAAACAGCTCTTACTTTAAAGAGGCCATCACAATGAAAGTTTCATGAGATTTTATCTTGGAATTCCCTGCCTATAAATAATCCCAGGGACACGAACATGTCACTCCTTGGCCACACTCACAGAACCCTGGCGGTCATGCTGCCCCTGTCCTGACATGCCTTTGCTCCTCAGGCTATCTTGAGCATCTCCCCTCATCACCCTGCGTGTTTCCGTGGCTGTGCGGAGGTCCATGCGGACGTCTCCATCATTCCCTGATTCCCTGAACACTGCCGATGTCCTGTTGCGGCAGGTCTCCCTGCCGGCCTCCCGGTCCTGCCGCCATTGTCCTGCAACCATGTGTGCCCCAAATAACACTCAGAGACTCTGTATTTGATACAATCCTGTTGGCCAGTTACCATTACTGTTTATGGGCTAGCTCTGTCTTAATTATTAACCCATTTCTACTTATCTAAGTATTTCCACGTGGTTGTCTTAACAGGGAGCCTCGCGGCAGGCGTCCTGCTCCTTCCCCGGGCTACATCTTGACTCCACCTACTACTTCCTCTTCCTCCTCCTAGTCTCCTAGCCCCACCTATCTAGTTTTCTATTGGCCACAGGGCTTTATTAACAGTATGAGAAACATATATACAGAATCACATCTCCCATCAATGTCCTCACCACCAGGGGTTCTCATGTACCCTGATGTACCATTCTGTGTCTGCTCAACACCCCTGGAAGGAGACTGCTGGCCTAAACACTGTGTGTCTTACAAACATATGTAGAGACTGGCAAATACCCTTCCTGACTGATTTGATTTCCCGACAAGGATAAGGAGAGTCTGGGTCTAGGAGCAGCATCACTGGATGTTAGGATCATTCTGTCTTTCACTTAACTAATATGTACTGGGAATTTACTTCCTGTCTGCATGCCAGTTGTTCTTGACTCTGATGTGTGGATGAGAATAAAGGCCCATTGCTTAGAAGTGTGTGTGTGTCTGTGTGTGTGTGTGTGTGTGTGTGTGTGTGTGTGTGTGTGTGTGTGCACTTGTGTGCCCATGCTCATGCACGCTAGTGTATGTGTTATGATTTGCTTTGAGACCAGGTCTTGCTATGTAGCCCAGGGTGACCTCCAGTTCAAGCCCCTGCTTTTGTCACCAAACTCCAGGATTACAGATGTGTTACGCCGTGGAGCTAGCATTCAATGGACACATATCTATAACACATCAGACAGTAACAAGTAGTCTAGATTTTAAATTTTCAGTAAAACAAAGCTGGGTGTGGTGCCTTTAATCCCAGACTGAGGAAGGGAAGACAGGCAGATATCTGAGAATTAGAGGCCTACATAGAGAGTTCCAAGCCAGCCACACTGTCTACACCGTGAGACTGTCTGTGTATATGGATAGAGAGCAATAGCCAGCATTGGAGGTGGCTGTTTTATGCAGGATGGTCCAGGAAAGACCCCAGACAATAGACCATGCAGGGAAATGGTCAGTGCAAAGGCCCTGAGGGCACTGGGTGGGTATTTGGGGAACCATGAGGTAGAGCCCCACTGAAGTTAAAATCACGCACAGAGTGGGAAAGCTAAGAGGAAGGGCCAAAGGAGTCAACTGAACCAGCCACACAGGATCTCACGAATCACTGTATTTGCTGCTTGTTCGCATCAGCTGGCGAGATGCTGAGTGGTTCTGAGCAGAAAGACGTGCTCTGCTTGGGGTTTAAGCTTCCTCTGGCAGCTTTTAAGAATAAACTGGGTAGGGGAAGGAAAAGCAAGGGCAATCTAGTGCAGAGTGGTGAAGCATGAGGCCCAGGGTAAAAGCCAGATTCTGGGGATGTTTTGAAGGCAGATTCATTCTATTTTGCCTATAGGTGGTTCATGGCATATGACAGCAAAGAGAGATTCTAGAGCAGTGGTTCTCAACCTTCCTAATGCTGCGACCCTTTAATACAGTTCCTCATGCTGTGGAGACCCCCAACCACACAATTATTTTTGTTGCTGCTTCACAACTGTGATTTGCTACTGTTATGAATCGTAATGTAAATATCTGATATACAGGATATTTGACAGGCAACCCGAAGGAGTCTCTCCCCACTGGTTGAGACCTGCTGCTCTAGAGATTCTGGCCTGCTCATGGGTGAGATGGTCTGGGGCAGGTAAGAAGCACCCACCATCTCTGCTCATTCTGGACGCTGCATAAGTAATGAGTTTCTCTGAGGTCCATCTGCCTGCCAGACCCCCTTCCCAAATGCTCCAGGCATCACAAACTTGTCTCATCCCAAACAGTCTCCCCAGATCTCCAGCCCAGCACTGTTGCCCAGCAATCCCCACCCCAACCTGTATTCTGCAGACCACGCCCACACCACTCATGACGACCAATTGGCTTCGCTGGTTCTTCAGATCTCATTTCTGCCTGAAGGACCTTCAGGGTGCTGTCTCCCACCGAGAT
This sequence comes from Cricetiscus sungorus, assembly GCA_030556225.1. Taxonomy (NCBI): domain Eukaryota; kingdom Metazoa; phylum Chordata; class Mammalia; order Rodentia; family Cricetidae; genus Cricetiscus; species Cricetiscus sungorus. Next base: position 21,751,511 of record JANBXA010000190.1, on the reverse strand, counting down.
CCCTCACGAAGCTGCCCAGCTGCCCAGGGTGCACTGCATAGAGGGGCTATGCGCATGCGTGAAGATCACTTGAGAGAGAGGCTGACTGACTTCCTCAGCCCAACTGCCACACCACCTCAGAGCATGTGACTATGTCCTCTCCTTGACAGCCCATTCACAGTTCCCCAGGCCTACACAGACATAAACTGGTGGCCTACAGACATGTTTGCTTTGGCCCACATAGTGTTTGGGTTTTTATTTAAGTCTTGAATTAGTTAGCATATTTTACATCAATGTCTGGATTTCTCGTTTTCCTAAGATACTAGGAGAGCTAGAGCTCCCAGGTTGCATTTCTCCAGGACAGCCTTTGGCCCCTCTTTGAAGAGCCATGCACTCTACAATTTGCCATAGTTGCACTTAGCTCCTATGTTTGTATGCAACCTGCTCCCTTCCCTTAAATGACCCATCTAGACCAGTGACGTCAAAGTTTTCAGTCACTGGCCTTGAAGACAAATCCATCAGTTTTGGAAGCCTGTTGCATGAGGTGAGGCTGACAAAGGTGAGGAAATAGTAGTCAAGTGAAAGGCCAAATTGGGAGGGTGAGGGGGTGAAAGAAAGGAAGGAAGGAAGGAAGGAAGGAAGGAAGGAAGGAAGGAAGGAAGAAAGGAAGGAAGGAAAGAAGGAAGGAAAGAAGGAAGGAAGAAAGGAAGGAAGAAAGGAAGGAAGGAAGGAAGGTCAAATTGGAGCCAAGCTGTGAAGGGTCAGTCAGTCTGTCTGTTTGTCTGTCTGTTTGTCTATCTTTGTCTGTCTGTCTGTGTTGTTGAGGCTTGGTCTTTCTGTGTAGCCCAGCTTGGCCTCAAACTAGAAATTCTCCTGCCATAGTATCCCAAGTGCTGGGAGGGTTGGCTTCTTAGATAACTACTGGGTGTGATGATGAAGGCAGTGATAGGGTTGGGTTTGTGCTTTTAGCTGAGGTCTTCTTGGCAAGAGACTACACAGAGACAGAGAGGCCGATGAGGAGCCGTTGCCTCCTAAGCCTGTGCCTGTGCTCTTTGTTTCAGATGCAGACAGCTGTCTTGAGGGCAAACATGGCTGTGAAGATAGATGCATAGTACTGAAGACCCAGCCTGGCTCCCGCAGCTTCAGAAGGACTCCAGCCCCTCAAGACCCCTCTGCTCCCCACAGGATGGGAGCCTGGGCACCGGGGGCCCGGTCATGAGGGACTGCTGCTCGTCCCCAAAGGCCATCCCTGCACCCCCAAGGCATACCCTTGACCACAGCCCAGGCATGGACTCCAGACACAGCGGTCCCAGCGGTGGGGAAGGGGCCTCCTGCTCTGAGGGCCCTGCTGGGAGCTTAGCCTGCCCCTCTCCTACCTGCAACCCTCCCCCAGACACATTGAGAGGACTTGGAGCCTTGATCACAGGCGTCTCTGAAAAGGCTTTGCTAGGGGAGCCAGAGTCTGCGTCCTCAGCAGGAGCTCCTCCTACAGCCCCAGAGAACAGGAATCCTGTGCGGTTGGAAAAGATGGAGGCCAACTCCTTGAAGCAGGCAGATTTTACTTCCGCAGGAAAGGAAGAGGCTGGGCCCTTGAGGAAGGAAGAGTCCGAATTGATGGCAAAGGCAGAGTCTGCAACCTGTGGAAGTGGGGAGCCTGGGGCTGTTGGAAGGATGGATTGCACAGCTCCCAGGAAGGAGGATTCCGGGTCTTTGGGAAGAGGAGAGCCAATGTGCTCCAGCAAGGTGGATACAGCAACTACAGAGGGGGGAAACCCTGGGTCTTTAGGAAAGGGAGAGCCTATATCCTCAGGCAAAGTGGATCCAAGAAAGGAGGACCCCACTTATTCCACGTATTCCGGAAGAGAAAACCCTGGATCTGCAGGAAAGGGAGATCGTGTGTCTTTGGGGGGCAAAGATATGGAACCACCAGAAAAGACAGACCCTGCATCCACAAAAGAGACAGATCCTGGGTTCTCGGGAAAGCTAACGCCAGGTTCATCAAGCAAGGCAGAACTTGGATCCTCAGAAACAGTGGCTCCTGGAACCAAAAAGGTGAATCCTGTACACTTGGGGATGGTGGATCCTGCAGCGGTGGGAAATACAGAAACTTTGTCCTCAGCAAAAGAGGGCCCTCCTTCCTCAGGAGAGGGGGGGCCTGTGTCTGCGAGAATGGCAGAGACTAAAGTGTCTGCAGGACAGCCGGAAGGGGTGTTACCAGCAAAGACAGAGCCGGCGTCTGTGAGCAGCACAGGACCTTCCGGCAGCGTGGACCCAGACTCCTTAAGAAATGTGGAGCTCGTGTCCCCAGTGAAGCCAGAACTCTTGTCTTCTGGGCAGGCAGAACGTGTGTCACTGGTAAAGACAGAACCCCTATCCTCAAGAAGAGAGGACCCACGAGCTTCTGGAAGGGTGGCTCACACAACTGTCACGGGAAACATAAAAACATCGCAAAAAGGGAATCCTGAGTCTTTAGGAAAGACAGACCCTGTGTCTTCCAATTCAGGAGATGCCAAGCCTCTGGGGACACGGGGTTCTGTGTCTGCCTCAAAAGCTGAAGCAGTGACAGAGGAGAAAGGAGACCCACAGTCCTCGGAGAAGGCAGGACCCACGGCCTCGGAGAAGACTGATTCCCTCCCATTCCGCAAGGCAGACTCTGCAAGCCAGGGAAAGGCAGAAACTGTTCCCTTTGAAGACGTGGGCTCCACGGCGTTAGGAAAACGAGCTTTGGTGTCCCCAGGGAAGGTGGATCTCATGGCCTCAGAGAGAGCAGAAGGCATTCCAGAGACCAAGGCTCCAGAAAAGAGGAATCCTGCGAATTCCACCAGTGCCTCAGGGAGTGCTGAACCCAAGTCTGGGGTCAAGGTGGTAACCCCGCTGCCAGGCGCCTCATCCCCGGGAAAGGTGGAGGCGCCATCTTTGCAAAAGGAGCAGCCACAGTTGTCTGGGAAAGTGGATCCCTCAGGAAAAGTGGACCCCACTGTGTCTGTGGAGCCTGTGTCACTGGGGAAGGCTGACTCGGCATCTCCATCTCCTAGAAAAGCAGAGTCTCAAGCGTGGGCAGAGACTGCCCCTCCGTCTCTGGAGAAGGCCGAGTCCTCCTTCGGGCAATCAGATGCCACACCCTGCAGCTCAGCCCGGCCCCTGGGAGATGCCAGGAGCAGCGGGGCCCGAGCAGAGCCAGAGCCCTCTGCCAGCACCAGCCAGAAAGACCTCGCGGCAGCTGCGGCTCCGAAGAGTCCCCGCGCGGAGGGTACGGCGCCCCCGCCAGGGCCACGGACTCGCGACAACTTCACCAAGGCGCCGTCGTGGGACGCGGGAGCGCCGCCACCCCGCGAGGACGCGGGCACGCAGGCGGGCGCGCAGGCTTGCGTCTCGGTGGCGGTGAGCCCCATGTCACCGCAGGACGGCGCGGCCGGCCCGGCCTTCAGCTTCCAGGCGGCAGCGCGCGCTCCCAGCCCCGCGCCCGCGCCGCCATCGCGCCGGGACGCGGGCCTGCAGGTGTCGCTGGGAGCCGCCGAGACGCGCTCGGTGGCCACCGGGCCCATGACTCCGCAGGCCGCGGCTCCGCCCGCCGCGCCCCCCGTCTTCCCCGAGGTGCGGGTGCGGCCCGGCTCGGTGTTGGCGGCCGCCATGGCACCCCAGGAGGCGGCCGAGCCGGTGCGCGAAGTGAGCTGGGACGAGAAGGGCATGACGTGGGAGGTGTACGGTGCCTCCATGGAAGTGGAAGTGCTGGGCATGGCCATCCAGAAGCATTTGGAGCGCCAGATAGAGGAGCACGGCCGCCAAGGGGCGCCGGCGCCGCCGCCCGCCGTCCGCGCGGGCCCAGGCCGTGCAGGATCCGTGCGCACCGCGCCTGCCGACGGCGCCGCCAAGCGTCCGCCCGGCCTCTTCCGCGCGCTGCTGCAAAGTGTGCGCCGGCCGCGATGCTGCTCGCGGGCGGGTCCCACAGCCGAGTGATCGATCTGTCCCCATTTTTGTAGGCCCGGGTTTCCAACCTTCTCAGGCTCCCTTCTTGATATCAAGCCCTTGAAAGCTACGCCCCACCCCCAGCCCCGCGTGCGTCAGGCCTCCGAGGAGTGGGCAGCCTTTAGGGGCTCCTTTCCAGTCCCTCCTTTCCCAAACACCGACGAAAACCCCTTACCCAGCCCCTCCGTGGGCATGAGCCCACACACCCAGCCCTGGCAACCCTACTCCGGTGCCCTCACAGCCTTTCGCTCCACTCCCTTAGATAGGACTGGGAGAGCACAGCTGCCTGCTCGCATCCCTCCATCCTCGAGCTGAGGCGGGCTCCGGAGATGGCCAGACTGATGCTCTGGGGCCTCCCGTGGGCCCAGGTCCCCAGAACGGGGAAAGACTGCATGCAGATTTCTAGGAGTTCTTCCCGTGTGCCAGGATCGGTGTGAGAGGCCACCAGAAAGGCAGACTCTGAATGGGAGGCTGGGGGTGGGGGGCCAGTGAGTCTCTGAGCGGTGAGGGCTCTCCACATGGTGCTGGCCTCGCGGCCAGGGTGTCTCTTGCATGCTGTTGGTAATCCTACCCCTCTCCTGTCTCTCCCCACCTAGCCCAGTGCCCTAGTCCCTGTCTCTCCCCACCTAGCCTGTGCCCTAGTCCCTGTCTCTCCCCACCTAGCCTGTGCCCTAGTCCCTGTCTCTCCCCACCTAGCCAGTGCTCTAGTCCCTGTCTCTCCCCACCTAGCCTGTGCCCTAGTCCCTGTCTCTCCCCACCTAGCCTGTGCCCTAGTCCTATTTCCTCTCCTACCCAGTCACTATGCACATGTCCCATAGAAGCCAAAGGCTAGGAGTGCCCTGGGGCTCAGCTGAGAAGAGACAGTCGTGGAAGGTGTCAGGCCATTGGCCGCTGGGTGACAGCCGGTCTTGGGTACTGGGAACAGGGTGGAGAGCTCATTTGACATCCACAGTCGTCTTTTAAAGGTTCCCCTCTTATCCCCCATCTTCCCTACACACACAAACGATGCTGTGAGCCCGACAAATTCCTTGTACTCACTCAGTGCCCTGGTCCCTTCCCCTCTAGCCTCAGTTTTTGGCTACTAACTGTCACAGTATACATTGGTAATAAAACCTCTCCCCAACTCTTGTCTATGATTGAAAGGCCATATATTATATTTAGGGGAAGGTAGGCAGTACAGATTGCACTTGAAGAATGCAGGACTCCAGGGCTCCATCACAGATCCGTGGTGTCCAGGCCAGGGTTGGTAAAGGACACGTTCCTCTGCTGCGGTCCATTTGTGCCCACATGCCTTCCCGAGAGCACTGCACTCAGGGGCTCTGGGTCCGGTTCAGGAGAGTCCTGTGGAAGTGGCTTCTGGAGAGACAAGGAGGGAAGGGTGAATGAAGGTGAGCCTGGAACAACCTGGGCCTTCACAATCAGTACCAATGGCTCCTGGGCTGGACTTTCTCACCCTCACTCCTGTTGGGGTCGCTGTCTCCCTGTCATACCTCAGAAACAGCCATGGCCAGGTGGGGTGGCCTTCGGCCTTTGCCTGACCCCAAGAGAGTAAGCAGTATTCTAGCATTCTGCCCCATCTTAGGCTGAAGAGCAACTTGGTCACTTTCCTGCCTCCTGTACCCCAGAGCAAGCTGTGCTGGGCAAGGTCGGTAAATTCCCTGACAGAGCCACAGACGCCCTGTTAAGGGAGGTAGAGCTAAGGGGCAGAGCAGGAACTGGTCAACCATTCTTGTGGATGTCCACGGTAAAATAGAATCGGCTTGAGTTTGCCGTCTCCATCTTTTTCATAAATGTCACCCAGGATATACCTGTACCTTGTCACGACACTCACACTCTGCTGTCCTTCCTCTTGCCCTCCCCATGTGATGTCACGTGCAGCCCCACACTCCTCACACACACATGCCTTCCTGTGGGCGGGGGCTACTTGCTCTGCTGCAGCCAGCCACTCCCCTTCCTCCACGAGGCCAGAGCCCCAAGTCACCCCCGCCTTTCCCTGGATACTGCAAGGCTTTCCAGCCTGGGGATGTTACCATCCCTGGTAAACAGTGGAGCATGCAAGCAAGATTTGGGAGGGTTAGTCAGTCTGTGCTTACAGGCCCCGAGCCAAAAGCAACGGACCAGCGCTAGGTAATGTAACCGAGCACCTAAGTTGGGAGTCTTGACGTCTGAGCTGATTTACCCTGCAGGCTGCCAGGCCTTAAGCCAGCCAGCACTCCCTGAGCTTCTGTGCCCCTGTTGTGACTGACATGGGGATTGGGAGGTGTCCGGGCTACCTACTCACACCTTGTACACAGGGTTTATGGCGCCCTTGTAGGTCATGGTACTCGGGGATTGCTAGGAAAAAACCTCTGTCTGTCCCTCAGCCAGTCACGCCCTCTCTCCAGGCTCCTCTGTCACAAGTCCTGTTCTTTCCCAGCCCACGGGCCAGTCAGGACCCCTAGCTCCGCTCTGGGGGGCGGGTGGGGGTCCGCAGTGCCCTCCTCAGGCCTTGAACATTTTTGCCCCAGTTCCATCAGAGAAGCTCTCCGGAGTTCTTGCCTCAAACCACCTTCACACAGACATGGGCTACACACAGGGGCTGACTGCCTTGCTACCCAAGATCCCCATTCTTGGGAGCCCATCTAGAAGTCTTTATGCCAGACTTATCATCATCATCCATTTGGAGCCCTGCACAAGCCCAAGAGAAGCTTTGGGTGAACCTATCTATCCAAGAAATTAGTCCTCTACCAGTGACCCTGGCGCACACCTTTAGTCCCAGCACTCAGGAGGCAGAGGCAGGTGGCAGATCTCCTGGTTCAAGGCCAGCCTGGTCTACAGACTGAGTTCCAGGACAGCCAGGGTAACATAAAGAGACCCAGTCTCGGAAAAGAGAGGGAGGGGGAGGTCAGGGGAGGGGAGGAGAGGGGACAGGGGAGGGGAGGAGAGTCCCCAGAGAGGAAAAAGTCTGCAGCATGGGTAGGCTGGGGCCTGTGGGGGAAGGGTGGTGTGATAATGCAAACACCACTTCTTTCCAAGAAATGAACTATTGCAGCTAATGAGCCCCAAAGACCTTCCACCCCAGTGAGGGGGGGGCTCCTCTGGAGAGCCCCTCCTGATGTCACTGTCCAGTCCAGTGGTGCGCCACTCTACCTAGTCATGGGAATTGCCTGAAGAGTCAGACAAGGCAACATGTACCTGTAATCCCACCACTCAGGAGCCTGGAGCAGGAGAATGGAAAGTTTGAGGTTGGCCTAGGCTACACGGTAAGACCCTGTGGGGAGCTTTGGAGGCGTATCCTTGCCCTGTGCCACCCTGTTCGACCCTGCCTGACCCCGTCCTGGCCATCGGGACCAGGATCTGAATGTGACCTGAGCATCAGTTGTTTTAGAATTCCCCAGGTGATTCCAAGCTGTGAGTTCTTGATCTCATCCACTAACCAACTAAACATCTAACCAGCTAACCAACTAACCGTGTTATCACGGAGTGGTGTTGCCATTTAGTCATTTATTGAGCTCCCTTCTCTCCTTCGCCACCTGTGTCCATGTCCAGATTTCTTCCTCACCTACTAGCATTTGTAGAGAGCTCGAAAGTAGGCTTTTTCCTTCTGCTTTTCATTGGTTTGGGCTTCTGTGGTTTTGTTTGTTTTTATTTTGGAGACTGAACTCAGAGCCTCAGCAAGTGCCCTACCTTTACAATACACGCCTTGCAGAGTTAATGTTTCGATTACCATTTACAGATGAAAAGAACAGACAGCCAAAAGCAAGAAGCAGTTCGCCATAGAGCACATTAGGGAGGAACAGAAATTGGTCCTCATTCATCCTGAATCCCACCCCTTCAGAGAAGTCTCAAGTCAGAAGCCCCAGGTACCAACTCATCCCCGTCCTACCTTCATTTTCTTACTGTCTGTGTCCAAGTCCACAGCATTTTTGTCTAGGGAATTGAGGCTATGGGAGAGGAGGTAGAACTTAGATGGTTAGCAAACTGACCCAGCCTTCCCACCATTACCATCATCACTGACATTACCATCACCAGCACTACCAACATTATAAGTATCACCACCTATCCCACCACTGCCACTATCACCAGCATCACCATCAGCGCTGTGAACACTATCGCCATTGTCATCATCACCATGGCTACCACCATCACTGTTACCCTCATCACCACTTGTTTACTGCTACCAACAACTAGTCTGGTAGTGAGAGCGGCCGTCATTCACCTGACATTGTCCAAGTCACCGGAAGAGAGGCACTCCAATCCCAGATCCTTGGTGGGGAGGTCCAGCATGGGGTTGGCTCTGGGGATAAAGTTTGGTCAAGCAACGGTGGCCTCCAGCGATCTTAGAGTCTCTTGCTCCCTTTTGACCCGTGCTCACCGCTCAGTGTTGTACACATTAGTCCCAGGGATAGCAGCAGTTGACGTCATTGCTTCTATTGGTGTCTTCCGGGCCTCCTTGCCAGCCTTCATAGCTAGAAGCTTCCGGTGGTAACTGTTGAACCAGGAGGAAGTCACATTTGCAACATACTCACCTAGTGCCTACAGGGGCCTTTGACTGTGATGTAGGAAGATTCTGGCTGGTAGTAGTTTTAGCTGGTTTTTATAGGGGGTGGAACCACCAGCAAAGGGGATGTGTTGTCGAGGGACCACACAGGCAGCCAACAGTGTTACCTAGAGTAGAACTCAAGGGAAGCTGCCAACTGTGTTCTGGGAAGGGGAAATGGCAGCGGTTTGAAGTGCTCAAGATTTCTACCCCAAATTCATGGAGGAACCTAGTGCCAAACCATTCTGTGGGCAAGGGCAAGGGGACAAGCAGTCTTGCCCACGCCCTGCTGCTTGACCCTAAGTGCTTTCTACCCACCCCACACACGTTGGGTGTCTGGGCCAGGAGAGAGCTGGACACAAAGGGAGACATGCAAGCCATACCTCTTCCGCACACACAAGAGGGCAGTGATCAAAATCACGAGGACCAGCAACAAGGCCACTACCAGTCCTATGATGACACTGGTGAGCAGTTTCGGCTGATCAGACTCCTGGCTCTCCTGGGAGCTCTGGAGAAGAGGGAGGGTGAGGAGGCTGCAGGACCCACACCCCTCCCCCCATGACCTCTGGCCCAGCACACTCACCACCACCACCAGGCCCAGGTGCAGCAGCTGCCTCAGTGTGTCCTGGTCCTTCCGGATCAATCTGCCACAGAGCCCTGCTTAGACCCGGGGCCACTGACCGCCGCTGGGGACTTTTTATTCTGTTTCCCCCTGTCCACCCTCCCCGACAGCCCCACTCACATATTCAGCTCGTTGAGTGTCAGGGCTGACCCATTGGAGAAGACTAAGTAGGCATCGAGGTAGGACTGGACTTGGGCCCTGGAACAGACACAGACAGCCCAGGGACATCACAAGCCTCTGCAACTATTGTTACTTGCCTTGGTTGTGCCTGGGGACACTTACCGAGCTGCAGAGTCTATGTTCTGGATCGTCACAACGTAGACAGAGGTCCTGGTTGCCTGCACAAGAGCCCTACAAAGATGCAGGCATTATAGATATGTGGGGTGGAGCCGTAGCCTGGGCTGTGCCAGTGGAGTCATGCAGAGGGAAGGGTGTGCTCACTAAAGAGCTGACACTGCACAAAGTAGAAATGGAAATCTTTTCTTCCAGGACCCTTGTTCTTCTCGGGGGCTTTCACAACTGCACGTGGCAGTTTTGTTCATGTCCCATTGACTGAGCGTGGGCTTCGGGGGTACAGGCATAGGATCAAAGATAGGGACAAGTCCAAGGATGGTCCAGGACCAGGGTAGAGTGGTGTTTCGTCCAGGACTAGCCCCGTAGGCCCATTCTTCCCACAGCCCTTCCCAGACCTACGCCTTAATCTCCTCCACGTTGGCACCCACTTCCTCCTTGTTGGAGGAGAACTGCAGCCTCACACGGTAGCTCTGGTCCACAGTGAAGAGCTAGGGTAGAAGAGGATGTGGAGAGGAGGCATCGGAAACAAATCCGGGGCAGCTACAAGATCACCGATAGCACGTTTCTCAGAACACACATCCACGCTACAGCACAGGCGCGACCCAAATTCAGACACCACAGAGGGCGCGCAAGAGAAAAACAACAGCCCAGCTCTTACTTTAAAGAGGCCATCACAATGAAAGTTTCATGAGATTTTATCTTGGAATTTCCTGCCTATAAATAATCCCAGGGACACGAACATGTCACTCCTTGGCCACACTCACAGAACCCTGGCGGTCATGCTGCCCCTGTCCTGACATGCCTTTGCTCCTCAGGCTATCTTGAGCATCTCCCCTCATCACCCTGCGTGTTTCCGTGGCTGTGCGGAGGTCCATGCGGACGTCTCCATCATTCCCTGATTCCCTGAACACTGCCGATGTCCTCACCACCAGGGGTTCTCATGTACCCTGATGTACCATTCTGTGTCTGCTCAACACCCCTGGAAGGAGACTGCTGGCCTAAACACTGTGTGTCTTACAAACATATGTAGAGACTGGCAAATACCCTTCCTGACTGATTTGATTTCCCGACAAGGATAAGGAGAGTCTGGGTCTAGGAGCAGCATCACTGGATGTTAGGATCATTCTGTCTTTCACTTAACTAATATGTACTGGGAATTTACTTCCTGTCTGCATGCCAGTTGTTCTTGATTCTGATGTGTGGATGAGAATAAAGGCCCATTGCTTAGAAGTGTGTGTGTGTGTGTGTGTGTGTGTGTGTGTGTGTGTGTGTGTTTTGTGTGTGTGTGTACACGTGTGCCCACACTTGTGCACATGTGTACGTGTTATGATTTGTTTTGAGACCAGGTCTTGCTATGTAGCCCAGGGTGACTCAAATTCAAGATCCTCCTGCTTTTGTCCCCAAATGATGGGATTACAGGTCTGCCTCACAGTGACAGGTATTCTGGATAAAAATTTAATAAAACATTCCTTTAATCTCAGAACTTGAGAGACAGAGGCAAGTAGATCTCTCTGAGTTCAAAGTCAGCCTTGTGGACATAGGGACCTCCAGCCAGAACTACATCATAAGACCATGCCTTAAAATAACAAAATATAAAAACAAAAGAGAAAAGAAAACCTCAGGGCTAGCCAAGACCACCAGAGGCTGGAGGCAGGGAATGGTACTTACATTCAGTGTGATCTGGGTCTTCAGTGCAGGGTCTAAAACAGGCTGGTCCTGAGCCTGAACTGTCACCTGGTATATGCCTTGGAGAGTGGGATCAAGATTGGTCACCAGCCTGTGAGAGATGGCAAGATACAGCTTTATTCTGTAACCCAATCTGGCCCTTATAGCCCTCAGGAAACCTACCTGTACAGCTTCCAGGATTGAGACCCTGCCTGAGGCTGAGCTCCCCACCCCACCTCACCCAACTTATCCAACCATCCATCACCACATTACACAATGTTGCCAGTGTACAGGTCAGCTTCCACCGAGCGGATAATCTGGAAGACCTGAACAGGGTTGGTGGCCCCATCCTTGGAGACAAAATCTGCTTTCAAGATGGAGAAGTTGATGATCCTATTATGTTGTGAGTCCTCGTCTCTGGCCTGGGAGCAAGAGTGGATGTCTGGAGTAAGGCTAGGAAAGAGTCCCCATTCCCACCATGGCCAGAAGCCCCAGCCGCCACTCAAAACATGCACATGCTTTTTATTTTCAATTTTATTAAGTAGGGTCTCACAATGGAGTCCTGGCTGTCCTGGAACTCACTATTTAAGCCAGACTAACCTTGAACTTTCCGTGAACCTCCTGCCTCTGCCTCAGAAACGCTGGCACTACAGAAGTCTACACCACACCTGGCTAGGCTTTTTAAAGGCAAAGTTCACTGTACATCCACACTTGCCCAGGTACCTTTTCACGCACGCCAATATAGCAGGTCACCACCCAAAATACTCCGATACTGAAACCTGCCTCCCTCTCCTCTCCCCAGTTGCCAAGCACAGACACGCCCACTCACAAACACAGCCACGCTCAGCTTACGAGCACCCGTAGTGTGCGTCCTCCCTCCTCGGTCAGTGTGCGTCCCCCCTCGGTCACTGTGTGCCTTCCCCCTCGGTCAGTGTGCGTCCCCCTCACTCAGTGTGCGTCCTCCCCCGGTCACTGTGTGCGTCCTCCCTCGGTCAGTGTGCGTCCTCCCTTTAAAGCCCTCATTTTAGGGCTGATTAATGTGAGCCCACATTCCCTAGTGAACCAAAAATGAGCAAGGAGGAAGGACAAACATTCTAAGGCCTTTAAAAAGGATATGACAGAGAGCTGGGGTGCTGGTTCACACCTTTAATCTCAGCAGAGGCAGGTGGATCTCTGAGAGTCCAAGGCCAGCCTGGTCTACAGAGTCCCAGGACAGCTACAACTGTTACACAGCAAAACCCTGTCTCAAAAAACCAAAACGATAAAGAACCTACAAAGGAAAAATTGCTGTCCCTAGGAGAAGAGCTATGCTGAGGACACCCTCAACTCTTCAGTAGAAAGTCAGGCCTTTCCAAGCCTGGAGCACACTGTTCATGTAGTATTAGCCAGGAGCCACCAGCCTCTTGTCAAAGGGGGACTTGGTGACTCATGCCTTTGATTTCAACACCGCAGAAACAGAAGCAGGTAGATTTGAGGCAAGCCTGGTCTACATAGTAAGTTCCAGAATAGCCAAGGCTACAAAATCAGACTTTGTCTCAACACACACACACACACACACACACACACACACACACACACACACAGAGGAGAGGAGACAGAGACAGAGACAGAGACAGAGACAGAGACAGAGACAGAGACAGAGGAAACTCAATCCTCGAGAAGCCAGACAGCTGAAGCCCAGGGCCTCACTCACTCCACATGGCCTGGCCACCCTCTAGTCACACACACACATCCGTCACCATAACAAATTGAAAGTATCACTGTAATTGTGCTCAGGAAGCTATTTAAGTAGAAGCCCTTTTAATTTACAATTGGCAGTGGGTTCTCGATCACACTCAAGAATTCTGGCATCGTCAGGAAATCTAGCCTACAAGTGGTATTTCTGGCCATGAAATTTTTATGAATTCTAAATTGAACAATTAGTTCAATGGGAGAGCATCGCCTGGGCCAGTACTCCCACAGCTCAGGCTTTGTGCGGGCCGGTTGTGAGACCAGCATATCCAGGGTTGAAATGGCTTAGGGGCAGTTGAAAGGCCAGAAGTCCTTAGCTCGGTCCCCTGGAGTTGCTGTGACCCATAAGGGCTGGAGCTGAGGACTCACCTGCACAGAAGCCACCTGCTGGCTGGGCAGCACCAGCTCTGGGATGATCACTACAAATGTGAACAGGAAGAGGTCAGCGCGGCTGGGACAGTGCCACCTGGCCCAGCACTGCCCATAGGCTGCGTCCACACCACGAGCCCTTCCCCAGTCCCTCTGCAAAAGTGACTCTACTGCAGCTGTCCCTGAGGCTGTGGTTGGCAAGGTACCCATCCTCACTGTACGTGTGGGGAAACCCAGGCTGGAAGAGGAAAGGCCTGCGAGCCAGCCAGCAGTTGGCCCAGAGCTGGAATGAAAACTCAGGTGTCCTTTCCAGCTACACGCTGGGAACAGAGGTGGGCTGGACCGCTCTGTGGCCTAACGAGGGTTTACAGGGGTGAGAGGGGGAGGGTGTGGCTACAACAGGGTGACGATGGGTGGCTTCATTCACTTACCAAAGGTCTGGTTGACAGGCAGGAAGTAGGGAGCATTGTCATTCTTGTCCTCGATGATGATGGGGAGGTTTCCTGAGGAGATGAGATCATGTGGGTCAAAGCTCTGAACAAGTCCTCACCCAAAGAGCCTGGCCTCATCAGGCCCTCTCCACCCCTGCCCTTCCTGTCCTGTGCTCACCCCTGCTCCTCACCCGGGTGTCCCCACAGCCTCCTCTAGCTTTCCTGTCTGGTAAGGTGGTTCCCACCTCACAGAGGATGAACAGCTGGTCAGGGCCACACAAGAGTGGCCATCCAGAAGTGGGCCTGGACCTGCCCCAGGCCATTTTATACGTGTGTGTGTGTGTGTGTGTGTGTGTGTGTGTGTGTGTTAAATGTTACTGTGTTTGTCTACACTAATATGTAAGCATGATGTGTACTTTTTATGTCAGTTGGTCATTTCAACAGTCACTCTGAGCCAGGAGTAGTGACACACAACTATAAATTTAAGCACTTGGGAGACAGAGCCAGGAGGATTATAAATTTGAGGCTAACCTGTGTTACAGTGAGACCCTGTCTCAACCAAAAAAAAACAAAAAACAAAAAATCCTACCCACTCTGTGCCTTGGCTTCTCCAGCTCCAAGTTGGTTTGGCATCACTAGCTCACGAGTTGTGCAGGAATAAAATGGGTAAATATTTTAAGGTGCCTGTGTGTCTGTGCTGCACTCACAGTTAGCAGGGCCCTTGTCCCTGCATTGAGGGGGAGGAGGTCTTAGCTAGCTCTGGAGTGCTGCTGTTTCACACGTGGCAGCCTTCCGTGGGTGCTTCCAGACTCCCCACTAAGCACTGTGTACACGCTCTTACACAGCCCACCCCTTGGCCAGTCCCCAGTGGACAGGAGGAGGAGAACACAAACCCCGAGGGACACGGCCAGTGACATAGCTGACAAGGGCTGACGTGGGTCCCTGGACCGCAAGCTGCAAGCCTGCAAGGCCTCTCACCATCTCTGCTGTAAGCGTCAAAGCGGGGATCTGTGGTGAGGTCATGTGCCCGCACGACCAGCGTGACCAGATGGCAAGCCTCGTAGTCGATGGCCTCACTCTGGTTGATGTACACTGAGCCATTGGCCGCCATGGAGAACCAGCCGTGGCACACGCTGCCCACATCAACATTATCCTTGGTGCAGATGACGTCCACTAGCTCTATTCTCAGCAAGGAGTCAGTGTCCACGTCCTGGGCCTTCACCTGAACCACCTGGCCATGCTGGGAGCCATTCTCAGCCACAGAGACAGCCTGGAGTGAGACTGCGTCCAGGGTGGGTGGTTCATCGTTTACGTCCAACACAGCTACCGTGAGATTGACTGTGGAATCGAGGCCCTGGGGGCCTGGGTTCTCAGCGCTCACTGTCAGATTGAAGAACTTCTGTGCTTCATAATCCAGGCTCACATCGGGGAGCAGCCAGATGTGCCCCTCGGCCCACCCGTCTTCCAGCACATTGCCTCGGACAGCAAAGTTGGTGACACCAGTCCCGGACAGGCTGAAGCTGATGCGGTTGTTGGTTTCTGTCTGGTCAGCATCCCAAGCTTTCACTGTGCCCACGAACTCTCCTATGCACAAAAGACAGGGGTTGCAGGGCTAGCCATGTCCGCCTCACACATTCCAGGCTGGTCCATGTTAGCATGGGTCTCACTAATTGGTGTCAGAGATGGGATATGAACAGGCTCTGCCCCAGTGTATCCTCCCCAAGTGTGGTGAGCCAAGGGATGACCAGCAGGAGTATCGTGCATATACCCAAGGTGCTAGGCTACATATCCCAGTCACCTGCACTGCTAGCCATAAGGGCACATACCTGGATCCCTCTCCTTCACAAAGAATTCATAGGAGGATTGGTTGAACACAGGCAGGTTGTCATTGATGTCCTAAAGGAGGAGGCAGGTCTGAGTCTAAGGACCATTGCCCCAGGTTTACCCTCCCCAGAACCATCCGAGAAGTCAGTAGTATCTCTGTGCAGATACAGCCATTGATTCTGTGCCCCTCAGATAACACTGCCCAGGCTCCAGATGTGTGGGCAGCCTTCCAGAGAGGCCAGGAAGTGGTCCTCCTTCTGTTTGTCTGGCCTCAGCCCAGAGTTACTCTAGCTCTCCTTTCCAGAACTGTCTCAGGTTCCTGGCTCAGCCTGAGGCCCCACTTCTCAGACCCATGATACCGGCTCTGTGCTCCAGTCTGAACTGGGATCTGATACCCTGGACATCTGTCCTCACCCACCACACACAGCTGGAGCGCTGCCTCTCACGCTATCCCTGTCGCCATGTGCCTGGGAGATAGAGGCCTTGGATGCTCCCAGCCCTTGCCAATCTGCTGGCATACGCACACCCTTTGATGGTTTTCTCTGAACAACCATTGGATGGAGACCTGGGAACAGAACTATAGCCCTTCAATAAGGCGTGCCTTCCCTACTCTTCCTCCCCACCCTTCCTTTCCTTTCATCTTCCTTTTCTCTATCCCCTCTCTCCTTCCTTCTCCTTTGTCTTTTTCTGAGAAAAGAGGTCTCGTCATGTGACCATCTCCTGAGCTCGTGAAATCCTTCTGGAAGTGCGAAGGGGCCTCTGCTCGCCAAAGCCATGATCGAGTGGGGACTCCTCAGACCGGTACCACTGGCTTCTTGCACAAGGCTGCTGAATTCTCATGGTCACCCTGACTCACACAGGAGAGGCTAAAATGACAGCTGCCTCCATTCCTGCTCTGACTCTGCTGTGGCTTGGGTGTCTTCGGCCTTCATTGTCCTCACTTGAAAATAGGGCAGCCTCTGACACTTTCATCACAGGGGCAAAGGGACCCCTCTACTTCAGTAAGTGTAATTATTCGGTTTTCCCTTTTGTATGCTACCTTGTTCCCAGAATGCCAGCAAGTACGAAATCTACTTCAATGTCTCCATTATCTCTGAGGTCACAAGGTCTGCTATGTAGGCCAGGATGGACTAAAAACCCTCAATCACCCTGCCTTAGTCTCTTAGGTATTGAGGATATTGAGATTATAGCTGTGCCCCCTTCTTTTTTTTTTTTTTTTTTTTTTTTCTTTTGGTTTTTCGAGACAGGGTTTCTCTGTAGCTTTGGAGCCTGTCCTGGAACTCTCTCTGTACATCAGGCTGGCCTGGAACTCACAGAGATCCACCTGCCTCTGCTCCCAGAGGACTGAGATTAAAGATGTGTGCCACCACCGCCCAGGGGCCTCTGTTTTCTTAATGAAGTGGTTGTCACCATCCCTATCTGGTGCACGGGAGACACAGGTGCAGCCAGCCCCGCCTGCCCTTGGCCTTTGCTTGGTGTCAGTCAGGAGGGTTCCGTGCACGACTGTGCACGGCAGTCAGCTGAGACGTCGCACCCTCGCCGGGCAGCATATCTTCAGAGCCTCTGCATTCACTCACGCTGATTTCACCCCTGCCAAGGTCTGCCATGCCGAGTTCTCAGGCTCTCATCTACCATGACGTACAATGCAGGAAGTATACCTTGTGCTAGCCGAGGAGCTAGGCTGCGTGAGAGCCCCCTGCCTTACCTCCACAGTGATGCTGACATTGGCTTCGGTGCTGAGGGGAGGCTCGCCGCAGTCAGCCACGATCACAGTGAGTACGATGTGGCCCTCCAGGGCAGGATCAATGGCCTCCCGATCCAGAGGCTCCAGGTTCCTGAGGAGCCCCGTGTTGGGGTCTATGGAGAAGTTGTGGCTGTAAGGCCCAGGCAGCAGGCTGAAGACCAGGCGGCTATTGTTAGTGTCTGGCTGGTCATCGTCATAGGCCTGTGAACACAGTTGGCCGAGGGTCAGGTACATAGGCCTCAGGCCCTCCTGCAGTGGCTGAAGTGGTCATTGGCTGGAGGCAGTGGAGACAGGCCATGGCTCCCTGCTGAGATGTGGGGCACAGCCAGGGGTGCTCTCACTCTCTGCCTAGAGCTGGCCCATCTCCCGGGTAACTGCTGGGGGCCTCTTGCAAACCTAGGCCTGAGCTTGACCTGGGGAGAAACCTGAAGTAGGTTCCCATGAAGCTGAGGCTGCCAAGGGGGTGGGAGAGCATACGCAGAGACTGCACATTTGTTTCATGTAAAAGTGTGAAATAAAAGAAAAAGACTGGTTTTCCCACGATTGCTACAGCATGCTCCTTTTCTGCCTCTCTGTCTGTCTGTCTGTCTGTCTGTCTTTCTATTCATACACACAGAGGGGGTATTTATTTATTTATTTACTTTGACACATGGTCTTATGTAGCCCAAGCTGGCCTCACACCCACTTTGTAGCCAGGGATGACTTCAAACTTCTGATCCTCCTGCCTCTACCTCCAGAGGCCTAGGATTGCAGATGTGCACTGACACGCCCTGTGTATATGGCACTGGGAATAGAACCCGGTGCTTTTTGCAGACGCAAGGCAAGCCCCCCCCATACCAAGTGAATTACATCCCTAGCCCAGTACTATGTTTTATTTTTTCATTTTCAAAGTTGAAAAGAATTTTTATTGTATCTGTTTGTTTTGCCTGCATGTATATAAGTATAGCCTTTGTGTGCCACGCCCACAGAAGCCAAAAGAGGGCATCAGACCCCATAACTGGAGTTACAGATAGTCGTGAGCCACCATGTGGGTGCTGGAAATCAGACCTGGGTCCTCTCCAAGAGCAGACAGTGCCCTTAACCGTTGAGCCATCCCTGTCCAACTTTTCTTTGAAACAGGGTCTCACTATGTAGCCCTGGCTGGCCTGGAATTCTCAGAGATCTGCCCGCCTCTGCCTTCCAAAGGTGAAATCAAAGGTGAGCATCATCACGTCTGGCTGCAGTGCTGTCCTTAAACGGCTCATGCGTCATGCAAACGGTATGTGCTCGTGTACAGATGCATTCTTGTCAGGGCCCCAAACATCTGGATTACACTGGGGCCTTCCTCCTGACTCCCAACCATGCTGTCACCCTGCAGCTCCTACAGCCCTGCTACCATTGACGGCACAGGTAACACCATCAGTAAAGATCTGTGACTTGCTTAATGGGAGCCAAAGTGGACCTTACTAGTAAGGGTCCTCTGCACTGGTGTTCAGCAGAAGACGCAGCAGGTGCTGGGGTGTGGTCTGGTCCTCGTCTTCCCACCCTGCTCACCCTACATCACTGCCTTCACTTCGGTTCTGCGGGGTCTTGCTCAGTAAATGCCCTCTTCATAAGCAGCCAGAGATGGCTCTTCCAAAGGCACACCCCATCTACCCCCACAAAGGGCCTCAGTGCTTGGCTGGTTAATTCGCCAGGCACTCCTCTGCATCCGTAAGTTCTGACAAATCGGAAGCGTTTCTGCCACAAGGCTCTTAGAGAACAGGGGCAGGAGGAACAAATCCACAGAGATCTGGACCACAGCCCCACTACTGACATTGATGGCAGTGTGATCACAGAAAGGCTGACCTTGGAGCATCTGCAGGAAGCCTCAGCCCCTGAGCAATGCAATGGAGGGACTAAGTGGAGAGGTGACCTTCTGAGGCCCCTTCTCAAAAGGTGTTCAAGTGGGTCTCCTAAGGGAGAGTCTCAGTCTTGCACCATGAAGGATGGAGGGCTCCCCGGCGTCTTTGGAGTCTCGAGTGAGTTTTTACCATATGACCCTGGGAACCTGGCCACTGAGCTGTCTATTTCAGCTCCAGCTGTTAGGCAGCCCACTGCCAGGGGCTGTGTTCCAACTGTGTTCTTTGGGTTCTGGATTTTAATGCTACCTTTGGATCCTTTAATGATGCCACCAATTTTTGTTATTTGTTCTCTGTTTGGATCTAGGGTTTTATGCTTGTTTTGCTTTTCTCCAAACATTGCCCTAACTGTCTTAGAACTTGCTCTGTAAACCAGACTGGCCTCAAACTCAGAGATCCCTCTGCCCCTGCCCCTGCCCCTGCCCCCGCCCCTGGCCCCGCCCCCGCCCCACCCCTGCCCTGCCCTTGCCTCTGCCTCGCCCCTGCCCTGCCCTGCCCCGCCCCGCCCCTGCCCTTGCCTCTGCCCTGCCCCTGCCCCTGCCCCTGCCTCTCAAATGCTGGGGAACGCACCACCCCACCTCGCTTGGCTCCCCCTTTTGTGTAAGCCACATCAAATCTCTTTGGAGTGAGTTGGGATGCATATATTGAAGAGCAATGTGTTTGTGAGGCCTATTTAGCCACAGCAGGCCTCTGCAGAGTACCTTGGACCCATTATCTCATGTCCTGCTGACTCTGAATAAGGATCGTGATTCTTCATTTTCCAAGAGGAAACAGATGACCAGAGAGACTGGATGACTTCAGAGTCACACAGAAGAGCTCAAACTTCATACAGGACCAGCGTGGTCCCCTCCCTCACCTCCCCACCAGGCCCAAGGTGGCTCTCTCACCTGGATGGTCACGGAGACATTGCCACTCTCCTCTGGCACAAAGATGTTGTAGGAGCCTCTGACCACAGGTGCGTTGTCATTAACGTCCAGCAGGGTGATCTGCAGTGTGGCAGTGCTAGACTGGCCCCCGCCGTCCGTGGCCTGCAGTGTTAGGTAGTATACTGCCTGCCTCTCCCGGTCCAGCAGTGTGCCGTTTTTCACTGTCACCGTCCCTGAGATTGGGTCCACCTCAAACTCGTCTTCTCTGCTCGGAGTGACCAGATTTAGCCAATAAAGTGACAGGACATGCACTCACACTTGAATTTCAGACACACGACAACACAGACGTGAGGGAATTTTGTGCGGTATTTCCAACACCCTTGTGACTGAGGATTGATTGGTCACGATGTGAGCGCCCTCAAGCCTCCAGGATTTGGACACCGTGTGTAGCCCACAGTGTGTAGTGACGTCAGGAGGTGCTCTGGTCTCTGAGAGGTGGGGCCTTTGGGGAGTTGTCCCTGGCCCCTTCCTTCCCTCTGGTTCCCAATCTTGTCATATAACTCTCCATCTCACACAGGGCCCTACCCTGTGATTCAATATACTATGAAGCCCTCACAAGGAACAGCGGACAGCACCCCACCCAGAACTAAATAAACCTCTCTGTTTCTAAAATACCCTGCCTCGAGTGTCCTGTTACACAGTCACAGAGAACCCATCATTTTTAAAACTGTTTTTCTGGAGTGGACACACACCTGAGCACCTTGTACTTCTGCAGGTTAGTCATCTCTACCACCCCTGTCCCCACGGGGAGGTGGAGAAGAGCTCCCCTGCACACCCTAATGAGCTTACCCATTTCCCGGAAGCAGACTGTAGGTGATACGACCCCATTCGCCCTCATCCTGGTCTGTAGCCTGTGAAGCAAGGATGGCAAGATCCTGGAGAAAGGGCCATCTGTGGCATCACACAGCTCACTGGACAAGGCTGCTGTGCATTCTGACTCCAAAGTCTCACGGCACATCTGCATTCACACACATGCACACTCCACACACCCAGATGCGTCCACACATGCATTGAGTGAAATAAATTCCGAGGCAGTCTCCCATTGGCCCTTCAGCACCTTCCTCCCAGCATGGTCCACCCGGTATCACTCACACTGATCCTGCTGCTGACCACAAAACCTGTGGGACTGTTCTCTGGCACTGTGAGTTCATACAGGCTCTGAGAGAATGTGGGCCTGTGGTCATTAATGTCTCTAAGATGGATCGTCACCGTGGCAACAGAGTAATTCTTGCTGACTGAGTCAGTGGCCACAACCTGAGGACAGAAGAACAAGTGGCAGTGCAGGGCCCGGCGTCCTGCGGCCTCTGTATCCCACAGCACCTTAGCAAACCGTACCTCCACCGTCATCACCTGCTTCTTCTCATAGTCCACCATCTCTGAGTGTCTTACCACCACCTGCACACTCACAGACCCTGCTGCTCGCTCTGGGGTCACGTTGAAGGCTTCAGCATCTTCGCCTTTCAAGGACAGCAGGAAGGTACCATTGTCACCCTGTAAAGGAGGGTGGTATTATGGGGACTGACCCCCTAGCTGTGCCTTTACCCCAGTCTCCAAGCTCAGACCTTCTGCAGAAGCCCTGCTCAGTGAGACCCACAGAGGGAGTCAGAAAAGACCTAGACGGTAGTCCAGGCACAGGAAGCTGGGCTGGGGATTCAGCTCTGTAAACGCAGCCTTGGCGCTGGGGACTATCCACAGCACTGTGGGTCTCCAGAGCTGGAGAGGTGAGTCACACTCACCCGACTCCCATAATATTCCCATCGGCCTTCCTTACCAGCCCTCACTCACCACCCACACCCATTCCAGACTGTTCCCTCCAAGCTGCCCTTCAACACTAGCTACCGGCTTGGCACAGCCACCAATCTGGTGTCACCACTTGGCATCCTCCACTCAACTCGTTACCCAATCCTGTCAGACCATGGCTTTGCCCATCACCTCTGCGGTGGTTCCTTCCCAGCTGATCAGCCAGATCACGTTAAACAGACCAGACACCTTTCCCTGACGCTCCCACTTCCCCAAACCACAGGCCACCCAGAGCCAACAGCACCAGTGTTACGGACACTCACTGTTGCTTAGCGCTCATATCAACCTCCGTTCCACACTGCTTCTGCCCAGCACCACCCAGCATGCCCCTGAACACTGCCAAATGCCAAACAGTGCCAGCAACCTTCACTTTGCCCGACTCAGACTGGTGCCGTTTCTACCTTTGCTCCCCGTGGACCCCGCTCACCATCCCGCCATGTGCTGGGCAGTCCACTGCCATCTCAACTCCAGTCATCACCCACTCTCTTCCCCTGCTTGCCCTCCGCCTCCGCCTCCACTACTCCCTTCTCCATCTGGGACCCCTCCCCTCTCCCGTGCGCCTGCCTGATCTGGATCATAGGCCACCATGGTCAGGTTGTCGATGGGGATTCGGGCAGAGGTATGCTCGTCCACGTAGCCTGTGAAGTTGTCTTGGGCCTCTTGGGGGCTAAAGGAGCAGCTTGGGAGGCTGCAGTTGTAAAATTCTGGCTTGTGGTCGTTGACATCAGTCACCCTAATCGTGATCCACATGCTCGCCTTGGCCTCTTGTCCGTAGATGTTAGGATGCTCCTCAGTGGCCTGAGGGACAAAACAGAAGCCAGAGGGAAGACCTGCGCTCAGACAATGAGACGAGGCGGAGGGGTAGAGAAGGAGAGTGTCACTTACCGTCACCTGTACCTGCACTTCTTCGTTGTCTGTCAGCAGCTGCTCTCTGTCCAGGGGGCCGCTGACCCTGATGATGCCATCTTCCCCGATGCTGAACCACCCAGGCCTTGTGGAGTCTGATAGGGAGGTACTTGCAACAACTACTCCAGGGGCTCCGACCACCCCACCCTCACCCCAGCCCTCTCTGGGGGGCACCCTGCTTCTCACTGGTGATGCTGTAGGTCATGTTGTCATTGATGCCTTTGTCACCATCCACCGCCTCCACCTTCAGAACCGAAGTTCCCTGGGAGGAGGCTGGATGAGTGTTTTGACCCTTTGCTTAGGCACCCACTACTGTCTCCCGCCCTCACAACCCCCAGCACATACCAAGGCCACATCCTCAGCCACAGAGGCTGAGTAAAACTCCCTGACAAACTGGGGGTCCAGGTCTGGCTCATCAACCACCGAGATGGACAGAAAGACCGGCTGGGAGCATAGGATGACTTGGCTGTTATTCCACAGGCCACCTGAATCCTGTGGGCGAGAAGGCCTCCTGTAAGCCGGTGCCATAACCCTGAGCCCCTAACTCTGTCTACACCCCCACTCACACAGGCCTTCAGCTGCAGCTGGTAGAAGGCACTCTTGTTGTTGTAGCTGAGGCTTTCACTCAACACAATGGAGCCATTTTGCAGGATATGGAAAAGATTCTTGCTGTCATCGGTGGTGGGGGTCACCTACAACAAAGGCTACTTGGGTGAGGCCTGTTCATGAACCCTGCTCTGAGAGACAACGGGTCAAATATTGGCTCTACCATTGGCCAGCAATGCCAGTGTTTCCAAGCCATGTAACCCCTCTGAACTCTGGTTCCTCCCCCTCGGCTGGCATAACTGCTTTGGTGGATTGAAAGTAAGTTTTTAGTTGGTGTTCAAGAATGGTGGGATCACTAGCAAACCAGCTGTCACAGAACACATGTGCTTTGATTGTCTGGGTGAGTTTGGGCTCGTCCCAGGCCTCTCTGAGCCTTTGATCTCTCGGGGGCCTGCGGATGTTTTAGCCTGTAAGAGGCTGGGGAAGTGGGTGGGAGCAAGGATTGGACCCCACTTGAGCAACTGGGCAAAGTGTGGTGGGAGGGGGGTGGGGAAGAAAGCAGAGGGTGGTCAGAAAAGCTGGGGAAACCACAGCTACCATTGCCTGTGAGGATGCTGCCCCCTAGTGGACATGAGGCGCAGTGAGGATGCCCCAGGGACACTCACACTCACCTTTTCTATGAAGTAATTCACCAAACCTGCTAGCCCAGTGTCCTTGTCCACAGCCCGCACAGTGAACACCACGGAGCCAACTGGCAGGGTCTGTAAAAAGGAATTTTTTTACCAGTGTGTTCATTCCATGCCACCCCTGGGCCGGGCCTTCAGTTAAGATGGGTCAGGCTGCCAGGCGATGGTGGTGCCTTTTATCCCAGCGCTCAGGAGGCAGAGCTAAGCAGATCTCTGAGTTCGAGGCCAGCCTGGTCTAGAGTGAGTTCTAAGACAGCCAGGGCTACACAGAGAAACCCTGTCTCGAAAAACAAAACAAACAAAAACAAAAGACAGAGCAGACAACAGGGCCGTTTCCCCCAAATAACCCTGGAATGGAAACTCCTCCCTTCACAGCCTCATACCGCAAGACCACACGTGAAAGAACACGCTAGAACCCAGCCTGTCTGAGCCACACTCCACTGCTCAGTCTCCCACGGCTCCCTATAGCCCACAGCCTGAGTCAGACGTCCACACTCTTGGCTTCTCCGAGTTCCTCATTCTTCCCAGAATGTGGTCCAAACAGTTTCAGTGGCCCTCAGAAGTCAGAGCTGCCTGTCTCTGCTGCTCCCCAGCCTCCTCTGAGGCCGGCCTCATCGCTGCCCCAGGACCTTTGTACATGCCCCTTCCCTGGAGATCGCCTGGCAGGCTCCTTGCCATCCAGGTCTCTGTTTGGAAGTCACCTGCAGTAGAAAAATCCCTCTGTACACTGAATATTTCTCTGTTTGTCTTAATAAACAAGCTGACTGGCCAATAGCTGAACAGGAAAAGGCTAGGCGAGAGCCGAACTGAGAGCCGTGGGAGGAAGAATGGCAGACGGAGGAGTCGGGAGCAGACACAGGAAGAAGCAAGAAGGACACGCCATACTGAGAAAATGAACCTAGCCATGTGGCAAAGCACAGACAGGAAATATGGTCATCTTAAATGTAAGAGTTAGCTAGTAACACGCCTGAGCTATTATCCGAGCATTTAGTTGCTATTAAATCTCTGTGTTGGTGACTTGGGAAGTGGCTGCTGGGACAGAACACACACACACACACACACACACACACACACACACACACACACACAGTCACCTGCTCAGAGAAGCCAGAAGCAGGCCCTTATGGAAGCAGTTCTGTAAGGACTTCCTTCCCTGACTTGTCATCTTTCAGAGTTTCGCATCCCTGAAACATCCCTTGCTGCTTGTTTTTCTGTATCACCTGTGCCCTGGAAGGTGAGGCCTGGAGCATCACACCCACATCACCAGGTGATGTGAGGACCCTGGTCAGTGCCTAGAACATGGGTGCTGGGTGGGACCCCATGGTCTTGGGGATTCGGAGACAACACTTTGTCAAGCGCAGCACTGAGGGACCTCCAGTGAAAAGAGTTAAAACGTGGCAACCCTGGCTGAAGAAAGGGCTGCAGCACAGACCGTCCATTCTAGACCTCTGACTTGTCTCTAGAATGAATCCAAAGTGAGTGTTTGAAAGCCAGGCTGTGCATGCTGGAAACAGGGAAACAGCCAGTCCTTCTGCTGAAGCTGCAGAGGTAGTGCTGTGTCAGCTTGGAGCCAGAGCTGCCTGCCCCGCGCCTGGGGACAGAGGCAGCATGTGACAATCTAATCAGTTGGCTCCAACTACACCTAAGGCAGAGTACCTCCCGCTTTTTATGAACACAAGAAAAGTGGCTCCCTCCACATCCTTTTCCTACGGAAAGAATCCTAACCAGAGTGCTTGCTTGTAGACTGTGGCGCTGTCATTCATGGCCTCCCCAGACAGATTCCCCTCTGAGTGGTGTGGATACCCCAGTGCCGCATCCCACAAACACTGGTGGTACCTCACTGATGCTGGTGGAGAACCCAGACCCCTGGAAAACAGGCGGGTTGTCATTTCTGTCCTCCACTACTACCCGCAGTTCCTTCCGCACCTGCAGATGAGAAAACCCAGGCGAGGTCAGAAAATGTGGTTTGTTAAGATGCCAGAAG
This sequence comes from Cricetiscus sungorus, assembly GCA_030556225.1. Classification (NCBI taxonomy): domain Eukaryota; kingdom Metazoa; phylum Chordata; class Mammalia; order Rodentia; family Cricetidae; genus Cricetiscus; species Cricetiscus sungorus. The sequence continues at coordinate 21,725,639 of JANBXA010000190.1, read as the reverse complement.
AGTTTCGGGGACTCTTCTAGATGTACTTCATCCCCCACCCCAATCACCCTCCCCTCGCTCCCTTCAACTCACTGGGCTGTTGTGATTGTCCTTTACGAAGATGGTGATGGGGAAGGGGTTGTTTGTCTGAAGCAGTAGGGAGAAGAGGTCCCTGTCAGTGTGAGAGCCCAGCCATGCTCCCAGGACTCTGGCTCCGAGGGCCATCCTGCCCACTCCCTGTCTCCAGGATTTCCCTATCCCACCACGCTTTACCTCGAAGTCCAAAGGGCTGACCAGCGTCACTTCCCCAGTGTCTGGGTTGACGGAGAAAAAATAGGCATACGTGCCACTAATCTCATAGGTCAGCTTGTCGTTATCTTTGTCTGTAGCCACCAACCAGAAGGCCACGGAACCTGCAGACGAACAAGACTGCCCCAGGTCCACGGCCACCTCTGTTAGGGTGGTCTGGTCCAGCTTCCCAGAGGGCAGAGATGCAAATGAAACTTGAAATTTGGGATTCTGACACCACCACCACCCCAAACACCATCCAGCCTCCCTTCCTGCCTCTGGGCACTAGGCTCCAGTGAAACTAGAACTATGCAGTGTTGTGTGGAAGGAACACTCTTGGTTGTGAGACACACTGCCCATTTGATGGCTGCTTTTTAATTTTCTTTCTAAGGAAAAAAAAGGACTGTGTTAAATGATTATCTCCATGATAAAAGAGACACTTTCTGGTTAGGAGATGCTAAGATTCAGAAAGACATGGTCTGGTGCCTGAGGAAACACAGGTGGCAAGCCAGAAACAGTGAGCTCTGTCCTCAAGCTGGTGAGGAGTTGTGACTGAGGTTCTCTGTCCACAACCATGGAGTCAGCCAGTCACGATGGGCTAGGGCCCTCCCTCCTCAGACGCCCAGGTCGGAGGGCACTCAGGTCCCTCGTGTAACGTGATGGTGCATTTGTGTAGAACCCAAGCTTGTCTCCCCGCCTTCAAGCCCCTCGAGATAAGTCTAACACCAGATAGGTGCACGCGGTTGGTTTATAAAGTAAGGGCAGGAATAAAAGCTGCTATAACCTTTTCCCCCAAGTATTTTAGCCCAAGGAGGCTGAACCTGCAATGTGAGACCGCACATGTGATCCTCGGACATGGGCAGGGAGCCTATGTGACCACCTTGGGGTAAACGCTCTGCTCTGTCCCAACACGGGACCATCACTCACCCACTGGTAAGTCCTCTGGCAGAGTCACTAACGTCATATTGCTTGCAAACACTGGTGGCGAGTTGGCTGTCGCTGTAGAGACACACAGGGGACAGCTGTACACCCTGCACCCCACCACCCACTGTTCCCTTGGATGCCCACCCTTACCCTTACAGCCAACCTTCAGCTCAGGCCAACCTTCAGCTAGGCCAAGACTCCTCTGTAGCCCTCCCAGGGCCCGTCTAGGGTGGGCTCTTCAAGCTGGGCATTTACTAATGAGGGCTGGCCCCACAAGGTTCTGCTGGGGGTCCCCAATTTAACACCCCTCTTGTAGGGGAGGGAAGCACTCACCAGACAGCATGAAGGCAGGAAGTAGTGCACAGAGCAGCCACAGCCAGGCCATCGTGGAGGGACCTAAGAAGAAAGATGTCAAGGAAAGGCATCTGGGCACAGCCCTCGCTAGTGGCAAGGTCCTTGCCTAGGTCGGAGCCTGAGCTGTCAATGGCCTTCGCTCTAGAGCTCTGCCAAGGCCTCTCTCACCCTCTCTTCATCTTCCACAGGGAAGTCGGGGGTAGCAAGGGTGCTTAAGCCTACACTTATCACCAGAATTCATCACCCACGGAGTGCTGGGCACTGTTCTGAGCGCCTTGAGTGTTTTTGTAAGCACAGGGCAACTGTTAAGCACTGGGCTCAGTCAGTGGCACACAGCAAAGAGTGACAAGACGTGTTTGAACACAGGTCTATTGACTCTGAAATTCATACCCTCAACCACCAGTGTGTAGTGTATCCCCTGTCTCACACACAATGGCACCGCTCAGAATCAAAGGTTCAGAGGGCCAGGTGGGTAGGGAGGGAGGCAGGCAGGGGAGAGAAAGGTCAGCCATGAACCACGTCGCCGATGGCCTCTATAACTCACTCAGGAAACACCCCTTCATATGTCTGCGTTAGACCCTTACATCCTCCTCCACTCCACCCCACTGTGTCTGTCATTTCGGCCACCTCCCCCTCCCGTGTTCAGGGCCGTCAGCCTGCTCAAGGGTTCCCTCCAACCCAAACCCACTCCCTGCTCTCAGTCTCGGTCTCGCCATGCCTCTTGTCCTTTGCTTAACGCCCTTTGATGGCTGCAGGGTACAAACCCCATAACGGAGCTTTCAAGACTCCCAGCAGCCCCCCAGCCTCGAGGCTCATATTCCCACACGTCACTCTGCCCTACCGTCCCCTTCCAGCATCTTCCCTGTCCCTCTGCATGGGCGCCCCTGCTTCCCCAGCCACTTGCCTGCTCACCTCCAAGGCCACTTTCTGTCCACACACCCCAGTGCCTTCCTGAAGGAACTGACTCCTCCTCCCACCCTTACTGAAATGAGTGAATGCGTCCACGAACCCCTGAGGCCAACATGGGACACTGGAGACTCATCAGGGTGGTCAGTGCACCCCGGAGCCTGTGCACACCCCTCTGGCCCTGGCTTCCTTGGAGAGAAGGCACAGCTTCTACACTGCAGTGCCGGCTCCAAGTAAGCATAGACACATGTTAATGGTTAAATCACAAAAGACTCATCTCTTGCCCCCTCGTGACTAGTACCCCCACTCCTGGTCCCTTTCTTCCCCAAACTCTGCCATTGCTGCCTCCCTGGCACTCAGTGTCCCCTCAACAGTCGAGTCCGGTTTCCACCCCTTTGTTATTCGCCTGCCCTGAAGCCCCAGAAAAAGCCTTCTGGTTTGATTCAAATCCATCTTGCGTCAGTCTGCTGGTCTGAATAAGCATAGCCCCCATAGCCAGGCAGTGGTGGTGCATGCCTTTAATCCCAGCATTTAGGAGGCAAAGGCAGGCAAATATCTGTGAATTCAAAGCCAGCCTGGTCTACAGAGTGAGTTCCAGGACAGCCAGAGCTACACAGAGGAACCCTGTCTCAAATAACAAAGCAATAAAATAATAATAATAATAATAATAGCTCCATAGACTCAGATATTTGAATGCTTACTCACCAGAGAGTGGAACTATTTAAAAGAATTATAAAGATTAAGAGTAGGTGTGTCCTTCATGGAGGAAATGTGTCATCGGGAGTGAGCTTTAGGGTCACAGAAGTCCAAGCCAGGCCCAGTGTCATTCTTTCTCTGCTGGCTCAGATCTAGAATTCTCCAGCACCTTGTCTGCCTGCGTGCCACCATACTCCCCACCATGATGATAATGGACTGACCCTCTGAAACTGTAAGCGAGCCCCCATTAAAGGCTTTCTTTTATAAGATTTGCTGTGGCCATGGTATCTCTTCACAGCAATAGAACACTGACTAAGATGTGCAGTTTTCCCCCAAGCTGATAGAAAACGCTGAAGTGTGTGTCTTCACACTTGAGGGTACAGAAGTGTCAGGGCTGGGGGTGCCGGCCATTTTAAGCATCTGCTGGCATGTTCTGAGTGCCTGCTACACAACGAGTGTCCCTATATACTCCCTCAGCAGGTACTGGCTGCCATCTACATCTACCACATGCCAGACCTATTCCCAGCCCTGGCAATACACAGTGAGCAGACAGGCAGGGGCTGGCCTTGCTCAGCTGACGGCTGCCCAAATGTTTGCTGATTTGAAAGAACACAGAATGGGGGCGGGGGAGCTCGTCAAGAACATAAAGAATGGTTTAGGTAGTTTGACAGACAAGTAGTTTTATTCCCTTTTTGACATTTCTCTCTGCAATGAATGAAAACTATATTTTTTCCCTATCACCCTGGCTGGCCCGAAACTTGTTCTGTAGAGCAGGCTGCCTGTGAACTTATAGCAATACTCCTGCCTCTGCCTCCTGAGTACTGGCTGAATCAGGTGTGCTAATTATGGCTTTTTGTTTTCTATAGTTTATGATGTTCTGACGTGTTTGTGGTGTGGCTGACTGGAGGAGGCTGGAGCTAATCCCAGAGACAGAAAACAAGCCTTCAGACACGCCTTCCCGTCAAACGGAACAATTCAGAGTCAGCAGAGCTTTAGCTTTGAGGGGTCAGGTGAAGCCTGTCCGAAGAGTGAAGAGCCCTCTGCCTTGTGGGATGGCCATGCATTGGTGCCACTCTGCTGTCGCCCTCTGGGAACCCCACTGGAATGGCAGCAGGGATACTGGAAGCTAGGGAGTTGTTGGCATGGTATCACCTTAGAACTTGAAACAGAGTAGGGGTAGGTGTGGAGTGCACCCTGGGAAGAAGACTTCAGCTGCTTGGGGACTCTCTCCTTCCTGACCTGGTTATCTTTGTAAAACATCACCACAGAGATTATTGGCAAAGAACATAGCAAGGACACATGTTATGATGCTTGCCATGTATTCCCACCGCTTGGGAGACTGAGGCTGGAGCATCACTCAAGCCCAGGACTTTGAGTCCCAGCCTGAGAAGCATGGTAAGACTCCCATTACACCACACACACACACACACACACACACACACACACACACACACACACACCTTCAATTCCAAACTTGGGAGGTAGAGGCAGGTGGATCTCTATGTCACCCACAACCCAAGACCTTCAACCAGAGTTATCTAGATTCAGCCATAGTCACAGCACAATAAATCAGAGCTTCCCCCCATTCCCAGGCTCCACAGCCGCACACAGAATGGCAAACTCAAGCCAACAGAAGTATGGAAAGACCAGCTCTGAAGACATAGAAAACACAAGAGACCCAGGAATGTTATAACACTGGGCACTCCCTGAGCAATGCAAGAGGCCCCATAAAGACCAACATCCAAGATCAGAAATGACTCAACATTTGGGGCTGGCTACCAGCATTTAGTATGTAGAGGCTTTTCCTCACAGGACTGCTCCCACAGAAAATTACCCTCCCGATTCAACCATGGGCTCCTGAGGCTGCCGAGCTGTGAGAAATATTCCCACTCAGTCCACTACTACAGCCTTGCACAAAATCCTAGCTGAAGCCCCAAATCCCATGAGCAGAGTTGAGCAATTCTGACCTGATCTAAATTCCTACAGAATCATGAACATTAATAACAGTAAACTGTTGTTTAAGCCACTGTGCTCTGGAGTATTTAATTATACAGCAGTGAGTGGCCAGGACACTATTTCTGCAAAATGCTGAAAGCAAATGATTTCCAGCCTAGAATTCTATATATACTCATTAAAATTCTTGGTCGCACAGTCTCAGACTGAGCCCAGATTTCTACCTCTCAGGAATCAGGTATCGGAGTCAGCCGGAGTCAGGTAAAAGGGTGCCAGCCCCAAAGTGGGGAGGCAGTTGGTCATCGATGGACCCTGAAGACGAGGGGCTCCCACACCTTGTGGAGGTAGCATCTCTGGCAGAGTGTCAGGACCAGCAACAGCGGGAGTGAAAGTCAGTCCTAGTGGGTGGCTGCTCTTCAGCGAGCCGGTGCTCTGCTCGGGGCTGGCGTGATGCCGCCCACCTGCCCACAGCTCCCGGGTGCCCGCAGACCTGACCCCTTCCTTCTGAGCAGAGCGTGCACCTTTACCTTATCTTTGCCCTCTCACTGAAGTCACCATGGAGTCAGAGCATAGTGACCAGGGCAGGGGTGAGGCTCCTTACAAACGAAGACAAGGTCTGCATCTGGGGCAATGGTCAGGGTGGATATGGTAGTGACTGAATGAGAGGGGTCTAGGAACTAACAGAGGTCATGGTGTAGTCACGGGGGTGGTGATGGTGACAGGTGGCTGAGAGTAGGGGCTAGTATGTGGTGATATACTGTTTGAGACTTATTAAAGCTCGCCTGAGGATTCAGAAAGCAAAGTCAGTCTCAAATGATAGAGATCAGGCAGTGGTCACACACATCTTTAATCCCAGAAGCCAGAAGCTAGGAGGCAATGGCACACACCTTTAATCCTAGGACTCGGGATTAAGAGACAGATGGATCTCTGTGAATCCAAGGCCACCCAGATCTACACAAGAGTGAACCAGTCTAAAAGAGAATTATAGCTCACACCTTTAATACCAACATTGGAGAAGTAAGTAAGAAGAAGCAAGGGCTCAGAGGGACATTCATTCTCCAGCCACGCTGAGGAGAGGCAGCAGTCTGAGGCTTGGTGAGAGAGAGCTGGTGGAGACAGGACCAGCCCATTCAGCCTGAGCTAGAGCTAAGACGCTAGCAGCCGGCTGCTTTGCTTTTCTGATCTTCAGCTTGAAGCTTGAACCCCAGTATCTGTCTCTGGGTCTTTTCTTTTTTTGGTGGTACTGACAGAGGTGATGGTGTGATTATGGGGGTGGTGTAGATGAGAGTGGGGGACACTGGGGCGCTGGCAGGGCGCGTGAGGACCGGACATCTCCATGGGGCTATAACCTTGAACTAACTCCGTTCTCTTTTCTTCATCCCTTTGCCTTCTATTGGGAGTAAAGAAACAACTACAGGCTCATCAGTCACTGCACACGTAATTCATCCCTGTCACAAAGTTCACCTCAGCCAGTCTCCCCAGAAGGAAGTTTCTCCGCCCAGCTCACCGTATGAAAGGGAGTTGGCGATGATGGGCGGTGCCGGGCTGACTCTTTGAACATGCTATTATGTCCTTAGCAAAGAAGCTCAGAAGGAACCCCCCATAGTCACTAACAGGGCCCTAATCCAGTGGGGTACGGTGCTGTGCCTGCAACCCAGTTAGTAGGAAGGTGAGGCAGGAGGGGTGAGAGTGCAAAGCTAGCCTCGAAACATGGGAAGACTGCACCCTAAAATAAAATTTAACAACAGGCGTGGTGGTGCATGGCTTTAATCTCAGCACTTGGAGGATCTCTGTGAGTTTGAGTCCCGCCTGATCTACAGAGCAAGTTCTAGAACAGGCTCCAAAGCTACACAGAGAAACCCTGTCTCAAAAAGCCAAAAAAAATAAAAAGAAACTTCAAAATTAGAAAAAAGCAAAGTTGAAAAGGTTTGGAGATACACGGGAGAGGTAGAACACCAGGCTGGCGTGCACAGGCCCTGGGTTCCATGCTCAGCAGGGACAAATCTACGTTCCCTCTTTTCAGGCTCTGCTTCTCTCTTCTTCCTCCTCCTCCTCCTCTTCCTCCTCTTCCTCCTCCTCCTCCTCCTTCCTTCCTTCCTTCCTTCCTTCTCTCTCTCTCTCTGTCTCTGTCTCTGTCTCTCTCTGTCTCTCTCTGTCTCTGTCTCTCTCTGTCTCCCTGTCTCTGTCTCTCTCTGTCTCTGTCTCCCTTTCCCTCTCTCTCTTTCTCTGTCTCTCTCTCTGTCTCTCTGTCTCCCCCTCCCTCTCCCTCTCTCTCTCTCTCTCTCTCTCTCTCTCTCTCTCTCTCTCTCTCTCTCTCTCTCTCTCCCCCCTCCCCCGAGTGGTATGTTTTCCCCCAGCCTCCATAGTACCGCAGAGAGGGGAGGCCGAGGAAAAAGAAACCAGACTGAGGCCTTCACTCTCCATAGCCACCAGGCCTCCACTCACAGCCCCCTTCCTGCCCACCGTGCAGCCAAGTCCCTCCCACTTCCCCTCCTGTGCTCCCTGAGTGACTGGATGGCAGTGACCCACAGCTTCACATTTGCCTGCCATCTCCCCTGCCTCCTCACTAGCTCTTGGGAGAGAGTGATGGCTCAGACACTCCTCTTTGCCTCTTGGGAACCTTAAGCCTCTGGGGAACTGGATCTCCCGCCCAGCACCCGCGGTAGTCGCGGGGGCCATGTCCAGGGCTCCTTTTGGTACTGCTTCCCATACTGCGTGATTGACCCCAGGTCTCACTGTCTTGTCCTCTTTATCACTGTGACTTTTCACAAACATAGTCACTCACCACAAGGAGGCCAAATTTCTGTAGTTCGAACCATCGCCTCCTGGATTCCATCACTTAAGAGCATGTGTTGTGAGATCAGAACGTCGCAGGTGGCCTGTGCCATCTCGATGGACACAGTCACTCCCAAGGTCATGCCTGTCCGGGGCTCATACTGACCCCGCTGCGTGCGGGACACATTTCCCATCCTTGGTGAGCCGAGTCCTTAGGGGACCTCTCCTCGCCCTTGTGGGCATCCTGTCTGCAGCCCACACCCTGCCTTCTCACCCTATATTTGCATGTGTCTTCTCTGCCCCAAAGGCCTCCTGTGTCCCTCGCTCGCTCGACATTGTGCAAATTCTGTGCAGCCTTCAAGGCTAAGGTCATAAATGGAGTCAGGGGACATTTGTTTAGGGCTTAAGGAAGAAGAAAGTGAGGGGTGATGCCCACGGACTGGGGCTAGGGAAATCCCGTTTTCTCCTCAGGAACCGCAAGTCAAACTTGTGTGAAGTGAGACTCCACGGATGTCCCTGTGCCCCTCAATGGGAAACAGGGTGGAGCACAGACAGCACCCCAGTACTCAGAGGCAGGAGGCCCCAGCTTATAAAAGAGAGAAACGGAGAGGGAGGGAGAAGACGGGGATGATGGAGATACAGAGAGGGAGAAAGAGAACAAATCTACACCCCAGAAATCTCAGGTCCTTGCTCCCGAGCTCCCATGCCATTCACTCATGTGAGGCTGAGCAGGAGGCTCTTTACCACGGCAGGGTAGTTGTGAGGGACAGTTAGCTGGTGAGAAGGAGTTTGCTCGCTCCCAACACAAAGATGTGAGACCTGTCTGAGGTGAGCGATGGGCCAAACACCCTGATCTAGTCATTAATTAATACGAATGTGGAAATGCTGTGCTAGGCTTCATCAATATGTTCAATTACTTTGTGTCCGTCCCTTGAAAGTAAAAGTTGACTTCTATTCATGCTATAAAGTGAGGAAAAGTCAGCGGCATCACGGACTCCTGGTCATTCTATGGTCCCCAGAGCCAGGCGTCCTCTGCTGGGCTTCACCAGCAAGGATACCTTCCTCTCAGCTCCGAGCATGCTTCGGCCACACCTAAAACTCCAGGAAACCAAACGCCTCTAGAATCGGGTCCACTGGGAGTGAGAACCCCAGACCTACCCAGGACTGCCCTGCTAAAAGCCCAGCATGGGCTCCCCCACCCACAGCCACCCCACTCTCCTCACCCCCATCTCCCTTTCTTTCTCTTTCACTTCTGCTTTCTCTCCCTCCCTCCCACAGCTGCTCCCCAGGAAGCATCATCAAAAAAAAAAAAAAAAAAAAAAAAACCTGGCAATTCAGAGGGTCAACGGAGAAGCAAGAGGGTTAAATACAGCCACAGACACGGCTGGATCCAGCTGCCCCTCTGCTGACCCCACAGGGGCCTCTCCTGGTCCCACCAGCCCTACCAAGTGGTCCAGCTGCCAAAGTAGGGAACCAGAGATCTCTTAGCTTCCATCCCCAGGGTTACCAGACTTTCTGTAGCCAGAGGCAATACCCCCAGCCTGCTTGTTCTGGAGACAGAAAGGGATCAGGTCCCAGGTCTGACCCCAGCGTCTCACACGCTGGTTGTCCAGCTCCAGGCAAGCCTCTCCCTCCCTCAGCTTTTGTTCCTCTTCTGAGAAAGGAGCCGACGTCAGGCTAAGGCCTATGCATTTCAGTGTTCTCTGAAGTGCTGCCTCGAACCAACCAGTAAGTCCTGTCTGAAAAAGGGTGGCTTGGCTGAGTCTCCACCCTGTGACCAGGACAAGGATTGAGCTAGGGTTGGGGCCAGCATGGTTAGTGCTCCCTGAGATGACCCAGCACTCGATCTCTGAGTCTGTGAGGGACAGCCTCCATACCCCTGCCCTGCCTGCTTCATGAACCCTCCAGGGGCTAGGGAGGGGCTACTGGTAGTACCACACCCACTATACAGATTCAGAAACTGAGGCCCCAAAGCAGTCAGCAGCCCACTCACAGTATGAATGGAACTGAATGAAGATCTGAGCCCAACGGGCTAAAGCCAGCCTTTCCCCTGAGACCTAGAGCCAGACTCAGTCACCTTCCTCATCCCCTTCCGGATAGCAGAAGAGGTGGTTAATTCAGTTCCTAGGGAGACCTCCCCGATCAGTCTTGAAGGATCCCTTTGGCTGCCCCAAATACCCCAGGAACTTGAGAAGGCAGAGCAGGGGGCTGCCACGGCCTGGAGAGGCGGTCTTAGCCCTACATTCTAGAAGAAACAGGCTTCACAGGTGTCCTCACCAGTTCAAGCCCAGCTCTGCCCAACCCAGTAAAGTGGCCAGTGCCACAGCTGACTCTGCCCGGGTGCCCCCCCCATCTCAGATGCCAGCGAATGAGTCTGAAGGACTCAAAGCTTGCCTCAATCCCTCGGCCCCCAGCTTACCCCTGGTGTAGAGCCTCCGAGGCAGCTGAGCTGGATGGCCCCCACGGGTGCCCGGGAAGGGGCACAGAGGCAGGGATGTGCGCCAGTCACAGGTGGGCACGGTCTGGGGACAGCAGCCACACAGCCGCAGACTTTGGCACCATCTCCACCTCCTCTGAGCAATCATTAACCCTGCAGAGACCACACCTCCTCAGAAGGCACTGGCTGCAGCTGGAGCAGGCAAGGCCCCACGGCTGCAGTACTGGTGGCACAGGCGGCCCACCGCCACAGATGCCGTGCTCAGGGTCCTGTCCTCTCCTGGCTGTTCTTCAGTGCCCGGGACCTGTGGAGAAGGTGGTGGGGAGAGCAGGTGGGATGGAGGAACTTGTAACAATACAACCATCAAGCACCCGCCTGAAGGGGGTAGGTACCCTGTGGCTCCACCAAGGCCCTGGAAGCCTGGTACCTGCCCCCACAAAGCAGGCCTTCAGAGGGCAGCACCAGCACTGGACATAGTGGTTTCGGCTCTTAACCCGCTCTCAGAAGACGGAAGCAGGTGGATTCCAGGCCAGGCATGGTTAAGATGCTGCCTCAAAGAAACAAAAACAAAGACAAGAAAATCAAAGGGTGGGGACACTTTTCCAAGGGTCCCACCCACTCACAGTGGTGGCCTCCCCAGGGGACAGGTCTCCCAGTTCATCTCATCCTGCCACGCGGTGGGAAGGGGGCCTACGCACCAGCCTGCGTGCCTCCTCCTAGCCAGTGGCCGGGGGAGCCACCCACCGCTTCCGCAGATACTGCTGTGCCCCTTTGACGTTCCCATCTTCGAGTGCAAATCCTCAGAGAGCACCAGATCCACAGCCGGCTCATGGTTCTCCAGAGTCCTGGTGAAGGCTGTCGCTTGTCCTCGTCTAGCGAGGAGCTAGGATCTGCACTTATTGAGCACCTGCTGTGTACTTTACAATGTGTCTCACAGACGCTGGGTGTCCATCCCCAGAAGGGAGCCCTGCCTGCCCGCTGCCTCCCTCGGCTGCTGCAGCTGAGGGGAGCCTACCTGACTCACAGGACAGACAGTGCTGCTCTGTGCCCCTCATTACCACCCTTGGGGGTCCTCTATGCTTCTCTGCCCACAAAGCATCCCTCAACCCCCTCACCCCAGTCATGGGTACCAATGTCCAAATAGCACAAGAACCTGTGCCCAGGTGGTGATCTTCTAGTTTTCTTTAGGAAACCCACACACAGGGCTCCTCCTCTCCATGCTGGTGGGCACATGGCTGATGCCTAGGCAGCCAGACTTAGGGACACAACAAACGGACAGGTTTGGTTGTAAGTATCAATGAGAAGCCCAGCACGGTGGCCTGTTCTTATAATCCCAGCACAGATGAGGGATGGGATGATGAGTTCAAGGTCAGCCTGAGCTACATAGTATCTTTAAAAAGAAAGAAAGGAAGAAAGAAAGAAAGAAAGAAAGAAAGAAAGAAAGAAAGAAAGAAAGAAAAAGGAAGGAAGAAAGAAAGAGAGAGAGAAGAAATAAAGAAAGAAAGAAAGAAAGAAAGAAAGAAAGAAAGAAAGAAAGAAAGAAGGAAAGAAAATCAAACCTAATGAAGAAAATCAAACCTAATGGCTGGTCTCAAATAAAAGGCTTTATTTAGAATGGTTGAAAGAACAGACTTCTCCTTCCATGTTTGGAGCCTAAGCTGTAAAAAGTGGCTATGACACCACACAGCTGTTTTAATGCCACCAGAGAGAGTAACCAAGATAAGCCAAGATTAAGGCCAGCAGAGCGAGGAAACAAAAAACAAAAACAAAAATAAAAACGAAAAAACAGTGGTGTCGGCACAGCCTTTAATCCCACTGCTCTGGAGGCAGAGCCTTTCCTGGGAACAAACAAATGGAAAAGAAATAGAAACAATATATTTTTGTGACTTTGTGTTAGCTCCTAGGTGCAGTCATGCCAGGTGTCATCCACTATAGGACTCTTCATCTACGTCAATACATTGCCTTTGACCTTTTAAATTTCATTTCTGCTCTGGCTACATTCCCCTTACATGTTAGAAGTCCCCTGTCCTTCAGCACTCCACCAGATGCAAGGGGAGGGGTAGGAGGGCAGAGCTTGACTGTGGCTAACCCTCGGGGAGAGCTACTCCTCCTGAGGCTCTTAGCCCAGCCTACACGAAACTAGGAGCAAAGCCAACCACACTGCCTACATCTTAGGATGCTTTCCTTGTTTGTTTCTCTGTGTGGCCCTGGCTGCCCTGGAACTCGCTCTGTAGACCAGGCTGGCCTCGAACTCACAGAGATCTGCCTGCCTCTGCCTTCCCGGTGCTGGGAATAAAGGTGTGCGCCACCGCCGCCTGGTACTTTTTAGCATTCCTGGGTGCCTTAGGAGATAGCATTGCACAAAGGGAAGCAGGGAGGTTGCTCAGCAGGTAAATGGGTCTCTAAGCCTGACAACCTGAATCCCATCCCTACAGCCACACGGGAGAAGAGAACCCACTCCTGTTGCATGTGAGCTGTGGCACGCATGTGCCCCCCACAGATACAAAGAGCTTAGACAGTACTGCTGGAGCGGTGCCCGGAAGCCCCCCATTGCTGCCACTCACTTGGGCTCCCCAGACTGAGCCAGAGCCTTCCCTTGTTACTACTGTTCGGTTGCCTGCTGCTCATAGGCAGAGCCATGTCTGGTTCCCATTTGATGGATGTGTGTCACATGCTCAGTGTAGGTGGACATTTTGGCAGGGTAGTTTGAGTCCCCAAAGCCTTCCAAATGTAAAACAAATTATAAAGATATATGTGATTGGTTGTGTTGGCACACAACCTTTAATCTCAGAACTTGGGAGGAAGAAGCAGGCAGATCTGTGTTCAAGACTAGCCTGGTCTACATAATGAGTTCCAGAATAGTCAAGATGACACAGAGAAAACCTTGTCTTGAGAAACAAACAGAAAGATATGTGTGCTGTGTATCTGGATCAGGGAAGGTGAATGTGTAATTGAGTCTTCTCTACAAAATGTATCTTGAGGTTCTGTGTAACTGAAGTAGTCCATGAAAGAGGTTTCTGAGAGTCTTGGTAGGCAAGACAAAAAGAAAACCAGGACCCGTTTATTCAAAAGCATGTCTAAGGCCAAGCGTGATGGTGCACACTTTTCACCCTGGCATTAGCGGAGGGAAGCAGAAGCAGGGTGGATCTCTGAGTCCTGGGTCAGCCTGATCTACATACAGAGTTCAAGCCAACCGAGGCTACATAGTGAGACCATCCCAAACGACCAAATAAATAAATAAATAAATAAATAAATAAATAAATAAATAAATATAAAATAAAAAAATAAAGTCTAAGCCAGTAGTGATGCAATCCTAGAATTCAGGAGGCAGAGACAGAGGATCTAGAGTTCAAGGTTGTCCCTGACTACAGTCTGATCTACACAATGAAAATCTACAGACCAGCTCTGGAGCTACACTGCCACTGCAAGGTCCAGCACCCAGGAGGAGTTTTCTGTCTGAGGTCTTCTTGCGGATGCTGTGAAGGGCTGCGCACCCTTGGCAGGGTCATTCCATGTGACAATCAAGACATCAGGAACCATTAGGGTCCATTGGGTGGGAAAGCTAAATAACTTGGTCTGAACTGTGGTGATGTATGACCCCTGCCTAGGTAGGTGGTATGGATGACAGGAAAGTCACACATTCAAAGTCTGGACCACAGGACATCAGTGTCAAGGTCTCCGTGAACACTGGCTTTTTTTGTGGTGTGCAGCTGGTGGTTTTGTTACTGTTACAAGTGTAAGCACTTCTCTACAACTGTAGGATAACTCATTCTTTTATTACTGATGGAGAAAATGAAACTCAAGGTCAGACTATCAGTCAAGGGTCACATGTGCTTAGTAACACTATCTGGGCAACTTTTCTGCCTGACTATCTGACCACAGCTGGTGAATTCTGCTCTGGAAACCAAAGGGACTAACCTTGGGCTGGTGGCTTGGGTGGTGGGAAGAAAGGCAAGTGACCTCACCAGACACTCCAGCTGTGCCTTAGACCTTGGGTCCAAGTACACAAGACTAGTCTCTGTGCCCAACCCAACAGGGTGAACCCAGGACTTCTTCCTTGCTCTATGGCAGATCAGCAACTCTGAGTCACCACTCTGGCTGCCAGAAGGTGGACAAAGGCTAGACTTTTGCATAACATCTGCATTAACCTGATAAACCAATGGCACCCTTCCCCATCTGCCACCAAGGCAGCCTGAGGATTTCACTGGACTCTGGGCTGGGATGATCCAGACCTGAAGTACAATCCATGTCCAATGTCAGTTTCAGGGGCTGGGAAGTATAGAGTGGGGCCAGGAGCCAAGATGACCCCTGATCTGTAAACTGTACATAAGGACAGGCTCCAGCTCATGGAAATATTGTAGGGACTAATCTTGTAATGTTTGAGAGCACCAAACACAGCAAAACACAGAGCCGTGTTCTTTGAATGGGTAACGAGTATACACCAAGGTCGTTGCTAGTCACTGCGTTAGCGTTCGCTTTGAAATACAAAATCATTGGGCATCACCGGGCACGCCTTTAATCCCAGCACTAGGGAGGCAAAGGTATCAGTGAGTTCGAGGCCAACCTCATCTATACTGCGAGTTCCAGGACAAAGAAGGCTATATAGAGTCCCTGTCTCAAAACAAAAATATCAGAAGTTTCCAGTGGTCTCTGTTCTGTTCTGTTGCAGCCTCAGTGCCCAGAAACTGGTCAAGGTTGAAATGTAGGGGCAGCTTGTTCCTGACCAGCCGTATGACACTGACTACAGCCGTTCTTCCTCTCGGTACTGCCTCAGGGGTGACCCATAGAGGCATGGTGACAGAGGCTCCTTGGTAGAATGTGTTCATGCCTCCATGCCCCATCCTCCTAGACCGTTGCACTTTGCAGGTACAAAGTTCCTTCGCTGCCAGCATAGTGGAGTGTGCCAGTCCAGGAACAAGTCAGCCTCAGAATCAACTTTCCATCCCACTCCTGGCCTCAGACCCTGGGCCCCTTCAGGGAACACATTCCCTTTAAAGAGCTCTCGTCAGGAGAAAGCCAACAAAGGAGTCTTTAAAGGCCCAGTTAACCCCGAGGACAACGGACTGCACAAAGGAGCCAACCAAGTCTGTCCTGGCAAACCCCAGAGCAAGGTCTGCAGGAACTACAACTTCCGGCATGCTTTGCCGCATGGCCCACTGGAAGTTGTAGTCCTCACCGACCAGCTTCGAAATGGCTCTGGCAGGATCTACTCTGTCCTGTCGTATCTGGCGTCTGTGTCCTCTGGAGTGTCCTTGAAAGATCATAGCGTCGTATTTAACTTGTTTTATACAAGAGGAAATAGAGGCCGCTCCCATGCCGGGTTACAAAGGCACAGAGCGCGAGGCGCTTCTCCCACCTCCCCCTCTACGTCCGCGATGGTACGACCCGATCAGCCCATTGTGCGCCGCAGGGAGAGTTTGGGCTTTTCGCCCGCGCTGAGGGGGCGTGTCCAGATTCCCCGGTCTCGTCCTCCCCCGCTCCGGGTTGGTGAGGTCCGACCAGCCCATTGCGCACACCAAGCAGGGAGTTCCCCGAGGGGGTGTGTCCGGACGCCCCGCCCAGGTCCTCCCCATAACCGCGATGGTATGGCCCGACGGGCCCATCGCTTGCGGCGAGGCGGGGCGGGACATTCGGCTCCGGTGCGCTGCACCTGCGAGCCCAGGAAAGAAGCGTTCCCGGCGCCCCGCCCCTACCCCCCTGTCCGCGATGGTGCGGCCCGACAAGCCCATCGCGAGCTCTAGGGAGGGGGAGGCGACCAACAGGGTCCACTGCGGGCGCAGGGGGAGGGCCGCGGCCGGCGGCTTCCGAGCCGCAGCCTGAGCGGGACCGGGCTTCTCCGGGAGCAACGCGCCGCCGCCTAGTGGGGGTGGAGCCCAGCCGTGGCCCCAGGTAACGCCCGGGCGCGGGCCGCTGTGGACGCGGCGGGAGGTGCGGGCGCTTCGGTGAGGCCGCGCCGTCCCCAATCGTCGCTGCGGCCGGTCCGCTCGGTCCAAGTGCTAGGGCGCCTGGTTGGACGAGTTTCTGCGAGCTCTGCGCTCGGCTGGTGGGGCTCCAGCGAGGATCCTGTGTCCTGTGGCCCTGTGTGGGTCCCTAACATTTCACCCTTTGGCAGCCAGAGTGGCTGGAGGTCCAGGAAACAGCACTAACCCGGGGCCATCAACTGCATTTGTGATGTTCTTCAAAACCCCAGGGGTCGAGAGTCGGTTTGCATCTTGCCCAGTCGCAAAGCGTTTCCTGTCTGCGTCCCAGCTAGGCTTGAGTGTAGCTGGGGGCCAGAGAGGAAAGGGATGGGGGTGGTGGTGGTGGTTAAAATTTAGGAAATGGGGTATTCGTCCTTACAGGCACTGCACTCCTGTAGCCCCGAGTTTTCCTCTGTGTTGTAATGCTCTCCTATCAGACTGCAGACCGAGCGATTCCAGTGATGAGGTGCATGCAGTGTAGGGAGGGGTGAATGAGGAAAAAGCCCCCCCCCCCCCCCATACACCCAAGGTTCACACGTGCCACTGCAGACACAAGCACACACTTCCAGTTGCATATCCATTGAGACCCACCTACGGAGGTAAGGACAGTGTTAACCTCTAGACAAACAGCCTCAGGGAGGTTAGGGAAGCCCTCAAGGTCACAGAGCCCCTGAGAACCAGCGCAGCCTGCATCCAACCATTAGTGTAGTCCTGTCTTGGTTACATTCCATAGGTGAACAGCGCCTTGGTTATTACTGCTGTCACTGACCCCGTTTTACAGATGAGAGCTTAAGATGAAGACAACCCAGTGTCTCTGAGCTGGACCAGAGTGGCGCTCTCATGAGCACAAAACCGAGAACACACCTGCGCAGACCCACACTCTCTTCTCCCTGCCCATCTGCACAAATGGTCGGTTATTTGGAGAGGCAAAGCTTGGGGCTCAGCCTTGTCCAAAGCAGAGAGGATGTAGAATAGGGCCTGCCAACTCTCCCTGGTGTAGTAGGCTCTGGGCTCTGCTCTGATGCTTGGTGGTACTTGGAGAGGTCTGAGTCCCAAGCTGGCCGGTGTGCTGTGTGCTCCAAGGTCCAAGTGCATGTTTCTTTAGTTTTGGGAAGGTGGTTGTGTCCTGTCTCTATAGAGGAAGATTTGAGGGGCCAGGAAGAAAGGGATGGAGTACTTCCTCACTCAGAAGGGAGGCAGCCAGTCTCCAGGCTCCTGGCTGGGCAAGGCCCCGGTTAGGAAAGAGTCCTGGCACCTTTTTCCTGCTTCAGCTGGCCAGTGTCCTCTCGTGTGCAGAAGAGGCCTGAGGGGGAAGCTGGAATGCACAGCAAGGGCTTTGCCTTGAATCCTGCTGTGCTGTCCCCCTCTCATCGGCTACCTCAAGCCACCTGCTAGGTTCTGAGCCTCGCTGTGGTCTTCTTTTGCCCCGGGAACATCAGTGCAAAGTCTCAGGGGTGTGTAAGGACCATCTTTCACCTCAGTTGCCTCTTCTGTGAAATGGGATTAACACTATCATCTGTCTCTTAGCTCACTGTGAGACATCAGGGCGAGCCACCCCAGGACTGTGTACAGAGCCTCTTAGTGCTTGCTGGAGCTGAGGCACCTTACTGTAACCCACTGGGCCACCCTTCTGGGCTCTGTGGTGAGGGCAGTTACTTCCTCTCTCTGAGAGTAAACAGTACCTGACTACTGGGAGTAGGCTGTCATAAAAGGCACACAATAGGTATGAGGGCCACACCCCACAGAGGATGAGCTGTGATGAGGGAGAGGCACACAGAGCGGACTGGGATCCCAAAGCATAGGATTTTGAAGAACGGTCCGGATTGCTGGCTTCTGTTGAAAATTTAGGAAACTTGGTAAAAATTCATCTTCCTTCTACCTATACAATTCTGCTTGTGGCCAGGAAAGATCTTCAGGTTTGGAGGTGGTTTTGGCATCTGTTCCTGGGGAGAGGGTGACTGTGGGCTTCCAGGACCAGACCAGACTGACATCAGTGAGAGGGAAAGGTGGGAAAGGGGTTGCCTGGCCAAGCAGGGACAACCCATAGTGTTTTGGGCATTTGTGGTCTAGTGGTAGCCGGGTCCCAGATGAGCCTGGACCCTACAGGAACTGCAGGATGGCCACATGGAAATAGCCCCACCCACAGCTTGAGCATGGGTCTGTTGGGTCTGGGAAGCCAGAACAAACCTAACAGGCTAGGAAAGGCAGGAGGGAGCTGTCTGGCTGTGTCTAGAGCTGGACAGAGGATCTGCCAGACGTGGGTAGGTGATGCTGAAGACACATCAGGCAGAGAAAATGATACATGGGCCAGACTATTTCATGAGTGTAATGTGTGCTCATGTGTGAAGGCATGAGTTCAACCCAGGTGTCATTCTTCAGTCACTGTCCATCCTTTTGAAAGATTGAAAGACAGGGTTTGGAGCTAACCAACTAGTCTTGGGTGGCTGGCTGGCCAGCAAGCCCCAGGGATCCGTCTTCATGTTCTTTTTATATGTGTTGTGGGAATTGAACCCAGGTCCTCAAACTTGGCTGGCAGGCACTTTAGTGACAACTATCTCTGTAAGTCTCTGGAGGCCTGTTTTCTGCTTGGGCAAGTCACTTTACCTGTGGCCCTCGGATTTCAGCCATTCACTGAAGCAGGGTTAGCCCCTGTGCTGCCACATTCCTAGTAGAGGCTGGGTGTCGGTGCACTTGAAATGAAGCCCTTCAGCCAGGAGCAGACTACTAAATGAGACAGTGGCTGTGACAGGGTTTTGTGTGATTAAGTGGCATAAAGTCAGCTCAGCCTCTGTAAGAGGAGGTGGGAACCTTTAAAAACAGGGAGGAGGAATTGATTTATAGAAGGGGGCCAGGCGCAGCTGGCCAGAAGGAACACTGTTGTGGTTCAGGAAGGGGTTAAGAGTTTAGCCCAAAAGATTGATAAGGCCAGTGTAAGAAGCTACTGCAGGTGGCTCCTGTAGAGGAAGCAGTCAGGGGTGGATGTAGGTATCATAGAACACAGGCAGGATTTTCTAGTTGCTTGTGGTTGATGAAGACAGGGAAGGATTGATGAGGAGCAACAAAGAACATCATTGTACATGTCCACATCTAGTTCCCACAAGTTTATAGAGAGTGGATTTCTAGTTACATCTGCCACTGCGTCTCTCACTCACTGACTTGATCGTCTCCAGGTGCCACCTTGTCATCTTGTTGCTAGCTGTGTATCTACAGGGCAATTAGTTGGTCTAAAGGACAAATCTGAGCCAGAGACTGTTACTCCAGTTTCCTTCTGGATTCTTTCTATTGGAGACTTTTCCTAAGGGAATGAAAATTTTAGTGCTTTTAAAATTGGACTTATAAAGGACCCTAGAGAGGTAGCCCAGCAGTTAAAAGCACTGGCTGCTCTTCCAAAGGACCAGGGTTCAATTCCTGGCTCCCACATCAGTTAATTGACAGCGACCTGTAACTCAGTTCCAAGGGTTCCAACGACCTCTTCTGGACTTTACTGTGCTAACACTCAGGCACACACTCAAACATACTCATAATACAATCTTTTAAAAATAGACCTAAGAATCTACCATCCAAAAAAAAAGGCCAAGTAGTGATGGTGCATGCTTTTAATTCCAGTACTCAGGAGGCAGGCAGATCTCTGTGAGTTCAAAGCCAGTCTGGTCTACAGAGTGAGATCCAGGGCAGCTACACAGAGAGACCCTATCTCGAACCCCTCCCCCAAAAGGACCTAAGATATATTCTTTTATGATTTTCAGCAAAATTTTTCAGTAGGTTGTACTGCCTAGAATCTATTTTGAGACAGGATTTCTCTGTGTACCCCTGGCTATCCTGGAACTCAATCCACACACCAGGATGACCTCTAACTGCCTCTGCCTCCCAAGTGCTGGGACTAAAGGCATGTGCCACCACTGATCTGGCTCTGTCTAGAATCTTTTAAAGCAAATATACACTTACAAAAACTTAAAAATCTAAACCAGGATTAGTGGTGTATGCCTGTAATTCCAGCACTTGGGAGCCGAGGGGGTCAGGAGTTTGAGGGTAGGCTGAGATATAAAAGACTGTCTAAAAACAAACTAATATTACAAAGAAAATTAAAATCTGCCCTTCTGAACAGGTACACCCTGATAATTCCCGTATCCTTTCAGAAATACCATATGCAGATACAATATGCAACTGAAATAATACTGTTACATCTTGTTCAGCAAATTGGTTTCATTTTTAAAATATTTTGAGATTATGGGATATATCCACTAAGTACAGAGTGTACTCGATCCTGTATCCCACTACATAGATTTAACAAACGTTGCCGTTTTGTACTGACATCTTGCTCTGGGTTGGTGGGCGTTGGAGGAGTCCAGTTACTCCAGACCTTACTAGTAGACATGAGTGCTTTAGGTAATTCTGATGCTCTGCTTGTAAGATTGATGCGGACATCCTAGCCCGCATCCTAAGGAACTGGAGGCTCAGCTTTAGCTTGGGTTCACATCTCTGTTCTCTCGCGCGCTTCAGCTGTTAATTGGGTGTGCGGTCTTAGTAGGCCGGGCTGTCCTCCTACAGACAGAGACCCGCCGGTCCTGGGTCTGTGACCCTCTGCGGTACTGCCTGCCACACTCACAGGCGTCGGCAGACCGGCGTAGGAAACTAAAGTGCAGAAACTTGCCTGGGCTCGGTACGGCCCGCTCTTCCCACCGCACCCCCACCCCCGGGGGCCGCGCTGGGGGCGGGGTGGCGAAGTGTTTCTGTGACGTCAGCATGCGCAGGACCAATCCCCCGGCCCGGGAGACGTTAAGTCGTTTGCATGGGTCGTCAGTCATTGGTCTGTTGGGCCCTCTGGGCTGTTGCAGCTTTTTAAAGGCGCCGTGTAACGGAACAGAAAGCGAGAGAGGAGAGGCGCGGTGGGCTATGAGGTCATCGCCGGCCTGCGCGGTTTGGGGGCGGTGACGTCACCTCCGGGAAGCGTGCGGGCCGGGGCGGAGGGCGGCCCTCTCACCTCGTCGGCGCGCCCCTCACAGGCCGCGGCCCTGAGAAGGTAACGTGACACCTTAGTGCGCGCCGGGGCCCCGCACTCGGGGCCGCGCCGTCCTCCGCCCGCGACCCGGCCGCGGGGCTGGGGAGTGAGAGGCGGGGCCAGGAGCCCTTTTTAACCTGGCTTTCAAGATGGCGACCCGTTAGTCACGTGCCGCCCGCAGAACGCGATTGGCCGGCGGGGCCGGCGGGGCGGGGCCTGCGGGGCGG
This sequence comes from Cricetiscus sungorus, assembly GCA_030556225.1. Lineage (NCBI taxonomy): Eukaryota > Metazoa > Chordata > Mammalia > Rodentia > Cricetidae > Cricetiscus > Cricetiscus sungorus. Next base: position 21,704,141 of record JANBXA010000190.1, on the reverse strand, counting down.
GGCGGGGCCGGCCCCTACGGCGGCTGTTTGCTTGAGCGTCCTGGCGCGCCCCCGCGAGCCGCCTCCCGCGCCGCGCGACCCCGCCGCTCCGAATGTTGTGAATCAAACGTGGGGCTGGTTCCATCCGGCCGCCGCGGACAGTTCTTAAAGGGCCAGCCCGCCCGATCGCACAGCTGCGTCCTGCGCCGCCCTGCTCTCGGGTCCGGGCCGGGGAGGCGGAAGACTGCAGAGCAGGCTCGGGCAGGAGCCGGCGCCCCGGCGTCCGCACCCCACACGGCGAACAAAGGAGCCCGCGTGTTGTCGGACGGCTGCCGGTGAGTTGGGCCAGGCCCCTAACTTCGGACCCGCACCCCGGAACTGCGGGTCCCTCGGGGGCTCGCTGTGGTTTGCCGGCTTCGTGGGCGCCGATCCTGGGTTGCCGGGGTGGGGGCGATGGCGGTGGGGCCCCCGGGCCAGGTGCTGCCTGCGGCTACCTAGACTCGGCCAGGCAACCCCTCTGCGGAGCTGAGCGCTGCGCCGGCGGGGAAGGAGCCACCCCTTCCCCCTGCAGCCGCCACTTCCTTTGTTGTTGCTTTTGTCTCACGCCGAGCACATGGTCCGGGATCCTCGGTTCTTAAAGTCACAGCGCTCTAGCCCTTGCGCTGCTGCCTGGCCTCGTCCCTCCGTGTTCCTCCATGTGCGGCACTAAGGAGTAAAGGGGGTGAACGGAGGCCCTCCTGGGACAGGTGTGCGAGCTTGGGCTCCGTCCCCGGGGAGGGGTGGCTTTGGAAGATTGCTGGGACCCCACTGCCTACGTCCGGCCCGCTTTAAGGAGCCTGATCCTCGGGGACTTTGTCCCCCCACACACACACATCCCCAATGGGGACACCTGGTTTCTGGCATGTGGCTTTTTAGGGGCGCTCTGGGGAGATTTTCATCCCGATTTTAATTTGTTGCAACTGAGGTTTCGCGAAAACTAAAGGAGTTCTTTAACCAAGGTCACCCACCCAGGGAGTCTAAGCTGGCCAAGGTGTGGTGGTCCCACCCCCAACTGCCTCTGCTTTCCTAACTTTGAGTTGGGAAGCTCCGGTTTAGAGTGGGAGCAAGTAGGGAGGGGGCGGTTGACTTCCCGCCTAAGCTTTCTCTCGGTTTCGGGGTCTAACTTTGCTGGTGTGCCTAGCAGAAGGGAGCAAATAGCTCTTTTTACAAACAGACTATGCCAGGTCAGATATGCTTGGAACACTACCTGGCTGACAGGGCTGTTGACTCATGGGGGGCAGGATCGGACTTGGGGGGATTTCACACGAGCGTCTTAGAGAGTGCAGTGAAGAGGTTTGGTAAGTGGTGTTGCTGGCTGGCCTTGATTGTGTGACTAGGTCCAGCTCAGTCTCTAGCTCGGGTCCAGGACAGCTACTCATTGGTCGTAAAAGACACTCAGCATGTCCTGTGTGGCTCTATTCCTGACCACTGTCATCATGAGAGGACTAGGACTTGGGGAGTGTGGGTCTAGGGCACCAGCCAGGACCAATTGTGTTACCCGTGGCCTATAGCAGCTCCTCTTGGGGCTTCAGTAACTGAAATGGGTGTGTCCCCTCTTGACCATTTTTGTTTCTGGCAGGAGTCCAGAATCACCTTTCCATGCTGGGGTACCAGCTAGCAGCATGTTTCTAGTCCTTCAGCACCTGCGGTGTCTGTGTCTGCCAGGGTTAGGGTGCAGGATGTCTCACTCTTTAGTCATGATGGTCACACTAGCCTTCTGTCACCGTTAGAGTGGTCCTTGCGGCCCTTGCTGGTCCCCTGGGAGATCATACTTAGGGTGTTCCTATTTTTACTGCAAAGGAATGTGTGGTTTTGAGGACCAGAAGACATGGGCCTAAGACCCACCCTGGCAAGAAGTTGGAGGTGTTGTTGGAATGATGATGTTGCCGTCGGCACCATCCCCCACTAAATGCCCTTCTGTCTCTTGGCTTGGGGCTGGCCAGGCTTGTTGCAGGTATTTGAGGGGTGGGTTACTCCTGGCCCTTGTGTGCACTGGTATGGAGTCAGGAAGTGAGGAGCTGTTTGTCAGGGTGTCTGTAGTTGGCCCCAGCCAGAGGTCACAAAGCCAGTTGTCAATGATAGCCAGTTTTCTGACCTCCCTTTGTAGCCTCAGTTAGAGACCAGGGTTTGTGGGGAGTAATTTATAGTCTCCCAATCCTGACTCACTGGCAACACCCCGTCATCGTTGCCAGACTGCTTTTACGTACCTCTGTGATGGGCTCTCTTCAGTGACTCCCATTCCTGCTGAGTGCCTGAACTCTTCAGTAACAGAAGTGATTCCAACTGGTAACATTCCAGGCCTGTGGCCTGGCCAGGTACCCCATGGGTGATGTAGCGAAGGCTCTTTGTTGTGCAGACTTTCAGAGTCCTGGATAAAGGAAATGGTTCTTCTGGTGTTAGCTGGAGTGACTGAGGAGCTTAACTGGCCTTCCTGCTTTACTCTGTCAGCAGGTGGCAACGTTTGGAACTGGACTTTAGGCATGCATAGGTTTGTTGGTTGAGGAAGAGTGGAAAGGCCACCTTGTGGAAGTGGCGGCAGAGGGCTGCCCTAGTGCGATAGTGTCTCGGGCCTGATGGGGGTTAAGAATGTCTCTTGACAAGGCTTCCTCCTGACTCCCAGTTTGTAGCTGAAAGCCTGGGGTTGGAGACCCTGCTCTGGCCCATTCCTGCTCACTGTTTCCTCTCAGATTCTCCCTTTCAAAAGGCTCTGCTTCCTACAGTGGGGTCCCAGAGCAAGAACATGGCTGCTGCCGGGCCCAGCTTGCTGCCAGTGACAGGCTTCTTTCTGGGGCCCAGTGAAGCCTTGAGGTGGCCTTCACTGTTGGCAGCAGGGTATAGGGACAGGCTCAAAGTTGCCCTGTTTCCTAGCTTCAACACATATGTGGGAGCCTCTTCTGCTGAGCCTGCTAAGAGCTTTCCTTAATTAATGGTTGATATCATAGCTGAGTGTGCATTGGGACGAAGGACTAAGGAGAAGAGAGACGATGGTGTCTGACTTTACACCAAAAGTTCCCACGGGTGGGAATGGGTTAGCGCATCTTCCCTGGCATTGAGTGAGTTTAAGGCCTCTGTGGAGTTCCTCTTCAGCCAGCCACAGAAAGAGAACCTGGAGCTCCCAAGAGCCTCATCTATCTGCCTGGAGGCCAAAATGTAGCTCCAGGCTTGAGGCAGAAGCTTCCTCCAGCCTGAGTATCATGCAGCCGGCTGGCCCTGAGTCACACTGGTGTGCTATCTGAATTTACCGTGTTCTAAGACTGATCCTACTTCGCACAGCTTTGAGCTAAGTCTAGCCTGTCAACACTGGACCCCAGGCTCTGGAGGAGGACCTGTCCAGGGTTTATCAGCCTCACCTTTCCTGTACAAGCAGCTGGCTCTTCCTAATCCTCTGTGACTTCCTCTGTTTACCTCCTAGGGTTGTGAGCCCCGGCCCAGACCCTCTACCTCCCTGCCCCGCTGATGAGACCATGGGCTCTGGCAGTGATTAAGTGGCCACCCTCTGCCCCTGTGGGTCACTTGCTATTCTCTAGAAGACCTAGCAGCAGTCCAAGTCAGCTCTGGGGAAGGTAAGAAGTCTCCATCCCTAGTTCAAGGGCAGCCATCTTGGCTTGGGTTGGGGGCACGGGACCTGAGCTATCTTGGCTTCCTGGTGTGGGTTATGACCCTGGCTTCCCTCCCTGCATTATAAATGGGTATTGGGGCTGCTCTGTGTGGTACAGCCTTGGCCACCAGGGGCCCTGGCCAGCCCACCTGCCCAGGATGAGCACTTCCCTCCCAGCAGCCGCTGACCGGACCGTCATAACTCTCTGTAGAGGAGCACCGAGCCTCAGCTCCTGCCGGCAGGAGCCCACGAATGCTGCACCCAGCCGCCCAGCAGAGCCCGTTCATGGTTGATCTCCACGAACAGGTGGGCAGGACAACTCTTAGTCCACCCCCACCCCAGCTTCTCTCAGACGGTCTGAAAAGCAAATTCTCCTGCATGTTAGTCCCGTGATACAGATGAGGAAACCAGGTCCCAGAGAAGGGAGGGTCTTCTGGGGTGCCTACTACAAAGGGTTCGCTGGGACACGAGTTCTGCCCAACAGGACACTTGGGTTTGGTTGAGACATAGCTTCTCTGTAGCTTTGGAGCCTGTTCTAGAACTTGCTCTGTAGACCTGGCTGGCTTTGAACTCACAAAGATCCGCCTGCCTCTGCCTCCCAAGTGCTGGGATTAAAGGCGTGCGCCACCACCACCCGGCTACCAATAGGACTTTTTTTGTGTTTTGACACAGGGTCGGTCTTACTATGTAACCCTGGTTAGCCTGAAACTCTCTATGTAGACCAGGCTGGCCTCATGTCCCAGAGGTAGATCTGCCTGTCTCTTCTGCCTCCTGTGTGCTGTAATTAAAGGCATTCACCACATTTCCCAGCCTTGCATAGATAGGACTCTTTGTTAGAAGGCTGCCCTTATAACCAGGCTTCCATCTCAAGTCCCTGGCGCTTTCTGCACAGGTGCACCAGGGGCCTGTCCCTCTGTCCTACACAGTCACCACAGTGACCACCCAAGGCTTCCCCTTGCCTACAAGCCAACACATCCCTGGCTGCAGTGCCCAGCAGCTCCCAGCATGCTCCGTGATGTTCAGTGGGCAGCACTACCCCCTCTGCTGCCTCCCACCTCCGGTGAGTGGATGCTGTCTTCCCCTGCCCCAGATACGTGCCACCCTGTCCACCCCAGCATCTTAGGAGCTGGGCTCATGTGCAGGCTGACAGTGTACTAACTTGGCCTCCTGGCCATGACTATTCTCAGCAGCGTACACTTGTGTGTGTGTGTGTGTGTGTGTGTGTGTGTGTGTGTGTGTGTGTGTGTGTGTGTGAGAGTGTGAGAGTGTGTGTGAGTGAGCGCGTGGGCGTGCTCCCACAGAGGCATGAGGCAGTTCAGAGGTCAGGGACTGCTGTGTGACAGAGGCACTGCAGTGGAGGCTGTGGTGTGAGCCTGGGGCAAGGATGGGACTTGCAGAGCTGCTGTAGCTCCTGGGCTTGTGTGTGAGAAGCGTTAGCTGGGCGCTGTCCCCTGGTCTACACTGCACATAGGCGCGGCTTCTTCACCCTCTCTCTGCAGCTGATCCAGCCGTGTGCCGTGCAGCAGCTCCCTGTGCCCTATCACACCTACCCCCACCTCATCTCCAGTGACCACTACATTCTTCATCCCCCGCCGCCAGCCCCACCACCCCAACCTACCCACATGGCACCGCTCGGGCAATTCGTGTCACTGCAGACCCAGCACCCACGCATGGTGAGTTTGGGGAGCCGAGGGGAGGGGGCGGAGCGGGAAAGGCGAGGACTGTGGTAAGCAGCCGGCTGACGCATCCCTCCTTCCAGCCCCTGCAGCGGCTGGATAATGACATGGACCTTCGAGGGGACCAGCACCCCTTAGGTAGCTTCACCTACTCCACCTCTGCCACCGGCCCAGCCTTGTCACCCTCAATACCCCTTCACTACCTACCCCATGATCCTCTGCACCAGGAGATGTCCTTCGGTGTGGTAAGTGCCACCCCTGTCCCACTAGCCAGGCTTACGGCGGTGAGCAGACAGGCCTGCCACTTGACCTACGCCTGTTTGTGTTTGCAGCCATATTCCCACATGATGCCACGGAGACTGAGCACACAGAGATACCGTCTACAACAGCCGCTGCCACCCCCACCACCTCCACCCCCACCACCACCACCACCATCTTATTACCCAAGCTTCCTACCCTACTTCCTGTAAGTGCTGGCATAATGTCCCGAGCGCCTAGGCCTTGCTTTCTAGGGACCTCCCCAGCTCTGGCAGCCACACCACACACAGCAGTTGGCACTGCCTGTCTTCTGGTGTGCTTGAGCAAGCACCCGGAGCCTGGTCTGACCCTGCAGAGCTCCGGTCTTTGTCTGCATGAGGGAGCAGGGTGGTGGGCTGCTTGGTCAGGCCTCCCTCTGCTGACCTGCGCTCTGGGACTCCCCTCCAGTTCGATGCTGCCAATGTCTCCCACCACCATGGGCCCCACCATCAGCCTGGGTCTGGATGTGGATGACGTGGAGATGGAGAACTATGAGGTCTGTGATGCCTGTGATGGGAGGTGGAGTCGGGAGGCCTCCGTCTCGAGGTGCTGCTGACCTCCCTTGCCTGGCTCTAGGCCCTCCTGAACCTGGCTGAGCGGCTGGGAGATGCCAAGCCCCGAGGCCTCAGCAAGGCAGACATAGAGCAGCTCCCGTCATACCGCTTTAACCCTGACAGCCATCAGTCTGAGCAGACTCTGTGAGTGCTGCCCCAAGACCCCGGGAGGGAGCCGAGCCGGCACGCCGGGTGACACTGTGTCCGTCCTCAGGTGTGAGGGTGGCACTGTGTCCCTCCTCAGGTGTGAGGGTGGCACTGTGTCCCTCCTCAGGTGTGTGGTCTGCTTCAGTGACTTTGAGATGCGCCAGCTGCTCCGAGTCCTCCCCTGCAACCACGAGTTCCATGCCAAGTGTGTTGACAAGTGGTTGAAGGTAAGGTGGCCTGAATGGTCCAAGCCGCCTCCTGGGAAACCCCAGAGGGCAGGTGTGCAGGGGCGTGGGGTCAGGTAAGAGTGAGGTCTGATGTGTGGCTGTTCCTCCAGGCCAACCGGACCTGTCCCATTTGCCGGGCCGATGCCTCCGAGGTGCCCAGGGAGGCCGAGTGAGGCTTGCAGCCACCCACAAGAACCCTGCCCAAAGCTCGGGAAGTGGGTGGGGGAGGCAGGGAGGGCCCAGGGAGAACTGTAAGGGAGGGGCCCGGGCCTGTCTCAGCATTCCCACCTGCAACTCCAGAGCTGGTGCCAGGGTCAGCCCTGGAGAAGCCCCTGCAATAAGCCCCTGCGTTTGCCAAGCTCCAAAGACTCCTTCCCCAAACTGCCTGCCCGCCCGCCCGCCATGGAGCTGCCTGAGTGTCCCCAACTCAGTCTGCCTCCTTTGTCCACGGGTCCTTCTTCCTGCTGGCTCTGGGAGGCGGGTGTCCATCCCCAGGTGTGGTGGCTGGTGTGGTTCCCCACCCCCAAGAGTGGGCAAAGGAGTAGCCACCCTGGGTCAGCTGGTCCCTGTAGTGAGGGAAGTGTTCCCTGCATAGGTGGCACTGCCAGGTCTGCGGGCAGAAAGCCTAAGTCCCAGCTCTGAGCCCTCTTGGGCTCCAGACAGACTTAGGCAGTCGCTCTGCCTGCACTGCTGTGCGGCGTGGGTCCGACTCCCCAGGACCCTCGCCCCCCAGGCACAGCATTCCAGCCCACCCCCAGGCTGGAGGGCAGCGCAGCCGGGCTCTTGGAGCAAATGGGATGGGGGCTCCAAGCCGGACACACGTTCTGTAGGAGCCAAGCCACGATCTGGGCGTGTCCTTGTGTTCCTGGTGGCTGCCCTCCACCAGTGACAACGTCAGACCCCTGCTCGATCTTCTCCCCCTCTGTCGTTTTGCATGAATGTGAGGAACAGCAGGTTTTTTTATTTATTCATTTGGCCCAAAATGCGTGTAGGGGGTGTGGATATTTACAGGTGTTTGGCGGGGTTTTTTGGGTTTTTTTGTTTTGTTTTTTTGTTTTGTTTTTTTTTTTTTTTTTGGTTTTTTTTTTTTGTTTTTTTTTTTTTTTTTTTTTTGGTTTTGTTTTTTCTGTGTTTTGTTTTGTTTGGGGGTTTTTTTGATTTGTTTTTCCCCCTTCGTTTTTGGTTTGATAGGAGTGGGGTGAGGGCACAGGGACTAACCAGGACCAAATGCCCAGGGGGCAGAGAAGGGTCAGGTTGAGCCGCACCAGGCCTCCATGAGTGTGCGGCTGGGAGTCACAGGACAGAGTGGGGGTCTGTGCTCAGCTGATAACTGCCATGCACTGTACTGCACATGTCCCTAGAGCCTGCCGGGACCATTTGCTTTTCAGGGCATTCCTCCAGCCAGGGCTGTCTCCCACCTGCCTGGTTGAGTCTCCTCCTAGGAATCCCCTGAGGACAGAGATCAGGGAGGGTGTGAACCTCCACCTGGGGGCCCCTCCCAGCCTGATCCCTGCCCTCCAAGGTCTGGAGGAGGCTGAGTTCCCTCCCCTCCTTTCAGGCCCTACTCCTTCCCTTTCCCGCCCGCCCGGGGTTGCTGCCTCAAGTGAACGAACCGCGTGTGGGGCCGGCACATCCTAGCAGGCAGCCATTGGCGCCTGCTGCCTCAGGGATGCTCCAACCACCCTCGTTCCCTGCAGCAGCCCTGGCTCCCTGCCTCCCGCCCCAGCCTGCCAGGGGGCCCATCAGCCCGGCCCCACCCCACAAGAACCCAAAGTCTTACTGTATATAACTCCAGGTGACGTTTCTATATTTATAGCAGTGTTGAAAATCCACGTGTTTTACACAGAGAACCACCTTATCCAACCTGGTCCCTTCCTCACCCCAACAAAAGGTTTTCAAGCCCTTTGGTTCCTGGGGCAACGAAATTGGCTCATGGATTGTGTCGGCTGCAGTGATGATTCCAACAAGCAGCTGTGGGGGAATACGCTTTTTTTTTTTTAATCATTTAAGAAAGATTTATCAAACAATTACTTAGGGTGTTTGTGATTTGCCGACCTTGCTGTAGATGCCATGTTACCAATGATTTCCTGTGGTGGGGGCTTGGCATTGTTTACTCTTTATTTACCAACTTCTGGCCTAGGCATGACAGTGGGCACCTTCCCCCAGCACTGCTGGGCCCAGCGCCTGTGTTCTGTTAGAAAGGTTTTTATATATATATACACACATATATATATAATTACACACACACATATATATATAAACACATGTGATTTGGGGGCCCTGTTCCTTGCACATCTTACAGTTACCTCATTTTTCCCATGTATGTATTTGAGAAAATGCTAATATATAGAGAAAATGGTTCTTAAAGCTTAAATGTGTGGTTTTTTCCATCCCGTTGGACTCACATTGGTTTGTAGCATTTAACATAACTAGTATGTTGTATTATATATGTGTATACGGATTGAAATTTTTAACAGATTTGTACTTTTTTTAAAATGAAAGTTGCTAGTTCTGCTTGACCAAGTAGTGCAATCATTATTTTTTTTAATACTGTTGCTGATTTCAGAGGGATATTCACTAATAAATGTATGATGTATACAAGTGCTGCCCAAGCTGCTTCTGGTGCTTGTGTGTTCTTCCCGAGGGGAGTGAGTGCCTGGGGGAGCTGCTGGGGTGGGTCTCACGAGACGGTCCTGCTCTGGAGCCATGAGTGAGTGTGTCAGCACTGAGAAACTGCTGCCTCCCGCGAAGTTGGATTCTATTGGCAAGTTACAAGAGTCCATCTAACGAGTATGAGGAGAGACACCCTTAGTGGTCCCGATTTGTAAGTGCTTTGGATCTTCTGAAGTGAGTTCCTGTAGCCCACGCTGGCCTCAGGTTGGCTGAACGAACTCCGATTCCTCCTCCCGTTTCCCAAGTGCTGGGCATTCTTGAGACAGTCTTGCTGTCTGACCCAGGGTGCGCTCACATTTGTGACAGTTCTGCCTCAGCCTTCCCAGGTGCTGAGATTCTAGGTGAATGTCATCACACAGGTCCTGACGTTGAGATTCTGAGGTAGTGGGCATGTGGCTTAGTGGTAGAGTGTGTCAGCTACCCTAGTGTGTGCCCAGCCCTGGGCCTCACCCCCAGCTCAGTGGGCAAACGAAAGCCTGAGGTCAGTTGTTAGGACGGGGTTGGGATTTGGTCCTGCCCTCCAATTCTGGCATTTCTCCAGAGAAAAACTTCTTGCTCAGGGTCTCCTTGCAGTCATTGGACAGCGCTGGTTGTAGATCAAACCTGAGCAGTTCAGTTATTCAACAGCAGGATTGGCCAGGCCACAACCCCAGAGAGGCCTATGCACTCCTGGCCTTTGTCCTCTGCCCCAAAGAGGCTTCATTTCTCTCCCTGGTGTCACTGGATGCAGGAGTGAGCATGTCAGACTGCGGGCTCCGCAGGACACAGCAGGTTGTCCCCAGGTTGTGAGCTGCTCCTACTGGGGTGGCCTCTGGATCATTTCCAAGTTGGTGGCCAGGATCAGCTGAGGTTCTTCAGTCTGCACAAGTCCGTTGGAAGTATTACACTTTACACAGGGTAAGGGCTCTGCTAATTACGTTTAGTCAGTTCCATTGAAGGTGTCGGGAATCTGGATTGCACGGCTTAGCTGGGCCCAGTGCTGCCGTGTACTGTATTTGCTTTGGCTCTGACCGCACACACTAGAGCCATGAATATTGAAAGTGGAAGTTCCTAAGCTCTTCAGGACTTAAGAAAACCCAAAGAAAAATTACAAGTTATCAGAATGATTCACCTCTCACAAAAACAAGAGAGGGTAACTTCTCCTTTTGAAAGAGAAGCTTCTTCAGCTTGGTAAGAAATGTCAGCAAAAAGCTCAATAGCTAAAATCCCAGTTAAGGAAAGCCTGGTTGTTTCAAGCAGCAGGAAGTCCCAGGGAAATGGACAAGAAGGGAACATCCTGGATTTTGTAGCCCAGCTAATAAAAACCAGTGAAGAAAATCCATCTGAAAACTTCCTGACAGGAATTCAGCAGGGCACAGGGTTTAGGGCAGCCTAACTAAGCCGAGTGGTGGTTTGTGCCCATAGTTCCAGCCACTCTGGGGAATGAGAATGATTCCTTGAGCCCAGCAATTAGGGGCTGGGTAAGATTAGGATACATAACCAAAAATGAGGAAGGAAGAGAATTGTCTTTCTAGAAGCTAAGCAATAAATACTTGAGAAAAAAAAGGGCATTGCATACATCCTAGGCCAGCCTCCGAGTCGCTAGATAGATAGGTTGAGCTTTGCACTTTGGCCCTTCCAGGACCGTAGGCATGTACCACCAGACGTTGTCTGTGTAGTGCTCCCATCATGCTGGGCACTCAACTGAGCCAGCACCCAACTTGGACACATTCATAAGCAGTCAAAAATTGGGGGCTATAGAGATGGCTCAGCAGTTGAGAGGAGCCCTCTTCCAAAGGACTGGAGTTTGACTCCCAGTTCAAAGTCAAGTGGTTCAAAACTGTAACGCTAGCTTCACAGGATGCCCTGCCTCTGGCCCCCACAGGCCCCCACACATGGCATACGGTCACACAGACATACACACAATCCTAATCTTAAAGGAAAATTTAAGACTCACATGCTGGAAACTGTAAGAACTGATGTATAGACAAGTATAGCTACACACACACACACACCCAAATGTTAAGTTCTTGGGATCAAATAATTAGCTTCATAAAATGTTGCTGTTCCTCAAATCCATCTGTTAACCAAAAGTCCAGGAAAATTTTTTGGCCTTTTCTGAAACAGATAAGAAAATAAAGGACCTAGAGAAAGCTGTAACAACTTTGCAGAAGAAGTACAAAGTGGGAAAAGTAACACTCCATACCTGGCTCCCTCCCTCTGCCAGGACTGCAATTGGTCCAACAAGATAGCAAGTGGAAGCTGATGGCTGCTTTGATGGGGATGTCCTTCTGCATATATGTTTCTCTTATTGGTTGATGAATAAAACACGGATTGGCCAGTAGCCGGGCAGGAAGTATAGGCAGGGCTACCAGAAAAATTCCGGGAGAGGAGGAGATGCCATGTAGTTATGGGAGAGAGAGGATGCGCTGGGTGTTCTCAGCGAATGTTCTTACATGGTAAGATCAGGCCATGTAGAAATACAAAGATAGTTATGGGTTAATGAGAGCTAGCTAGTAAGAAGCCTGAGCTATCATCCAAACAGTTTATAATTAATATAAGGCTCAATGTGTTTATTTGGGCTGAAGGGCGGCGGGACTAGGCGGGACAGGAACTTCTGTCTACAATGCTTGATGCTCAGGACTCACACAGTGGAAAGAGAACTGTGTCTTCTGACCTCCACACTGCCATGGTGCATACCCTTTCACATACTCACACGTGCATGTAAAAAGACGTGATACATTATTACAGATTATGGAACAAAAGTAAAGAATTCAGAACTTGGGGCTGGAAAAACGGCTGTCTTTTGGCGCACAGGCTGCTTTTACAAAGGACCCAGATTTGATTGGCAGCACCCACATAGTGACTCACTCCAATCCAGGGGGTATAATGCCCTCTTCCGGCCTCTGCAGGTGCCAGATGCGCACATGCATGGTGCGTAGAAAGACTCACAGTCAAATCCAAAAGTTTTTGCTTGTTTTAGACAGTCTCACTGTCACCCTAAATGTCCTGTTACTATTTACACAAGGCTGACCTCAAATTCACAGAGATCCACTTATCTCTCTGCCTCTGGAGTGCTGGAATTAAAGGTGTAAGCCATATTGATCAGCTTAAAATTTAAAAAACAGGGTTGGTGGGAGGCATGGGAGGACGAGAGGAAGCGAGAACTGGGATTGGTATGTAAAAAGATTGTTTTAATTTTAAGTAAAATTTATTTAAAAACCCACCCAGAAGTAAGTCTATACTAACCCACACTTGGCTTTACTAACAACTACATTCCACAATTTATACAACAGTTAATACAGGGTGGATCATAGATTTAAAGGTAAAGATAAAACTTGAAAACTAGAAAAAGTTGTAGAAACTGCCAGATCTAGGGCTACACAAAGTAGTTTTGGCTGTTACATCAAAATCAGTTCATAATGTAAAACAGTCATTGGATACCATCAAAATGAAAAACAAAAATTCTGCAAATCATAGCTGACAAAAGGCTCATTTCTCATTATAAAAGCAAACGTTTGCCAGGAGGTGGTAGCACAGGCCTTTAATCCTAGCACTTGGGAGGCAGAGGCAGTTGGATCTCTGTGAGTTCGAGGCCAGCCTGATCTACAGAGTGAGTTCCAAGACGGCCAGGGCTACACAGAGGAACCCTGTCTTACTGCAGAAAGGAAACTCATTTTTGATGGCTTCAGCTATCAACAGGCCACTCTGGGAAACTTGAACCCTGTAACACTGTAGCAGTTCAGCTACCGCCCCCCTCCCCTTTTTACCCAGAGTTCAGATCTGTTCCATTTGGGTTGTCTCCCGCTCCCTCGAGTGGACCAGCTTTTCCTGTTTACAGTTGTTTATCCTTTTTAAGGCCAGTAACCCCAGCCAAGTTAGTAAGGTGCCCTGCTTGTGCTTTGTTGTCTGCCAGCTTCGTTCTTGGAGAGAGCAGAAGGAACCTGGGTGGAGACAGGAGACTAGCCTCCACTGACTATCGAAGTCAATTGCAAGGGTTACACTTGATTCTGTTTCTCTAACACTCCTGACTGATAGCATTGGAGAAACTGCAAACAAGCTAGTACAACTGTGGGGTTAGGGATAGGAAACGGCAGCATGAAGTCCTTTGTGGTAGCAGAATGGTTCTGTACCTCATTGTGTGCATCTACATGTGACAAAGGACAGACTCATACAAGCATGTGTCCTGTGCACAGGGGTTCATCTCTGCAAATTCAAGGCCAGTCTGGTCTACAGAGTGAGTTCCAAGATGGCCAGGGCTACACAGAGAAACCCTGTCTTGAAAATTAAAAAGGAAGAAAGAAGAAGAAAGAAAACGAAGGAGAAGGAGAAGAAAAAACCTTTGAAAGTTATAGATGGTATCTATGTATTTTCTGGATGGTTTGGTTTTAGTTTTTAGTGCTGGGACTCAAACCTAAGGCTTCTTACATTTTGACACTCTCCCAGCATCCCTAGCCTCTCAGCCCACCAGGTTCCATCAAAGAGGAACTTGGTACACGTTGGATGCTTTTGAAGTAGTTTGCAATCCCTATGACCCTAAAGCTATTTTGAGGTACGTTGAGGAAAGCTGCGTTGTTGTCCACTCTTGTCTCACCCATTGGAAATGCAGCCAGGAAGGACAGCGGTGGGTTTTCGGCCAGGCTGGGCAGCGTAATGAGTTGGGTTTCAAAACCAATGTCCATTCTTGGTGTATGAATCAACTTTTGTTGACTTAAAAATCTGGGTATTCAGCAGGTAGTGGTGGCGGTGGCACATGCCTTTAGTCCCAGCTCTCAGGAGGTAGAGACAGGTAGATCTCTGTGAGTTGGAGATCAGCCTGGTCTACAGAGTGAGTTCCAGGACAGGCAGGACTGGAACACAGAGAAACCCTGTCTCAAAAAACAAAGCAAAAAACCCCAACTTCTTAGAGCAAGAGCAAACTGTTAGGGAATCCTCACTGTAGAAGAAGGAATCATGGGTTATATTTGGCGAATGGCTGGTAGCAGTCACATGGGGACAAAGTTGTTCAAGTGAGTGGGATGTGCCTTAGCATTGTACTTCAGGGTCACCCATCAGAGTGACAGAACTACTTCCTGGTGACAAACACAGAAAAGAAATAAAGTTACTTTGTTTCTTGAGTCTGTGTAGCCCAGGGTGGGCTTAACTCAACCTCCCTGCCTCAGCCTTGAAAATGCTGGTACTGGACAGATGACCATGCCCAGGGTTCCACTTACAGGCTTTATATTACAGGGAAAGAAAGCCTCCATTCTTTGGGGGGGGGAGTCGAGGCAGGGTTTCTCTGCATAGCTCTGGCTGTCCTGGAACTCACTCTGTAGACCAGGCTGGCCTTGAGCTCAGACATGCACCTGCATCTGCCTCTGAGTGCACCACCATTGGACGTGGACGGGGTCCTAGCAGGTAAACAGCACGAGACTGAGCAGGAAGAAGAGGTGCTTGCTGCCAACCTGCAGGTTCAATCTCCAGTGTCTCCAGTGTCACATGGTAGAAGGAGAGAGCTGACTCCTTCATGTTGCCTCTTGGTCCTTTTATCCTCAAAACAAATGTAAATCTTTTTTGTTTCTGTTTTTCAAGCACACAGGAGTTCTAAAAGTGCTGCAATGTAAATGAGGTTGTCAGAGCCAGGCACTGTCAGCCAATATGCAAAGCCCTTCACCCCAACCCCTTACTCACACGGGTGAATTTCTGTTGCTTTTATGAGTCTAGGAAGAGATCTCAGACTTCCACCCACACTGAGCCAGTAGTCTGCTTCTGAGCTGTACTGCAGGCCCTGGCAAACTACACACTGCTGATAACGTCCTCATGGGTATTTAGCAAGCAGCTGCTGCACAGCACTTAGCAAATCGGTTATGCTAAAATGCTACACCAGGCCAGGCATGGTGGTCCATGCCTTTAATACCAGCACTGTTGACCTTGAGTTCAAGGCCAGGGTTACATACTGAGTCCCAGGTCAGCCAGTGTGACACAGGGAGACCCTAACTCAAGAAGGACAGCTGCCAGTACACTTATAGCTGCTGAAACCTGGGCCTAAAGAACCGAGATCACATGACCAGAATTGCTGCCAGAGTCAAAACAATTGTGTCTGATGTCAGAGTTTAAAATGTCTTTGTTTCTGATATTGCCACAATTTTTATAGGCAAATTTTCAATAAATTGCGAAATGTCCATTTTTAGTATCTTCTAACCTTAGGTGAATAAACTCTTGCAGACTTAGTCTGGGCAGAGGTTAAGTTTATACTTATCATGTACTTTTAAAAAGATGGAGTTTTTGCCGGGTGGTGGGGGTGCACAGCTTTAATCCCAGCAGAGGCAGGTGGATCTCTGTGAATTTGAGGCCAGCCTGGTCTATAGAGTGAGTTTCAGGACAGGCTCCAAAGCTACAGAGAGACCCTGTCTTGAGACTGAGGTGCCCCCCCCCATAGAGTAGTACACATGACACAGATATAAAAATGCAGGCAAAACACCCATACACATTAAAATAAAAAAAAATGACCCCTCTCCATCTCTGGAGAGTGGGCTGAGGGTGTCAGGGATTCATAGAATTCTCTGATGAGTTCTCTGTAGCAGAAAAGGGCAGAGAAAGGCTGAAGCTGAATCAAAACAGGAGCAAAAGCCGCCCTTGGAGAGTATTCTGCCAAGTTCTTTGCTAGATTATTTCCGAGAGCACAGCTCTTCTTTACAGGAACATATAGCTACTCTTGGATGACAATGCTCCTTCAAAATACATTCCTGTGGGACAGGGGAGCAAACACTTGGTGTCTGTGTATATTGGGTATTCCATATTTTTTTGTTGTTTTTTGGGCTTTTTTTTGAGGCAGGATTTCTCTGTGTAACAGTCCTGGTTGTCCTGGAACTCACTCTGTAGACCAGGCTGAACTCACAGAGATCTGCCTGCCTCTGCCTCCCGGGTGCTGGCATTAAAGGCGTGCGCCACCAACGCCTGGCTGATTACATATATATTTATTTTCATTTACTTGTCAAACTTCTTCCAAGGCAAGGAGGTTCCTGCTTCATTTACACTTGGGGAAACAAAACTGCCTGAAGTGACAAAGTTGATAACTGACAGCTCAAACCTGATCCATCAGCCCCCTCTTCCTGCACAAAGCTGTTTGTCACAGGGATACAATGTATCTGTGTAAGGTCTATTTGTACTCCAGGATTCTACCTGGATTCTTTTCCACATTGCCTTAACCCCTTCCCTTCACATGGGAAAGTTTCTAGACAGAAAGACCCACAGCTGGTTGTATAATTTTTTTTTTTTTGTTAGAAAATGTTTAATGTTAACCTACAATACAATGTAAACCTTTATGAAAAAAAATTTTGAAGTACACTAGATTTCTTCAGGAGATTAACTTTTCAGGTGCAGTACAGGCTGGGGCACTGCATCTTTTGTGGATGGATTTTCTGTTGCTTCCTTTTTTTCAAGTGAAAACCTCCCCCAGATAAACAGCTATAAGGTCACCCTGTTCAGCACCAGGTGACACCCTCTGATTTTGTGTTTTGGGGTTACTGCTCCTTCTGTTTCTTAACTCTTTTGCTGGCCTTGACACCATTAGCAATTTTCCTAAGAGCTGGTCAGTGGGAGATTTTCAGTTTTGAAAAAGACAGGGATTCTCCTGTCATCTTTTCTGTCATCTCATGGTGGAAGCAAGCAAGGAGAAAACACAAAAACAAACCTATTTGCTGCAGACAACTCTGCCGAGGAAACAGACAGGACCCACTGAGGCTGTCACTTCCCTCAGGCACCGTGCTTGGTCACCCTCATGGCCATTCAGCTGAGGCTACATCCCTGGGGAGCAAGGGCTTCTATCACCCATGACTTGTCCAGAAGCAATTTAAACATAAGCAAGCTCACAGGTCTTAGGGAGTCACAGACTGTAGTGGCATGAACGATAAATTCATACTTCACCTAGGAAGGGGGAAATGGCATCCAGACAACAGAGCTAGGGGAAGCAAGAACACAGAAGTGTTTCACAGCTGCTCGAGAACCTGGTGTGGTGGTGCACATCCACGATCCCACCACATGAGAGTGGGAAGCGGAAGGGCAAGAGTTCAAGGCCAGCCTTGGGTATGACAGTTTGGTTGAGACCAGCCTGGGCCACCAATGCTCAGAAACTCAGGGGAAGGGGGAGATGACAAGAGTCAGGCAGGTACTTCAGATGACGCCTCCAGTACACAAACAGGTTGTCCTCAGAAGGCTCTTTTTATTACTCTGGCATCTAGTATCTTTTTGGAGTTATCAAAAAGCAGGAAGCATAAAATGTACACATGACAGAATGAGATTAAGGGGGAGAAGCTGAGCCTCCTCAGGCAGGTGTGAGCAAGAGAACCCACGGTATACCTGCCCGCCCGTGTGCCAGGCAGACAGACAGACAGGAGCCACAAACTGGGAGGGAGGCTTCAAGTGGGAAAGACCACGCATTGCTGTCGCTAAGACAAGACATCATCTGAGACCATCTAGTCCCATCACTACAGTTTTGACATTAGGTGTGGCTTCTGCTCGTCCTGGCAGCCAGCCAGCCCTGTGCTAAGGCCACAGGACATTTTCAGGTTTTCCAAAGGACTCCATGAGCCAATCTCACACTTGGCTAACAGAGCAATAGCACATTACTGTCAAAGCGGGTAGAGCCTTAATCATGAGGGGCCTCTGGAGGTGACGAACACAAACTATGCTTCCTTTTGACTGTATGCTAATGATTACAGCAACTTCAAAGGCCGCAGTGTGTCAAGCTAGTGCACACTTTGGAATACTTGTCAGTGCACACTGGTGTGTGTTAATGCACGGCTTGACCATGGACCCATGACCACAAACAACCACAGATGAGACAATGAAAGAAAAGAAGGCCCTGTTGCTTTACCATGGCGAAAGAGGAAGGCTAGAAGCTGCCTCTAAGTGGCCTCATCAGAAAGTGAAATGTGCCTTCCAACAACTTACACAGGCTGGGAATCCCATTTCCCCTCTGAGACGGTCTCACTATGTAGCTCTGGCCGGCCTGGAAACTCAAGAGATCTGCCTGCCTCTGCCTCCCAGTGCTGGGCTGGGAGATGTGCACCGCCTCTCCTGCCAGGGATGTCCTTAAAGCGCCATTATCACACCTGCACTGAACAGGATGGGTCCCACTAGTCCTTGGAAAGGCACTGAGCTTGGCAAGTTAGGAAAGCTGGGTAGAGCAGCATGGGCAGAGGGCAACCACACCCCTTCACCTGGTACAGATGCCAAGGAAGAGCTGCAGTTACGCGTAAAGGTGAGCACACACCCCACACAGGTGTGACTGTACACACTGACTCTGTGGACCACAAACCCACATTCCTCTCATTGCTCTGTACACAAGTGGCAGAACTGTACCAAAACAAATGACCTCTCTGGGAGCGAGAGGAGCAATGGCAGAGAAGCGCAAATTCGCCCAGGGCACCTTTATTACACTACCTTGGGCTAAGGAGCCCAGGGCATTGGCTCTTTTATCAAATAAACTTAAGGAAAAAAATACACCTAAGTCAGCCTCATTCCTTTGGTCGTTATCATCACAAAACAAACAGAAACAAAGTTATTGGTAAACTGAGAGCAGTCTGTTCCATCCTGACTTCCTCTTCCTCAGGAGATGCTGCTGGAGCTGGTTGACGGAGGGTTTCATCTGTATTTTCTATAAAAGCAAGAATGAATGCGAGACGGAGGGAATGTCTCCTTTCCCACTAGGGACACATGGGTCGGAGGTGAAGTCTCTTCCTGGAAGGTGTGCGTAGAGGCCGGGAAAGGTGAGTCTGCCGAGCACGCTTGTTCACTGCTGACCTTTGCACACGCACAGTGTGGTTGTGACTCTTGCAGGCAGCACGGTTTCTGATCCTTCCTTAGGATGCAGCAGTTTTCTTAAAAAAAATATTGTATTATAATAATAATAATATGAATTTATCTCTTGTTCTTTTCGGTTTTCCATTTCTTTCAGGGGTTGGGGTGGGAGGAAAGAGGCATAAAAGTGTCACTCGTCTGTCAGGTCCTGAACAAAGAGAACCTCTGTGTGGCTGAGTCCCGCCTCCTGCAGGGTGGGAGGAGTGGGCCATTCCTCTGAAGGGACACAGGGCAGGACCCGTCTTGGAAAATTGGCTTCAATCTGAAACTTCTCAGGGCTTTCCTTCAAGGAGAATAAGAAGTCATGGATGACCTGTAGATGCCACACAGAAAACAATGCAGTGAGGGGACAAAGGGAAGCAGATGTCCCCACCCTTCCCCAGGGTGACCCAGGTGTACAGCAATCCTATGATAATGCAATTCCACTGCAAGGGTGTTTAGCTCCCTGGAAAAGTACTGTGCTTTCTCTTTTTAAGAGTTCACACAGATCCAGGCAGTGGTGATGCACGCCTTCAATTCCAGCACTCAGGAGGCAGAGGCAGGTGGATGTCTGAGGTAAAAGGGGCACCCATTCAGTGATCCCATTGCAGGGGTTCCCACCGTAGGTATTCTCTTAACTGGTGGTGTTTCCGAGGGAAGTACTCTGAGACTATGAAGACGTGGTCTCTCAGTCTTTTAAATTTGTTTATATTAATACAGATCCCTCACTTCCTATTTCAGCCAAAAGACAATATGCTATGTCAATCATCTAGATAAGAGCCAAGTTTGAATGACTGGCTTCTGTG
The DNA here is from genome assembly GCA_030556225.1 of Cricetiscus sungorus. NCBI lineage: Eukaryota > Metazoa > Chordata > Mammalia > Rodentia > Cricetidae > Cricetiscus > Cricetiscus sungorus. The sequence goes on along the minus strand of JANBXA010000190.1, from coordinate 21,684,347 downwards.
TCTCATTCACATGTCTGCATCCATCTCTGAACAGTGCCATGCTTTCTGCATAAGTTGTTCTGGTTTTCTAGGCTAATGTTTTCTTTCTTCTGATATAGCTCCAGAATCAGCCATTTCCAAGACAGTATATTTAACAAAAATAAAATTTTCCTGTGGGTTTCTCTGTGTAGCTCTGGCTGTCCTGGAACATACTCCATAGACCAGGCTGGTCTTGAAGTCAGAGATCTGCCTGCTGTCTCCTGAATGCTGGGATCAAAGGTATGAGCCCCAACCCCCTAGCATATTTTAATTGTTATTGCTTATACTTATTATTTTATCTGATCGTTGGTGGGGGGTGATGTGGCATACCCTTGCTGTAATAAGTATGTGGACATCAGAGAACCCTCAGGAGTTCATTCTAGCTTTCTATCGTGTGGGTTCCTGGGATTGAACTAAGGTCATTAGGCTTGGTGTCAAGAACCTTCAGGCACTAAGCTACCACACTGGACCTTTTTATTTTTGAGTTCTATGTAGCCCAGGCTAGAGGTTATCAACACCTCAAGAGGATGCTGAGAACCAAACTCAGGTCCTCTGGATGAGTGGCCAGTGCTTGTAATAACTTATAATAACTATGTGACCTAGGGATGATTTCCCCTGTGTTTTACTTAGCCTATTTTTCCTTAAGACAGGGTCTCAGATCTCTGAGTTCAAGGCCAGCCTGGTCTACAGAGTGAGTTCCACGACAGCCAAGGCTACAAAGAGAGACCTTGTCTCAAAAAAACCAAAACAAACAAGTATACATAAAGTACACATGTTTTTTTTTCCCCTTTGGTTTTTCAAGTTTCAAGACAAGGTTCCTCCACCTGCCTCTGTCTCCTAAGTGCTAGGATTAAAGGCATGTGCCACCAATGCCCAGCTTATGTACATAAATCTTGCGCTCCGTTCTCAATGTAAACGAGCAGGTGGGCAGGGCTGTGCTTGGGCTCCTCTCATGAGCCCAAGTGAGATTCCCACTCCCCGCTAGTCCTTCCAGTCTTCTGTAGTGACCACTCCATTCGTGTTCCTAGTTCCGAACATGACGTGTTTTCAGTCTAAAGTCAAAGGGGTGAGGAGGAGCCGCAGCAAAGGGCTCGGCAAGGAAAGGTCCTTTCTGCCAAGCTGGAAGGTCCACCCCGAGGACCCCTCAGGGAAAGGCGACTGGACTCCAGCTCACATGCACACATCTACAGCCTGAATCTGCATATGCCATCCGGCTTATGTGACCCTTACTGTCAGAGACTGTGAAAAATGGAATCGTCTCTCTACTCTGGAATCATTGGGTAACTTGAAAATGATCTTGACACTTTCAGGGTCATCTGGGGATGGCTCAGGAGGCAGGCCCTCCAATTTTCTTTCCTTTTCTTCCTGTAAGTTCTAGAGAGACACAAAACAAAGAAAGGTTAGGATATGGCTCAAATAGGGAAACAAGAAACCAGGAATACAACAGCCATGGAGTTTATTGTTCACCAGGAAGAAAATTAGTGACCAATTACTGTAGGGCATCTCTCCCAGGGCCAGCAGTGTAGCCGAGCAGGTGAGGGTGCTGGGCCTGAGGGTGCAAGCCTGAGGGAGCCCTGAGTTCAATGCTCAGAAACCGTGCTAAGGGTGGAGGGGACGATGACCACCTGAAGCCATCATTTGACCTCCACAGAAGCACCGTGACACGGTGTGCCAGCTCCCACATATCACATATACACGCAGCAGACACAGTCTCATCGACTGTTTCTCTGAGTAGGGTCTCATGTAGCCCTGGCCTAGAATGGGATACTTGATCAGGCTGGCCTCCAACTGACAGAGATCCATCTGCCTCTGCTTTACAAGTGACAGAACTGAAGGCGTGTGCCACCACACCTGGCTGGATAAAGTGATAAAAACAACCAACCCCTAAAACGCACTTGGCAAGAATGGAGGAACAACTTTACTGAGTCACCTGAGTGTTTGGAGGGAAAAGGATCGGGGCTGTCAGCAAGCAGCAATGCACAGTCAAACAACACTGCGAGCCAAATGCCGGTGCCCAGAACAGGCGGTGAGAGGCCAGTCACCCACAATCCCACATGATGGCCTTCACATGGCAAGGCCAGGCGCGGCTCACCTGCCGCCTTCTCTCCTCCGCCAGCTTCCGCTGCTCCACCTCCTCCTCCTTTCGGCGTTTTCTCTCTCGCTCCTCTTTCTTCTTCCTCTCTTTCTCCTGGTCTGCCCTGAGAGAAGCCAGGTAGGCTTCATCCTGTTGCTGCCTCAGCACTTGGGTCTGGTTCCTTTCTTCCCTGAAGACAGATCAAACACACCCAACAAACCCTAATTCCACAAAGTTCTTCTCTTCCTCCTCCCTCTCACTCTTATCAACCGAGGATGGCACCAGGGCCATCCGAGCGCTGGGCAAGGACATTTCTTGACGGTGTTTCTCCCACTTCCCTTGTCTTGAAGGTTGGCCCCTAGCTGGAGATCCTCCTGCTGTTGCCTTTCAAGTACTGAGATTAGAGGCATACCTACCATACCCAGCTCCTGGTTTTTACTTTATTAAAAAAATGTATTTCTTCTAAGACAGGGTCTTAGCTGCTGCTATTTGTCAATTTGACTCAAGCTTAGAGTTGTCTGAGAATAGAGAAACACAACTGAAAGAATGTCTAGCTTATAGGCAAGCCTGTAGGGCGTTTCCTTATCTCCTTCCTTCCTTCCTTCCTTCCTTCCTTCCTTCCTTCCTTCCTTCCTTCCTTTGTTTTTCAGGACAGGGTTTCTCTGTGTAGCTTCAGAGCCTATCCTGGAACTCACTCTGTAGACCACGCTGGCCTAGAACTCATAGAGATCTGCCTGCCTCTGCCTCCTAAGTGCTGGGATTAAAGGTGTGCGCCATGAACACCTGGCATTGGGGGTGGTCAATTCCTTAATTAGTGATTGAGATAGAGGGCCCAGTTCATTATGGGCGGGGTACCCTGGGTTAGCGCTCTGGGTTCTGTGGGAAAGCAGGCTGAGCAAGCAGGTAAGCAGCAGCACCCTCCATGGCCTCTGCATCAGCTCCTGCCTCCAGGCTCATGTCCTGTTTGAGCTCCTACTGACTTATGGGATGATGAACTGTGATGTAGAACTGTCAGCAAAATGAACCCTTCAATCCCCAATTTGCTGTTAGTCATGGTGTTTCATCACCACAATAGAAGCCCAGGCTAAGACACAGGGTCTTGTATATCTCAGGGTGGTCTCAAAACCCACTATGTATTCAAGGATGACCTTGAACTTCTGATCCCTTTCCCAAGTGTTAGATTCCAGGCAAGATCAAACTTGGGGTTGGCATGCCAGGGTAACTAACACTCTACTAACTCAGGTCCATTCCCAGTCTATGTTCTCTTACACTGAAGATTAGGTGGCCTGGTAAAAATGTTGATCCATGGGAGAGGTGGCTCAGAGGTTAAGAGCACTGGCTGCTCTTTCAGAGGTCCCGAGTTCAATTCCCAGCAACCACATGGTAGCTCACAGCTATCTGTAATGGGATCTGGTGCCCTCTTCTGGCCTGCAGGCAGACATGCAGACAGAACACTGAATACATAATAAATAAATCTTATAATTAAAAATAAAAATGTTGATCCACAAAGGCATTTCAAAAGCAGCACAGAGCAGTATCTGAAATGGGCTCTTTTTCCTCACTGACAGCTTTACCTGGGATTAGGTCGGGACCCTGGTGACTTTGTAGCAAGTGCTTTTACCTGTGAGCTACCTCACTGGCTCCCTATTTCCTGTTTGACAATTTCATGGATTTATATAACAAACTTTATTCATTTTCAACTCCCATTCCCCTCCCTCCCTTTCTCCAGAACCTTCCCCACAAGTCCTTGCACTCTGCCTTTCCAGTGCGGCCACCTAGTGCAGTTTCTTGACAGAGGGCGGCTGGGATGTCATTTACGAAGCATGGGCAAGCCCTGACTGCCATCAGCCCCTCGGGTCAGCCTGATCTTGGGCAGCTGCTGGGACGGTAGCCCAGCAGCAGTGGCCGTGCTGCGTCCAGGTGACGTCCCTCCATCCTCTGGCATTCACTTCCTTCTGCTCCTACTTCTCTGACATCCGAGCCTTGAAGGGCATGAGTACAACGGTCACACTCAAGAGCCGATCACATCATCATCACCTGTTCTCCACACTTTGGCCAGTAACTGTCTTCTGCATGCTTTCCTCCCCACTATTTACTTGTGTATGGTACTGGGGACAGAGTGAGCACGCCACAGCATAAATTTGGGAGGCAGAGGATGCTGTGTGGGAGTCACTGCTTTCCTGCCACCATGGGTCCTGAGGATTCAGGCTTAAAATCAAAGGCCATCTTGCTGGCCCTCAATCTTTTTTAAAAAAAAGATTTATTCTCATTTTTTTTTTAAATTGTGTGTGTTGACCTGGGTGATGGTGGCACATGCCTTTAATTCCAATACTTGGGAGGCAGAGGCAGGCAGATCTCTGTGAGTTCCAGGCCAGTCTGGTCTACAGAGCAAGTTCTAGGGCAAAGAAACCCTGTCTCCAAAACAAAAAAAAAGAGAGTGAGTGTGAGAGAATGTATACACGGGTACACGGGTCTCCTTGAAGGAGCTGAATTTCCTAGAGCTAGAACTGACCTGAGGTTCTGAGCCATCCCCAGCTCCTCTACTTCCTTCTTCCTTCTCTTCCCCCCCCCTCACCCCCAGACAGGGTTTGTTGTGTAGCCCTGGCTATCCTGGCACTTGCTCTATAGATCAGGTTGACTTCCAACTCACAAGAGATCTATCTGCCTGCTTCCCTCTACCTGATTTAAGACAAGGTCTCTCAAAGGAACCTGAAGCTTGCTGGATGGTTAGACTGACCAGCCTGAACCTCAAGGGTCCTCCCTTTTGTTCCACCCCCTCGTTAAGCATCTGGACTGCAGCTGTACCTAGCTTTTCCTTTGAGTGCTGGCACTCTGAACTTATATATCCTGGCACTTGCAAAGAAAGCACTTTAGACAGTCATCCCTCAGTGCCTTCTGATGGCTGTTTGCGCTTTCAGCTGCTCATACAATGATGTCTGCACTAGACCCTGGAAGGACACAATGTAAACAACTTCCTGAGTTTGAAACAAGTGAACGAGTGCTTCCCGAGTTTTGCTGCTTGAGTAAATTAATCAAAGTGCAATCTGTGAGCCCTGACAGAAGGTTCTAGAAATACATTCAAAACAATGCAGGGTTCCAACTGGCACCTACCTAACGGGGAGAAGGTCAAAGGTGACAGTCATGGGGCTTCAGCTCTCAGCTAGAGAGTCAGAAGTAAATTGATTAAGCAGACACCTAGCTCGTCCACTGCTGTAGAACTAACGGCTTCGTTGGAGTGTGGGTGAAACCACTTACACATCTGGTAACAGAAGTGATCTGTTTGTTTTCTATTATCATCTCCAAAGTAAGCAGACAGAGGCATGCACAAGTGTCTACGAAACTAAAACTACCCTAGATTTATGACTGCTTTCAAGTTTGACTTTCCCATTCAAATTTTCTATAATTACTATACATAATTCACATAATGGGGAAGGAGTTAATAATCTTTTTTCTACAATGTTCAGATTCTAAGCTACTGTTCAACATAAAGTGCCTAAGAGAAAGGAAAAAACTTTGTGAAGCCCCAGGTCAGCCCTTCAAACACATCTGTCTCTTTTTAGAAAGGAACTTACTGGTACCTTTCTAGGCGTTCTGACACCAGGTAAGTCTGGTTTGCATCCATAATAAATGTCAGCTGATTGATGAGGTCATCAGGTTGAATGAGGCCTTCTAGGCGTCCCACCACAGTCATGCGGCGATCCTTCAACATAATCATAGCCAGGAACGGATAGGTATTCTCTCGTAAAGCCTGTGAGACTGACAGAGACCCAAGAGACCCGGGTAAGACTGGAGAATGAAGCATCAACTCCAGACTTGGCATACTGACCAACAGAATGCTTTAATCGTGGCTGGAAAAAACGAAGGTGCCATTTCTTTTCTGCCTGTATTGTTTTCTACTGCTTTCTTATTTTTTTAAAGAATAACTGCTGAAAATACACTCAAGATTTATCTCTTTTTTATGTATATCTGTTTTGTCTCCATGTATATATTTGTCACATGCAGGAGTGGTGCCTGCAAACACTGGAAAAGGGCATCAGACCTCCTGGAACTGTAGTTAGATGGTTGTGAGCTACCATGTGGGTGATGGGAATAGAACCCAGGTCCTCTGGAAGAGCTGTCAGTGCTCTTAACCACTGAGCCGTATCTCCAGCTCTCTTCTGTCTGTCCACCCCCCACACACACACACGTGTGTGTGTGTGCAGAGATGAGAGGACAGCTTTCTGGAGCTGGTTCTCTCCTTCCACCACGTAGGATAAACAAACTCTTATCGTCAAACCTGGTGGCAAGAGCCCTTCCAACTGAGCCACATCTCTTCAGCCCCCTTGTTTCTTCTTCGTCTGTTCTGTCACATGCTTGTATTCAGAACTGAGGTGAGTGATTAGAACAGGACAAGCCTATCTGATGAGTCATTACCATCATGCTGGGAAAGGCTGTAAAGACTGGGCCTTAAAGTCTATCACTCTCCATCAAGCTTCAATTGCTAATTGTATGCTCTTGGATCTGTCTTAATCTGTCTTAAGCAGTTTCTGAGACTGCTTCGCAAAATCAAAGAAACAATACAACCTTCATCTCTCAGGACTACTGACAAAATTAAATGATATAAATAAAAACTACAACTAGCATTATGTCAACCACAGAACAACAACCCAAGAAATGGTAGGGTACACATTCCAGACTCCCCCAAGGCTATTCTGGTACTCTTGATGAGGCAAAAAAACAAAACAAAACAAAACAAAAAACCCAAAAAAAACAAAACAAACACCACTCACCCCTGTACCCCTCAGGTTTGTTTGTTGAACAAGCCCAAAAGAGCATCCTGCTGTTTATCAGCGAGGTGACCTCAGGTGCACACAGAGTGTTGCTATGAGACAGAAGGAAAACACCATGAGAACAATACGCCAAATGTAAACTGTCAGAAGTCAGAAAAGACAGAAAGTGCGTCATGTACTCACCGACAGAACTCATCTGAGTCCTGGTGGTCATCTCCATGAAGATAAACCAGAAGAAACCGCAGTTCCCGCTTGGCATCGTTAAGTGCCTGCGAGATATAAGACCACCCCATTCACTATTAAGCTCTTGGACTTCTTTTGAGGCCAATGGTCCAAATGCATATAACTATATATTAATCAACAATAACAACCAGAAAGGTGGGAATAAGGGGGAAAGGAAAGCAAAAAATTAAGTACTTTTCAGGCATCTACTTTTACGCCCACCCCCAGCATTTTTCTCCCTGTAAAGAGTCCAAGCCAACAAGCTCTAACGAAAACGGTTTTAGTGTTGCTAGACTTTATGCATTGCACCAGGCACATGAGAGTAGACAGGCTAACACAAACAAGTCAGAGAGAGTCAGCTGCTTTCATAGCTGCTTTCATGTTCTTAGGGTAAAAGCAGGACACTGTGACTATGTAAAAGCTACTTTGCAGCCATAAAGTTCTTGATTTAAAAAAGAAAATAGCTGCAAAAAATTAGTTGGATCCAGCAGGAAGACAGGCAAGAATGAAGGACCAGGGCACCCAAAGGCATTCTAAAGAGCACAGCGTTTAGAGGATCTCCTGAGACAAAGCAAGTGTCCACGAATCTTGTGTCACACATGGTCTACTCCGGAGTAAGCCCCACTCTAACCCATGCTGTCAATGGCTAGTGGCGGTCTGCCCTCAAGGTCATACAAAGAAGTGCTTCTTCCCTCCCTCCCCGTTATCTGCAGCCCTAAACAGCGCTCTAAACAAACCCTGCATAGCAGGTGTGTGTAGTGCTCACTGCGTGGGACAGCAGCAACCACCAAGACCAACTGAGAAAAGCAGATATGGGGACAAACAGAAGCAAGGGAGCCCTGCCTTCTCCCTCGACGAGTCAGAAATCCCGGACACTCCGAACAGAGTCACCTTTTCACTAAGGCCACGGTGTTGATTCTTATTTTTCTCTGACAAACTATCTATGCCTATCACCCAGCTTCCCTCCCTGAAAGGGCTGTAGCTTAGTTTGAGTGAAATGAGCCACCTCGAGCTGATGGTCTAAATTCTATTCAATTCTATAAAGGATCAAAACACAGTCTGGTTTTGCCTTCAGGTGTGTACGTCTGATAACAGCAAAGATATGAACACAAATCACTATAAGGAGTAGTGTAAATACTATAAATTTAAAATAGAGGGATGGAAAACAGAAGGGCAGGCCAGTGCTTCAGAAGGCAGTGCAGGGAAGACGGGACAAATGGGTGCTCAGGGGAGGATGGTGTGAGCTGCTCTGAAGGATAGGCAAGATGCCATTAGTCACAAGGTTAGAAGGACATTCCAGGTGAAAGGAACAGCAATAAGCAGACACTGAGGTAGGGAAGTGTCCAGGGAAGGGTGTGGTTGGAACCTAGGGTGTGAGGAAACAAGTTATGCAAAAAAGACATCAAAAGAAGACTGGGTTAGATCAAAGAGGGCCTAAACGAAAGGTTTGGTCCTGCCTTTAAAGAGTGTCTCCTGTAAACAACAAAGAGCGTCCAAGTCGCCTTCTGAGTGTAAGAGCAACACGACCAGAGCTAAACTACACTGTCCTTTGAGGACAGAATCATTTTGTTAAGTTGGCATCTATTTGGTTTGTGGCACTGACCTGGCTGTACGTTCCCTGGTAGAAGACAGGGTGTGCCCTCCCATATTTCTCTTCAAAAGAGTGCATAAATGAAACAATGTCCCCAACAGGGTCAGTGACCCGGCTGCGAGGGTCAGGCCGTATAAAACGAAGAGCAAACCTGGGGAGGAAGGAATAAATATCACATGAATTGGCTTCCTGTAGTGCATATGGAGTGGGCCAGTTTGTACAGACTTTTACAACGGAGCCAGAGGCATGGTAGCAAAGGGAAGAGAATGGTCAGTGAGCGGGCCATCAAACCTGAGGGTAGAGTCTGGCACAAAAGCCACAAAGCTGCCAAATGTTCCACTATCTGCTCAAGAAGAATACACACCATAGGACAACATTCCCACGCTGGCCTAACCATTCCGGGGCGTTTCCTGCAGAAGACAGGGCTAGAAGGACTGGGTAAGGAGCACAATCCTGGGCACTGTCTAACACAGCAGCCACTAACTATTTATGGCTATTATAAATTTAAATACCTTGTTAAATACAGTTAACATTCAGTGCCTCAGTCACACCTGCCATGTTTCAAGTGCTCAACAGACATATGTGGTTAGTCATTTCCATTCTGAACAACAGAGACGATGACTGTGTCTTAATCAAAAAAAGTGCACTGGACAAACACTTCCCTGCTTTCCGGATTTTCCCACTTGCAGCTTCCTCTCCTTTACGTTCTTCTGGGATTTTGATGTTTTAACTCACACTCTCAAGTTACTCATCAATAGGGACTTCAGATCCCAACTCAGTCACAGCTTACTTGTTCTCCAAAGGGGCAGGCACATTGGCTTGATGTGTTTACACTAATGGCATCCATGGAGAGAGTCACACAACTGTCTCAGATGTGGAGTACTGGTGGCCACTTTAGAGTCAAGGACACACTGCCCAATGGGCCTACACAGCTATTCCTAAAGAGTCTATTCTACCACACTGCACCTTACCCTTTCTTTATGCTTTGGGTTCCCATACAAAGGAGTGGGGTGGAGGATGAAGTGGTACATTTCACATTAAGTTGTGTGGATGACACCATTGCATTAAAATTAGTAAAACATGCCATGCATATTTTTCCAAGGAACACAAACAATATTCATTTACTTGAATTTTTAGCATAAGAAAAAATGACTATACTCTAATACTTTCTTTACTAATTCTTGAATCTATTCTTAATACTTTTAACAAATTCTCCACATGTATGCAATAATACTCAATTGTTCCTGAGTCATCAGGCCAAATGCATCAATAGAAACATTCCAAGAAAATTAAAGACAAAATGTAATTACCAGAAGGCTGGTACTTTGACTATTTTTCTGAAAAGATTACTTAGGATTATCTCTTTTTAAGTGTCCAAATTCTAGGAAGGAGTAAAGGCTTTAAGTCTGTTTATCACTATGTTTCCACAGCCCATGTAATTTAAGAGAGATGTGTCAACTCAGTTTTCATTGTGATTTTGAAAGATTTTATGGTTCCACATGCCCATTCCTGAGTAAAACAGAGATGGAAAATCTACAAAGCAGGTAGCCACCAAGAGGTTTTTGATGGCCATGCAGTGGTGATGCACACCTTTAATCCCAGCACCAAGGAGGCAGAGGAAGGTGGATCTCTGAGTTCTAGACCAGCCTGGTCTACAGATAAGAGTTCCAGGATGGCTAGGGCTACACAGAGGAAATGAACAAACAGACAGACAGACAGAACTTTGCTACAGCAAAGACACCATTAAACAAGAGACCAAGGGGGAAACTATTACCCAGTCACTGAACTTTTGCAGTGGCTGGGTCCTTACTTCCAGCCTGTTACTCAGAGCAGAGCAAAAGCTACCCTGAATTTGGAAGGGGGTACTTTGTACATAGTGTATTTCCAGCTCCACCCACTGGCCTAGATGTCATGCTTATTCACTCATGCTCTCTCCACCCTTACCCAACTCAAAATCCTCTTGCCTCCTTCTCAATAAAATTGTAGGTGTGTGCTACCACAACTAGCCTCTAATGAGTATCTCAGTCTCGCACTGAGTCTGGGCATAGCTCCAGACCACAGTCTGTCAGAAATCATGTCACACTCATCATCTCCTAGCTCTACACACACACCATGGCTTCCTATGGTGAGTTCTTTGAATGGAACACAAAGAAGGCTTGCTGGGGAAGGTATGAACAAGTGGGTGTACATACCAAAGGGTTCCAGTGTTGGTGACCTAAGCATTGCCAGGGCAGAGGAAAATGTACAAAACACTGCCTAGAAAGATGCCAACAATCCATGGCAAAGCGAGTACTCTCAGAGCAAGGAAATCTTCTGGGACTGTCAACAGTGAGGTAGAGGAGTGGTTTAGGGGACAGTCCCTGGAGTATGAAGTTAGGAGACAGACAATGGTGGTTAGAAAGGAAAGGGCATGGTGATTAACTGGGGAATGTAGCAGTGGCAAACATGGTGGGAGAGGGGAGAGATCAATAAACACAGGAAGAGTGGTTTGATTCCTACAAACAACAGCCAGGACTAATTTAAAGTCATTTATAACACTTTCCATTATGCATCAGTTTAAACATTTTTTTACTATAGAAAAAGAGAGTGCAGAAGAATACTGCACTCTGGAAACAAACTGGCTAGTCAAAAATGATTGAGCCTCAAGCTCACTCTAGTCTAGTTTCAGCTTCAAAGCCTACCTACCTACCCTGTTGCTAGTAGTGTATAAACACCCAGGTACATACCTAAATATATCAAGTATCGTGTAATAGGTAAACCGGAATGGAAGCATTATCAAGTAATAACCCCATCCAAGCAGCCCCTGAAATTCCAAAAACAAAGTTAGAGACCCCATTCTCTTGAATGTTCAATGCGTCACAAAATGTCTAGTTCATATTCCCAAACCCCCACCCCACTATGGCAATCCCTCTCTATAACACAGTACCCTCTTCTGGCAAACTTAACCTTAAATGCTATAGCATTTGGTATTATTTCATCTAAAACTATTATTATTCCCACAGAACTCTGTCTTTAGTCTCCATAACATCTCCAGTAACTACTCATATTCATGGTCAACTTCAAGTTTCTCCCCACATAATAAATATTCATTCTTACCATCTGATATTTAAACATCATAGAAGTATCAAGAGATAATTATTACTTTGGACACCTATACACAACAATAAGTCTATTATCATAAAGACAAATCCTTATAGCTACTAATCTTTTGTAATAACACTAACTAGCCGTATCTTTGCTTATACAAACAGGGCTTACTGTCAGACAGCATCATGTCCTGTGTAACTACTGGAGTGAGTTCTAAAGCTAAACGGGATCAGGATCTCGACCACAAATAAGACCAGGTCAAGCTAAGGAAACATGGGTATATAGAGAACTAGTTCTTAAGTTATGTACTGCTCTAGGAATTGGGAGGGCTTCTGCTGTTGTTGCCATTTTGTTTTCAGACAGGATGTCTCTATGTAGCCCTGGCTGTCCCAGAACTCATCACTATGTAGGCTGGGCTGGCCTGTTTCAGGCAGCTGAATGCTAGCATTTGAAGCAGGTACCCTTAAACTCGAAAGATCTGTATTTGTCTACTTTAGACTTTCTTCCCTCTACCTATGGCTTTGTTTTCTGTAGTTTCAGTTACCTCAGACAACTGAAATATTAAGTGGAAAGTCAAAAACAAAACATTAATAAGTTTTAAACTGCAAAATAAGCAGTGTGATAAAATAGTGTGCCCTGCTGTTCCGCCTCACTCAGGGAGATATCTTCTCCCAGCATCCCATGCATGACATCTGACTATTAGTCTCTCAGTAGCAGATGTCAGGGTGTTGCTTGTACTCAAGTCATCCTTGTTTTACTTAAAAAATGGCATGCTTTAAATGCCTGGAGGGGCAGAAGCAGCCTAGTGTACATAGCAAGGTCAAGCTAGGTAGGGCCATACAGTGAGACCCTTCTCAAAACAACAACAACAAAATGGCCCCAAAGTGATGATGTTGGAACTGATATGGTAAAGGGAAATCAGGAAGTGATCCAGTTAAGTGAACAGGTAAGTCTTAAGCCAATAAACCATACGGTGAGGTTGCTAGAATCTACAACCAATCTTTTATTCACAAAATTGTGACAAAAATCTGTGTCAGCTTTGCTGCTGCACCTTAAACAGCAAAAGTGACAGCAAATGCTTGATGAACATGGAAAAATCATTAAATAATAAGGTTTTGTAGTCCTGGGAGTTTAGGGTAAGGGTACCTACTGAAGAACTTGCAAGTGTATACTCTCAGGAAAAAAGGTGTAATGAAGTGACACATTTATCTGGAGACTTAGTTGCACTACACTGCCCAGGCTGACCTCAAAACTTGTCCTCTCCCTGCCTCAGCGCTCTTTTGTTGTTTGGGTGCTTTTTTAGCTTTATGCGTAGGAGTGCTTTCCCAACATGATGTCTGTGCACTATGTGTGTGCCTGGGGCCTGTGGGGACTAGAAGAGGGCACTGGGTCCCCTGAGGCTGGAGTTACAGATAGTTGTGGGCTACCATGTGGGTGCTGGAATCCAATCTAGGTACTCTGAAAGAGCAGCCACGTGCTCTTGACTGCTGAGCCAGCCTTTTTCTCCCTGAGACAATGTCTCATGAATAGAGCTGAGCAGGCCCTGAACTAGAGATGCCCCCACCTCAGCCTCCCAAGGGCTAGCATTACAGGCATGCACCACCATCCAAAGTCACTTCTGAAACATTGGGTACTCCATACGTGCATACAAAAAAAGTATGAATGGTACTGGAGTGATTTTAATTGCTCTAGGATTGAATGAAGTGCTTAAAAAAAAATTTTTTTTTTTTTTTTTAAAATTTTAGATGCATGTTCAAGGACTGAATGTCATCACTCAAGGATAAAGAAAAAAAGCTCCAGAAAGTTCTTTGGAGTTCATGATCAGTTATATATCTAATTTCCTTAAGCAGACATGAGAAATCAGATTATAAATAGGGAAGCTAAGACCAAAGGAGCCAAGGCCTACATGGACGGCCATCTGGACTTCAGTGAGGCCCTGCCTCGAAGGGGAGAAAGCGGGTCAAGAGGCAGAGGTGCCCACTGCAACCCTGACGACTGGAGCCATCCCTGTGACCCACATGGAAGGAGAGAAGTGAGTCTGCAAGCTGTCCTCTGACCTACATACACACATATACAAAAGAAATCAAAGGTGGAGAAGCCTGTGTAAGAGAAAGGGAAGGGGCGAGCAGAGGAGGGAAGGGAGAGAGGGAGGGAGGGAGGGAGGGAGGGAGGGAGGGAGGGAGGGAGGGAGGGAGGGAGGGAAGGCGGGAATGGACAGAAGGGGAGGAAAGGAGCACATGAACAGTCATGAGGGCTTTCTTACCCTCCACACACGCTAGTCGCAGTTAACTAGTGCACTCTGAAATGCCTAAAATTCAAGTGGCCCCTCTTTACCATCAGCCCTTCAGGACCAACTTCAAAACAGTGGCAGATATCCCCAAAGATTCTACACACTGCCTTAAAAATAGTTGAAGTCTCTTCCAGGAGCAGATGGGGGGTGAGGAAGAAGTACAGGGAGCTGGAGGAAAGGAGGGAGGGGGAACTGGGATTGGAATGTAAAAAGTAAGAAAAAAAGAAAAGTATCTGGTGTCAAGTAAGCTCCAGTCACAAAGAGTTTAGCAGATTTTACTTTCATGGTGGGAAGTTGCCTGGTGTAGTAGGTTGTTCATGTAACAATTCCACAACAAAAAGGCTGAGGTAGGAAGGAAGTTCAAGGTTTGAGTCAGCCTATCTACACGATGAGTTCTAATTCAGCTTGGGCTATAGTGAGCTGCCAAACAGTCTGGGTTATTTAGTGAGCTTCTGTCCAGCCTAGTCTATATAATGATTTCCAGTCCAGTCTGTGCTATACTGAGTCAACAGCCAGTTGGGCTACAGAGTAAAATCATGTCTCCAAATAAAATAAAAAACCACGCACGCACGCACACGCTCAGGCTGAAAAGATAGATGGCTCACTGGTCAAGAGCACTTACTGCTCTTACAAAGGACCCAGGTTGGATTCCCAGCACCCACATGGTGGCTCACAACAGCCCATCTCCAGTTCCCAGGAACGCAGTGTTGCCTCTTCGACTTCCTGTGCACTCCTGCAGGCATGTGGGCACAGACATGCTTAGAAGCAGCTCTATACAGCCCAAAGCAGACATTTCAAAAGCAAGCTGCTCAAAACAAGGTACACAAACACTTTCTCAGTAAACAGAAAATAGTTCCTATAGCAATTCATTAACAAATCTAGGGAAACCGTTAAACCCATTAAATCTTCCAAGGGACCATAGCTAACAAGTTTATACTGTCAACATTTCTTTTGCTCGCACACAAAGATACCAAAACCAAATGGATGAAATCATTAAAAAGGGGGATATTCTAGCTACAAAACTTGCCCTTGGTTGTGGTCTTGAGACAACATAGCTGTAGATCCTGTGATCAGCTGTATTAACCTGTAGGGGTCGGGATGGAGGTGGATTGAAAACACTCGGTACACCCTCTTGCTCATTCAGTCTGTCCTGGACTGCAGCCTGAGGAGGAAAACAGAATGCAGAACTTCAGTGATGCTCAAACCCACCCAAGAGGAAACCACTGCTAGGTGTCTCAAAACAAGGTGACCGTTACGTGACAGTCACTTGATGAGTACATGCCAAGGGACCTTCATCCTGCTATGCTATGTATGGGGCAGTGAAAATTTTCCTATGGTAGAACAGGCAACTTGTCTTGAAGCTACACTGACATAGCAAGCACATTATTACTATTAGTATGTATGTGTTACGCAGAATGGCTAAAATATAATGTGCTTTACCATACGATCCCAGGAAGAGCAGTGCACAGGCTGCAGTATGGGCAGCTCCTCCGGGGCTGTGCAGTGTGCAATAGTGATTGTTAGTATCTCATAGACCATTCTGGCAAAAAGAATGTAGTCTGAATACCGTTCCACAGCCCAGAAAGAGACTAACTTACAAGTCTTAGATTTATTTTTTACATATCAATCCCAGTTCCCTCTTTCCCTCCCTCCCTCTTTTCCTCATGCCCCCCCCAACCTCCCCTCCCACCCACCCCCCACATGTAAGGTGATGCCCTCCAGGAGGGGTCATGTAAATCTGTCAAGTCATTTGGAGTAGGGACTAGGACTTCTCTCCTGTCTCTAGGTTAAGGGAGTATCCCTCCATGGGGAATGTGCCCCCAAAGTCCTTTTGTGCAACAGGAATACATCCTGGTTCCACTGTCTGAGGTCCCCCAGACTGCTCAGTCCTTCTAGCTGAGACTCATGTTCAGGGGGTCTGAGTCAGTCCCTTGCTGGATTCCCAGCTATCAGTCTGGGGGGGGGGGCATTAGCTCCTCCTTGTTGAGGTCAGCTGTCTTTATGTGTTTCTGCAGCCTGGTCTTGTCCTCCCTCTCTGCATCTGGATTCCAGTTCGGCTCAGTGTTTAGTTATGGGAATCTGCTTCTGTTTCCATCAGCTACTAGATGACGGCTCCATGATAGTAGATAAGTTAGTTGTGGATCGCATTAACAGGGAAGGGCGTTTATGGTAGCCTTTTCACTGTTGCTCTAATTGTTAATTGGGGTCAGTCTTGTAGGTCTCCGGACATTTCTCTAGGTTCAGTTTTCTCTTCAAACCTATAATGGCTCCCTCTTTTATGGTCTCGGTCTCTCTCTCTCTATTCCTCCCCTTGCTCAATCTTCCTAGTCCCACGTGCTTTCCTCTCGTCCCCTTCTTTCTCCTAGTTCCCTCTCCACTCATTGTACCCCTCCCCCACTTACCATGTGTGCTGGAGATCTTGTCCCTTTCTCTGTTTTTTTCATTTTTTTATTCATCTATTTATTTAAATCAAAGCCACAGCTTTCCACCCATCCTCTGCCTCCTAGTCTCCCTACCCCCTCTCCTTCGGTCTCCATTCCATGAGTATCAAAAAACATAAGGTTTAGGTTCTTCATGTGCAAAATTGAAGAAAATTTAATGCTTGGAATTAATCTGAACCCTCCCATCCCTCCCCCAGGGTAAAGAAACAGATATGTTTTTTTTTTTTAAAAAAGTAAGAAAGTCTTCAAAATGGAAGGAATTTGAAGGGAGGGTCAACTTCATCTGAAAATCTGAATATTCAGGGTTTGGGATGTAGCTCAATTGATGAGTGTTTGCTTGCATGGGAGGCAGAAACCATTGCTTTAATCCCAGAACTCAGGAGGTGGAGGAAGGAGGATCAAAAGTTCGTGGCTATCTTGGGAGTCTTGAGTCTGGCCCTGGCTGGAGATTCTGTCTCAAAAACAGAACAAAACCTTATTCTCTCTCAAACCTTATTCTACAACATCTCTTAAGTGGTTTTAACCTCCATTAGTAGCCTCTCATACACTATTATCAGGCTGAGTGGTTGTGGCACACACCTTTAATTCCAGCACTCAGGAGGCACAGACAGGCAGATCTCTGTGAGTTCAAGGCCAGCATGGTCTGCAGAGCTAGTTCCAGGACAGGCTCCAAAGTTGCAGAGGAACTCTATTTCGACAAACCAAACCAAACCAAACAAAAAAAAAAAAAGTATTATCAGGAGAATGGGACAGTTTTCAGTGTGCTTCTAGTGAACTAGAGGGCCATTTATAATTCCTTTGAATTTACAGTTGGTGTCAGAAGAGTAGTCTTTTCAGGGGCTGTGTGTCTTCTAAAATGATAACTGGACTTAACCTTTACAGTTTGACTAATTCCAGGCAATCAAATCACACTCAGTGGGAAAAGAAGAACTTTTCAGGTCTGGCAAGCTGGCTCAGTGCGTATCTTATTTAGCTTTTTGTCAACTTGGTTCAAGCTAGGGTCATCGGGGAAGAGGGAACCTCAGTTGAGAAAATGCCTCCATGACACTGGCTTGTGCATTTTCTTGATTAATGATTGATATGGGTGGGCCTAACCCCTGGGCAGATGGTCCTGGATAATACAAGAAAGCAGACTGAGCTTTTTATGAGGAGAGAGCCGAGCAGTACTCCTCAGCCTCAGCCTCAGCCTCAGCCCCTGCCTTGAGCCCTTGGTCTGACTTCCCTTGCTGATGGGCTGGGATGTAGTACTGTAAGCTGAAATGAACTTTTTCTTCCAAATTGCTTTGCTCATGATATTTTTATCACAGCAAGCTAAGCTTGCTGGGGTCAGTCTGAGCCCAGGACCAACATGGTAGAAAGTGAAACAGTCATTTCATGTACGGAAGAAAGTCTGGAAGGACACACGGAAGCAGCGTGCTTCTTTCTAAACAGTGAAAGAACACTGTGTTTACACCTTCTTTTTGTTTTGTTTTGGTTTTTTAAGTCAGGGTTTCTCTGTGCAGCCCTGGCTATCCTGGAACTCACTCTGTAGACCAGGCTGGCTTCAACCTCACAGAGATCCACCTGCCTCTGCCTTCCAAATGCTAGGATTAAAGGTGTGTGCCACCACAGCCTGGCTTCTGTTTAAACGTTTATAGGCATATTTTGTTTCTATAATTAGAAAAAGACAATACCATTGAAAAATAAATCTTTCCAAACACATTTAAGCTATGCAAAGTAATCTCACCAAATAATCAGGAATAAAAAGAGTATATAAATCTCTAGCTCACAAAATATTCAGTCATTGGTAAACACATACCTGTCAGGAGTGGTTTACCCCAGAAAAGAAGGAAAGGGGGGGTTGGGGACACAAGAGGACATGCAAGCAACTCATATGCACACTGTCCACGTTATCCACATCTGCTGAGTACAAATTTGAAACTGTATTAAAGAACACTTCCGGGTTAGGAGCTGAATGGGAGGCACACACTGCCTGACCTCCCTTCTCTCCCTCTCTTTGAGATACGGGATCTGCTATGTAGCTGAACAGGAGCTTGAACTCTTGACCTTTCTGCCTTAGCCTCCAGCATGTAGGCCTAGTTTATTCCTCCCCCAAGCACGTTTGTTTTTCTGTTTGAAATATTTATTTTCATTTTATGTACATCGGTGCTTTGCCTGCATGTGTGTCTGTGTGAGGGTGTTGGACCCCCTGGAACTCGAGGTACAGATAGTTGTGAGCTGCCATGTGGTTGCTGGGAATTGAAGCTGGGTTCTCTGGAAGAGCAGTCAGTGCTCTTAACCGCTGAACCATTTCTCCAGCCTCTTTTTGAAATATTTAATTTAAAATATATTCATAAATGTATGTAAGCAGACCCAGATACCTAAATGAAGTAAATAACACTTAAAACATAACACTTTAAGCGTATGTGTGTGTGCTGGAGGTCAGGTGACAGATGACCTGCGTGTCATCCCATTCATGCCTTCCACTCTGTTTGAGAGGGTCTCTTCTAACCAGCATACATAAACTGCTATTATGCTAGAAGTGATCAGCAGATACCCATTAAGAATCTACTTTTTTTTTTAGACAGGGTTTCTGTGTAGCCCTGGCCATCCTGGAACGTGTTCTGTAGTGGCATCTTGCCTTGCAAGTGAACTTGTAGCAGTGGCCACACCCTTTGGTGTGGTTTCAGGTGCAGATGTGACCCATTAAGACAGAGGAGGGGGTGGCTCCTGCTCTCTTGGGTTGCAGAGAGCCTGTGAAGGGCAGAGACTGCATCTCCTGGAGCAGGAGACCTTGCGGTTATTTTATGTGTGTAAGTGCTTCCCTAATAAACACCTATTCATAGTTTACCTTGGGTCTGGCAGACTCATTTAAACTATGCGTTCATTGTTCTTTAGACCAGGCTGGCCGCAAACTCAGAGATCCTCCTGGCTCTGCCTCCCAAGTGCTGGGATACAAGGTGTGCACCAACATAACCTAACCAGCATCAAGAATCTATATATGTAAAGGTGGCTACAAAATAACAATGAAACAAAAATTTAAAATATACAAATGTCTAAGTTTTATGCTTAGAACAATTAACAAAACTAAAATAAAAACTGTTTTCATGGGATTTCCATTCTAGTTACATTCTAGTAGAACTAGCCCAAAACAGCTAACCTTGCAAGTGTAATGACCACACGCGCTTGGTGGTGAGAACACTTGTTGCTTTGCTAGGAAGACAGAAGGAGAGGGGCAGTGCATGAATGAAGTCTTTATTTTCATAGTTTCTATACTTCTACACGCATTTTAAACACAGAAAAGCTACAACTCTGATAGCAAAACACACAGCAACAGAGCGTGGGGAGAAGGACTGTGTCAGCAGGGCTGTGGGCACCCTACCTCCATGTTCCAGTTGTGCTGCTCCAAAGCAAGGCGACACTGCTCCATAGAGTCTATGCCAGTCAGATCCTGAAAGGAAGGGGAAGCACAGGGTTACTATGGGGCTGGGGCTGGGGCTGGGGTGGGAGCTTACGTGTCTAGTTTAGCATACATAAAGTCTGGGTTCCATCTCCCACACTGCCTACACCAGCTGTGGCAGCACATGCATGCATTAGCAACCAGGAGGTGTAGGAAGAAGTGTCACTGTTGGCCAATAGAGACACTGCAGAGATAGCTCATTTAGTAATGTGCTTGCCTTGCACATTGCTAATTAACCTTAGAACCTAAGCAAACGTGAACCACGGAGGACTAGAAAGTGCCTCTTCGCAGTGTGCCTAAGTGGCTTTCTAGGTCCCTTTCTTACTGTTTTCCTTCCGTTTCTCACTGTTTCCAATACACAGCAAACCTAATGGCTCATGTGCCTATCACATGCTAGGCCCTTCAACACATACAACAGCTACATCCCTCTCCACGTACAGACCTTTTCATTCACAAGCACTTACTTAAGGGCATTATACAAGGACGAGTTAAAGCAGTCTCTACTGTCAAGAGATTCCTAACCACTGGCAACCACAGAGGCAAAGTGATCTGTCTCAACCAAACTGGTAAGTCAAAACAAAGTTTCTTGTCTTGATTGTGTACTCTGTACCCAAGGACAAGACAGTTAATTCTAGAATTTAGTTTCCTTTATGTACAAAGTTTAATCTGAACTAGATATCCTTTGTAGACTTTTTTGTCACCTTTACTTTTTAGACAAGTCTCAATGAAGCTGAAGCAGACTTCAAGGCCCCACTAGCGCTCCAGTGACAGAGGCTTGCCAGAACCTCTGGGGTCTGAACCCAGGCCCTCATGCTTGTGCCGCAGGCACCATAACCAAGCGCCAGAAATACTCTCCAAACAGTTAGCTTCACTGACCCAGGAAGTTATATCTGAGGACACCCTAGGCTATCTAACAAGAGTCCCCCCCTCCACAGAAATTAAATAAATCTTAAAATATATCTATTTTTACCTTGGGCAGAAGCAGTGGCTCAATGGTTAAAGAATATTACTGCTCTTCCAGAGGACCTTAGTCCAGTTCCCAGAACCACAAAGGTGGCAATCACTAGTAACTCCAGCTTCAGGGAGACCCAATGCCTCTGCCCTCCATGGCCACCTACACTCATGTGCATCTACACATCACTAAAAACAAAAATAATCTTTACAGAGGATATATACAAGCCAGGCATAGTAGTTCACACCTTTAGTTCCAGCACTCTGGAGGCAAAGGCAAATGGATCTCTCTGAGTTCAAGGCCAGCCTGGTCTACAGAGTGAAACATGTTTCTTCTCTCTCTCTCTCCTTTCTTCTTTGGTCTTTTGAGACAGGGTTCCTCTGTATTGCTTTGGAGCATGTCCTGGAACTCACTCTGTAGACATTGAACTCACAGACATCCACCTGCCTCTGCCACCCAAGTGTTGGGATTAAAGGTATGCACCACCATGCTAGGCTCAAATAAAATCTTTTTTTTTTTTTTTTTAATGTCACTATAGTTAACTGTGATAAATTACAACTGTTAAACAGGCCAGGTGTTAGTGACACATTCCTTTAATCCCAGCACTTGGGAGGCAGAGGCAGATGGACCTCTGTGAGTTCAAGGCCAGCCTGGTCTACAGAGCTAGTTCCACAACAGGTTCCAAAGCTACAGAAAACCCTGCCTCAACTCCCCCCCCACCAAAAGAAGTTAAACAGTTAACACTGAACAAAGGGAACATGAGAATTTTATGTATTGCCCATGTATTTTTTTGTGTAAATCTAAATGTATTCTAAAATGAAAAGTTATTTAAAAGTAAAAGGGCTGGCAATATAGGTCAATGGAAGAACCCTGGCTTAGCACACACAAGAACCTAGGATGACCTTAGGATGAGCTTTCAAGCCTGCACACAAAGGCAGGCACAGCAGGGTCATCTAAGGGCAGAGTTTCTCAGCCTGTGAACTTTTTGTGTTAAGCTGGGGACTGAACTCAAGAGACAAAGCTGTTCCACTGAACCACACTCCCAACACTCAAGCCTTCTAAAATAACCTACAGATGCCTACATTTCCTACCCTAAGCAGTTTAACCAGGTTCTCGGAGTGGGGCACAGGAAAAGGCTTGCTTTATTTATTTATTTATTTATTTATTTATTTATTTATTTATTTATTGTTTTTGGAGACGGGGTTTCCCTGTGCAGATCCTGCTGTCCTAGAACTATTTATTTGTTTGTTTTGGGAGAGGCAGTCTTTGTAGTTCGGTCTGACCTGAAGCTTGCATGTAGACCAAGATGGTCTTGAACTCACAGAGATCCTCTGGTTTTTGTTTTTCTGTTTAGGTAGGGAGCTTCCAGTAGATTCTACTGTATAAGTACTACTGAGAATCACTACCTCCAAAGCTTTAAATTCTAAATGCTAAACTAAGCATATGGGGCATGCCTTTATCCCTGCACTCAGGAACAGAGGCAGGCAGATGGATCTCTGTGAGTTTGAGGCCAGCCTGGTCTACAGAGCAAGTTCCAGCACAGCCAGGGCGACATAGTGAAACCCTGACTCGAAGAAAAAAACAAAACAAAACAAAAAGCCCCAAAAACCAAAGAAACTTAAGTGCTGTGGAAACGAAGATTGGGTGTGCGTATGCATACCATTTGAAGTGACTCTGGGGATGCAGCTCAGTTAGTAGAGTGCCTGCCTAGTATGCAGCCACATAAAAACTAAGCGGCACAGCTGGACATGGGGTGAGCACCTGAATCCCAGCACTGAAAAGCCTGGGGCAGGGGGATCTCTGAGTTCAAGGCTAACCTGATGGACAGGTCAAGTTCCAGGACAGCCCAGGCTACACACTGAGAAATCTGTTTTGTTATTGTTGTTTGGGGGTGGGGGAGGATCCAAACCAATCCTAAAACCAGTACTTTGTCTGGGCATGTCCCTGCTAGATTGCAAACTCAGGACCAGTCTAGACTGCTGGGTGAGTAGGCTACACCTTCATCATCAGGTGGAGGACCCCTTTGCCGGCAAATGATCCTTTCACAGAGTTACCTAAGACCATCAGAAAACAATTACAATTTGTAACAGTAGCAAAATTACAGCAATGAAATATCAACAAAAATAATTGTAAGGATGGGGTCACCACAGGAAGTACTGCATTAGGAAGGTTGAGAATCACTGTCCTTGACAGACTTTTCCTTTTTTTCCCCCCACTTGAGGAATGTTCACATTTTAAAACCTTGATAGACACTGCCCAAGCCAGCATAAAGTCTTCATAAAAATTATTTCAGTTTACATTGTCTAAAGCTGGTTTCCAGGGCAAGTCAAAAGCTACCTTCTTCCCATTTAGTGCCAACATATCCCCAATGCCAGAGGGGGCAGTTTTCCCAGGAACTGAGGCTGTCGGCTGAGGCCAGCAACGTGTTTAGCATCGTGCAACTTAGGAAGGAGAGCTATATTGTGGCTCACAGTTCGACGGCGCAGTCGCCGTGGCATGCACTACCAGGAAGCAGAGAGGATGAACGCTCATGCTCACCTTTCCTTCTGGTCCTTCTGGTCTTCCCACCTCAGGAAACCCAATCTAGACAAGCCTCAGACACACCCAGACATCAGTTCCCACGGGATTCTAAATCCCATCAAGTTGACAGTCAAGATAAACCATCACCAAAGTAAAACAGAAATAAGTAATGTTAGACTTAATAACCTTAGAGATTTCTAGTTCCTTTCAAAATAAATTTGTTTAAAACTCAACAGATTATAAATCTGCTTTAAAAAAAATTTATTTGAGCTTATGTGCATGTGTCTATATATGCCATTTGTGTAATGTACGGAAAATTGCCCTGGAAGGGGTTATAAAAGGCTTTGAGCTTCCCCACATGAGAGCTATGAACCAAATTCAGGTTCTCTGAAGAGAAGCACCCTTAATCACTGAACCGTTTGTCTAGATCAGCCTATCGTTTTTGTTGTTTAAAAGCATCTTTTTCTTAGTGTGTTGGGGCTGAACCCAGAGCCTCACACAGGGTCATGAGCCCCACCCCCACCCACTCACCAATGTAGTGCCTTATCATACATCAGAAGATGAGTGACAGCCCGGTGCTGGTGCATTTGAGGCAATGGCAGCTCATGACTTTAATCCCAATATTGAGAAGGTACAGGTAGGTAGATCTCTGAGGTCAAGTCCAGTGTAGTCTACAGAATGAGTTCCAGGACAGCCAGGGCTACATAGAGAGACCCTGTCTCAAAGAACAAAAACAACAAAAAACCAAAAACAAAAAAGCCAGGCAATGGTGGTGCACACCTTTAATCCCACTGGAGAGTCAGAAGCAGATAGATATCTGTGAGTTCAAGGACAGCCAGAATTACAAAGAGAACCCTGTTTCAAAAAACAAAAAACCAAAAAAAGAAAAAAAATTTAAAGATTCTACCCTGGCAGCTTTTATTTATTTATTTTATTGTATGTGTAAGTGTGTTCATGTGCATGGTTGTGGAGGCCACGGGATGACCCCGGGTATTTTCCTCGGGAGCCACTCTGTAGTGACATCTTGCCTTGAAAGTGAACTTGTAGCAGTGGCCACACCCTTTGGCGTGGTTTCAGGTGCAGATGTGACCCATTAAGACAGAGGAGGGGGTGGCTCGTGCTCTCTTGGGTTGCAGCGAACATGTGAAGGGAAGAGACTGCATCTCTTGGAGCAGGAAGACCGTGGAGGTCATTTCCTCTCATCTGTAAGTGCTTCCCTAATAAACACCTATTTATCATTTATCTGGGGTCTGACTCACTTAAACCCTGCCTTCACCACTTAATTTATCTATCTGGTTTTGGTTTTCTGAAACAGGGTGCCATGTATCAACACTGGCAGGGTTCTTCCTCCTCATCTCTTAATCACTGTGTCAAACTGTTTTGGCTACCTTCACTGTGTTGAACAATTCTATGAGGAAAATATTACCATCATGCTATGGCCACCACGAGTTAAAAAGGTCTGCAGAGGAAGTCAGTGAACAACAGGAGCAAATCTGCAAGCTCCTAACTGGTTTGCTCCTCAGAGTAACCTTGGCATTTGATGTCACTTGAGACAACACTGGAAGAAACAGTTGCAAGTGGAACAAAGGCTAACTTCATCACTATGGCTCCTTCTCCCACTAATCTCTTGCTCCAAGGCAAATGTCAGCAATTGTTGCCACACACACCCTCAGGCAGGCCCATCTGAGTATGTTTCACTCCCCCACTTCTCAGACATCTCCCCTTCCATGAATTGACCTCCCTATGATTTAGGAGCTGCATTCAGATACAGTAATTTACACAGAAGCATAACTCATGGCAGCATTATAGAGAGATGAGTGTGTAACAATTTAACCAGGTGTCTTAGTGAACTATTTGGATACAGATTGCGAAACCAGGGTATACTCACCTGACTTTCCTAAGTGTCTCACTTTCCCCATCTCAAATGTTTGTAATAACACACTCAGTAGACATCTAAGTGCTCTGTGTCTAACTGGTTTGCTCAGGCTTATATTTTAAGTCAGTCCCAGAGTAGAAGTTGGCAAACAGAAAAGAACAAACAACAACAACAACAAAACAGGCGGCCTTTGTTTTCTCCTTCCCACCAGACAGGACAGGGTTGCTTACTCAGGAGAAAAATGAATTTAAAGTCCATTCAGAAAGTGAGGACCACTAGGCTTTGAGCTGTAACTAAAGCTCTTAGAAATCTTCATTGTTTACATTTAATTCTCATCTCCCAGATTCAGCTGCAGCGATTTCCACTTTCTAAACACCTACAGTAGGTAGTAAGCACTTTCTCATTCTTAGCAATGAGAAAGCCAAGTATCCAAAGATTACATTGCCTGCCTGCCCAATAATACTTGACAACAATAAGCTGTAAGATGGTGGCGAGCACCTTTAATCCCAGCTCCTTGGCAGAGCCAGGTGGAACTCTGTGAGTTCAAGGCCAGCCTGGTCTACAGAGAAAATTCTAGGACAGCCAGGGCTACACACAAAGAAACCAAATCTGGAAAAACAAAAAATAAACTTGGCAACAGTGAAAGCTAGAACAACTTCCAATGTCAGGTTCTTTTAAGCAACAATGCCTCCTATCATTTGATAAACTAGATCCCAATTCTTAATCCAGACAATTTAAATGTTTACTGGGGCTGCTTGATGCTGGTGAAAGCCTTTAGTTTCAGCACAGGTAGAGTCAGGTGGATCTGAGATTAAGGTCAACCTGTTCTATAGGGCAAGTTCCAGGACAGTCAGGACTAAAGAAAGAAAGAAAAATACACTTTTTTTTCTTTTTGCCCAGAATCAACAAATACGTTTATATAATTTTGCTCAATTACCAAATGGTTTGCAATCAACTAAGACTAGAAAATGTGAGGCTGCACAGTTGGCTCAGCAGTTAAGAACTCTTGTCCTTGCTGGGCAGTGGTGGTGTATGCCTTTAATCCCAGCACTGGGTGGAGATGCAGGAAGATACCTGAGTTCAAGAACAGCTTCTGGTATACAGAGCAAATTTCAGGACAGCTGGGCCTACGAAGAGAAACCCTGGGAGGTGGGGGTGCACTTGTTCTCCCAGAAGACCAGGTTCAGTTCCCAGCACACACAGGGTGACTTAAAACCCAAACTCCAGTTCCAGGGAATTAAGTGCCTTCTTCTAAACCATACACGCACAAAGCACACATAGGTGCACACAAACATTCATACACATAAAACAGGTTTAAAATGTTAAAAAGGAAATGCTGCAAGCTCACAGAGTCTCTCACCAGGTGACGTTGGCTGTCCAGGAGCTGGAGCTCCCTCTGTAAACCAGAATGGCCTCAAACTCAGAGACTGGCCCACTTTTGGCTCAGAAATAAAATAATATTTTTTAATGCTTTATTTCTTTGGTTTTTCAAGGGTTTCTCTATGTAACAGCACTAGCTGTCCTGGAACTCACTCTGTAGACCAGGCTGGTCTTGAACTCATATATCTGCCTGCCTCTGCCTCCCCAGTACACTGTGCATCAGAAGGGAAAACACCACCCAAAGACTAAATTCCAAACCTGTCACATAACTATTTCTAACAGCCCTACATGTCTGCAGTTTAAAGCAAATTAGCAGGAGCCAGAAAGGTTGTGCCAGTGACAGGGAGTACAGGAACAAAGCTAGACTCCCAGGTCAAACCTCAGTTACAGTTGGGTAAGCTACCTATCGATCCTAGTCAACTGAGCAACAGCAGAACTTACCTCATTTGTTTACTTGGAACCTTGGTCAACATTAATGCAATAATGTTCAAGCAACATATTACATTTTTAAATCTCAAGGTGTAATTAGAATAGAATACATTAGTCACTTCCCTTCCATAAAGAAATTATTATTTACTCCAAATCACTGCCCTTATTCTCTAAAATTTTAGTTCACAGATCCCTATCACTATCTCCAACTCTATTGCTGTTATAGGATTTTACTATTTGCCTAACTGTTCTAATACAGTCTGTATTCTGTATCCTTAAGTTCAATTAGATCAAAACATTTAGTAGCCAGGTATAGTGGCACCTATCTGCAATCCCAGCAACCTAGCACCTGGGAAGCAGAAGCAGGAAGTTTGCCAGCTGGAAACCAGCCTGGACTATAGAGCAAGACCTTGTTTTAAGGGGTGAGATGTTTCAGAACATTTGTTGTAACCAAGTAAAGATCTGTTGCACTTGTTTAATTATGTAAAGATGTGTTGCTATTTTACCTTGCCTGCCTAAGGCACCAGAATGGTCTAATAAAGATGAATGGTCAATATGGAGGGAGGAGGTATAGGTGAGACTTCTGGGTAGAGACATTAAGTAGGAGGAATTTAGGCTCCAAGAGGAAAGATGTCAGGGGCCAGACAGACACGGAGGAAGCAGAAAAGTAGGACATATAGAATAAAAGAGGTTAAAAAAATCCTAAGGCAAAACATAAATGAACAGAAACAGGTTAAATTAAGTTATAAGAGCTAGTGGGACACGCTGAAGCTACAGCCCAGCATTCATAATTAATAAGTCTCCGTGTCTTTATCTGGGAGCTGATTGGCAGCCAATAGAAAATTCTAACAACAACGAGGGGCTGGGGATGTGAGGCACTGGGATGATCCCCAACATTGCACCCCCCCAAAAAAAGGAAAAAAATATACCAAACATGTACATGTAAACACTTTTGGCTCATTATTTCTTAAACAACTATTCCTGTAACATTTATTATGTTATAAAATACATAGGAAGATATGTTTAGATTACATACAAACACTCTATTACGTTATAAAGTACATCGGAGGATATGTTTAGATTACAGGCTATCATTTTAACTTGTCTTCAGAATCTGTTATCAGTGAGAGCTCTTGAAACAAATCCACCTCAAATACTAATGGACACCTGTCTATAACTCCCTCACTGACGTCTGGAGAGAGATCAGCTATTCACTTCCGGGGTTAAATCACAGTTTGCATCACACAATAACTACAAAGCCTTTCAATCTAGAAACCTTTACCCAAGTGAGAAACTCCCTTAAATGAAAGCCCTTCCTCTAAATCCCCAAATTTCTCCATGATGCTGAACACCTAACTCGCCATGTTCCACTTGCTGGCTTTGGCCTGTCTGTCCCACCAGCATGGGAGTTCCACCAGGCTAAGAACTGCGCTGGATGTGCTGTTGTCTCCACTGCCTACACCCACAGCTGAGTTTCCTGGGAATGGGGTAAGTCTCTATGCACAGGGACACGCACTGCAGCATTATTTGTGGTAATAAAAACAAACAAACAGGTGGAGGGAGGGGAGGAAGGAAGGGAGAAAGAGAGGGAGGGAGGGAGAAAAGGGGAGAAGGAAGAAAGGGAGGGAAGGAAGAACATGATTGCCCATAAATGTCATGGTGGCACACACAGCACTGAGGGGGTAGTGGTAGGTGTCTCTCCGTAAGTTCAGGCCAGCCTGACAGACACAGCAAATTCCAGGTCAGCCCGTTTCTCTATAATATAGGAGACCTTGTCTCAAATTGATTAATTAAAAATAATGCTTAACATTTGGGGACTTAATATTTGCCAATATTTCAGCTATATTAACATTTAAACATTAAAGCAAACTTATGAGGTAGATAGTATTATTAGTCCACAAAGAAACTATACCACAGAGATAAATTGAATAACTTGTCCAGAGCTGAAAGTTAGTAACTGGAGAAGGCAGAATTTGATTCCAGAAAGTCTCATTCCTGAGCCTTCACAAACAAGCATTCACACACTGCTGACTCTCACAGTACATACACGTCCTTGTAAGAGAGACATCATATATATATATATATATATATATATATATATATATATATACACACATATACATACATACATACATACATACATACATACATACATGAATGAACAGGCACTATAAGCAGTCAGCTAGCTGAGCGCTCACCCACGGAAGGAATCAATACCGCAAACATCACTGTACTTAATAAGCATACACACCCAGACAGCAGTCTGCAGATGCACAGGGACAGGACCACCAGCATTCGTGGGCTTTCCTAGCAAAGCACACTTACTTGTTTGAAGGAGAACGCAAACTTAAAACACCTGACAAACAAAAGTCACTCAGTCACTTTCCTCAAGTCATTTATCCTGTCTACAACTAACTGAATACCAATTTCCCCCCCAGTAGCATATCCCATAGAGCCTTTCCAAACCATTTAAGTTCATATAAAGCAAAACAATTTTTGTAGGAATTTTATTTGTTCATGTAACATTTAATTAAAGTTATATGACAAAGATAGGGGGTGGTGGCACACACCTTTAATCCCTGCACTAGAGAGGCAGAGGCAGGCGGTCTCTGTGAGTGAAAGGCCAGATTGGTCTACAGTTCAGCGAAAGGGAATTAATTGCATGAGGCAGCCTGTGTTCTGTCCTCACTATCACCTTTGCCCAAATACAAGATAAACGGTGAGGGCAAAAATACTTAAGGACATGAGTTGGTTCAGTGGCTGAGGTTCCTTCCACATAAGCCTGATGTTCAACCCTGAAACTCATGTAAAAGTGGGAGGAAAAGTTAACCTGCGATCTCCATATGTATTACAGCATAAACAATGTCTAAAAAAAGAGAAGTGAGAGTATCTTGGGCTCTAGCAGGGAGCCTACTACTCTGCTAAACGGCACGCTGTCCACTACCTTCTAAATGTTTTGTTTAAATACAAATTAGTGCAGCTCTCAACCTTGGCCAGGGAAGCTTCTTTCTGAAATGGACAGCAGTTACCACAGAGACCTGTAACTGTCAAAGGGCTGAGAGTGACTGTTGGGTGCTCATCTCTAAAGAGGGCATTCATTTCAGCTCCCTCCCTCCCACTAGGCTCAGGGAGCACTGTAGAAGGAGGGCAGAGAGAATGCTAAGAGCTGAAGAGTGCCGGCTTCTGGGTTATGACATAGCCCTCACACCCATGAACTCTCAACAGCTAAGATTACCTGCACAAAATCAAGCCCAGATTATGTCAATATTACAACAGGCAGTAATAATGAAATTTAGTAGATTACTCAAAAAAAAAAAAGAAAGAAAAGAAAAGAAAAAGACATCAAGATGGGAAGGGAATGTGCTGAGATGTCTGACTGAGGGGAGGAAAGAGCTGGGATTGAATATAATCAAGATACATAGCCTAGGCAAGGCGGCCCACACCTTTAATGCCAGCACTCGGGAGGCAGAGACACTGGGATTCTGAGTTTGAGGCCAGGACAGCCAGGGCTACTTAGAGAACCCATCTCAAAAACAAAAACAAACCAAAAAGATACATTGTATACATGTGTGAAACTATCAAAGATTTTGTTTTTCCTAGAGGTTTTCTCCGAATTGTCCTGGAATTCACTCTTTTAGACCAGGCTGGCCTTGAGTTCAGAGATCCACCTGCCTCTGTCCCTGAGTGCTGGGATTAAAGATGTATTCCACCATACCCAGCTAGGATAATATTTTAGAAAAAGAAAATGAATACTGTCCATCACAAAAACTCAATGTGATAACTCACCCAAGACTGTAAAACTCACTAGTAGCTTCCTTGGACAGGATTAGATAATGAGAGAAATCAAAACTCAAATACATCATTGTGATTTTTCTTTTCTAAAATGGATGAACGAAAATTATCATGTACTCACCACAACTCCAATTTCCAAATGGAAATTCCCAAACATTACTTATAAATTTGCTTGTACAGCCTAGAATCCAGGCTTTACTTTAAGCAACTTTAAAAAAGTTAACTTTATTTTCTGTGCATGAAGGTATCAGATCCCCTGGAATTGGAGTTATAGACAGGTGTGAGCTGCCATGTGAGGGCTGGGACTTGAACCTGGGGCCTCTAGAAGTGCTCTTAAACACTGAGCCATTTCTCCAGCTCTGTTTTAAATAATGTAAAGAGAATGTGAGTCATGCCCAGCTATCCAACTACAATTTTTTCCCCAGCCGGGTATGGTGGTACACACGGGCATCTCTATCCCCAAGTGGTAGCCAAGGCAAGACTGGGCTACCCAGGCTACTCAGTGAGACCCTTTCTCATAAACAAACTGACACAAAGCAAGACTGGGCTACCCAGGCTACTCAGTGAGACCCTTTCTCATAAACAAACTGACACAAAGCAAGACTGGGCTACCCAGGCTACTCAGTGAGACCCTTTCTCATAAACAAACTGACACAAAGCAAGACTGGGCTACCCAGGCTACCCAGTGAGACCCTTTCTCATAAACAAACTGGCATGGCTCAGCTAGTGAAGGCACTTTCTGACAAGCCTGATGACCTGAGGTCAATCCTTCAACCCAAAGGGCAGAAGGATCAAACTGCCTCTCACAAATTGTCTTTTGATTTCCACATGTGTGGTGGCATGTGTGGCCCCACACCCACACAATTTAAATAAACAAAACATAACACGTTCCTTAATTAAACAAACAAAATGTCATATTCCTGTGCAAGCAGAAGGGAATCACTTCCGCCTAGGGGATGGTACATTTACTCCTTTCTTTCTGACCATGTCATCCCTCACTTGGTGCTAAAACACCAGCCCAGACGCAGTAAACTAAAGCACTGGAGAAGTTATTTGGAAACTTGGGGATACTGACTCCAATAAAAGTAATTTTCCACACACCTACATTAGCTCTCCTTTAAATTTATATACCTATTATTTTCCAGTGGAAAATAGCTCAAAATATAATGTTTACATTATTTTACTTAGCTGGCTGCAAAATAAACCAGAACCATGAAAATTATACACACATAAAACAAAAACAAACTCAGAAATATAAAATGGACTGAGAAACATGATAAATATGCCTTAGAAAATTCTAACCCAATCATATGTCACAAAAAGAAACATAAGAAATCCAACATTTCCTGAAAAGTTTTATTTTTACTAATTCATTTACTTAGGCTTTTAGAGCCCTCACCTTGTAGGATAACCTGAAACTCACTATGTAGCCTAGGCTGGGCCTGAACTTACAGCAACTCTACCCCCCCCCTCTGGTTTTCCGAGATAGGGTTTCTCTGTTTATTCTGGCTGTCCTGGAACTCACTCTGTACACCAGGTTGGCCTCAAATTCAGAGATCCACCTGCCTCTGCCTCCCCAGTGCTAGAGCCAAAGGTGTGCGCCACCACTGCCCAGTCTACAGCAATCCTCTCATCCTCTCAAGGGCTGGCACTGGGGTTACAGGTGTGAACCAACATGCCTGGTTCACCTGTAATACAGAAATGTGGACACACTGAGAACGCACTGTCAGAGGTGCCACCCTGTTCTATTCTCACACCCATGAATTCCAAGCACTTGACCCATATTGCTAGAGAAGCAAACCCCAAACGTGGTGGTGGTGTTACTCCTTAGTTAAGAAAAGCTCTCATGATGGTCTCTGCCTACAGAACTGAGCACAGTATTGATAGGTCTCCAAAATCCGGTATACTTCACCTTTTCACTCCCGGGTCTACTTACTACAACAGACATATCCACACTTCCCCATCTCCAATCCAAAGGCCAGTTTTCTCAGCTTTGAACATTCTCCTGCCCACCATCTGCTGAAATTTTATCCCCTTCAAAACTGCAAGGTATTATGCTAAGAGTTCAGCCTTTCAGTCCTGATCCAGACCACTAGATTTCCACTAAAAACTACAGTTCCTTCAACAACTAAACCAACAAATCTGTTTTGTTTTGTTTTTTTACCAGATGTGATAGCAGACATAACACCCTTTGTACTCTATAAGGTAACTGTGTGGATTAAGCATGATACATCATCTTAAGGCACAGTAGGTAACAAATAAGGCATCCTTCCTTCCTTCCCCCTTCAACACCAGTAGGCTGACGCTTCCCTAAACTCCAAAAGCAAAGACACACAGACATACAGACACACAGCCCAGAGATCTTTCTGGGTGCTCCTATTATTCATGTTATGTACCTCAGCTTCGACATTAGGATATAAACACAACACTTATGAATGTGGATTTCTAAATACATGCAAAGCACGACTTGTGCAAATTATCTGGCCTCTCGTGCCTGTTTTCTTCAGTAATAAAAGGATGGCAGTTAACACTCTTACAGTCTTCTTTCTAAAGAAGTTTAAGGTTATAAAGCTTGACATTTGTACATGTCAAGCAATATTTAACAGCAGTCTGATGATAAATCTGATCCAGGCTTGCTTATAGAACACAACAATACAAAATGCATTTTCTTAACAAATTCAACTTCATAAATCTTGCCATGAACTTAACCTTACTACAATATTATTAACCTTTCAGCCACCCCCTTTCTGATGATTTCCTTATGCTCTTTACCTCACAAACATTGCCACATAGTCACACTCATGTACTTCTAAGTGCGGCAATTTATAACTCACACCTCACTTCACACACACGGCTTATGACCAAGTTAAATAAAACCCTGAAAGTGGAATTCTAATTTGGTGTCATCAACTGCTCTAATATAAACCGCACACAAATGTCAGCTATGCCTATAATAGTATTTTACACACACCCAATACATTGCTTAACACACACACACACACACACACACACACACACACACACACACACCAGGGCAGTTACAGCCCACATACACATTCTTAAGAGACATCAAAAGCACAAGAAGGGACCAGGGAAGGCTATGCATAAGTGACACCACCATTTACTAGCTGTGTGACCTAAGCACAGTTGCTTCCTTTTGTTTGGAAACCGCTGGCCACAAAATCTCTGAATGCTCCTGCTTCCACCTCCTGCTGCGAGAGATTAGTCTTGGGCCACACCCACTGGTGACACTTCTTACAATCTATACCAATGTATGACACAGGGGCTGTCTGCTAACCATGCTAAATGTTAGTGACAGTCTCACGACATCATAAATGTTTAGTGGGCGGTATCCTAACTAGCATTGCTGGCACAAAGACTGTTCATTTAAAAAAGAACTGCTCAAAATGAATATTGAGCACATTTGCTATTAGAAAATGAGTTCTAGTAACGTTAGTTCTATCTGAAGTTAAATGTTGATTGATGGCAGCAACTGTTTAGGCGCATTTTACTGTTTACAAAGTCCTTTTAATACCTTGTAACATCATAAACTCCACTTTACCTCCAAAACACCCTCAAGGGAATAGACACTTTGAACTCATGCATTTAAAAACTAAGGCAGTGGCTAATGATACCACGGTTACCACCTCGGTGGTCTCCTCCAAGCAGGCCCTCCACCTTGGTTAAGTGCTTAGTGCCTTTTTTTTTTTTAACGTAACATCCACTAATAGAAGGCCGAGTCCTGCAAGTTTCCACCCTCCTCAAGCATAGTCAGCAGTTCAGGAGAAAGCCGAAGGTAACAAAATCCAGTCAGAAGCCATCGATGACACTTAACGTTGCATTGTTTCCGCATGTGGCGTCCTCCCACATTTCTAGGGCAGGTGCCAGGTCTGTGTGTAGGTGCTTCCTTCCCTACTACAGCCCTCAACACAAGACCTCGTAACCAAGAGACCCTCAGCAATGTCTGTGCACAGCGCGGGGTGGTGGTCGGCGGTCCAGACCCGCGAGCTGACGCCGACTCTGCGATGGGGACTTAGGCTCTCTAGCACATCGACAGTCGGTGGGCGGAGAGGGTCTGGCGGGTTAACCGGGCTGCCAAGGACTGCGGGCCCGCGCCGCTAAGGGAAACCAAGGCAGCTGACCCACTGTGGTCGAGCCTGGCTGGCAGCGGAGGCTGGAAGGCTGGGCCCCGACAGCTTGGGGGCCGGGGAATCCGGGCAGTTGGCGTCTGGGGGGAGGGGGCCGCCTGCCGGCCTGAAAATGGGCCCAACCCCAACCTGAGGATGGTTTTGCGCTCCTCTAGGGCCCCGCTCCCCATCCCGCGGCGGCCTTTGCTGCACCGAGAACTCGCTGCTACCTGAAACTGCAGCAGCTTCTCGGTCTGCTCCTGAGTTAGATCCTGCTCCTCAGGCGCCGCCATTTTGCCGCCGCCTCTACGCTCCTGACCCGTCCGCACCGTCACCCGCCGGAAGTGATCTCAGGTGCAACCACTTCCGGTCCGAACCGCCGCCGGTACTCAACTGCGTCTGCGCGCGCCAGCTAGCTCACACGCCGCGTCCGAATCCGGCCTCCAGAGGGCGACATTCTCGAGTCTATGCCGAACAATTCCGGAAAGTGCCGAAGTAGTGAATCTTTGGAAGATCTAAGATTGCTCCAAAGATGTCGGAGTCCAAAGGGCCCTCAGGGCACCTCGAGCAGCTCCGAAAAGTCCCGCAGTCTAGCTGCTTCTTAAACTTTCCCAACCGTTTCCGGTATGCTTGAAGAATTCCCAGGGAACTATTGCTTTAACTAAATAGCGCCAGCTTGATTCTTAATCCTCTTCTAAAGCCTTGGAAGGGGAAACTGTGCGGAGGCTTTGCGGCCACTTGCTAGGAATGCTTGCAGTCCGGTTAACGGTGCTCCCAGACCCTCGGGACTATGTACCCGGGTGGTCAAGGCCAGGGCCTATACAACTCGCCCTTCATCCCTTTGACAGACCAAGGATAGATACCTGGACTAGGTCCGGCGACTTGATTTTAAGTATATTTGACACCTTGCAAATGACAGACCACCTGGACTGTTACTTTATGTTGAATAAGGTTCATTTACAGCGACCCTGTCTCCCCTGCCTTTTCCAGGGCCAAAGCTCCAGCACTTGAAAGGCTAAGGCAGGAGGATCTTGAATTCAAGGCCAACCTGGGCTACATAATCAGACCCTGTATCAAAACAACCAAGAACAACACCCCTCTCTGCTCCCATTTTTTCTAACCTTTAGAACCTTCTAGAGCAATACTGTCTAATAAAAATATGTGTACCACACATACAATTTAAAATAGTAGTCACACTAGGGACAAGTGAAATTCTGCTGATGGGAATTCCATTCACTTTGGAAATCAGTATAAAGATTCTCCTCAAAATTAAAATCAGAACTACTACATAATCCAGCCATATCAGTTCTGGTATATACCTGAAAGAATCAAATTAGTTTACTATAGAAATACACAAATTCACATATTTACCGTGCACAATAAATTATAGAATCAGCCTAAGTGTCTGCCAATAAATGAACAGATAAAGAAAATTCTGTATATAAGTGGGCATGGTGGCTAACACCTTTAATCCCAGTACACGTAGAGACAGATGGTTTCAGGCCAACCTCGTCTACAGGGCAAGTTTCAGAACAGCCAAGGCTACACAGAGAAACCCTGTCTAAAAGAAAAGACACTAAAAGAACAAAAAGACACTAAAGAACAAAAAGACACTAAACAAGGGAATGGAGAGGCGGCTCAGTGGTTGAGAGCCCTGGCTGCTCTTCCAGAAGCCCGGAGTTCAGTTCCCAGCAACCACATGGTGGCGCACAACCATCTGTAATGGATCTGGCGCCCTCTTCTGGCACACAGGTATACATGCAGAGCACTCATACATAAAAAATAGAAACAAATTTTAAAAATTCTGTATATATAAACAATGGAATTTTATTCAGCTATAAAGAAGAATGCTCTATGTTGTTTGCAGGGGGTGGACGGGACTAGAGACCATCATGTTAAGTAAGCCATTTGCACAAAGCATCGCATGTTTTCTGACATATGTAGAATGAGAAGCTGAAAGGAAGAGGGGGATTAGCAGGGAGGGATGAAGGGGAAAATGTGGTGGAGGGCTGGTTAAGAAAGAATGAGATGATTGGCGGGTGTTGGTGGCACATGCCTTTAATTCCAGCCCTCACGAGGCAAAGGCAGGCAGATCTTTGTGAGTTCCAGGCCAGCCTGGAGCGAATTCCAGGACAGCCTCCAAAGCAATACAGAGAAACCCTGTCTTGAAAAAAACAAAAAACAAAGAAAGGAGATGATCAAAGTATACTTACAGATATATTTGGAAATATTCTTTCCTTTATGTAATGTGTGTGATACTAATAAAAACCCCAAGAGAAGGGGTAAGCAGATGGCTTAATTGATTAAGTGTCTGCCAGGCCAGCACCAGGACCTGAGTTCAGATCCCTAGCATTCACATAAAAGCCAGGCCCCGCAATGTTGATCTGTAATACCAGTGCTGAAGGGCAGGCACAGGCAGATCTTTGGAACTCATTGTCCATCCAGCATAGCCAAATTGAGCCAAATTTGGGACACAGCCCAGCTAGCCTGTCCCACAAAAGTAAGGGAGAAGGGCTGGAGAGATGGCTCAGTAGTTAAGAGCACTTTTACTCTTGCAGAGGACCTGGGTTTAGCTCCCAGCACCCACATCACACAACTGGTAAACTCCCGTAGCTTCAGTTTCAGGGGATCTGATGTCCTCTGGCCTGCTGCTAGGGGCTACACCTCCCTGCCTTGATGGCCTCCTACCCCTCCAGAACCATAAGTCAAAATACGCTCTTCCTTCTGTAAGTTGTCTTGGACATGAAGTTTTATTACAACAAGGAGAAAGTAGCCAATGTGCATTTCATAATTATGTTCTTCTATAGGTATTAGGAATTCATCCAAGAAATACTTATTCAATGTTTGCTTGGAGGACAGATATCATCAAAGGTAAATGGTGCATAGCTATTACCCTCTAAAAACACACAAATTAATAGAAAATTAAATGGATTTCATCAACTCTCTGGAAGTATGTGTGAGTGTGAGTAGTATGTGTGTGTGTGTGTGTGTGTGTGTGTAGCGAGGGGGGGTGTTATTATTTACTAGGTCTCAGTCCCAGTCTTATGCCTATACCACACCAAGACTTGTGACTGAACAATTATCTCAGAGAATTTAATTTGTATTCGTTTCTCTAGTAATAAGGTTTGCCAATGCCTTGCAATCTTGTTTCTTTTTTTTTAATTTTATGTGTATGGGTGCTTTGCCTGCATATATGTGGGTGTATCACTTTAATGTCTGGTGCCCTCAGAGGCCAGAAAAAGGTATCAGATACTCTGGGATTGAGTTGCAGAAGGTTGTGTGTCCATACATGGGTGCTGGGAATCAAACCGAGGTCCTCTGGAAGACCAGCCAACTCTCTTAACCACTGAGCCATCTCTTTGCATCTCTCTCTCTTTTTTTAGTTTCTTAAATTTTTCCTATTAATTTTTTATTTATTTGTTTTATCTATATGGGTGTTTTTCCTGCAGAAATGTATGTGTGCCATATTCATTCCTGGTGCTCTTGAAGGTCAGAGGAGGGCATTGGGTCCTCTGGAACTGGAGTTCTGGATGTTGTAAGCCACCATGTGAGTGCTGAGAATTGAAGAAAGATCCTCTACAGGGCCAACACATGTTTTTCTTGTTTGTTTGTTTGTTTGCTTTGTTTTGTTTTTTTCAAGACAGGGTTTCTCTGTGGAACAGTCCTGGAACTTGTTTTATACCGTAGGTTGGCCTTGAACTCACTGAGATCCGCCTGCCATTGTCTGCTGAGCCCCCTCTCCAACCTCTACTGTACTGATGAAGTACAAATTTTGTCCCATAAGACATGGAAATTCTGGGACAGGTCCTCATGTTTTGAGCAGATAGAACATGTGATATGTTCTATCAGTTGAGAACACAGCACTTGGATTGCTGGGTACAGCACATGGTGAAATGTGTGATGGTTTGAATAGCAGTGGTCACCAGCGGCTTAGAGAATGGCACTATTGGGATTGGTGTGGCTGGAGGAAGTGTGTCACTGTGGGGGCGGGCTTTGAGGTCTCAGAATCTCAGATCAGTCTTTTCCCTCAAGATGCTGAACTCTCAGCTCCTTCTCCAGCACTACGTCTGCCTGCACGATGCCATGCTCCCGCTGTGATGATAATGTACTAAACCTCTGAACTGTAAGCCACCCACAATCAAATGCTTCTGCTGTAAGAGTTGCTGTGGTCATGGCGTCTCTTCACAACAATAGGAACCCTCACTAAGGTTGAGTGTCACTGTGTCAGCTGACACTGTGTCAGCAATAGCTTTTATTGGCAATATGCCAAAGATCCTTAGGCTTCTGAGAAGGCTATCAGGACTGATAGAACAAGTTAGGCTTTATGCAAGTCACAAAATATATCTCATGCTCTTCAAGAAGATCTGAGTACAAACACTGATGTCAGCAAGGTATGGTGACACATGCCTTTAATCCCAAGACTCGGGAGGCAAAGACAGGAGGATCTTTGTGAATTTGAAGCCAGCCTGATCTATACAGTGAGTTTCAGAAGAGCCAGGGCTATGTAGAGATACGCTGAGACAGATACTCTGTCTCAAAAAAAAAAATCACACATACACACATACACACACACACACACACACACACACACAGAGAGAGAGAGAGAGAGAGAGAGAGAGAGAGAGAGAGAGAGAGAGAGAGAGAGCGCTGATGTCATTGATTGATTGTGTGGCTACAACCAATTAAGAAATTCCTCTAAGCCTGTTTGCTCACCTTCACCTGTAAGTATACTGATATTAAACCTGCCACACAGGACTGTGACGAGGCACCTGAAATGACTCTAGGGAGTGGGCTGGCAGATGCCATACTGTTGCTGTAACTGCATGTGCCACCTTTGTAAGAGCTGATCCCATGCCACATCATAAAGAGGCTTTGTCAGAAGCCCTTCATCCCAACCTCAATTGCATAAGCTGTTTTTCTTTTTTTTTTTTTAATTTACTTTTCTGAGTTTACACATTGACCCCAGTTCCCTCTCCCTCCTTCCCTCTCTCCCTTCTTCCCATGCCCCCACCACCACCCTCACATCCCATTCCCCCCCCCAGGAAGTGTGGTGCATAAGCTGTTTTTAATTTTTGTTTGTTTGTTTGTTTTGTTTTTCCAGACAGAGTTTTTCTGTGTAGCTTTTGTAGGCTGTCCTGAAATTCACTCTGTAGACCAGTTTGGCCTCCAACTCACAGAGATCTGCCTGCCTCTGCTTCCTGAGTGCTGGGATTAAAGGTGTGCGCCACCACTGTCCACCTAGGTAACTTCTAACATAAGGGACACTGGGGTGACAGGGCACCTGTCGTTTTGCCTGATCTACAAGAAAGAAACGCCCTTGAGCCTTTCTGTCTCAGTTCCACACGATAGTCTTTACAAGTTCTATGGAGGATGGGCATCTTGGGCTAGGTAGTCCTCCATCCAAGGGATCCCCAAGAGTACCTGCAGCTCCTTTACACTGACAGGCACGGACTTTTGTAAAATGTTTTCAATTATGATACCAGCATTGTGGGGTGCCATACACTTCTCACAGACCACAACACCCCAGGAATTGTGCAGCTGTTCTAGCCCCTTTCCGCATTCCTTCAGGTGCACCAATGCCTTCTAGAAGCGTTTCTAAACCTGTGAAGCAGATGTTCACATTGTCATCTACATAATGAAATCTCTTTATAGAAGCGAACAGGGCAGGAAAACACGGTCCTGAGCCGCCGTCCACGACAGACAGAGGGACCGTGAAGGTGATCTTAGAGGGGCTCTTAGGTCCCTAATGAATGAAACTGGTCCTGGGGTCAGTAGCTAAGCTAAGCAAACACTGAAGTTCAATGGCTAAGAGCTCATACTGCACTTGCAGAGAGCCTGACTTTTGCAGGGGATTCAACACCCTCTTCTGATCCCTGTGGGCACTAGACACACATGT
Organism: Cricetiscus sungorus; assembly: GCA_030556225.1. Lineage (NCBI taxonomy): Eukaryota > Metazoa > Chordata > Mammalia > Rodentia > Cricetidae > Cricetiscus > Cricetiscus sungorus. The sequence continues at coordinate 21,643,444 of JANBXA010000190.1, read as the reverse complement.
GGTGCACATATATACTTGCAGGCAAATTTCATGTATCTGAAAAGTAAAAAAACTAATAAACAGGCTGGACTTGGGAGGTAGAGGCAGGTGGATCTCTGTGAGTTTGGGGCCAGTGGGTTCAGGGACAGCCAAGACTGTTACACAAAAAAAATTCTATCTCGGAAAATCAAAAATAAATAAATAAATAAAATCTATTTTAAAAAAAAAAAAAAAAAAAAAAGCCCAGACAGTGGTGGCACTCGCCTTTAATCCCAGCACCCAGGAGGCAGAGGCAGGCAGATCTCTGAGTTTGAGGTCAGCCTGATCTACAGAGTGAGTTCCAGAACAGCCAGAGCTACACAGAGAAACCCTGTCTCAAAAACACCAAAATAATAATAGTAATAATTTTAAAATGCACCAGGGAGGTCTACTCCAGCTTAGAAAGACCCTGTCACACGAATTGTTTGTGTCAAATAAGCATGTTGGGTGGGTGGGTAGCATGGAGAAGAGGGGACTACCCATGACACTACCTTATTTAGACTGTAATCCACAGCCATTGTCTAAGTTTGGGCTGTGAGAATAGTCTCCAACTTTTCCGACCCCTTGATAGTGTCTGTTGCTCCCAACCAGTCTGCACTGTTGGATGTGAGAAGACAGCCTCCAGCTTCAGGCCCTTTGCCCATGGTGTCCTTTGCTATTCGGTGACATTTAGCAAACTGATATCCACTGTCTCTCCTGACCTACTTGGTTTCAGTTGTCAATTTGACACCGCCTAGAGATCAGATTGGCCTGTGGGCGTGTCCAGGGAAAACTGTCTCTGCAGTAGCTGATGAATGAGGGCCCAGCACACTGTGGGTGGTCCTGAACGGTACAAGAAAGCCAGCCAGCAACAGCACTGCGCCTTCAACATCTCTCCTGAGTACCCACCCCGATTTCCCTGAATCCTGGCTTGTCACCTGTGGGCTGAAACAAACCCTTTGCTCCTCCAAGTTGCTTTTGATGGTGGTGTTTGTCACAGCCACAGCAAGCAACAGGAATCCTACTGCCTAGCCATCCTTAATGCAAACCTTTTACCCACAAAGTTACTCATCATTTCGTGCTGCATAGTGTAGGACAGAAGAGGGCGCCAGATCTCACCATGTGGTCACTGGGAATTGAACTCAAGACCTCTGGAAGAGCAGCCAGTGCCATCTGACACTGGGAAACATTAACCGACGCTTTGTCTCTATGAAATTGCCTACCACTTTTTCTCCCAAAAGATATATACAAATGCGGTGGACATAGAAATATATAGCTATAATCCCAGCAGCAGGAACAAAGACAGTATGAGGCCAAATTGAAGAGCAGCCTGGACTACATGGTGCACCCTTGTCTTTAAAACAAAACAAAGAAAATGTACAGATGGCCGGCAGTCACATGAAGAGAAACCCGGCATCATTAGTCATTACAGGAATGCAAATCAAAACCTCAATTAGACACCACTTCACACTTTTTCAATAGCACGTACTTTTTTTTTTTTTTTTTTTTTAAGGGAAAAGTGTTAACAAGGACACCAAAAACTTGGATCCACTACAGACTGTAAAATGTAAAAATGTAGCTGGTGTTTCTTCAAACAGTTAAAAATAGAATTACCAGATGACCCAGCAACTTCAATCCTGGGTATATGCACAACAATCAAAACAACTATTCAAAAAAAAAAAAAGTTAAATATCCACAGCAGGGCTATTACTGACAGTCAACAGTGAGTAAAGCATGGTGACAGGCACCTACTCAGCCAGCACTTGGGGGGTCTGAGATGGCAGAATCAGGAGCTTGGAGGTAGCTTGTTATAACAGTAAAGACCATGACTCAGAGAAAAAGAAACAAAACACAGCAAAGTAATGTGAAAATATAATATAATATAATCCAAATGTCTATTAGCTGATTAACGGCTAAAAACTGTGATCCCATCATATACTACAATACTATTCAGTCATAAAACCTGTGACATACACTTCAACACTATGACAAAAGGATTATACATCAGCCAGGCAATGGTGGCGCATACCTTTAATACTAGCACTTGGGAGGCAGAGGCAGGAGATCTCTGTGAGTTTGAGGCCAGTCTGGTCTACAGAGTGAGTTCCAGGACAGCCAGGGCTGCACAGAGAAACCCTGTCTCGAAAGATAGAAAAAGAAAAGAAGGATTATACACCAGAAACAGGTGGGGTTTATTCCTGGAATTCAAGGATGGTCTAACACATAAAAATGAATGAAGAAGTCAGCAGAGTGGGGCACACTGGCATGACCATCACTCAGAGCCTGGAGCAGTACCGCCGTGAGCTCAGGGTAGACAGGATCTCGCGGTGAGCACCAGGCTAGGATAGAAAAGCTGGTGATGGGGATCGGCGTCTTGTCCTGACTTGATTGTTCCTTTCTGTCCCTCTGCCTCCTGCCCACCAGGAAGTGATCTTCACCACACGTCCTCTGCCACGAAGCTGATGTCCTATCTCACTGGGAAGAGGCCCCCAAGCAATGCAGGCGTGGGCTGAAACCCTGAGCCCAAAGCAATCTTTGGTCTTTTTAAGTTGTCTTCTGAGTTTTTTGTCACAGTGTCAGAAGTGATCAAGACAGAGGTGAAGACTTGTGCAGTGACCACCAGAAACCACTGCTGAGGGAAACCTCGGGTTAGTGAGCGACCCTGCATCAAAGGAATAGACGGAGGGTGACAGAGGACACTGGCCCCTTCTGGTGCCTTCATACACATGTGAAAATTCGTGCACACACACACACACACACACACACACACACACACACACACACACACACAAATAAATAATGTCCTCCCCCTGTGTTCTCAAGACAGAGTTTCTCTATGTAGCTTTGGAGCCTGGAACTCACTCTATAGACCAGGCTGACCTCAAACTCACAGAGATCCACCTGCCTCTGCCTCCTGAGTGCTGGGATTAAAGCTGTGTACCACCCTAGTGCCCGGGTAACTAATGCTTTTTAAATTTTTTTTTATTTAGGGACTGGAGAAATGGCTCAGAGGTTAAGAACACTGGTTGCTCTTCCAGAGGTTCTGAATTCAATTCCTAGCAATACATGGATGGGGGCTCACAACCATCTATAATGAAATCTGGTGCCCTCTTCTGGCCGCCAGGCACACATGCAGGCAGAACACTGTATACATAAGAGGTGGAGAGTTGGCCCAATAGTTAAGAGCACTGACTGCTCTTCCAGAGGACCAGACACATACACGCAGACAAAACACCAATGCACATACATTTTTAAAAATAATAAACCTTTAAAAACTCTTTTCATTTATTTACATGTGTGTGCTTGTCTGTATGTGTACCATGTACATGCAATGCCTGTGGATCTCCTGAAACTAGTTACAGGCAGTTGTGAGCCACCTGAAGTAGGGTGATCCTGGGTCATCTGGGAAAGCAGTGAGTGCTCCCAACCTCTGAGCCATCCCTCCAGCCCAAATAAACAACTCTTTTTGTTGTTGTTGTTGTTGTTTTATTTTTTTGTTTTAAGACAGGGTTTCTCTATGTAGCCCTGCTTTCCTGGAACTCACTCTGTAGACCAAGCTGGCCTCTAATTCACAGAGATCCACCTGCTCTGCTTCCCTAGTGTTGAGATTAAAGGCTTTTTTCTTTCTCTTTTTTAAAAAAGATTCATTTACATATTATGTATACAGTATTCTGTCTTCATGTATGCCTGCAGGTCAGAGAGGGCACCAGATCTCATTATAGATGGTTGTGAGCCACCATGTGGTTGCTGGGAATTGAACTCAAGACCTCTAGAAGAGCAGCTAGTGCTCTTAACCACTGAGCCATTTCTCCAGCCCTAGAGATGCTTTCTTAATCAACTCATCTGTGCTATTTTTATTTTTTAAAGAGTTGTTTAGCTGGATGGTGGTAACATGTTTCTTTAATCCTAGCACTTGGGAGGCAGAGGCAGGTGGATCTCTGTGAGTTTGAGGCCAACCTGGTTTACAGAGTAAATTTCAGGACAGATAGGGTTTGGAAAACAAACAAACAAACACAACAAAAAAAGCATCCTTAGCAACAGAAAGCAGATGACTAGAGTCCTGGAAATGGGCTGAGGAAGACTGAAGCTGACTGAGCAAGGACACAAGAAACCTTTTGGGTGATGGCATGCATCATTTCTTCGCTGAGCTAGTAGTCACACTAGTGGCATAGAGCTTTCGTGTGCTACAAGGTGCTGTTTAGGCTTCTGGGGTGGGAAAGACATCAACAGTATCCCTATAGTCATTTTTCATGCTACAGCATCAACCTGCCAGGAAAGATGTCCCCACTGGGGCTGGAGAGATGGTAGCTAAGAACATATGCTGCTCTTGCGGGAGACCTGAGTTCATTCAGTTCTTTGCACCCACATCTGACAGTTCACATCCTCCTGTGACTCCAGCTTTTGTGCATCTGGATCTTACACTGCTGGTACACACACACACAAACACACACACACACTCACATACACACACATACACACATATACACACACTCACATACACTCACATACACACACACTCACACACACACTCACATACACACACACTCACATACACTCACATACACACACACTCACATACACTCACATACACATACACTCACATACACACACACACACTCACATACACTCACATACACACATATACACACACTCACATACACTCACATACACACACACACACATCCATACACACACCTCACACACTCACATACACTCACATACACACACACTCACATACACTCACATACACACACACTCACATACACTCACATACACATACACACACATACACATACACACACAACTCACATACACTCACATACACACACAACTCACATACACACACTCACATACACTCACACACACACACAAGCTGTGTGTGTGTGTGTGTGTGTATTCAGAAGCCAGAAGCAGGTGGATCTCTGTGAATCTAAAGCAGCCTAGTTTATTTACATAGCAGGCTCAAGGCCAGCCAGGGCTGCATAGTGAGACCCTGACTCAGAGAGAGAGAGAGAGAGAGAGAGAGAGAGAGAGAGAGAGAGAGAGAGAGAGAGAGAGAGAGAGAGAGAGAGAAACCATCTCACTGGTGAAACCGTGGCATGAAGGCTATAGGGTAACCAATTACTTTTGGGTTGGATTTGAGGACTGCTCCACAGAACAAAATTCATGCCTGCGAGTGTAAACTCGTCAAAAGCCCCGTGGTTCAAGAGGTCACAGGCTCTAAAGGGAACCTCCTGCTGCTGTTCAAATGCCTTCTAAATATTTATAGCCATAAATTAGTGTTGCTCTCAACTTTGGCCCTATGCCTTCTCTCTGCAGACTCACAACTATTCAGTGCAGAGCATAAGCACTATTGAACGCCTGGCCCTATGTGGGCCATCTGCATCAACACCACCCACCAAGGTCAGGGGACATCAGAAGAGGAGGCAGGAAGAGTGCAAGGAGCAGAGGATGGATGAACGCTGTGAAATGCTGACAGCAGCCATGAGCTCACTGCAGATTACCTGCCCAAGACCAGTCCGATCAATTAACTTCCCACCAGGCAGCAGTAATCGAACTCAATGGGTTATGAGCAAAAAGGGAGGCTGTAAAGGGGGGAGGGAGGTACATTGTCCATACCCGGGGTGGGAGAGACTCATGAGAAGGGGCACAAATGGTCAGGGTGCATTACCTGCATATATGAAATAGTCAAATGAATAAAGAAAGATAAAAAAAAAAAAAATGAAGCGCGTGTGCCTATGAGCCCTGCATGTGGGAGGATGAGGCAGGAAGGTCACTAGTCTGAAACCAGCCTCAGCCATAGAAGAGTTCGAGGTCAGGCGGTCAGCCTATGTCTACAAAACCTCAAAAAAAAAAAAAAAAAAAAAGGAAAGAAAGAAGGAAAGTAAGAAAATGATTGATTGAGGTGGGAATTTGAGGCATGACATAGAATCAGCAGTCTCAATACATATACTAATTACCAAGGAAAATAGCAACTTCACTGTGGAGAAAGCAGGCTCCACCTTAACAGAGTGATCAGCTTGAACACAATCAATAAAAGGATAAATTGACACTTTGCACTAAGAACTCGGGATCACTGTAAGTCTGAATAACTATAAAGGAATGTAAGAGCTCAGGGAATAAAGAAAAAATCACTTCCCAGATCTTGGGAGGCAGAGGCAGGTGGATCTCTGTGAGTTCGAGGCCAGCTTGGTTTCCAGAGAGTTCCAGGACAGGTTCCAAAGCTACAGAGAAACCCCGTCTCTAAAAAACCAAAGCAAACCAAACAAACAGACAAAAACAACCGGCCAGCTGCCTTTAGGAACACCAGTGTCCCCAGACACAGAGAAAGGGGAACCCTCCTGACTTGAAGGCGGCGGGATGCTGCTGCAGTCGATCCTGGGCGCTGCTGCACGGACCCGGCACGCAAGCCCTTCCCAGCCTGAGTTCCTCTCCCCACGCAGGAGGAGGACGGTCATGTCACGCCGCTCATAAAATCGCCTCGGGAGAAACTTTCGGTGACTGGCCCCGGAGCCAGCTCGGCGCAGCCCGGGGCCCTGCAGCTGGCCAGGCGGGTCGCGGGCCGCGGGGACCTGCACCGCGGGCGGTGGAGGGGGCGGCGACCACCGAGCCTCGCGGGCCCCGCCCTCGGCCGCTGACGTCACCACATTCCCGCCGCGACTCCTCCCGCCGCCGCTGCAGCCGCAGTGACAGGCGAGCCGGGCGGGTGACGGGAAGTGCGGGCCGCGGGCGCGGGCGGGAGGTGACAGCAGCCACGCGGGGAAGATGGCTGAGGACTTCGGCTTCTTCTCGTCGTCGGAGAGCGGGGCCCCCGAGGCCGCCGAGGAGGACCCGGCGGCCGCCTTTCTGGCCCAGCAGGAGAGCGAGATTGCTGGCATCGAGAATGACCCGGGTTTCGGGGCACCTGCCGGCAGCCAGGTGGCCTCTGCGCAGCTGGGACTCGCGAGCGGGGGTGAGTCAGCGCGGCGGCCTGGAACCGGGGGCTGCGGCCAGCACCGGGGGCGGGCGGCCCGGTGTCGGTCGGACCCGGCCTGGGTCCCTGCAGTAGTCTGGAGCCCGGCTGGCTGTCTGGGGTGACCAGGGGGCACCCCGGGGGCTGTGTGTCGCGGTGGGGCCTGGGAAAGCAGGGAGGAGCCGGGAAACGAGCTGGACTCTGGGCTGAGGTTGGATCCGCTGACTCTGGGGACAGGAATTTCGTCGTGACATTTTATCCCCAGGCCAGCTCCTCCACTGTGTGGCTCTGGAATCCTCCCCCTGCTCAGTTCTGAGAGTCATTCTCTGTCCCAGTGTCCTAGCTAGTGGTACAGGTGTGGGGCAAACGCAGTCCTCCTGACCCAGGGCTTAGCCCTCACTCTGCTGGGAAGCAGGGGGCACTCAGGAACCGCTGCTCTTCCTTGGGGACTACCTGCTGTCCTGCAGCGCTGGAGGAGACATGTTAATTACATTTAATAATTTCACACTCGCGTTACTGAATCCATTTCAGAACTGGCCACAGGAAGCCTCAAAAGGTACACTATTAAAACAACTAGGAAGTACCGATCAAGGATTAAACCCCTTCTGTCCGATTCTGAGCCCTTCGTGTCCTGACCACACAGTTTTCCGTATGTCAGGCTGTAAGTCTGGACAGGGGCACAAAGGGCCATGGGTCCTGCCCTTCCTGTGTGTAACTGTGTTTGGTAGGTTTACAAAGGTGGTCCGGGACCTTTGTGGATGGCTTCAGACAGAAGGAGTCAGGATCTGTTTCCTGCAACGTTACATTTGTCATCTATACTTCTGCCTCAAGGAACAATTTCCTATAAATATTTAGTAAAAAAAAACATGGACATCCCTGGGTACACAACTCATAGACCTTGTTTCTTATTTTTTTTTTTTTTGTTGTTGTAATTTTAGAGAGGTTTAGTGAGGTTCTTGCAAATAAATATTATATGTCTATGTTCACGAGGCTCTTTAACAGTCAGATTTCTTTCATTCAACGTTTTGCTGTGTTGCCATCCCCACTGGGGATACAGAAGGAAGGAACCGGATCTGTGGCTGAGGGGTTGAATCAATTCTGACATAAGAAATGTAGTAACCCTTTTGTAACACACAAGGAAGAGGAGCTTGAGGGGTTATCACAATGGCTCACAAAGGTGAATGGCCTAATGTACCTGAGTTTGGTTCCTTGAACCTGCATATGAGAGAGAACTCACTGCCACAAGTTATCCTCAGTCCTCACAAACGTATGCAACACACTCACACACTCACACACACACACACACTCACACACTCACACACACACACTCACATACACACACACACATACACACACACTCACACACACACACACTCACATACACACACACACATACACACACACTCACACACACACTCACATACACACACACATACACACACACTCACACACACACTCACACATACTCACACACACACTCACACACACAACTCACACACTCACACACACACACACACACACACACACTCACACACACACCACACACACTCACACACACTCACACACACACACACACACACACTCACACACACACTCACACACACACTCACACTCACACACTCACACACACACACACACACACACACACACGAGTAAATAAAGTGTAAATAATAATTAAAAAGAAAAAGAAACTAGAGCTGGTTGTTGGTGGTGCATGCTTTTAATCCCAGCACGCAGGAGGCAGAGGCAGGCGGATCTCTGTGAGTTCAAGGCCAGCCTGGTCTACAGAGCGAGTTCTAGGACAGGCTCCAAAGCTACAGAGAAACCCTGTCTTGAAAAAACAAAACAAAACAAAAAACAAAAACTGGAGTTTCGGTGTCTTGCTTAGGGTCACACAGCCATGAGTTATAGCTCTGGGGACTTGTTTTCAAGCCTCCTAGTTCCATACTATGTTTTTCCAAAGACTAACTGTGTAGGTCCGCCTAGAAGATGGCTGAATGTGGCAAGGGGAAGCAGGGGCCTAAACAAGCCAGCCCTGCGGGCTCTCAGCTCCTCGCCATAGGCCTTTTTTTCCCCAGGGAACCTGCCCAGGTTCCTTCACGGACCTTGCCCAGTTAGTTAGCCCTTGAGAACACGCTCCCCTTATCAGGAACTCATGAGAAGGACAGATGGAGTCCAGGTTGTGGATAGCCATAGGGCCTGGGACTTAGCAAGCTGTGGTCTTTTCAGGGACTTACAACTGGACCGGGAGGGCACTGACTGTCCCTAGATTTGATATGAGGTGACAGGGAGAGAAACAGTGATGACCCTTGGGGAAGCTGCCAGGGACACAGCCCTCTGAGAGTCTTCCAGACTCCTACATTTGATGTTGCAGGTGCCCAGCTTCCCTCCCGAGTGGCGTCAGGAGCAGAGCTCAAAGGGTGTTAGGGCACAAACAGAATGGACCTGAGGCTCTTAAGCCTAGGCAGCCATCCCTCTCTGAGCAGCAGGGAGTGGTAGGAGCCTGGGTGGTCTGAGGGAAACCGCCTGGGCCTCCTGGGAGCTGGGAAGGCAGGCTCCAACAGCAGCCACCAATGCAAACTCAGAGTCACCGCCCCAGACGATGAGCAGCTCCCACGCTGAGTTCACTAATGCTGGCTCCCAGGTCCTGGGGAAAACCGTCTGGTGGAGACCTGAGCCCAGAGCCCCACTGAGCCTACTCCAGGAGCAGATCTGCAGCGGGCTTGGGGCACAGACACTTTGTTTCCATTCATCAGCCTTGGGTAGGGCCCAGATGGGCTATGCTTTCACACCCAGTGTTCTGGGCTCTAGGCCTGACTGACTTACAGGCCAGCTCTGTGTAATCCTGTTGCCCCTGCTGGGCCTCAGTAAGCTCACAGGAATGTTCTGGATTCCCAAACGGCTCAGGCATCTGAGGAGGCCCCACATGGAACAGCTTATCCTTGGGTCTTGTGTTTGCCTTGCTGTGTTCTGTGGGCCAGAGAACGCTGGAATAGACACTGGTGGTTCTGTGAGACAGTGTGTGTGTGTGATGTGGTCCCCAGGAGGCTGACAATGCTCCCTCTTCTGGAGGCTGAGTCGGGCACCAGGAAACTCGAGTGGCCTTGCCAGGAGAGGTAGGGCAACTTCTCCAGAGGCTGCTCCCACAGGCACACAGCATCAGGAATACCCGTTTGGGCTCACCCTCATTTAGGGAGCTGGCTTCCTGTACATAGAAACCTACCTGAGTGGGCGAGGTGAGAGCTGTCATAGCAGATCAGGACTAATCACTGCTTGACTCTATGAATAAGTTATGATTTATATCAGTGGCAGATGACTGACATGAACCTTTCAGGCTCAGGCCACAAGTTCTGTTGTTCTACAGCCCTGTCTAACTCGTACAGGGCTGATTGTCCTTCTGTGGTGACTGCATGAGGCCTGCTATGGCTCACAGCAAGGAGGCATGGCAGTTGCAGAGAGGCCTTGCCCATTACAGTGAGCCCCAAAGAGCAACTCAATTCTCATCCGGCCTCTGTTCACCTATTCTGTGCAGGAGCCCTTAGCTGGGGAATATGTTTCCAGAGCCTGGTAAGGAGTACACGCCCCTAGGCATGCCTAGTCATGGATGAGAGTGGGGCGTCCCGTGCAGTGCTCTGGGTACCAGAGATGGACCTCTCTCAGGGCCTCAGGGACAGGAAGCAGTCTAAGGCCCTCTGCAGGAGGTGACTTGCTCACCATTAAAAACTAAAAAGAAGAGCAGGACCATGGTGGCACACACCTTTCATCCCAGCATTGGGAGGCAGGGGCAGGGGCAGGGGCAGGGCAGGGGCAGGAGCAGGTGGATCTCTGTGAGTTCCAAGCCAGCCTGGTCTACAGGGTGAGTTTCAGGACAGGCTACAAAGTTACATGGAGAAACCCCTTCTCAAAACAAAACAAAACCAGAATTCATTTGTTTATCCAGCATCTAGTGATAGCCCGCACAAAGGCCCAGGCCCCACCATAAGCATGGCTTTGAAGAAGACAGCCGTGGTGCTCGTCCAGGTGTTCGCCCCAGCGGGACAGACCTGTGGGTATGAGGCGGTGAGGGCACAGGTTGGGTGGGCGTGGGAGTGAGGGGAAGGCAGCTTTGAGGGTCGCCGTTGCAGCGGAAGCTACAGGTGATTTGTGACTAACTGGATGTTGGACAGGGGGTTGGGAGGAGTCTCTGTGATGGCACAATGAAACCCTGGGAGAGCACAGAGGGGAAAATAGGCCAAGCGTTGCCCAGGGGGAGCTGTGTGTCCTGCTCTCCCAGGCAAAGCTGTTGCTCAAGGTTCCACCAGGACATGCAGAGACACAGACCCCTCTCTTCCTCATCCCTGGTGGCCTCTCCCTAAGCCTGCAGTGCCCCTGTCTACTTACCAGGTTCCAGCTCCACAGTTAGCTTCATGCAGGTAAGGAACAGTGCACTGGCTAGGTGATCTTGAATGATCAGAGTAGCCTTTCTGGGCCCCTAGTTGAGAATCTGTAAAATGGGTCACTAAATGTTCTCACAGGGCCGTGTCATGTTAAGAATGACAGTGGGTGCACGGGAACAGTCCAGGCCTGGGCCTCGGTTGTTTATATATCCATTATGTCTGTGGTGGAGGTGTCAGTTATGCAGGGGTGTATGCATAACCTGGCTCCAGAGGTCACCGTAGGGCCACCTGTGCCTGCCAGCCGGACTGTGAATGATGCTGTCTCCTTGCTCTTTCCAGCTGGCTCCGAGGACATGGGGACCACAGTCAACGGAGATGTGTTTCAGGTAAGCAGAGGTGAGACTGCCTGCCTCAGGCTCGGTACCTTCTGTCTCCATTGGAGGTCATTCAGGGCTCACTGTTTGCTGCGTTCACTGTTTTCTTGTCATGTTGGAAAGGGAATCATTGGAGACAGGGACCGATGAGTTACTCAGGTTGTCCTCAGGGGTGTTTAGCTTCAGGAAGGAGTGACATAGGATAAAGGTATTTCTGGTGGGAGGCTGGCCTGATTGGCCATCTCCACACCGTGAGTTCTTTAACTGGGTGGGCCCTTTGATTGGGAGATTAAAATTGGAATTTCTCTTAAGTGGATAATTGGAAAAGGATACTTAAAGTCTTTACAAGATGACTTCTAACACAGACAAACTAGACATAGCCTAAATGTCCAGAATCGGGGGCCTAATAGATGGGAAATCAGCTCTAGTTACAAAGGACTGTCAGAGTTTCCTGTCCTTACAGGCATACATGCTCATTAAAACAGCTTACAGGATGAGTGATGTGACATCATGACATATCACTTTCAAATGTTTTGGTGTTTGCATGAAATATTTGGAAAAGGCATTCCAATTGTTAACAATGAGAGGCCCTGACTTCCTATTTCCACCACAGGGATGGGGAAGGGGGCGGATGAGGGTTGAGGGTATTGTAGTTAAAGATGAAGGATGGAGTTGAGTGGAGAAGCTCCAGGTTAAATCCCCAGCACCACAAAAACACACAGACCGAGAGAGTGCAGATGCTAAAGCACCCCCAGAAGCCCGCATAGGTGTAGAGCCCCAGATTTCTAAGCAGAGCCTCGCCTCACTGCGTGAGCTTCGGTAAGACACCGAAGTCAGGGCCTGCAGCTTCCTGATCTCCTGAGCCCCACCCTGTGGAGGAGTTGGCCTCTTGGATCCTGGGAGAATAAACAATACTTTCTTATGTAAGTTGGATGGGCTTGTCCTAACACAGGAAAAGTGGCCTTGCCCCATTTCTGAAAAGTGATTCAACATCAGGGAGTTAGAAGAGTGTATCCCTAGGACCCCCAGCTTCATTCCCAGTTAGTATAGCAGAACTAAGGGATACGTGTTGCTCTTGTACTGTTAGAACTTTTGACAGGCCAGTTCTGGGCTCCAAGAGACTGGTGAGGACTTTGATGGCTCAGAGGGCCTCTGATCTAAAGTGGACATGCTAGGGCAGCACTTGGGACCGCGGGGTATCTAGAACATTCTGAGCAGCACACTTTCACTTCAGTTGACAGAAGCTTGAGATTCACAGATAGATGTTGAAGAGATTTATATGAAGTCACAGAGTGATGCCAGCTATTGCTGGGGTTTTCCACACTTGGATGACCTGGCTCTCCTGGCCCTGAACCCTCCCACCCTCACCCCAACATCACTTTCTACTTGGGGCCCTGAAGAACACAGTCTGAGCAGTGATTCTTACTCTCTGCTCTCAGGAGGCACAATGCTTGCCCGTGAACCCCCCTGGGCAAGGGAGGCTCATGGGAGAGAAGATTCACTTAGTTTAGCAGCAGAGCTGCTTTCTACCTGCATGGATGTACACTCTGGACTGTGCCACACTCACTCCGCTGCTGGACCCAGAGAACTATCTTTGGGTCGAGCTCAGCAGTATTTGTCATGCCCTTTTGAGGGTGGGAGCCTTGGCCTGTGTAAACCCAGCACATCCAAGAGCCTTTGTGCTGCAATCATTCCTGGTAGACGATGTGGGTGACCAGCTACATACCTCACCCCAGCACAATCTCAGGGTAAGCCTACCAGCGCCTATTCCAGCTCCTTTGGCCCCATGGGGGACAGGGGCAGGAATGGAGGGCCTTGCAGGACTCTCTCCTTTCCTCCCCCCAGCATCAGTTCTCTCCCCCACCCCACCCCCACCCTTGCATCTCCCCTCCCCTCCCCTCTCCTTTCCTGGGAGCTACTTAGAGGAATCAACAGCTCAGCCCAGCTTACCCTGAGCTGCTCAATCCTGAGCGGATATGCCTCATCATCCTGGCCTTCTCTGGGGTTTCAGCATGCGCTTGGCCAGCAAGGACTACCTCAGAATGGAGGCGTGGTGGCAGGAGGCTGGGTGGAGACCAGCTGGCTCTCTGCCCCTGCCCATAACCAGTCTTTTCCTCAATGGAGCTTTGGAGGAGTTCAGAGTGCTTCTTCAGCCACTAGTAGGGCCACTATAGCCCTGAGCTGCTACGCCTTCTGCAACTGACCATGCCCCACCTAGGAGGCTCAAATGGAAGTGGATGAGCCTCAGTGTGGCCTCTGATGTTTACTGGCACGGACAGGAAAGTAAATCCAAAGCAAGCAGGAGAAAAGCCACAGAAGCATTTCTCGGGACCTGCCTGCCAGCAGCATGCTGAGCTCACACTGGTAGTGAGGGCCCTAGGCACATGGTGACGGTGAGCCCCAGTGGTCATACTTGCCTTATGTCAGTGGCTATGGGGTGATTCTATGGCTCTTGCTTTATACGGGGCTTGCTAGGTTTCTTGAGTGGGATACTGTCACTCTCATTTCACAGGTTTGAAATCAAAGTTGCCCAGGGAAGGGATTTTTCTCAACAGTGGCAGAATAGGCACTTTCAGCCAGGCCTCTCTGATACTGTCCAGCGCCTCTCCTGGGTCCTCCCCCGTCTTTAGAATCAGCTATTTGTTCATTCATTTCTCAGCTCACATTCTTTGTGGGCCAGGCCGGTGCTGTGGTGGTGGATGTGAAGACAAAGCCAATGGAATGTTTGTCCCCAGAGTTCATTTCTAATGGAGTACAGAAACCTGGGGAGAAGTCACCAGAGCCTCCTAGGAGCTTGGATTTGAGGGTAATGATGAGACAGGAGGGCCATAAGTTCAAGGCTGGCGTGAGGCACATTTCAAAGGCCTTAAAAAAAAATATCTTAAAACATATCTAACAGCTTGAGTGTTTGTGTTCAGAACCAACTGAAAGCATTGCAGGATTAACCCGCTTAACCCTCTGAATGCCTCACTATGCAGCTGCTTTTATTGTCCCCGTTTAGCTCGAGGAGATTTAATAGCTGTTCTAGTGACAGAGCTCCAGAAGCTAAAGTCTGGGAGCCCGACAGGGAAGTGACACAGGGAGTGGGTCGCAAGGCTACAGCCTGGCTGGGCCTGGCTTAGGGACAGAAGGGAAGACATTTGTCTCAGGCAGGGCTCATCCAGAGTGCCTGTGGACTCTGCCACATAGAGGGATGTGTGAGGATACAGGGCTGATTGACTGATTTCACACATAACTCCTGACCACAGCACATCAGTGGCCTCTTGTGTGGTGTAGGAGGCGGTCCCAGCTTGGGCAGACTTCATATCCTGGCCCTGGAACAGGCTACATCTGCCTCCAGGTATGGGAGGTGCTGAAGAGAGAGCGCTGAGCCTCATGTGCCCCGGTGCAAAATAGAACTGTTCCAAGGGCTGCCCAGGCTTCATACCCAGACCACCGGCAGCAGTGGAAGCCTACAATTCATTTTCTGGGCTTTCCCAGCTGGGGGACCTTGGATTAGTAACTTAACTCGGTTTCTCCTTTGTAAAACGGGGTTTCAAGGCCCTAGCCTGCTGTCCCCACAGGATTGTTGGTAACCATGAGTTTTTTATAAATGACTGACATGTACAGTAAATGAGCTGCGGAGTAGCCTGGAGGCAATGGGGTGTGTGTGTGTGTGTGTGTGTGTGTGTAGGCGGGGACCATGAGGGACAAAGTGTCTAATCTTGAGGTCACTAGGCAGCAGCCATGCTGGGGCCTAGGTGTGTGGCTGGGTGGTAGAGTGTTTGTCTATCATGCACAGGCCCTGATTCAGTCCCCAGCGCAGGGCGATGGTTGGCACTGGACCAATCAAGAGGACAAAGGTGTGTAGGAGTCATGGAACAGCAGCGGCAATGTTCCTGTCAGGTGTTTTGTGACGAGGACGTTCACACCCAGTTACTCACTTTGAACCTGGCTCTGTCTCTTGCTTGCCAACCATGGCACTTTGGCACTACAGTCCTCTTACCTATAAAATAAGGGCAGTAAAACCTTGTAAGTGGAGCTGTAAAGCCACCATCTAGTCACAAGGGCTGGAACCCTGACTTTAGGTGAGATTTCTGGGGATGATGGAAGTAATGACACAAACGGGGTTGATCCAGAACAATCTAAGAATTCAAGTTATTGTAATAAAATGGTAAAGTAGTGGGGTTGTGGTATGGCTTAGAAAAACAATTCTAATTCCAGCAGTGAGTGAATGTGTGTGTGTGTGTGTGTGTGTGTGTGTGTGAGAGAGAGAGAGAGAGAGAGAGAGAGAGAGAGAGAGAGAGAGAGAGACAGAGAGACAGAGAGAGAGACAGAGAGACAGAGACAGAGAGAGGGAAATAGCATAATATTTGTATATAACCTACACGTATCCTCCCTCCCATGTACTTTAAATTATCTCTGAGTTATGATAATGCTAATACAGTGTAATTGCTTTGTAAATAGTTGTTACACAGTAGTACTTAGGAAATACAGACAAGCAACAAAACTGAATATTTTCAATTCAGAGGCCACCATTGTGGAAAAGCTTCAAAGTTCAGGATCAGTGACTATTTGAGGAAGGCTAACTGTAGAGAGGTTGCTTAAAGTACTATAGACCATGGTGGTGTTAGTGCCTATAGTCTCAGCTACCTGGAGACTGAGGCAGGAGGATCAAACATTCAAGGACAAACTGGGTAACCTAACATGACCCTGTGTCAAAATGGGAAAAAGGGAGAGAGGGGAGGGAGGGGGTAGGAAAGCAGGGGGGAGGGGGTAAAGGGGAGGGGAGAGTAGCTATATAGCTCACAGGAGGGAACTGTCCTCAACCCTGAGAACCTACATGGTGGAAGGAGAGAATGGGTTCCTGCAGGCCCCTCTTACACCATGATGTGTTCATATACACATAAAGTAAGTAATCTAATTTGAAACGAAACTGGGAGGGAGCAGGCCTGGGATATAGGACTGTGGACCTGAGTTTATTCTATTAGTAATAAAACAAAACAAGCCAGGCAGTGGTGGCACACACCTTTAATCCCAGCACTGAGGAGGCAGAGGCAGGTGGATCTCTGAGTTTGAGGCCAGCCTGGTTTCCAGGACTGACTCCAAAGCTACAGAGAAACCCTGTCTTAAAAAAAAATCAAATCAAGACAAAACAAAAGAGAAAACAAATGAACGATGGTGGTCGTGGTGAGTGGAGGCCTCTGAGAGCACTGGGCTGAATTACACATAGGAAGAACAGTGAGGATGGAAACCGTGCATCTAAGGGGCCCAGAGCTCCAAGCTAGCACACTTAGGGGTGGGGAGGAACCACACGAGTTGTTCAAGGACAGTGTGTCAAGAGTGCACTGACCAAAACAGAAATCGGGACAGGAGAGAGTGGAGACTGGATTTTTATTCTAATTATAGTGGAAAGACCTTGGGTTTTTGTTTTTGTTGTTGTGTGTGTGTATGTGTTTGGGTTTTTGTTGGTGGTGGTATGTGTGTATGCTGTGTATGTGCGTGTGTGCGCGCGCGTGTGCACTTTGGTTTTTGAGACAGGCTTTCTCTGTGTGGCCCTGGCTGTCCTAGAACTCACTCTGTAGATCAGGCTGGCCTTGGACTCAGAGATCCACCTGCCTCTGCCTCCTGAGTGCTGGGATTAAAGGTGTGTACCACTGTGCCTGGATTTTGGGACATTTTAAAAGAGTACAGGACATTATTTTAGCTAGGCTTTGCATGGGTCATTTTATTTTGTATCTGGGATTGAATCTAGGACAAGGTCATCGGTGGCTGAAAGGGGGAGGCATAAACAACAGCAATACTGACAGCTGGGCGAATGACTGGAGGGGGACAGGGAGCCACACACTGAGGGGATGTAGGGAGCTGTAATGTAAGTAGGCCCCGCCCCGCCCACTGGGAGCTTTGGGTACAGAGTAGAGGTAAAGAGGACTGTGGCAGGGGAGCTGGGAAGGAGGAGCCTGGGGTGGAGGAGCTGGGGTGGAGGAGCCTGGAATGGAGGAGCTGGGGTGGAGGAGCCTGGGGTGGAGGAGCTGGGGTGGAGGAGCCTGGGGTGGAGGAGCCTGGAGTGGAGGAGCCTGGGGTGGAGGAGCCTGGGATGGAGGAGCTGGGGTGGAGGAGCTGCGATGGAGGAGCCTGGGGTGGAGGAGCCTGGGGTGGAGGAGCTTCGATGGAGGAGCCTGGGGTGGAGGAGCTGGGGTGGAGGAGCTGGGATGCAGGAGCTGGGATGGAGGAGCCTGGGGAAGAGGAGCTGGGGTGGAGGAGCTGCGATGGAGGAGCTGGGGTGGAGGAGCTGGGATGCAGGAGCTGGGATGGAGGAGCCTGGGGTGGAGGAGCTGGGAGGAGGAGCTGGGGTGGAGGAGCTGCCATGGAGGTGCTGGGATGCAGGAGCTGGGATGTGAGGGCCTGGAACATGCTGGGAGGAGGTAGATCCCAAGGTGGACATGTCTGTGGTAGAACAAGGGGCCAGGGCACATGCAGTCGGAGCCCTGTGGGGTCAGTGCCCACAGGAAACATGGAGGGCAGAGCAGCAGCCAAGCATGGTGGCAGGACCTACTCTCATCTTTCAGGAAGAAAGAGTCTCTCAGATTAGAGATGCCCCATCCATACTGACTCGAAGTGCACAACCCCAACACTTCTGTCCCAAGCTCTAGAAACTCTGTCGCCAGATCTGAACCCCACTACATCTATCTGCCTCTCTTGGACT
This sequence comes from Cricetiscus sungorus, assembly GCA_030556225.1. Taxonomy (NCBI): domain Eukaryota; kingdom Metazoa; phylum Chordata; class Mammalia; order Rodentia; family Cricetidae; genus Cricetiscus; species Cricetiscus sungorus. The sequence goes on along the minus strand of JANBXA010000190.1, from coordinate 21,625,060 downwards.
TAGTGTTCGCTTCTGTATAATGGGGATGAAAACGTCAGTGATGGCTGGTGCGATGACAAAGCGGCAAGGGCATTTGTTGCCAAAGCTGAGGACCTGAGTTCAATCCCAGGACTCACACAGTGGAAGGAGAGGACCAACTCCTTCAAGCTGCTCTGTGACGTCCACACTCAGGTCATCTCTGGCACATACAAGTAAATAAGTAGAGTGATGCTAATGCCACCCACTGATCCACACTCTGTAGCAGGGGTTCTCTGTCTACAGAAGGTTGAGAATGTAACCGCTGGGAGAGTGCTTGTGTAGTCTACACAGCTCGGAGTTCCATCCACAACACCGAGTACACAGGTACGCCTAGTGTAACGGCATACACCTGATCCCTGCACTCACTAAGTTCAAGGCTATCTTCAGTTAGAGGTATTCCCGTCTCCACACAGAGAAATCAATACTTTACAAACACCATTGCATCACATCTGGGAGGCCATCTTACGCGAGTCCCATTTTCAGTGAGGGAGACAGGCTGGGCGTGTTCAGGAACTCGCCCAGCCAAACACATCTCCCAGCTCTCAGCAATGTGACTGTGTCTTAGAGTCCAAGTTTACCAGAGCAGTGTTATTTTATGTATATGCGTATTTTGCCCGTGTCTTGTTACTTTTCTATTGCTGTAATAGGATATCACACCAAGGCAACATAGAGAAGAGTTTATTTGGGGTTTACAGTTTCAGAGGGTCAGAGTCCATGACCACCAGGGTAATGAGCATGGGAGCAGGCAGGCATGGTGCTGGAGGAGTAGCCGAGAGCTCACATCCTGGGCCCCTAGCACAAGACACAGAGAGCTACTTAGCAATGGGGTAGGCTCTGAAGCATCCATGCCAGCCCCCCCCCCTCCCGCCACCCTGTGACACAATTCCTCTAACACGGCCACACCTTCTAATCCTTCCTATACGGTTCTACCAAATGGGGACCCAACATTTAAATATATGATAATATGGGGGCTTTTCTCACTCAAACCACCACAGCCTGCATATATGTCTATGCCTGGAGCCTACGGAGACAAGCAGAGGGTGTCAGATCCTCTGGAGCTGGAGTGACAGATAGTTGTGAGCTGCCATGTGGGTGTTGGGAACAAAACCTGGGTCCCCTGAAAAAACAGTCATGCTCTTGAGAGCCCGCCAACCAGCTCTCAGATAATGACATGGAGACTTCTTATTAATTATGAAAGCTTGTCTTACAGCTTAGGCTTGTTCTAACTAGCTCTTATAACTTAAATTAACTCATTTATCTTAACCTGTGTTCTATCACGTGGTGTTACCTCTCTTCCATCTTGCACCTCTTGTCTCCTGGCTTCTGCATGCCTCAATTCCTCCTCCTCTTCCTTTCTCTCCCTGGAAATGCCACCTATACCTCTTGTGTGGCTATTGGGCGTTCAGCTTTGTATTACACCAATCACAACAAATACATCCTCACACATTGTACATCCTGTACAAATATCCCACAACACTTAACTGCTGTGTCATCTCTCCAGCTGTTCCCTCCCCCACTGCCATGGCCAAGCTTTAGTCATGGTTGTGCTGCCTGTCTCTAGGCCACATATTCACTGAGCAAATGTCTGTTGTCTCCTATGTGCCAGGCACTGTGGTGAGCTCTGTACACAAAGCAATGGGACACAACAGACAAGGTCCCTGCTGCTACAAAGGTAACACTCCGATGGGCAAATGAACACGTTAGTAATGAGGTCAAGTTAGACTGTAAGTTTTATCATGGAACACAACTGTAACAGATTTTAATGATGGTAGCACACGGGACTCAATGTGTGCAAGACAGATGGCATCTACAGCTTTAAAAAAGATTTATTCTATGTGTATGAGTGTTTTGCTTGTATGTATGTATGTACACCACCAGCATGCAAATCCTTTGGAGGCTAGAAGAGGGCATCTGGTCCCCTGGAACTGGAGTTAGAGACCATTGTAAGCCACCACATTGGTGCTGGGAACTTGCAAGAGCAGCAAGTCTCTTAACCCTGGAGCCATCTATCTCTTGAGGCCCAAATTTAATTTTAAAACTCATTTCATTCTTGTATCAACTCTATGGGATGACTTATCTTGTTTTATGATGAAAGGGAGTGTAGGTGAATTGTCTGGGCTTGAGGCAATGATCAGGCACTGGGAGGTTGAGTGACCTGCCCGAGGCCTCCTGGGAGCAGTGCTGCTGTCAGAGGGACACAGAGTGTAAAGGTGTAGTCACTCGGTGGCAGAGTGGGTTGGGGGGCCTGATTTGAGGGCAGCACGGAGCAGGGCAGACATGACGGGCCGGGAACACTGTGCTTATGTTTGTAGGAGGCAAATGGACCTGCCGATGGCTACGCTGCAATTGCCCAGGCGGACAGGCTGACTCAGGAGCCCGAGAGCATCCGGAAGTGGAGGGAGGAACAGAAAAAAAGGCTGCAGGAGTTGGGTGAGTGCACGCCAGGGAGAGCTGATTCCTGCACAGGGCTCCTGGGACACGGTGGGTGGGGCAGAGTGAGGCAGCCTTGCAGTCTGTGCAGGCCCACTTGGCTGAGGGTGGCTCCTTGGCTGCTGGCTGGGGGCCAGGGGTGGGGCATCCAGGGTGCTGCTCTCCACAGAGTTGTTACTCACTGTCCTGCTGGGCTCACAGATGCTGCCTCTAAGGTGACTGAACAGGAGTGGCGGGAGAAGGCCAAAAAGGACCTGGAGGAGTGGAACCAGCGCCAAAGCGAGCAAGTTGAGAAGAACAAGATCAACAATAGGTGAGTAAATCTGGGAGTCCGAGGGGAGCCGCGGGAGCGCCAGGGGAGCTAAGGAACCCTGAAGGAGCTGTGAGGACAATGGGAGCCATGGAGGCAATGGAGGGAGTGGCGGTGTCTTGAGACAGGGGATGAAGTAAGGACAGGGAGGAAAGAGCTGCTGGAGGCCCAGGGCTCCTCGTAACATGCCACTCCGAAACCCTGACCCTCCATGGCTGGGAGGGAGCAGACTGGGAGCCCGGACTGCAGTGTCAGCAGCCGCCCCAGGACCTGAGCCCTCTGTAGGTAACTTGAGGGCACAGGCATGGCTGGCAGTGAAGGGACAGCCTGAGAATTTGACTGCAATTCTTATAGAAATGCCAGTACTTCAACCCAGTGTGACTAAGGGATGAGAGGACATTAGCGGCCTGCATATGTGACAGGGCCGGAACAGTGGCTCTGGGGCATAAACGAAGTCAATCAGCATTCACTGTCCCTGGCACTCAGCTCTGCCCCCTTCTGTTCTGGCTTCCCTATGGGACACACACCCCTGTATGGGAACAGCGGCTTCAGGCTTCTGCTCTAGGGCGCTGGCAAGCTCAGTGAGAATAGCAAGTGTCTAGTGGCTCCTGCCAGAGTTGGCTTGGGCTATGTGTCCATGCCAGGCCCTGACCGTAGACAAAGGAGGGTGCTCCAATGGGACCCAGCCAGGGTGCAAGCCCATTCATTGGGCCGACATGGCAGCCAGTCCCATCTAAGCTACAGGGACTGCAGTGGGAGCAGCTGACCCTGTAAAGCACAAGCAGGGTGGGGGCATGGGTGCAAACCAGGGGACACATTTGTGGAAATGGGTGTTCTCCTGCTTTGGAGGCTGTGCCCTTCAAGATACAGTATCTTCCTGGGAGGGAAAGACAATCAACATTCTGCATGCCACCTGGACACTGGGTGTCAGATGAGGACCCTTCTGTGTCCTCTAAGAGTTCAGAGGAGAGTATCACACAGGTGCAGCCAAACTTGAATCCACCGGGGCCCTGTGTGTGAAGGAAGCGATTAGCATGCCAGAGAAGAACCAGCGTCTCGAACAGTGAGCGGTTCAGTCTGTGGGTCACAACAGTTATGAAGTATCAACAAACCGACATGAAGAACTGTGTTAAAGGGTCACAGCGCTAGGAAGGCTGAGAACCTGGCCTAGAGACTTGTGTCTGAGGATGACTGTGAGGGTCACAGCGCTAGGAAGGTTGCTTGTGTCTGAGGATGACTGTGAGGGTCACAGCTGAGAACCCTAGCCTAGAGACTTGTGTCTGAGGATGACTGTGAGGGTTGCAGCATTAGGAAGGTTGAGGACCTTGGCCTAGAGACTTGTGATGACTATGGTTCATCAGGAAAGAAGGATGGGTGTTAGGAGTGCATTCTAGACCTGGGGGCATGTAGTGTGTTGGTCTGCAGGGAGTCTAAATGCAGAGGGAAGGGTTTTGGGAAGTAGGTGGCCCGTGGGAGTGACATTGGAAGGGCCGTGGGAAGAGACTTTATTGAGCAGTAGAAAGCCACCAAAGATGCAGGAATCCCCACTCTCTTATGGGTAACTGTTAGCTTTTAAACTGTACTTCCTACCATGTCTCCTACAGAGGTACTAACACTGTTTCTCTTTCTCTTTAACCCTTGCCTGCCTGTCCTGCTGTCTGTCTTCCCCCACCTAACTCCTTCTCCTAACTTTTTCCTCAAGGATTGCTGACAAAGCGTTCTACCAGCAGCCAGATGCTGATATCATTGGCTATGTGTACGTGTCTCCTTTGCTCTCTGCAGGGGCAGCTGTGGAGGGCAGCCCAGCGGGTTTTCAGTCTCTTGTCTGTGTGGTATAAATGAATGTGGCTGGGCTCAGAGCAATGACCAGAGCAGGAGGGGAACCTCGGGGATGGGTGCAGCCCTTGCCTCCCATCTGTCCATCTCTCCCTCCAGCAAACTGGAGGCAGCTTTGCCCATTAGAGATCCCTAGTGGGGGTGGAGGAGGGAATGCACTTCCCAGCCTCACAGGGGAGGGGAAAAGGACACAGAGGCCCAGCTCCTCTCTGAGATTCTTCTTGGGGATGGGTAGGTGAGAAGTGTACTTTCATTGGACAGACACCAAGCACAGAGTGCTGAAGGCATAAACGATAAGTGATGTCTTTATGTGTCTACCCTGCCCCCACCCTAAGTACACTGACTTGACCATGAGCCCCGCCCACTCCATAGCAGCCTTCTCCTATGGATCTGGGTTTGGAGTCTGGCTGGATCTGTGCTGCTCTGGATTTGGAATGGCAAGCACTTTCCTCTTACACTGGCCCCAGGTGACTGTAGTGCTGGGGAAGCCACAGGGAAGACAGTGATGTCTGAGAACTGTTTACCGTTCACACATTTCCTTACGTCCCTGCTGGAGCTGGGCCTTGCTGAGCCACACGCCACCGTGGCCATCTGCACGGTCCTCACTTACACAGCACAGGGCACAGCAGGTAGTAGCCTTCCTCCCCTTCCTTCTCCCAACTGGCCTTACACAGGTACTGATCCTGTGCCAGTCACTGGTCAAACAGAGCGAAGAGACACATAGCCCTCCCCTGCAAGTTGCTCATGGGTTGGGAATACATTATATTGCAAGCTCTGGAAGCCACCCTCTCTACTGGGGACTCAGTGCATGCGCTTATGACCCTCGGCTGCGCCTTAAAATTTAAAAATGAATTGCTGGGTAGTAAGGGTGGAGAAGGTCACTCTAGGAGGGAGAAGCATCCGGGGCAGAGGCCTGGAGAGGACTGAAGGCTGTTTGTGGGGATGGATGGAAACTGAAGCTGGGGGTCCCAGGGGGACTCTTTATTGTGCTAGGCAAGGAGACTTAGATTTGGCCCTCCAGGCAGTGGGGAGCTATGGAGGCTCCCAACAGGGGAAGAGGAACCTGGCAGGTGTGGGTGCTGTAGAACACTTCTGGGTTCAGTGCTCCTATTGGACCCAAGGAACTGGTCCAGGGAACCCAACAAGGCTCTGAAGGAGGCAGAATCGGAACCGAGCCCACGCATATCCAAGGGAGCTTGAGCGAGGCAGACTCTGGTTCCGCAGGACTGAGGTGAGGCTCAGCCTGTTCCTAATAAGCTCCATGGTGATGCCATGCTGCCGGGCGTGGGGTACTATCGTGGAATAGTAAGGATCCGGAAAAACAGATAGGCTGAATAGATGTTTACTCAGGGAGAAATAACTTACAGCAGACACAGATGAACGCCAGCAGGTTCCCGTCCCAAGGATGCCTCGGGATGCTCTGACTCTGTACAGCAATCAGGAGAGGGCTATGGGGTCCCTACCCCAGACCTAGTTCCCCCGGGTCACATCTGCACCTGTCCCCACCCCCAATGGGTGTGGTCAGTACAACAGGTGCAGACAGAGCATCTCACTATAGGGTACAGAGTAGCAGTAAAGGCAGTGGGGAATCTGTTTACACAGACAGGCAGCTCCAAGGATAAAGCCTTCATCCACACCCGCTGTCCAGCCCCACAGCATAGACCTGGCACCACACTGGCTACTCAGCTCAGAGAACAGACCAGAAGAGTGGAAGCCATGCTTCTCTCCTCACAAGTTAGCTGAGCACATGGCAGAAAGGCAAGATCGAGACAGACAGACCAGCAGGACCACCTGGAGCTCTCGCTACCATCACCCAGACCCACCTCCCAACTTCCCAGCAACTTTGTACCCTTTTCCCCTCCCAAATAACTGAGTCCAGTTTGTGCTGTTCATAAACTCTTCAGTGTGGAATGACCTGGAGCCATACACTTAAACAAGACTGACTTTCCCTTCCCCAGAAGCCATGGGCTGTATACAGCCTCAGTTAGAGGGAGGAGCTCCAGAACCCCTCCCAGAACACTGACTGATTTGATCTTGTACAGGTTACCACAGCTACTGTGGTTCATAACTGCTAGGGTCCTGTCATGTCCACAAGAAACCGTTTCTCTCCATTCCTCCTGACCTCTGGCTAACATCTTCCTGCCACCTTTCCTCTATGGTCACTGAACCCTGCTGTGTGTTATACATGTCCATTTATGGCTGAGCACTCTAAATCTAAAACTGTCAACACAATTCTGAAGTGAGGTGAGAGTTCTTGCCTGTCATACAGACAGAAATTCAACCCCAAAACAAGTAGACCCCTGAAGCAGAGACCACACCCCAGTTTTTATCCTAACCTGATTGTAACTGAAGCAATGCCTCCAACAGCCTTCCCCAGGCTGTGGCTCCATCCAGACAGGACTGTTGTGAGCTCAGAAGGGTTCTGAAGTCAGATATGCTTGTAGAGATTCTACATCCATTCCACGGTTGTTAGTCAGGTCTTGGAGGTGCTGAAAATAGTTGAGGTAGAGACATTGCCCAGTGGTAGACTAAGTACTCAGAATGTCTGAAGCCCAGGTTCAATCCCTAGGACCGAAAAAGAAGGAAAGAAAGGAAAAAAGATGGAAAGATACAGGTGAGATTACACACCTGTAATCTCAGCAAGATCAGGAGTTCAAGGTCAACCCTGGCTATGCATCTAGCCTGGCCTATGTGAGACCCCATTTAAACAAATACAAACAAATACACAAAAACAAAAGCAAAGGTAGGAAGGGACAGACTAAACACAGAATACCCAGGCTGGGAAGGCCTTTCTGAGGAGGTAAAGCCCACTGTGGGAATGAAATGACGAGTACAAGTCAGCCAGAGAGGCTGAGGCAGGAGGCTCTCGAGCTCAAGAGTTCAACAGCAGCTTGGCCTACGTAGCGAACCATGGGCTCAAACAAAAAGCATTAGAGCTGGTGGAAACTCTCAGGCATTAGAGCATGAGCTGGTGGAAACTCTCAGGAAGAGGTGACAGAAAGTTCACTGATGGGAGCAGAGCACCAGTGACCCAGGAGAAGACAACATGAAACCCTTTGTCCTTTCTCCACCTTCAGGGCATCTGAAGAGGCTTTCGTGAAGGAATCCAAGGAGGAGACCCCAGGCACAGAGTGGGAGAAGGTAGCCCAGCTGTGTGACTTCAACCCCAAGAGCAGCAAGCAGTGCAAAGACGTGTCCCGCCTGCGCTCGGTGCTCATGTCACTGAAGCAGACACCACTGTCCCGCTAGGTGCCTGCCCTGAGAATGGCCACAAAGCATGGGCCTTGCTGAGGCAGAGGAGCGGCTGCTTCAGCCAGGGTGGAACTTCCTCTGGCAGCTGCCACACACAGCCTGTTCTGTTCCTCTGCACCTCTGGGAGCTGGGAAGTGGGACCCTAACCCCTTTCAACCCCCACTCCCTCCTGGCCCTATGTTCCAGCCCCTCGTGACTCCTCTCAGCCCACTCAATTGTGACTGTCTCTCCTGATGTATTTTTTCTTGGCTTAAAGGGTATGTTAACTCTTTTTACACTTATTTATTATTATCCTCATTTCTCTGGAAGCTGCAACTGGTGTCACAGCTTCATTCTGTGCTCATAAGTTTCCTAGTTTCATGCCCTCAAGTGGGGAGGATGTACTCTTGGAAACTCAGGAGTTCAGAGCACGAAGCAGGAACCCCAGACGGTGCCTGCTGTCTGGCCCAGTTAGAGGAGAGACGGGCTCTCACACAACACTCTTGCAACCTTGCTCTCTGTGATTCTCTAACACGACTGAAGGAAGGATCTCTGCTAAGGAAACTAAGGCTCCCGGGACAGAATCAGCTTGCAGTGTAGGAAGCAGGTCAGGCCAGTGGCCTCTGCAGTGGCGTCTGAGACAGGAAGTTCTGCCAGACCGTCTTTCTTGGGAGTGACAGGGACCCTCTAAGATGTGCCTCCCCTTCTCAGCCCTCCCTTCTGTGGCCTTGGGATAAATGACAGTGACCACACCATTTTCTCCTTCAGCAGAGGCTGTGAAACAGGACATAAAAGCCATTGTATGTGTCTGAAAAAGATTTGAGTAACTGCCAACAATATTAGTTGCCTAAGGTTGCCATAACAAAGTACCAAAACCTGGGTGTCTCAGAGTATCAGAAGTTTGTTGTCTCACAGTTTTGGAGGCTAAATTCCCAAATCAGGGACCCAACCAAGCCGCACCCTCTGTAGATCCTAAGGCAAGATCTGTGCATTTTTCTAACTTCCAGTAGCTAAGGCAGTCCTTGGCTTGCAGTTACAGCCCCCTAGTTCTGCCTACATCCAGACATGACCGTCTTCATCTTCCTCCTATGTATGTCCTCTGTGTCCAATTTTTAAAAAATACAGATACTAGTCTTACTGGATTAAAGCCCACCTTAAAGACTTTAACTATTAATGGCTATAAAGTCCCTACTGCCAAAATAATACCTAAAGAATTGAGAGTTGGAAACCAACTCTCAAATGTATTTTAAGGGGTGGGCATCTTAACACTAACATAGACAATGGACACGGCCTTTAGAAATGGCACCATCTCCTGCTGTTTATGTCCGGTCCTCACATCCTGTGGGCTTCACATTGCAGTGTTCGATCGACCCTGGCAATCTACCTCACAGCTAAGCTCATGATGAAGGTGCGAACACCTGGCTCTAGTCATGGAACCTCCACTCAGAGATCTAGGACGTGTCAGTCACAAGACATGTATCTTCACTTTCTTCCCTTTTCCCAGCCCGAATCGGGTACTGAGAGGGTCAGAGTCACACATGGGAGGGGTTCAGTTCCTCGAGTCAATAGTGCTGAACACAGACCACAAATGCCTGTTGAGACTTTCCTGTCAAAAGCTGGATGGTATAGATCAGCAGAGCCTGAGGGCTGCAGAGGAGGGAGAGCTGGAGTAAGGAGACAAAAACAGATGGTGCTGTGGGTGTTGAACATCCTGATGCCACCAGGACCATGACAAGACTCACCTAAAGGCTACAGAAACTTTAAAATTGCTGGCAAAGATCCCTGCACTCCACCAAACAGAACCAATTTTGGCCCACTGAACCAGAATCCCATGGATGAACATTTGGGGATCTCTATTTTTAATTAGTGAACAAATAACTCGACTGTTACCAGGAAAGTTTGGGTGGCACTAGGCTCACTACTGGAGATTGTACCTAGGGCCTTACAAGGAGCACATGCTATTCCACTAAGCCGTATCCCCAGGCCATTCTAAAATTTGCTATAGGGTCTCACTAAGTTGCTCTACTAGCCAACCCTGAACTCTTGAACTTGAACTTACTCACAGGAAAGATTCTTCTCCCCCAACCTTCACAATAGTTGAGGCTATAAGTACTATCAGGCCCGCTGACTTTTCTAAAGGCCAGTCCTACCAACAGCCTGCTTCTTCCTAGTAACATTGACCAAAAATCATGGTTTTGACCATGGGAATGAGACTAATAAAGAACTCATCACATTACAAGCGTATTAAGGTTTTATTAAGTAATTAAGGGGACGCATCCCGAATTTTTAGTGTGCAACCCAATTTAAGAGAACCTGGGATTTCAGGTAGGAGGTGTAAATCAGTCACAAAAATCGGCCACTTCCTCACCCGAATGACTACAGGATACTGTCAGAGAAGGAGGAAATAAGTCTGACAGGGCTGTTGGTTGCTCCTGAGTTTTTATAATGATTTCCATGGAACTTTCAAGGCCCGGCCATACATTCAAGGTCGAGACTTCATAGCAGATGCCGCTAACCCCAGCAAGATGGCTACGACCGTGAAACCCTGGGCAGCGATCCGGGTGCGCATCATTATCTGGGAGCGGTGGCTCTGGCCGCGGTGGAAGCAGTAAAGGCCATAGGAGAGGGCAGCCGCCGTACCCAGACAGCCTGGGGAGAGGACAACACACAGGGGCAACAGGTTGGGTCCTGCGGGGTCCTTGAGGATGCAGCCCACCCCCGCTTCATCAGGCCCCCGCGACACGTTCCGACTCGGTCCAGCGCTGTCCTTTTCCTCACGTCGGCGGTCAACTCCCTTTCCCTCCCCAAGGCGAGCTTGGTCCTCCCCTGTTTCTTTCCCCCACGAAACCACTGTCACCTCGGTGTTCGGTTCCTAAAGCACACACTTACCTATGGGGACCATTGGGTTCTCACGGGTCTTGCGAATAAATTTGTCTTTGAAGCTCTCTGGATTGCTGTAGACCGAGGGGCTGAAGCCCTCGATGACTGGGGTCTGGGACGGATCGAAAGGTGCCTCTGAACTCACAGGCCGGGGAGCCGCCATACCCACCCACCTGCGCAGGAACGGGAAGGACAAAAATCCGGTCGCCGAACCCCGCCTTCTGGTCACCACGAGGGCGGGGAAATGGTACTGAGGGTACTACGCAGGCGCACTGCCGTTGCATTCTGGGAGTTGTATTAAGTCAATGTGGAGGCTCTGCTAAAAGACTACGTTTCCCGAAAATCCCTGCGCGCACTGGGGCACTGAGCCTGCTACCACGCGGCTCCGAGAGTGTGGTTCGGAGTTTGAGCCGCTGTTTCTGGAGTCCGCGCGATGCCCAAGGCCAAGGGAAAGACTCGCAGGCAGAAGTTCGGTTACAATGTCAACCGAAAGCGTCTGAATCGGAATGCTCGTCGGAAGGCTGCGCCTCGGATCGAGTGGTGAGGGGACAGTTAGGAGGCAGGGGGCCTCGCTGGGATCGTCGGCGAGGTGACAGAATCTCCATCTCTCTTTCTTTGCCGTTAGCTCCCACATCCGACATGCCTGGGACCACAACAAATCCGTGCGGCAGAACCTGGCGGAGATGGGGTTGGCCATGGACCCCAACAAGGCGGTTCCCCTCCGCAAGAGGAAGGTACTTATCAGTTCAGGCATTTTGCTCATCTCCACCCAACCCTTCCTTATTTTCCTTCTCTATCACCTTCCTTCATTGAGCTGAGTTTCAGAATTTGGTCTCTCCCCTCCCACCCCTCAGCCTTCCCATACTTTCCACAAAGTCATTTTGCTTGCATTAATTCTGGTCAAACCCCACTAACGACTCACACCCCTCCGCATCACGCACATGGACTTAGTTTGTGGTGTCATTCCCCTCCACTTACGTTTCTTCTCGGGCCTGTTTGGAAGCTCAGTGGAATTTTCTAGAATTTATCTTTGTGTTTGCAGAGCTTGAGATCTTTGTTTCCTATATTGCCTTCTGTTATCCTTAACCTGAGACATCTAGTTACTTCCCAACAAATCTGGACCACCCTTTGAACCTTTCAAAAATAGCACCTCACTTCACCCACTAGCCTCTTTCCTGCTTTATTTTAATTCATAGTAATTGTAAGCACATGATAGCATATTATTTATTTGTGCATCTGTATATTGAATGTGCCTCTTAATCCTTAACATAATCTTGTATCTTATTCGCTACTGAGTTCCCACGAAGTGAAAGATGTGACAGGTTAGTTAACCTCATAAATGGTCTTGCTGAGTGAATTTAGTCCATTGACTCTAGGCAAGTTTCTCTCTATTCCTTCATGTAAAAAAATGAAGGTGGCTTTGTTTTCTGAGACAGGAGACAGGGTTTCTCTGTGCAACAGTTCTGGCTGTCCTGGAACTTGCTCTGTCCTTGAACTCTGAGATCCGCCCACCTCTGACTTCCACGTGGAGTAGCAAAGGCATAGATAATCACAGAAAGATGAATTGCTTGTTTAAAAAAAGTATGGTTGTAACATCTGTGAGTGTGGGCATGAGTATACTGTGGCGCTTGCTGTGGGTGGAAGTCAGAGGACATCTTTCAGGATTTGGTTTTCTCTTCAGGTGGGATCGAACTCTGCTGGTCCATCTTGATAGCCCTGCTTGTGTTTCTCTTGGTAAAGTTGCTGGGGCTTCGGGGGTTAGTTCTTGTTATCTAGTTTCCTTATACTGAGTATAGTTGTGTTGTGGTGGGCAGTGTTCTTCATTAATCCCGGTCAGACCTCTCTGATCAAAGGTGCTTTTCTACTGGTTTCAAAGGCTTTGTTCTTTACAGGTAAAGGCCATGGAGGTAGACACGGTGGAGAGACCCAAGGACCTTGTGCGGAAGCCCTATGTGCTGAATGGTGAGTGTGGGCTGTGTTCTAGGCTACTAGCCTGCCTTGACAAATCAGAAAAAGGCATTCAGTCTTCAATACAGTGAGAGAGAGCAAGATTCAGTGAGGAGAAGCAATCTGGTCCAGGGCTCAGAAGTAGTACCGTATCATAGCTGAGACATTTTCCGGCTAAAATTAATGACGTTTAAATGTATGAACTAAGGTAAGACAGAGACATTCACAGAAGATAAAATCAGGTGTGTCTGCAAGGATGAAGAAGAAAGCATTAAATTTCAGGTTTGTTCCCAGTTTCTCATGAACTTAAAGATGGTCTGATTTGTAGAGATTCTGCTGTCATTAATCTCTCCAGTGACAAATTGTTCCCTGTGTTTAACCCTGCAGGAAAAAAAAAGAATATTCTGAAATTCTTTTTTGTTTGTTTGTTTGTTTTGGCTTTTGTTTTTTTGGAGACAGGGTTTCTCTGGCTTTGCAGGCTATCCTGGAACTATCTCTTGTAGACCAGGTTTGCCTTGAACTCACAGAGATCCACCTGCCTCTATTTCCTAAGTTCTGGAATTAAAGGCATATGCCACCATGTCTGGTAAGAATTATTATTATATTTTTAGGTTTTAAATTGTAGCTAAAAAAATTACATTAAAATTTACCTTCTTGGCTGTTGTTCCTTTGATACAGTTATAAGACTAAAAGCTGGAGAAGGGGGGGGAGGTGCTCCCGAGTAGGGTCCCAAGTGAGTGGGGTCCCAAGGTAAGGGACCACGTGAGACAGCATAGCAGGTTCCATAGCAGGTGAGGGTGACGGAGGTGGCAAGGTGGAGGGAATAACACGCCAGTCAGATAGAGCTTAAGTGAGTTTATTTAGAAAGGGGAGTGAGGGAGAAGGGAAGAGACATAGAGGCACCGGGAACAGAAGAGAGGGGGGAAGAGAAGAAGGGGAGGTAACCTGGTGACAACCGGAAGCAGGAGAGAGAGCACAAAAGAGCATAAGTGGGCAGGGGTCTGACTTTTTGGTTTTTGAGATAGAGTTTCCTTTGTGGTTTTGGAGGCTGTCCTGGAACTAGCTCTTATAGATCAGGCTGGTCTTGAACTCACAGAGGTCCGCCTGCATTTGCCTCCCGAGTGCTGGGATTAAAGGCGTGCATCATCACTGCCCAGCTTTAAAGGGGTCCTTTACACCTGCCTACAGACTAGCACTCATGGAACCCTGGGCTGACCAGAGTACTGCCTGAGTGCATTCTGCCAGGTGACGGGCAGGCCAGCGTAATGCCTGAATCCTTTTTTTTTTTTAATCTTATTTTTTATTTTATTTTATTTTTTTTTTTCCATGCTGATCCCAGTTTCCTCTCCCTCCCTCCCTCTTACCCTCTCTTCCCCCTCACATTCACCCTGACCACCCTCCTCTCCCATCCCCCCACCCCCATTCCACATGTAGAGCTATGCTATCCAGGTGGGGTCATGTAAATCTGTCAAGTCATTTGAAGTAGGGACTAGGACTTCTCTCCTGTCTCTAGGTTAAGGGAGTATCCCTCCATGGGAGATGTGTCTGCAAGGTCCTTTTGTGCACCAGGAATACATCTGAGGTCCCTTAGACTGCTCAGGCCTTCTGAGACCCATATTCAGGGGGTTGAATCAGTTTCATGCTGGATTCCCAGCTATCAGTCTGGGGGGGGGCATTAGCTCCTCCTTGTTGAGGTCAGCTGTCTTTATGTGTTTCTGCAACCTGGTCTTGTCCACTCTCTCTGTATCTGGATTCTAGTTCGCCTCAGTGTTTAGTTATGGGTGTTTGCTTCTGTTTCTAACAGGTTCTAGATGAGGGCTCCATGATGGTGGATAAGTTAGTTGATGATCTCACTATCAGGGAAGGGAATTTATGGTAGCCTTTCCACCGTTGCTCAAATTGTTAGTTGGAGTCAGTCTTGTAGGTCTCTAGACCTTTCTTTAGGTTCAGTTTTCTCTTCAAACCAATAATGGCTCCCTCTTTTATGTTCTCTCTCTCTCTCTCTCTCTCTCTCTCTCTCTCTCTCTCTCTCTCTCTCTCTCTCTCTCTCTCTCTCTCTCTCCTGTCTTCTATTCCTACCCTGACTAAATCTTCCTAGTTGCACGTGCTTTCCTCTCCTCCCCTTCTCTTTCTCCTAGTTCTCTCTCCATTCACTGCCCCCTCCCCATTTCCCATGTGCTCTGGGGGACTTGTCCCTTCCCCCTTTTGTGAGGGACCTTATATGAATCTCTTAGAATACACCTTGTATCCTAGTTCCTCTGGTGGTGAGAATTATATGTTGGTGATCCTTTGTTCTAGGTCTAAAATCCATATATGAGCGAGTACATACTATGTTCCTCTTTTTGTGACTGGGTTACCTCATTCAGGATGGTTTCTTCAAGTTCCATCCACTTGCCTGCAAATTTCAAGATTCCATTGTTTTTTTTCCACAGAGTAGTATTCCATTGTGTAGATGTGCCACATCTTCTTTATCCATTCTTCAGTTGAGGGGCATCTAGGTTGCTTCTAGGTTCTTGCTATTACAAATAATGCTGCTATGAACATAGTTGAGCACATGTCTTTGTTGCATGGATGTGGATCATTTGGGTAAATACCTAAGAGGGGGATTGCTGGGTCCTGTGGTAAACTAATTCCCATTTTCCTGAGGAACCGCCATACTGATCTCCAAAATCGCTGTATGAGTTTGCATTCCCACCAGCAGTGGAGAAGTGTTCCCCTTTCTTCACATCCTCTCCAGCATAAGTTGTCATTGGTGTTTCTAATTTTAGCCATTCTGGCAGGAGGAGTAAGATGGCATCTCAAATTTGTTTTGATTTGCATTTCCCTGAAAGCTAAGGATGTTGAGCACTTTCTTAAGTGTCTTTCAGCCTTTTTGATTTCCTCTATTGAGAATTCTTTCTTCAATACTGTACCCCATTTTTAAATAGGTTATTTGGTGTTTTGTTGACTAGTTTCTTGAGTTTTTTGTATATTTTGGAGATCAGCCCTTTGTCAGATGTAGGATTGGTAAAAATCTTTTCCCAGTCTGTGGGCTGCTGTTTGGTCTTGCCAACTGTGTCCTTTGCCTTACAGAAGCTTCTAACTTTGAGGAAGTCCCATTTATTAATTGTTGATTTCAGTGTCTGTGCTACTGGAGTTATGTTCAGGAAGCAGTCTCCTATACCAATTTGTTCAAGGGTACTTCCTAATTCCTCTTCTAAGAGGTTCAGTGTGGCTGGATTTATGTTGAGGTCTTTGACCCATTTGGACTTGAGTTTTGTGCATGGCGATAGACATGGCTCTATCTGCAGTCTTCTACACACCATCATCCAGTTGTGCCAGCACCATTTGTTGAAGATGCTTTCCTCCTCCATTGTATTATTTTAGCTGTTTTGTTGAAAATCAGGTGTTCATAGGTGTGTGGGTTAATATCAGTATTTTCGATTCGATTCCATTGGTCTAGCTATCTATTTTTGTGCCAATACCAGGCTGTTTTCAGAACTATAGCTCTATAGTAGAGCTTAAAGTCAGGGATGGTGATGCCTCCTGAAGATCTTTTATTGTACAGGGTTGTTTTGGCTATCCTGGGTCTTTTGTTTTTCCATATAAAGTTGATTATTATCCTTTGAAGGTCAGTAAAGAATTGTGCTGGGATTTTAATGGAGATTGCATTGAATCTGTAGATTGCTTTTGGCAAGATTGCCATTTTTACTATATTTATCCTACCTATCCAAGAGCATAGGAGATCTTTCCATTTTCTGGTATCTTTAATTTCTTTCTTTAAAGCCACAAAGTTCTTATTGTATAGGTCTTTCACATGTTTGGTAAGCGTTACCCCAAGAAACTTTGTTGTTTGTGGCTATTGTAAAGGGTGATGTTTCTCTGATTTCTTTCTCAGCCTTTTTGTCATCTGAATAAAGTAGGGCTACTGATTTTTTGAGTTTATCTTGTATCCTGCTAGTTTGCTGAAGGTGTTCATCAGCTGTAGGAGTTCCCTGGTAGAGTTTATTGGGTCGCTTATGTAAACTATCATATCATCTGCAAATAGAGACAGTTTGACTTCTTCCTTTCCAATTTGGATCCCCTTGATCTCTTTTTGTTGTCTTATAGCTTTAGCTAGAACTTCAAGTATAATATTGAAGAGATATGGAGAGGGAGGAATCACCTTAAGCTTCTCTCCATTCAGTTTGATGTTGGCTGTTGGTTTACTGTATATTGCTCTTATTATGTTTAGGTATGTTCCTGTTATCCCTGATCTCTCCAGTCTATTTGGTGTTTGGTATGCTTCTTGCACTTTCATGGGCATATCCTTCTTCAGATTTGGAAAGTTTTCCTCAATGATTTTGTTGAATATGTTTTCAGCATCTTTGAGCTGGGCTTCCTCACCTTCCTCTATGCCTATTATTCTTAGGTTTGGCCTTTTCACGGTGTCCCACATTTCCTGGATGTTTTGTGTTAAGGATTTGTTGGATTTACAATTTTCTTTAGTTGATGAATCCATTTCCTCTAGTTTATCTTCAGCGCCTGAGATTCTCTCTTCCATCTCTTGTATTCTGTTGGTTATGCTTGTGTCTGTAGTTTCCAATCGTTTGCCCAGTTTTTCTATTTCCAGCATTCCTTCAGTATGTGTTTTCTTTATTGTCTCTATTTCAGTTTTCAAGTCTTGAACCATTTCCTTCACCTGTTTGTTTTTTCTTGGCTTTCTGTACTTTCTTTAGGAAATTTGTTCATTTCTTCCAGTTTCTTTAAGGGATTTTCTCACATCTCCTTTGAGGGCCTCTATCATTTTATGACAATAATTTTTAAGTTGTTCTGGGACATGGCACTCTCCAGCTGAGGCTTCTTTAGCAGAGGCCCTGAGATGGGGGTCAAGGATCCAGCCTGCAGGAACTCAGAGTGGTCCCACAGAGATAGGCGGATTTCTGGGAGGGGCCCAGAACTCCAGTAGAAGACTGGTGGTGGGGGTCAGAGACCAGGCAGGTGGAAATTAAGGGTGGTCCCGCGTAGATAGACAGGTCTGTTGTGCTCAGATCAGCTCCAGGAATTCCTCGAAGGTCTAATGCCTGAATCCTTACATTGGTCTTTTAAAAATATACAGAATGAGTTCCAAGACAGCCAGAACTATACAGGAAACCCTGTCTTGAAAAACCAAGAACAGATCAATCATGTTGAATATTTCATACTGCTCTATACCAGCTCTCCTGAACTTTGCTTTTGCAAAGCTGAGGCTGCGTTTGACAGCCAGGTCAAAGACGATTTTGACTGTGAGAAAGTTTAGTGCCTTACACTTAGATCAGATTTGACTACATCATTTCTATATTTTGCCCCATTTACCTAACTTTTCTTTTCTCCTAGCTTTGCTGAGATTGAATTCAGGGTCTTGTTGTTGCTGGGAAAGCATGTTTTGCTACTGTCTGCAGACAGTATGTCTGGCTTTTATTTGTGGGTTTTGTTTGCTTGGACAGAGTCTTGTTATATAGCTGAGGTTAGACATGAACTTGAGATCGTTTTGCTTTAGTCTCCTGAGTGATTGGCTCCATGGTCCCGATTTTCCCTTCGTATGGAGCAGCAAGCGGTCTGGGTCTAGCTGTGTAGCTCTAATGTCAGTAGTCCTTGCCTTTCCATTTCGAATACTGACGTAATACACCAAGAAGAGTTCTTTAGGCGGTAGTGGGGCTCAGGGGAGCCCAGCCTCCCGTCCTTTTGCCCTGGAGCCTGGGACTGGTTAAGACTGGTAAGCTTAGTGTATTTCATTTTAAATCATAACTTGAGAATTGCTTTTCATAGAGTTGCCACATTGATGGGTGGGTACTGTGCGAGGCAGACTTTGGGATTCTAGGGCCAGCAAAAGAGAGTTCTGGCTTTGAATATGGGAATGTGCTGTTAATACAATTCTTGTGTCATGGGTTTGATGGAGGGGTGTTTGGGCAGCTCAAATAATGCCTTATGCCATTTCTGGCTTCTTTTACTCCAGACCTGGAGGCAGAAGCCAGCCTCCCAGAGAAGAAAGGAAATACTTTGTCTCGGGACCTCATTGAATATGTTCAATACATGGTGGCAAATCATGGGGAGGACTATAAGGTGAGGCCTTCTGGGAGGAAGCACTTGGACTTAGTGGGAAAATACAATGCACTGTGTCAGCCTGATCTTTGACTGAATAGCGTGAAAGTGGCGCCTAGGAAAGCATCCCTTTGTTTAAAGATTCTTAAGAGTATGACTGCTTTCCCTGTGTGTGTGTGCCTGGGACCCGGGGGTGGGGTCCCTGTGTGTGTGTGTGTGTGTGCGCGCGTGTGTGTGTGTGCGTGTGCGCGTGCGTGCGCGCGCGCGCCAAAAAAAAAGGCATTGGCTCCTTTGTAACTAGTTGCAATTATGAGATGCATGTGACTGAGAACTCCTAACTGCTGAGCCAGCCCTACTGTCCTAACTAACTGTCCAGCCGTTTGGGCTTTCTTTGAAGTGTGTGTGTGTGGGGGGGCGTTAGTGTGAGGGTGGGAGGGGTGTGTGTCAGAAGACATCAACATTATGGAGGCAGGGTTTCCTATTTTTGCTGCTGTGCTGCGTAATCCAGGCTAGCTGGCCTTGTAGTGGATCCTCCTCCATCAGCCTCCCATCACACTAAACGCCCTGGGATTACAGATGCACACCACTGCATTTGACTCTTATATAGGTTCTGGGATGAATTCAGAACATCAGGCTTACATACTGTGCTGACTAGGGTTGTGTCAGCTTGACAAAAACTGGAGCCATTGGAGAGGGAGCTGCACTTGAGAAAACGCCTCCATATAATTAGGCCGTAGGCAAGCCTATGGGGCATTCTCTCTCTCCCTTGATCTCTCTCTTACTCACTCTTTACTGGTTTTGTTGTTTCTTTTAGACAGGATTTATCTGTGTAGCCCTGGCTGTCCTAAAACTTGTTCTGTAGGCCAGGCTGGTCTTGAACTCACAGAGATCCACCTGCCTCTGCTTCCTGAGTTCTGGGATTAAAGCCATGTGCCACCACACCAGAATGGGACATTTCTTTCTTTCTTCTTCTTCTTTTTTTTTTTTTTTTTTTGGTTTGGTTTTTGTTTTTGCTTTGTTTTAAGACAGGGTTATTCTATGGTGTAGCTCTAGCTGTCCTGGAACAGTTCAGGCTGCCCTTGAACTCACAGAGATCTGTCTGCCACTGCCTCCCAAGTGCTAGGATTAAAGGAATGTGCCACCATGCCCAGCTCGAATTTTGTTAGTGATTGAGATGGGGGAGGGCCCAGGCCACTGTGGCCCTGGGTTCTACAAGAAAACAGGCTGAGCAGGCTAGTAAGCAGCATTCCTGGGTCCTCTGCATCAGCTCCTGCCTGCAAGGATCACAACTCTGGGATATATAAGCCAAGTGAACTCTTTCCTTCCCAAATTGTTTTTGGTCATGCTGTTTTGTCGCAGCCATGGAAACCATAACCAAGACACTCTAGCAAGTGCTTTTGCTTGCTGAGCCATTTCCATGTTTATTTAATGTTTTGCAAATTTGTCTGATTGAATTCCAGCCTCCTGTACAAAGGCACAGTGTTAGGAATTTCCCTGGCATTTTAAAAAGATCTGGTTGCCCAGCCTGCTGGCACACATTTGTTGTTTGTTTTTTCAAGACAGGGTTTCTTTGTGCAAGAGCCTTGGTTGTCCTGGAACTTGCTCTGTAGACCAGGCTGGCCTTGAATTCACAGAGATCTGTCTGCCTCTGCCTCTTGAATGGTGGGATTACAGGCCAATGCCACAATAGCCAGGGTATTAGAGAGACCCTGTTTCAAAAAACCCCAATAAATAAAAGATCTGGTTATGCTGGGCCTCTGCACTTATGGAAGTAATTGATTGTGATGGGGCATGAACTCCCTGACTGCCCAGCTCCTTACAGGGCTACTGCTCTCTCAGGCTTGCCTGGCCCTTCCTAAGGAGGGTGGGCACCCTTTTCCCAGCCCTTCGGTGCAAGAAGGGCTCCATGTGTCTGGCTGGTTTGTTTGTTTTGTTTTGAAGACAGGGTCTCTTTATGTAGATCTGGCTGTCTGGAACTCAAAATGCAGGCCAGGCTGGCTTTGAACTCACAGAGATCTACCTGTCTCTGCCTCCCTTCTTTCTTTTTTTCCCTTTATTATTTTATGTGTGTTTTGCCTGCATGTATTATGTGCACCACATGTGTGTACCTATGGTGGTCAGAAGAGGGCATCAGATCCCTTAGGGCTAGAGTTATAGATGGCGTGAGCCATGCTGGGTCCCCTCTAAGAGCACAGAGTGCTCTCAACCTCTGAACCAAGTCTCTAGCCCTTCAATGGCTTTTGAGGGGAGAAATCTGGACCTCCAGGGTAGGAAGTGGCATGCTCAATTTCGGCAAAGCTAGGATTTAGATTTGGCCCTCTTCATATTGTCTTTCTTTCTTAATATAGGCTATGGCCCGGGACGAGAAGAATTACTATCAAGATACTCCAAAACAGATTCGAAATAAGATCAATGTCTATAAGCGCTTTTACCCAACAGAGTGGCAAGCCTTCATCGATTCTTTGCAGAATAAGAAGATGGAGGTTGACTGAGTGGTGGGCACCCCACACTTACGTCTACTGGACTAAAGAAACCAAAGCCAGGTTTTAAGGCAAGGGGTATATTATTTCAGATGATGCTGGCAAAGTCCTATAGAATCGGGTTTCATACACACACACTCCATGAGGAGGAACTTTTTTTTTTTTTTTTTTGAGAGAGAGAAATCGGATCTCTCTAATAGCCCTAGATGTCCTGGAATTTGGCTTTGGCCTCAAACCCACAGAGATCCACCTGTCTTTGCTCCGAGTGCTGGGATTAAGGGGAAGGTGTGCACCCTCACACTTAGCTGGAGAAGGAAGTCTTTAGAGGCCATGGCTTTTGCTTTCTTGGGCTCACAGAAAGGATACTGCTTTGTTTGACTATGATCTGTACATGATAAAGGAGCATTTTACCTGTGTAATGGGGTTGTTTTGAGGCAGGGTTTCTTTGCAGTCCTGACTGGGATTAAAGGCATGTGTTACTATTTGTATAAGGGTTTTGTGTTTACTATGCCCAGCTAAGCTCTGCTCCGTGGAAAACTAGCTTTATGGATCTTCAAGCTTAGCAACTACTGCAGTCATGGGCATTTGTAGGCACCATCTTCTTCCTCTTGAGTGCTCTCAGCCTTGGTTTTCTCCAGGAACTTGCTGGAAGCCTGGGTTGCCTGTGGAAGGGTAAGGAGCCAGGTCCTGTTTGCTCTCTTTTGTTGGCCTAGGAACCTAAAACTGCCTTTCGGGACTCGCAGACCACTACGTACCACTCCATTGTGTCACCTGCTGCATGATGTGGCCTGAGAAGGTGACGCCTGTTTTGCAACAGGATCATGGGCAAGGGGTGAGGTGGGCATTTTAAGATCTAACTGCCACCAACTATGAATCATGTAAAAACTTCTTAAATTGCCAAGGATTGCACACTTGAAAAGCACATCTTTATACATTGCCTGTGACATTTGTTAAGATGTGCTTTTTAAAGTTTTATTTATATTTTATATATGAGTGCTCTGCATGCCAGAAGAGGGCATCGGATCTCATTACAGATGGCCATGAGCCACCATGTGGTTGCTGAGATTTGAACTCAGGACCTCTGGAAGACTAGCCAGTGCTCTTAGCCTCTGAGCCATCTCTTCCGACCAGTAATCCTGGCAAGCCTGAAAACCCACTCTGTAAACAAGGCTAGCCTTAAATTGATAGATCCGCCAGTCTCTGCTTCCAGAATGCTGGAATTAAAGGCACCACCACCGCCTGGCTAGGATGCACTTTTATCTTTGTTATAGGGAAGGAAACAGGTCAGAGTTATTCAAAGTGGGGGTGGGGTGTGACATCAAGTCTGTTCTGAGCACAGCAGCTCATCCTTCCTACAGGGCCAAGAACCTCATTTAGTGCCTACAACAGTGAGTGTACAGGAGCTCCTGTCATCTGACTTTGCATTTCTAGCCTCGACAAAATTCAAATTTGTGTTGTTGGCTCCATGTCTCCTTAACTCTATGTATCCTGGGTGCCAGCTTCCAGAAGACTCCTCTGCTATGTTCCTTGCTCCCAGGGCATGTAAGCTTCCTGTGTCCTTTTAACTGTAATGGCCAGAGCTGCCTGGTTTGCAGTTGCTGAACATGATGTCACTGTACAAGCATTATCTGAGCTATGCTGTCACTCATGTTGCCTTTAATTTTGCCTGATGTCTGTTGCCAAACTGGGCTTCTCACAAGGTCAGTCTGGGACTCTATTGTCTTGTCCAAGGCATGTGCTTGGTACATGCTTCCAGAATGTTCTCTGTGTGTGTAGCCTCCTGGCCCTGAGTGTGGAGGGAGAACTCTGTCTTGAAACATAGACCAGGCTGGCTTCCAACTCCCAGGGATCCATCTGTCTCTGTCTCCCCAGTGTTGCCATTAAAGGCCTGCTCCACTATGCCCAGTTTGCAGGAGACTTCTGAGCTGGTTTCTATCTAGGCCCCCCCCCCCCCCCCCACTCTGGTTCCATCAGGCAGAAAGTTTTAGGTCACTGTCTCAGAGGTCAAGGGGGTAAGGGACTAGAACTTGCTGTCAAATAATTCACTTTCCAGAGCTGCCCTGACCAGAACAATAAACAGAAAGCACACTCCTCCTTCAGGATGAAGGAAGATTCACTTAATAAAGCCATTTTGGCATCGTGTGCCTCAGAAAGCTGATGACAGTCCATTTTACGCAGTTGCCCTTGGTGGCCCTGTATATCTGGGCTCATGGGGTTGACGGAAAGACCCTTTCCACACACTGAGGAAATTCACTAGAAAGGCTGGGAGGTAAAAGTGTCTGTTAGCCTGAATCTGGTCTGAGGTCTGGACCCATGACAGGTAAACGCCACAGACAATCCACGGCTGGCTTGTAATTGTCAGTCCATCCCTAACTATTAAGTGCAGAATGCCCAGAAAGCGGTTATTTGGTTTGTTGCTTTTTTCCTAGTACTGGGGTTTGAACCAAACTCAGGTTGTTAGGTTTTCATGGCAAGTTGCCCTCTAAGCCATCTCACAGGCTTGTCTAGCTTTTTACTTTGAGTCGAGGTCTCATCTAATTGTCCAGGCTGTCCTCGAACTCACTCTGTAAACAAGGCAGACTTTAACTATGCCTTCTGTGCCTTCTCCCAAGTAGCTGGGATCACAGACCACTAGGCCTGGCCTCACATAAAGCTGCTTTAATAGACACAGTGAAATTCTTTATTCTGAAATTCATCCCTCCACCTGGGGGACTATGACAATTGTACATGATGATAGTCATTAGACAAAGGACTTTAAATCAGAAAAAAAGGGTCCCTCTCTGTAACAAGTCTGGTTCCAAGGTAAGTTTAAGCACTGGAGAATAAGGTGAAATCCTTAGAACAATGACACAAAGTTTCTCAACTTCCCAATGACAAGATGAGAAGATGCCAACAGAATTCCAAATACTCTAAAATCCAAGTCATTTCTTAAATATTTAGTATA
Organism: Cricetiscus sungorus; assembly: GCA_030556225.1. Classification (NCBI taxonomy): domain Eukaryota; kingdom Metazoa; phylum Chordata; class Mammalia; order Rodentia; family Cricetidae; genus Cricetiscus; species Cricetiscus sungorus. The sequence continues at coordinate 21,600,945 of JANBXA010000190.1, read as the reverse complement.
AAAGAAAACTCACTTCTAGTGAGACTGATTTGTCTTGTGGTGATTCCATCCTCATGGTCAAGAGTCCAAGGGCACGGTGGGCCCCTCTTGTGATGACTGCTCACTTCAACTTGGAAGCTCTCTACTTCCCAGGCTGTATGTTGGTTAATTGGCAAATAGCCTATTCTCAAAATACAAACTGAGAGCCAGGCAAGATGGCTCAATGCTTCCTGTAATCCCAGCACATGGGAGGTCAAGAAAGGATGATTTCCATAAATTCAAGGCCTGCCTGGGCTAGGGTAACAGCTTGTCTCAAAAAAAGGGGGTGGGGTTAGGGATAAAGCCTTAAAGAAAACCAGTCCGAATATGCTCTCTCAGTAGTCCTGGCAGACCAGGACTACTCTTTTCCTGCATCAGTGTCAAGACGACGACAGTCTGCATTAATTGCCAGTCATGGAATGTCCACTGCAGAGAACACAGTTTCACTTTGTTTTGTTGGCGAATAAATTATCCCAGAAGGCTTGATGTACCCAAATCCACACTGATGGCTCTTCTACTAGGCTTGCCTTGTATGCTGGGCCGTACAGTGGAACAAGTCCTAGGTTCCCTTGAATACCTGTCTCCAGTTATGGTCTCAAGGCTGGGGCAGCAGGAGGGGGAGGAAGCCATAGTTCTGTCTCCATCGATACCCGTAGGTTACCTAAGTGTCCATCATGATTCCAGACATTTCTCACAGCTTCAAGTTTTCTATGACAATCTAGGGTTTTGATTACAGCACCTATAAACAGAACCTTGAACTTTGGCCTATTCTTTTGATAAATAAATAAATAAATATGATGCTCCCTCCCCCAACTCCAGTCTTGTTCCAGTACTCCGGTATCTTCCTTCTCTAGACTTATGTAAACATGGGCATTGGCACAGTTAGTACAAAAGCAGCAGATTGTCCAGACCTGGGGTGAACCTTCCTTCACCCTGTGTGGGAACTGCACTTTGTGGTCAATAAAGGCTGGCAGGCTAGGCCTTAACGGCAGGGAGGTGGTCAGAGTATTCTTTGCTAAAGACTTCAGGTTGGTCCTCATTTGGCATTGCTAAGACTGGCATTTAGAAAAAAGTAGGAAATCACCTCCCTTTAAAAATGATGGCCCTGGGGCCAGAAAGGCAGAGACACAAGGCTACAGACAAAGCATGGGCTAGAGGATGATGAGGGCCTGGGAGCAAGGATTTACTGTGCTCCACCCAGAACGTTCCTACATGGAAAATGTATGATGTTATCAGGAGTGAACGGTGAAATAGAGACCCAAGGGCTCAGGAGTACCTGTGATACCCACACTGGTTGGGCAACCAGTAGGACCTGCGGGTAAGGAGAAATACGCTAGCTGAGCATCACACTGTAGGAGGCAGGGGGAGCTGGAGCTACACTTCGGCCTTAGGTGAAGCAATCACCATCTCTCCTCCTGCCCCAAATCCGCCTCATCAGGAAGGCTTCTGCCTGATTCTGGCCTTGCTCTTGAGGGGACAAAGGAGGTGTCGCTACGATGCTCCTGCCCAAGGCCTAGGCTGGCAATAAAGAAGCAGGAGGAAGCAGAACTGTGCTCTCCAAGGCTGGGCAGCAAGCAGGTGGTTCCAGCTTAGGACAGAAGCTGCAGGAGCAGTTTCCAGATGTGCACAGTGCCAGGTTCCTTGAAGTTAGAGCCTGCAGGGGCAATGCTGGCTGCCAAGAGGAAAACCTCCCTCTGGTTGTAACTAGCAAGCAAGCCCAGCTCCTGCTGAAGCTCCACCATACTCATGGCTCCACTCAGGTCCTGCAGGGACACAAGCATGGCTGTCAGACAATGCTAGCAGTGTGATCCCACCCCTGTCATCCATGAAGCACATAAATGTTCAGCTAGTACTCTGGGAAAAGCAGAGCCCTACATCCCAGCAGGTACCTCTACATATCAGGGAATAAACTGAGTGTCCGCCTTCATCCTGACTCCTTTGTGGCGCCCTCTTTTCATGCAGTCACCACCAGTGTGGTAAGAAACTGCTCTTTGTCCCTGCTACAGTAGGCATCTGCCTTCCAAGTCTCTGACCCTCACAGCCTACTTCAGTGACGAGGAAGCTGGTTCAGTTAAGCCATTTAGCTCCGGCAACAGTGATAAACGGCAGAGCTAGATTCCAAATTCATGTTGATGACCAAACTTTTGAACCCTTTGGAATCCCTACTCCATTTCTCTCTCTGTCGTCTTTTGAGACAGGGTTCTCTGTATAGCCCTGGCTGTCCTGGAATTCACTCTGTAGACCAGGCTGGCCTCAAACTCAGTGATGTGCCTGCCTCTGCCTCCTGAGTGCAGGAACTGAAAGTATGTATCACCAGTGCCCATGTCTTATACCTACTATGTAAGATCATACAGTGGGGTAACTTGCAGACAATCTAGCTTGGATGGGGCGAGGGGAAAGGCTGCTAATACTGCAGCTGGTGATGGTACCTTTACGTTTTATCAACGACTCAAGATTCTTGAAGCAATTCATACGTGGTAAGCCCTCACTTGTTGCCTACTGTGGCGGTCTGAATGAAAATGACTCTCTTAGGTTCATATATTTGAATGCTTGGTTCAAGGTTAGTAGAAACTGTTTTGGGTAGATTAGGAGGTGTGGCTGTGTAGGAGGAAGTGTGGTGGTAGTCTTCAGGTTTCAAGAGTGAGACTATAAGCAAGCCACTAACATGCTCTTAAGTCACACTGATCATGGTGTCTGCACAGAAACATAAAAGGAACTAAAATGCTATAAAATTTATTTTAAAGAAGACAGTTTTTCTATGGCTCCAAAACATCATTAACAGTGGCACTAGGGCTGGGCTTGGTGTCTTTAATCTTAGCACTTGGGAGTCAGAGGCAGGTGGATCTCCATAGGTTTGAGATCAACCTGGTCTACATATCGAGCTCCAAGACAGCCAGGGCCGAAGGTTAGACCAGGACAAATGGTGGCCATATTTATAATTACCAAATGTCCCCAGATAGGCAGTGCAAATCGGAGGTCAAAGAGACAAGTGAGAATGTTGGTACAAGCCCTATGGTGCTCTGACTGTGGCAGTCCTCCTGGAGTTGAGGATAGCACATAAAGTTTGTCTCTGATCCTGAGGGCTACTGGGCCCAAGACAGCCCTCTGGACCCAGCAAAGGTATAATGTCAAGGACAAATCTTTCTTTGCAGGGGAGTTGTGGGGGTTGGGAGTTCAGAACCTAGGGCCTCATGCATACTAAGCAAGCAACTTAGCCCTGAGTTCTACTCCAGCTCAACAGCACAAACTCTGAGGAAGACCTGTAGTAACTTCAGGCATTTAGAGACAGCAGGCCTTTCAGGGGGAGTTACCAGAATGAAGTGGGCTGATGGCTGTCAGCTGTCCACACTGTGCCCCAATGTTGTGCAATCATTATTAATGTACCCACTTGTCGTCACTCCTCAGCTAGTGCAGGGGTAGAATGGTTCTAGACGCAGGCATCCCAGTTCCACCACCCTGTGTGTCCCTGTGGAAATCATTATCCCACCGTCCCCTGCCCCACCCCAGCTGCAGGTGTGGTGTTGCATAATTACAATCCCAGCACTCAAGCAAGGACAGAATCACTAAGTCCAGGCCAGTCTGGGCTGCATAGTGCACCTATCTAAGTGCTTGAGATTCTGTCTGGAAAGTCCAAAAACCCAAAGCATTCAAAGCTATACCTGGCATATAGTAAGTACTTAGTAACTATTTCTTGCACCTCTCTTGGTTACAGAAGGAGACAAGAGAAGAAACATAAGTTAGGGTGGGAAAGATGACAGGTGGAAGGGGCAGAGACTATTTCAGGCACTCTCTGGATATGGAGCTCAAGCTCTAGTCCTCTGTGAGCCCTCGCCTTATCCAGGTATTAGTGACAAGTCCAACTGGCTGCAGCCTGCCCCCGTTCTCACCTGCTTGTTGGCCACTATAACAACAGGCAGGTCAGGGTCCTTGTCCAGCAGTTTCTGTAGCTCCTGCCGAGCCCGGGGCAACCGTAGCCGATCCGATGAGTCCACCATGAACACCAGCACATCTACCTCATTCACAAACTCCTTCCAGTAGAAGCGCAGATTCTGGCTGCCGCCAACTGAAGAGAGAGAGAGGCCAAGGGCCAGGTCAGAGCCCAGAGCTCCTTGTGACCTGGCTCTACTCACAGCAGCCCCTCTCCCTACCTCTAGCTCCTAAGGTTCCACTAGCCAGGGACAAAGAAAGCACCAAGGTCCAGAGCCAATCAGCTCTCGTAAGAGCCACCTTTGTGTACCAGTCTCCTCTTACTGAGCAAAGAGGTTGCAGCAGACCCCAAAGGCACCATGTGTGATATTCCCTTCATGGGACACATGGTGTGCTACAAGTGGTAGTCATCGGTTGTCTGTCTGGGGCTGCCTTGCCTCTTACCAGTTTCTAGTTTCCGTCCTGGTCAGTGACAACTACAATCAGAAGTCAGGGGTCCCGATGCCTAGAACAGCCAGAATCCCTTGGCTTGCCAGTGTTCTGCCTTCTTCAACTCATTCCCCATTCATTCTTGTCATCCCCTTCTCTCCCCTTGGAAACCCTGTACAGAGTCCCACTAAACAAGGTTACCTGCACACAGTGTCGGCACCTGGGGCTGCCTTTCTGATCCTTTTTGACCTCTGCTCAGGTTCCCTTGGTTCCCCTGTAGCCCATTCTGGTTCTGCATGTATTACCTGTCCAGTCTAAATCCCCCAAAGCCTCAGCACAATGCCTTGGCACAGAGCAGGCACTCATCAAGTATTTACTGAGTGCTTACCAGGTGCCAAGCGCTGATCTGGGTGCTGGGGACACAGAGACAAGTAGCCTGGAACCCTGCTCTGAGAACTCCCTCCCTTACCACAATGTGCCAGGCAATCAGATGAGACGTATTCTAGAAAGCAAGGAACCAGAACATAGGAATGTGGCTAGAGGCTGGGGTTGGTCTTGGATCTGGTGGCTGCGAATGTCTCTTTAAGGGGGCTGGATGTGAGCTGAGTAGAGGCTGAGGAAGAGCTGGCCATGGAAGAAGCAAAAGAAAGCATTTCAGTCAAAGCAAAGAATAAGTGCCATGCATGTGAGAGAAAGAAAGCCATGTGGCAAGGTTCCTCCAGACAGCAAGAGAAGGGGCAGAGCTGGCCTAATGGCCTGGAATGTGCTTCTGAAACATACCAGCAGCTGGCACTGAGGACAGGAGAGGGAAGATCTATAAGGAAGCAAAAGTGGCTTGAGCCAGGGAGCCACAGAGGGAGCAGGAGACAGCCTCTGTCCAAGCACTCAGCTGACAGAGCCAGCACGCCACCTTGCACAGGAGAGCTAAGGGAAGTGTTAAATTTCCCCCTTATGAGCTCTGCCCAGACCAGAGTGCTGAGACCATGTGAAGGATGGCTGTGGGGGAGGGAAGCTCTCTCTAGGACTTAATTGAAAAACCGGGATATTTTGTTGTTGAGTTTTTTGAGATGAGACTGGAGCTCATTATAAACCAGGCTGCACTGAAACGTGTGGCAACCTCCTGCCATGGTGTGACCACCATGCCTGACAGCAATCTGGGTTTGGATCCCGTCATAACACAGGCACATGAAAACTCCTCACCCGGCTGGGGGAGAGGGATACTGTTTCTGTCAGACCCTCACTGAATTCACATCCCTGGCACAAGAAAAGGCAGAGGAAAGTGATGGGAGAGCCAGAACCCTAAGTAAACATCAGTGTTTGCTACAACCAGGGAGATAAGGTATGGCCAGGCCTGGCCAGTCCACAGTGCCTACGACAGAAGAATGAAGGCCACGTAGGCCAAAAGTTAGGCTCTCAAAACTCAACCCTCTCACCCAGTATTTAAAACACATCTAGTCCTCCTGGGGTTAGAAGCCTTCCACTGCTTCCTCAAGACTGAGGCAACTGTCTCCATATTGTCCCCTCTTCCAAAATCCCAAGAAGTCTAGGACAATCCTCTGTCTGATCACTCACTCAGTAAGCCCTCTCAGATACCTACTGAAGGTCTGAGCCTTTGGGCCAGAACGGATCCCATCAGCCTGTGATGAAGGTACTCACAGCCTCATTAGGGGCAGAGGGTGATGTCAAATACTGCAGCAGAACAGGACCGGAGTCAGGAGGAGCCAGGGGACAGCTTCAAAGGATGTCATTCACAAATTACAATTGAGAATTGGACATGGCAGTATGTTTGTTACCTGTACCCCAACTCAGAAGGTAGAGAAGGAGGGTTTGTGTTCAAGACCAGCCTCAATGTCATGAGACCATCTCAAAACAAACAACAAAAACCCCAACTAATGGAAGAAACTACAGTTTAAAGGATGAGTTAGGGCTGGAGGGATAGGCTAGGCTCACAACCATAAACATAAAAATGAGTTAACAGTAGTTATTAATCATTCCAACAACAACAAAAAATAAGAAACCTCTAAATAATGGAAGAAAGGAAGCCACCGTTAAAGAATGAGTAGCAGTAGCTTATCTAGCATTCCATGCAAAGGGACAGTGCACGCTAAGAGGAGAGACAAGTGCTCTCCTAAGGGCCCAGAGAACCTTCTGCAGTACAGCAGCAGGAAGCTGGGGCTCTTCACGATTTACCCATTTCCACAGCTGCCTCCTGAGAAGACTGACTGACTGCAATTTTATGGAGTTGTTTGGGACAATTTATCAGCAATGCCTGTCAAGCGCTTGGCATATGAACCCTCAGCTGTGACCTGTCAGAATGAGGCATCTGTGAGTCTGTCAGTATGAGGCATGTGTAGTGAAGGGTAGGAAGACCCATTTGCAGACATCGGATAAGGAAGAACCCGAAGTGCCAGAATGTCCTGTATCTTGTGCCCTGGAGAGGAGCAAGAAGGATTTCACAAGGGGGAAATGTCCTGCCTAGGTACGCATTTCATAGACTCCTCCGAAGAATCTAGGCCCGGCCAGCAGAGATGATGGGGAGAAGGGGGTCCCTTGCTCACTCTCTAACAGGTCCACCTCGAAATTCTTGGTGGGCAGCCGCACAGAGTTGAAGCCCCAGGTGGGGACATGGCCTTCGAGCGGCGGCTTCCCAGACAGCATGCGCAGGAATGTGCTTTTCCCAGAGCCATCTAATCCCAGCACCAGCACTTCGCGCTGCTCCATTTCCTCCAACGCCGGCTCATCTTCCTCGTCCTCGGGCTGTGGGATAGAGATCAAGGCTGCAGTCTCCAACATCCCTCCAGACCCTTCCTTCCCTAGGGACAGCGAAGGCACGGCGGTGCCCATGCATGCATCCCTGGGCAGGCAGCTGTGGTCTGGAAAAGCAGGGCAGGAGCTGCCTTTCGAGTCCTGAACTGAAAAAAAAAAACCCTCACTTTTCTGTCTGACTCCCAGCGATCTCGGACACATTCTTCCCCATCGCAGACCACCGGCTTCCTCAGACTACAACCCCAAGCCATTCCCAAGACCTCGGGGTCTGCGGCACCAGGCCTGAGGGCTCTACCCGGCATCCCCCGGGGCGGTGCCGCTGCGCTCACTGCGCAGATGCCAGGGTGGCTCCCGAACGCCGACGACTGTCTGGCGTGGTCCAGGCCCAGGCACGAGCACCCTGCGCTGCTAGCGCGCCTGGGCCGCCCTGTTCCACACTCACCTCCCATTCGTCCCACTGAGGGAAGCGGGCGGTCTCCGCGCCCCACCAGGCCTCGCCCCGGTCCCAGCGCCGCTCCCGGCCGCGGCCGAAGTAAGCTTTCCAGAGGATAAAGAGCACCGAGCCCAGCACGGCCGCGGCGCCACCCAGAGCCAGCACCAGTGGGCGCAGCGGCCGCGGCGCCATCAGGCCAGGGAGGGTCGCTGAGGCCCGCGCCAAGCCAGCCGACCAGCCAGCCGCGGAAGATGGAGCTGTGGCCGCGCCCACCCGCCCGACCCCGCCACACTACAAGCCCCACAATGCACCGCTCCCCGCGACGGGTGGGCGGGCCTTCCGGGCCGGGGACGCGGTCTGGTGTTTGTGTTAGTGGGCTGGGCCTGGTGTGGAAGGCGGGGTCTGTTGGGTCTGTCCTTCAGAGGAAGGATCCCTGAGACTGGAGGTGTTAGGGACGCGCACCAAGGTCCACTCAAAAGCAAGCTGGTTTCACTCGGTGTCTCTCAGAAGCACGAAGACAAACAGCGAGGAAGCTATTCTTGTGCAGCCATACGCCAGTGGGTGGCAGAAGGAGCCGGAGCCGGAGCTCCGGGCGCGGCGCGGCTTTACCCCTCCTCTGGTGGCCTAGAGGCCGAGGCTTCCGCCAGTGCCGTGCGCGGCGATGGGTACGCACAGCCGGAAAGTTGAGAGCAGTCTCTCGTCAGCCACTTGCAGAGACTGCAGGATTTCCAGGTTCCGCGTTAGGAGGGGAGCCGGACCAAGCTCCGGCGGGCAGTCCCTGGTCCCTGGTGTGGCTGCGGGATAATGGGAAAGAGCCGGTGTCTCACTGTCCTTTCTCGTAAAGTGCCCCCCGCCACCACACTCCTTACAGTGCTATTTTCTCTGTGTCAGAAGTGGGATATTCATGGGACCTGGGCAATTAGGCTTCAGCCACGGTGGTAGCGCTGCTCCCTCCCCACTGCTCCCCCTGCTAGTCCGTGATCGCTGGCCGCCAGCTTCTCTGTCCCGTGTCGCGCCCCCCCCCCCCCCCGTAATTTACTCGTTGCGCAATTGAGCCGCAGTTTCCTTTCCCCAGCAGAGGCCTAGAAAGCAAGCTCGCAGGCGCACAAGCCCGCAGGCGCTCGTGCTCGCTCAGCTTCCCTGGTGGTGCTGGCAGCTCGGCACCTGCAATTTGAGCTCTGATTTCGCTCACGACTGTGGTCTGCTCCACCGCTCCGTGGATGCTGACACGACCGATCTATTCGCACAGTTCCTGGGGCCTGTTGACTCCATGGGTCCCTGCGATTCTCACGAGCCTTGCCTTTCTCGTTTTCTGACAAAATTTCATTTGATTTGAATTTGCCGAAAGTTTTGCTTAGAATTTACAGGTTCTAACAAATTAGAAACAGTCCAGGCGGAGAGCATCTAGCCGCTGGACACAGTTTGGCTGTACACCCGCGCCTCCTGCTGGCCAAACATAGTTACTACAAGTTGAGGCCTACAATCGAAGCTAGAGCATGGAGACTAGATTTCTGCTGAAATTAAGTACTGCATTCTTTGCATATTAGCCTAATAATAATAAATAAGATCAACTACTCGATACCGATGGTGGATAATTGCACAATGCAGGACGTTAGGAATCCTTTTGTTTCTTATATGGGTGGGATTTTAGAAGAGGATTGTGAGTGACCTAACCAGAATATAACTATTCTTAATAATGGCGATTAGTTTCAAAATCCATACATTATCTTTAAAGAAAGGGTTTTAAAATAGAGCGAAGAATAAGGAATTTGTACGAACTATACATATTTTGCAAGCAAATAATTAGAAATTACAAAAAAGGATCCAGAATATTGAAAATGGAGATTTTCAATATTCTGACAAACAATGCAAAACATGGAACATAAACTAATAGAAACAATGGAACATAACGTTAGAATACTAGCATAAGCAACTCGTTCCGTGTCCGATGACTCGACAAGCAAAATACAAAGACTGGAACATCTGAGAAAAAAATTGGGAGATGGAATTTGTTCCATGTCTGAGGATAATGAGAAGCTGGCAGATAGAACATTGTTTCTGGAAGGCAGTTTACATGCAATTTAGATAAGAGGAGATTCTATCAATTACTTAAGATATAAAATAGGTCTACAGAAAGTTAGACCACAAAAATTACAGATCAGGACAGATTGCTCCCAGACTTAATGATCTTCAAAAATTACTAGGAGAGATGTCTCAACTGCAGGCCATCATTGGAGTAGAAGGGCATGCTTTGAAAAACTTGGGAGTGGTCCTAAAAGGGAACAAGGCCTTAAATAGTCCATGAATATTATCAGCTGAAGTTGAAAAAGAATTGGTAGAAAAGAGGATACTAGAAGCACATGTGGACCGTGTGGATCCAAACCTAGACTGTATTCTGGTTATATTACCATCTAGAGAATATCCTTCAGTGATTTTGATGCAGAGGGAAGATATCATATTAGAATGAATATTTCTACCACATAAACAGAATAAAAAACTAAAAGCATATATTGAAAAGATCTCTGATTTGATTTTAAAAGGTAAATTAAGACTTCATCAATTGATAGGAAGGGACCCAGCAGAAATTATAGTACCTTTAACTAGTGAGGAAATTTCCTTTTTATAGAAAGATAACAAATGTTGGCAGAGAGCTTACAGCAACTTTTTTGGGAATGATTAGCAACAATTATCCCAAAAGTGAGAGAATCAAATTAATAAAGAAAACAACTTGGATCCTTCCATGCATTGTAAGAAAAACACCAGTCTCTGGAGTCCCTACGTTCTACACTGATGCAAACAAATCAGATAAGGCAGGATATAAATTAGGAAATATAAGTAAAGTGGTCCAAATCCCTTATAACTCTGTACAAAAGGCAAACTGGTTTTTTTTTTTTTTTGAGGTTTTACAGAACCTCTCAATATAGTTATTGACTCAATATGCAGAGAGAGTCGTCTTACACATTGAGACTGCAGAATTTATTCCTGATGGTACAGAATTAACTTCATTGTTTATACAGTTACAAGAAACAATCAGGAATAGGACTTATCACATATATATATATATATATATATATATATATATATATATATACACACATCAGATCCCATACAGGTCTGCCAGGTTCTCTAGCTCAAGGCAATGATGAAATTGTTTATTAATAGGAAGTGTGCTGGAGGCCTTGGAATTTCATAAAAAACACCATGTGAACAGCAAAGGTTTAAAAAAGGATTTTTCAATCACTTGGCAACAAGTTAAGGAAATAATAATTTAAAAAAATGTCTCACTTGTTCATTCTATAACCAAACTCCTCTACTAGCAGGCAGTAACCGTAAAAGTATACATAGGAATGAAATCTGGCAAATGGATGTGTTTCACTTTGCAGAATTTGGAAAATTAAAATATGTGCACCATACAATAGACACGTTTTCAGGGTTCCAATGAGCCACTGCTCTGAGCTCTGAAAAGGCTGATTCTGTTATCACAGACCTATTAGCGGTAATAGCCATTATGGGGCATACCTGCACAAATAAAAACTGACAATGCTCCAGCATATGTCTCCAGCAAATTGAAACAGTTTTTTTTGAATATTATAACATAAAGCATATAACTGGTATACCACACAATCATATAGGACGAGCAGTAGTTGAGAGATCTAATCACACTTTAAAGGAAATGCTCTATAAACAGGCAGGTGGAACCAAGACACCCAAACACAGATTACATAATGCTTTACAAACATTGAAATTTCTTTTTTCTTCTTTCCTTCCTTCCTTCCTTCCTTCCTTCCTTCCTTCCTTCCTTCCTTCCTTTTTTTCTTTCTTTCTTTTTCTTCAAGACAGAGTTTCTCTGTATTGCTTTGGAGCCTGTCCTGGAACTCTCTTTGTAAACCAGGCTGGCCTTGAACTCACAGAGATCCGCCTGCCTCTACCTCCCAAATGCTGGGATTAAAGGTGTGGGCCACCAAAGTCCAGCCATTAAACTTCCTTAATGCTTAATGGTAATTGGAAAGGAAAAACAGCTGCAGAAAGACACTGAACAATAGAAAAAAAAACTTCTGAACTAAACCAGCCGGTGTACTTCAAAGACTATTGGCCTCAGTATGGAAACCAGGATATGTGTTATGTTGGGTTAGGAGTTTCACCTTTGTTTCTACAGGAGAAGAAAAGCTTTGGATACCATCAAAGTTGATCAGGATCCGAGTTGAACAAGGGAAACCTCTTGATGAGGAGAAATGATAGGTCATCCACCAAGGTACTTCCCACAAGTTGTATGGAGACCTCTCAAAGGTAGGGGAAGTGTTCTGTTCTTGACTACAGAAAAACAGAAAACACCCATCTTCAAACAGCCAAACGACACTGAACATGTAGGTACCTAGAAAAGATAGCTATCCACAAAGAACCATCAAAGAGGAATCTGATGTATGGTACCAATATCTGATTCTGGTGAACTATTTCTGTACAAAAATCTATTTCCTTTTACTTCCTAGTACTCTTTTAGTCCCAATTTATGTAAACCAGTGCTGCCTTTGGAGTTGGATTTGGCTTTCCTCCTCTAAATTCAAGCATGTTGTTAAAATAAAACTCAGAGTTTCTGTCTTACATCAAGAAGCCAATTGGTGTGAGACAGAAGAAAACAAAATCTAGGGACTGTCGTTTGCCTGAACTCAGTTCTCTCTCTGAAATCCTAATTTCCCTCATACTTATTTTCATCCTTACTGTTGCCTTTCCCAGTACGCGTACCTGTAAAAGTTGAAGTTTCTGTGTTGATATTAATGTTTTAAGTTTTCCACAAGGAACAATAATAATTCCTAATAGCAATCTTTGAACTCTCTGGAAAGAAGATGGGGCCCCACTTCATCGATTCCACTTGATTCAACTTGATACATACATCTGGACTACAAACATCACCCTAAAACTGATTTGGGACTATAATGCTCAAGACAACTCCAGACTGGCTAGCTGAAACAGTGCACCTTCTTATTACACCCTGGCCAGAGCCTCAGATAAGAACTTCAGTCAAGCATTTCCTGCCACATAGAGACTAGCTATAAGTGTTATAGCTACTCCCCTCAAGAATTTTGTCGCCTTAATTTTTTTTCCCTATAGGATCCCATGGAAGAAACCCTAAGAAAACAACACCTCCTTTCCCCACTGTTGGCCTTAAGGGATGATATACACCTGCATGGGGTTGGTTTTTAGTTGCTTAGGGTTGGGTATGGAAGGTGATGTTCAGACTCGGGTATCTCTTTTAGATACATTTAGGGTATGGTTGGGAAGGGTGTGGTTAGAATGGAATATAGGTAGATTTTCATAATTTCTAGTGCACTAACTTTAGCAAGTATTAGCTATAGATAACTTAAATTGCTAGATTCTTGTATGTTGAATGTTTAGGGTCTTCTTTCTGTTTATGATGTTTTGTACACAAATATAAAACTATCTTGATGTATATACATTTTGTATATTGATACAACTTAGGATATTTTATCATATTGCATTTTACAGTTCTACCTCTAGTCAAGACATTTCAGCTCCATCTCTGTTAGTGAAAAATATATATAAGTATATAGTTACATTTTTTGAAGTCTTTGTCCTTGCTAAATTTATTTTGGGAAGCTTCAGCTATTGAACAGCTAGATCACAGAGAATTACAGATATTTTACCCACATTTCTTATACCTATGAGATTAGTCAGACATAGATTTTTGGTCTTCAGACACTTCATAGACCTCCAGAATATGACATTTAAATGTTTTAATATTAGTACTCTGTTGACATGAGACACATTTGTTTCTGACAGCACCGAGCTATTCCCAAGAAAATGTTGGGCACTGATGTCACTCCTTTTGGAGTCCATTCTCTCCTTGGCTATGGCCTCTTGGGCAAAGAACTGCCCCCACCTTGTCTGCTAACTTTGGACATGCTGTCCTACTGTGCTTGCAGGAGACAAACATAGAAGACTGCTGAACCTTGCCAAGTCAGGGTAAGACAGCCTTTCTACCTCCCTGCTTCTGTGTTGGTCAATCAGTTACTCTAGGCCTTAGCCAAAGATGGCTGCCCCTATGCTGCTGTGAGACTCTGGGTGACTGTCCAGGTAGCCTGCTGTTTCTGTCTTCACTGCACCATTTTGAAGCTGCTCGCCTGCACTTCCTGTCTACCCTAGTATTGTTATCCTCCTTCTCTGGTCTTTGATGAGGTTGAAGATTAGACTGTCACAATTATTGTTCTCTCTTCCTAGATAGAAATATTAGAGACAAGACTTACACTTTCCAGCTTAGGACAACCCTATAGTGATTTCTGTTATTCCTTCATCCTAGACTGGATATGTAATTCTTGCCATTTGCTCTTGTTTCTTCACTGGTAATAGGTCTTAAGTATGTATGTTCTGACATTTCCTTCTCCTAGAGCATACTTGATATTTGCTATCTTTGTATATAGTCTTGTATTAAGCCTAAATCTTTTCATTAGATATCCACCCCACCCACACCTGTAGCACTGACCACGCCCATTTGGGTGTGGGCACAGGTGCAGATGTGACTGGGAAGGCTAGGTCTGGGGTCCCAGACCCCAGCTCACTCTCTTGCTTCCTGGTTTGGTTGCAGAGAGCACCTAGGTGACATCTGTGGAGTGGGTACCCGTGGTGGTCATCTGTTTCATGTGTTAAGTGAATTCTCCCTGAATAAACCATGCTTTATCCTATACTGAGCCCAGTGAACCCTATTTCCCACACTCTGTTTACCCCTCTCCAGAAACTGAAGCACGAGACAGAGAAATTAGGCAGTTAGACGGGTCCCAGTAACACCTGACTGCCATATTCTGTTCAGATGCTCTTGACTTGGGTTGAAAACAGCCCGTGGATCAAAGCCCCTTTGCTTGATGGCCTTTAGATAATGGTGCTACCTCAGGAGAGAACTTTGGTCCTGGGGTGGGAGAGTCATCACTTTGTACACCAGGAACAGATGAGTTATCTCTTTACCTCCTACCCACTATTGTTTGCTTTGTTCCATAATCATTTTAAAACACCTAACCCTTGCCACTTTAAGCATGCCCTCTCATGGAACCCCTCCAACTTTGATGAAAGTTTCTCTGTCTTTAAAAAATATATGTATCAGGGCAGGAGAGATGATGGCTCAGCAGTTAAGAGACTGGCTGCTCCTCCAAAAGACCTGGTTTCAATTCCCAACACCCACACGGCAGCTCTCAACAGTAACTCTAGTTTCAGGGATCCAACATCTTCACACAGACACATGCAGACGAAATTTACCAGGCAGTGGTGGTGCATGCTTTAATCCCAGCAGTCGGGAAGCAGAGGCAGGATGTATGTATATTTTGCTTGCCTGGTGCCTGCAAAGACCAGAATAGGGTGTGGGAACTGGGGTTACAGAGGGCTGGAGCTAGCATGCAGGTACAGCACTGGATATTGAACCCGAGTCATCTGAGAAAGGATTCCCGACTCTGAGCCATCTCTCCGACTCCCCTTTTTCTCGTTCTAATAGATGGTGTTAAAGCGCTGGACTCCTGACTCATTCCTTCTCTATAGACCAATACCCTGGAGCCACAGTGGTTTATAGCAGTAACCACTGGTACTGCCTATTCCCTCATGTTCAGTGAAGAAAAGATGGAAACCCAGTGCTGTAAGCTTGCATCTTTCCAGACCTCCTCAGAGGGGACAGTACTGTAGCCAAAAGGAAGCTTCACTTGACCAGACTGTTTCACCACTTTTCTTTGTCTTTTAGAGTCTGGGTCTTACTCTATAACCTTGGTTGGCCCTCTTCCTACCTAGCTAATGGCTATTCGGCTCTTTATTAAACCAACCACAGTGAAACCAATCACCGTGGTGATATCTTGCTTTTACCGATAAAGCCTGTCTGAAGATCAGAGAAAGGAGCTTGCCACTAGCTAACCGTAGCGGTCTGAAGGATCATACAGACAGGAAGAGAGATGGCTGGGCAGAGAGAGGATCTAAGCGGGAAGAAACAGGAGCTCACTCGCACACCAGTCTGTTGAGAGGCTATTGAGGTAAAGGTGGCTGAGGCTTGCTCCTTCTCTCTGATCTCAGCATTTCCCTCTGTATCTGACTCCAGGATTTTATTATTTAGAATAATTAAGAACTCCTTTTAAATCACAGAGTGTAAAGGAATATTCCACAACACCACCTTATGCTTCTGTCTGCCTTCCTGCTTGCCCCACCTTGTGATTTCATAGTATAAAATGAGAATATAAACTGGACCTGAAGCTGGGCTGTGGTGGTGCATGCTTTTATCCAAGCACTGGGGAGCCAGAGGCAGGTGGGTTTCTGTGAGTTCAAGGCCAGGGTTACACAGAGAACTCAAAAAACTAAAACCCAAACCAAATGGAAAAAAATAAAAACAAACAAACAAACAAACAAAAACAAAACACAAAACAACTGTCCCAGAGACTGAAGACTTTCAGGGGCTATCATGTCTTCCATCCACTGATGACATCTCTCTGATCTCACCTTGCTATGGCTAAAGAAACTCCATTTTTATGCTAGGCATCCATCTTGGTACCCACAGCTTTTTGTCACTAACTCCAGTGCCTGGAAGATAAGTTTCCAGTAACCCTGACTCAATGACCACCCCTTCCAAAAAAATGTAAATCCATGATTATCTACTTGCTATGATCTGACTGCTTTTATTTTTTTGCTTCTGTAACTTGCTTACACAGCTACCCAAATACTGTTTTGAGTTGCTTTAGCTACTTAACTTGGCAGAACAGAACAGTTTTTACTTGCTTACAAAGATACTGAAGGTCTTCATGTGGTGTCCCCCTTCTAAAGTCCTCCTCAAACCCCTCCTGCATAGAAATCTCAAATTTGATTCAGAGGTTGTTTGTCTTGCTGGCAGTTAATCAATAAATCTTCTGATTATAATCGTATTGACTCTGTGGTCTTTCCCCAGGGGTCACAAATCCCACAACAGCCTCACTGACAAGACAAGCATAAGGCTTCAAAAAGAAGATGGTCAGCAACTGTAGTTTTCTTTTTACTCATTTGAGGGCCCACCCCCCAGCTTCCAAATAAATACACAGAGGCTTATTCTTACTTATGAATGCCTGGCCTTAGCTTGCTTATTTCTAGTCAGATTTTCTTAACTTAAATTGCCCATTTACCGTTTGTTTCTGGGCTTTACCTGTCTCTATTCTGTATGTATTTCTTTACACCTTACTCCATTGCTGGCTGTGTGGCTGTGTGGCTGGCCCCTGGCATCCTCCTCTCCTCCTTTTCTTTATCCTCTCTGCCTGCCGGCCCCACCGATTTCTCTCTCCTGCCTAGCTATTGATGATTCAGCTCTTGATTAAATCAATCAGGTGTTTTAGGCAGGCGAGTGAAACAAATGCAACATGAAGAATGCAACGCATCTTTACACCATCAAATATTCCACAGCATAAAGAATGTAACATTCGTAGTAATGCTTCACAAGCACCGCTACCTAAAGAGGTCAGAAAAGGGCACTGCATCCTCTAGAACTGGAGTCACGGAGGCTGTGAGCTGCCATGTGGGTGCTGGGAACCAAACCTGTGTCCTCTGCAAGAGCAACAGATGCTCCCCTGAGCTATTCTCCAGTCCCCTGAACTACCTTAAAAAATCTCTCTCTCTCTCTCTCTCTCTCTCTCTCTCTCTCTCTCTCTCTCTCTCTCTCTCTGTGTGTGTGTGTGTGTGTGTGTGTCTGTCTGTCTGTCTCTCTCTCTGTCTCTCCCTCCCTCCCTCCCTCTCTCTGTGTGTCTCTGTCTCTCTCTCTCTTTGTCTCACCCCCCCCCCCTCTCTCACACACACACACTGTTTGTTTTAGGGGACAAGTTTGGCTGTGCAGTTTGACCTGGAACTCAGTATGTAGATCACATTGGCCTCAAATCACAAAGTAATTCCTTTACTGGGAGGATTAAAAGTGCAACCTTTAACAAACTTGTCTGGCAAAAAAAAAAAAAAAAAGTGTGTTTTACCTGGGTGTAGTAGAGTACAACTTTAACCCATCCTTGGAAAACTGCTGTAAGTTGGAGGCCAACCTGGCCTACATAGTGAGGCCCTGCCTCAAGACAACAATAAACAAAAAAATTACACTTTATTTAGTTATTTTGTGTTTGTGTGGGTGCACATGTGGTCAGAAGATAACATGCAGCAGAGGATTCTTCTTTTCTATGATGTGGGTCCTGGGGATAAAACTCAGGTGCTCTTCTAGGGATCAAACCCGAGAAGAGCAGCCAGTGCTCATAACTGTTGAGCCATCTCTCCAGCCCCTCATCTGCTATTTCTGTAGGTAAGCATGTTAACCACTCAGAGAAAACTAAGCACAGAAATATGAAGGCGGGGTTTAAATGAGTTCACCAGACCCAAGATACATGATAAATATGTGTTTGTTAGGACTAACTTACACAGATAAGAGTAAACAATCCCCAAGGTCTTCCTGCTCCAGGGGATGCATTCTCTGCTCTTCTGATGCTCTCTGTAACCCAAGAGATCAAGAGCCAGCCCCTCCTCTACCTTATGATGGGTCAATTCTGCATCTGAAACGACACCCAAAGGGTGTGGCCACCACTACAAATTCACTGGCAAGGCAAGATGCCACTACTGAGATAAGTCATTTTCTTAAATCTGCATTCAGCCTAGAGTCCAGACAGTCCCTACAGGAGAGAAATCATCCCTAGCAGTAAGGTTGCACCCTGTAGCCTCAGCAGCCCTGTTCTGAGAAGCAGCTCCTTTTCCCAGAAACATGGACTTTTGGTCCCTCTTGTAGAGCCAGGCCTAAGGTAATGATCAACTAGCTAACCTGGACCAAGATCACTCAGTTATGAATGCTTCTTGTCCTCTAATTACTTTTTAAAAAGATTTGTTTTACAGGGCTGGAGATGGTTCACCACTAAAAGCATTTGATGCTCTTCCTTTTGACCCAGTTTGACCTGGATGTGGCTTGTGGCTGTCTTTAACTCCAGTTTCTGGGATTCCAATACCCTCCTCTGGCTGCTATGGGTACAATACACACATGTGGTACAAGAAAAACATGTGGGCCAAGCACTAATACATATAAAATAAAACAAATAAAATTTTAAAATAGTATGCCGGTCAGTGGTATCACACATCTTTAATCCCAGCACTTGGGAGGAAGAGGCAGTCAGATCTCTCTGAGTTCTAGGCCAGCCTGGTCTACAGAGTGAGTTCCAGGATAGCCAAGACTACCCTGAGAAACCCTGTCTTGAAAAAAAAAAAAAAAACACGTAAGTATTTATTGGTGGGTTGGAGAGATTCCTAAGCCATCAGCCAAACAGTTTATAATTACAGAATTTTCTGTGTGTTTATTTGGGAATGAATGGCTGCGGGACCAGGCAGGACATAAATTGCTGTTCACAAATGACTATCTGTCCAGTGGGTTTCCTTGGGGCAAGGCACCCATGCAAAAGGACTTCCAGTAGACTGAGGGACAGTGCAAGGATTTGCAAAATTCGTGCAGCTTGCAAGCTCTTTTCTCTATCATTACATTGTTGATTCTTTTGGTGGTTTTTAGTTTTATTTTGTCAGTCACACATGCAACAGTTATAACTTTACCTGGAAATTCTGGTCCTTCTTAAATATTTTCCCCTAAGTTTCAGCAGAGGCTGACACTTCTCAGCTCTCTTATCTGGAATTACTAACTACAACTCCCAATTCTGACTCAATAGAGACAGTTAGGTACATGTGAGAAAACGACACGTGCAGCATTACCCACGTCTCACAGTTCTGGAAAGGAGAGTAAGGCACTCATACACAGAACAGGGAAAAGGCCGCAGGAGCACACAGTGCCAACTGTTGAGAGTGAGTTCCCTGGACACCAAGCACATAGAATCAACGACAGGATCTAGTATGATCCAATGGGGGAAACGCAGTGTAAAATATGGAATGGATAGATCCATCTTTACACAGGAGCGTATGTTGGTGGATGAAGTATGGTATAGTGGGATGGGAAGAGAATGCCTTATCAAGGGCTGCATTTACAGAGAGATTCTGACATTGGACCATCATATAGAAAAGGGAATTGAATAAAAGCCTATCTTGCAGACATGGAAGAATTGTTTGGGTTTGAGTATTGTTGTCCTTTCAGCATTGAACCCATTCTATTACTGTTTAACCTCGTAGCTGCCAGCTGACGTAAGCGCTGCAAGAACAGGATGTGTCTGGCTGGATATTAGTTAAGCCTGCAAAAATGGCAGACTGTATGTCTAGAATAAGGTGATGTAGGGATGGAAAGTGTATTTGGGGGAGCATAAAGGGGAACAATGGGGGCTTTTATAATGATTATGATATATTTCTACTCTTTCTTTTCATCCTCCCTCCCTCTTTCTTCCTTTCTTTCTTGCTTTTTTCAAGACAGGGTTTTTTTTTTTTTTTTTTTACTCTGTGTAACAACCCTAGCTGTCCTGGAACTAGCTCTGTCCACCAGGCTGGCCTCCAACTTGAGATCTGCCTGCCTCTGTTTCCTGAGTGGTGGGACTAAAGGTGTTTGCCATCACCACCCAGGTAAGATGTATTTCTTAAAAGTAAAAAATAGGAGCCAATAATAAAGCTGTTTATGTAAACCTGGTAGAAAAAACTCTGTTAAAGTATAAATAAAGGGGGCTGGGGAGATGGCTCAGTGTTAAGAGCATCGCTGCTCTTCCAGAGAACCTGGGTTTAATTCCTAGCACCCACATTGAAGGTGGGGTTTAAATGAGTCCACCAGACCCAAGGTAAACGATGAATAGGTGTTTATTAGGGAAGCACTTACACACATAAAATAACCGCGAGGTCTCCTGCTCCAGGAGATGCAGTCTCTGCCCTTCACATGCTCTCTGCAACCCAAGAGAGCAGGAGCCACCCCCTCCTCTGTCTTAATGGGTCACATCTGCACCTGAAACCACGCCAAGGGGTGTGGCCACTGCTACAAGTTCACTGAGGCAAGATGCCACTACACCTCATGGCAGCTCACTACTGTCTGTAACTCCTGTTCCAGGGGACCCAATTCCCTCATACAGACATACATGCAGGCAAAACACCCATATAGATACAATAAAAATAAATAATTTAAAAAAGTATAAATAGAGATAAGTCAAGCTGTTTGGGCCACTTGAGTGCAATCCACCTGGTGATCAGCAGTTTTCCTTGTACAGGCACTCCTCCTCTGTCTCAGGACCTGAACCCGAGCCAAGGCTGGACCCCAGCACTGGCTGCTGTTCCTATTCCTAACAGCCACATGGCGGCTCACAACTGCCTGTACTCCAGTTCCCAGGGATCCAATGCCCTCTATGGCCTCTTGGGACCCCAGGCACTCATGTGTTGCACATACATACGTGCAGACACTCACACATACACATAAAACAATAAAGCTGGGTGTGCTGGTGCATATCTTTAACACTGGCATTTGGGAGGCTAAGGCAGAGAGATCTCTGAGTTGGAGGCCATCAAAGTATACACAGAGAGTTCCAGGCCAGCCAGGGTTACATTGCAAGACACTGTCTTAGAAAAAAGTTTATAAAATCTCAGAAAATTGTGTGTATTATATGGATATGTGCATTTGAATGCAGGTGCTTTGCTTGCAAAGTTCAGAAGAGGACATCAGATCCTCTGGGGCTAGAGTTTGCAGCCTGACGTTGGTGCTGGGCTCTGAAGGAGCAGGGCACT
Source organism: Cricetiscus sungorus (assembly GCA_030556225.1). NCBI lineage: Eukaryota > Metazoa > Chordata > Mammalia > Rodentia > Cricetidae > Cricetiscus > Cricetiscus sungorus. The sequence continues at coordinate 21,579,728 of JANBXA010000190.1, read as the reverse complement.
CTGAACTGCTGCTGTTATCTGTAGGCTGATTTGAATTTTGTGTTAAAATTTACAGTTTATGTCAGAGCCCCGCAGATGACCCTGGCACTCAGACTTTTGTTTGTTCCCCTTAACGTGGCTACCCTGAGCAGTTCTCCTAGTTTCAGTACTGTCTCTTTAGACAGGGTGTCCAGACGGGTGGCTGAGCAAAGGTTATTGGGGTTGTGAAAGCCAGGACTTTTGCTTTGAAATTCCTAATCTAGTGGGAAGTGAACGGAGTCGGGACTAACTTAACACCTTCAGTTTATGTGAGTACTAACTTATAAGACAGTTTGGTACCATCTACAGGACATGGCAAACGAGCACACATGTAGACAATGCATGGACACCTGCAGACTACATGAAGTTGGGCCAAAGGGTTTTGCAGTCTTTTGTTTAGTTTTCATTGGTTAACTTTAAGTTGTTTCTGTTGATCTGATTATTTTCCCCACAGCATTAAGTAATACTTATTTTAAAATCTGCGTGTCCAAAGCTATGACTGTTAGAGATAAAGTATATTTTAGAACATTTTAAAATTATTAAGAAACGATTTATTTTTTAATGTGTGTGGGTGTTTTGCCTGAATGTGTATCTGTATGCTATTTGCATGCTGACGCCATAAGAGTTGGATCCCCTTAAAATGGAGTTACAGTTGTGGACTGCCGTGTGGGTGCTGGGAATTGAACCCAGGTCCTCTGGAAGTACTCTCAATGTTTGGTGCTCTTAATTGCAGAACCTTTCCCCCAGTCTCTGTTTTAACCTGTCTGTGCTTTGTGATTGGATGAAAACAAAGGGAAGGGAAGAGAAAGGAAGGGGAGGGGAGGGAGGAGAGGTGAGGGAGGGGAGGGGAGGGAAAGGGGGAGGGGAGGGAGGGGAAGGGAAGGGGAGGGAGGGAAGGACTGCTCCTAGGTATGGTGTAGATAAAAGGTAGAGCCTAGCCAGAGGCAGAGACAGCTGGCAGAGTCCAGACACGGCCAGGCTGAGCCTGGCTGTGTGGAGTGAGGGTAGTGGAAAGGGAAAGGAGAGAGGGAACCAGGTGCAGCAGTCAGGAGGACAAAGGTACAAAGGGGTGCGTGGCCAAAATATCTGGATTATTTGGGAAGAACATCTGGGGGAAAGGCAGACCAGCGCCTGGGCTGGAGAGTCCAGGGTGGAGGTCAGCCTTACCCGGTACCAGGCAGTGACTGAGGAATGCTGGGAGAACCTGGAGGCTAGGCCCAGTTTGATATGTTAAATAGGCACCTCCACCTTTTGCCTCTGGTTTGAAAGGTAATAGTGATGTGTACTCCTCCCTAACAGTAGAAGCAGGTAAGAGTTTAAAAATTTACAAGAGTTAAACAGGATAATGGTTCAAATTTTAATTCCAGCACTTGGGAGGCAGAGTCTAAGTTCAAGGCCAGCCTGGTCTACAGAGTTCCAGGACAGTCAGGACTGATGGGGTATGTCCTTCTGTATATGTTTCTCTTATTGGTGATGAATAAAACATGGATTGGCCAGGAGAGGCAGGAAGATAGATGGGAGTAGGAGAGGAGGAGAATTCTGGAAAAAGGAAGGCAGAGAGAGATCGTGAAAGAGATGCATGTAGAGACTGGGAAGATAGAACGCAGCATATGTTCCCTGGAAAGATAAGGCCATGTAGAAATACATAGATCAGTAGTTATGGGTTAGTAATTAAAAGAGAGCTAGCCAGTAAGAAGCCCTAGCCATCAGCCAAAAGTTTTATAATTAATATAGCATTCCTATGTTTATTTGGGACAAAGAGGCTGTGGGACCAGGCAGGATAGAAACTTCGATCTTCACAGGACTGTTACAAAGAGAAACCCTGTTACAAAGAGTTCTTGTTACAAAGAGAAAAACCCTGTCTCGAAAAGCCAAATCAATCAATCAATCAATCAATCAATCAATCAATCAATCTCAATCAAATAAAAAAAATTACAAGAGTTAAAACATATTTCCCAAAAGTCACACTGAAACTCAGTTGTGCTATTCACAAATGAAGTATAGAATTTATAGAAGACCTTAATTCCTCGAGCACACATGGTCCTGACAGAAGGCCGGCAAAGTCCAGTGCTGAATTCTGGGTGTAAGTAAGATCCCCTCCTTTCGACAACCACTACTCTCCCCTGAGGTGACTGCAAGCCTTGGACTTGGAGCAGAATTGAAGGCAGGTGTCTTCAGCTTTTTCTCAGGAGCTTAGGTCTTTTGAGACGTCTGTGTGACTACCTCTCCAGCTCCATTTTCATCAGTTACCTTCCCCGTGCGCTGGGGAGGCAAGGTCGATTTCAAGGTGTATTTACTATGCCATTTCCGTCTTCTTTTTAAAAAGGATTGATTTTATTTTTATATGTATTACGTGTGTGGGAACGTGCGTGTGTATGTAGTGCCCTCGGAGGCCAGAAGAGGGGGGCAGATCTCGTGGGGCTGCAGTTACAGGCGGCAGTGAGACACAGGCAGGTGCTAGGAACAAGCTCAGGTCTTCTCCAAGTGCGGATCATCTCCATCTATCTTCATTCTTTCCCCCTCTCCCTCTCGCCCCGCTTCCCACCACGCTCCTGTCTCGTCTCAGCCTCCCAGTGTTGGGAGTAGGGGAGCAGAGGAAGCGCTGGTAAAAGCCGACAACCTACAGGGCAGGTGAAGACGGTGATGGTGAGGATCCCGACCGTGGACTACATCTCCCGGCACGCCCCGCAAATCTCCGAGCCAAGTCTCGCGAGACGCGCTGCGGTCTTGGGCTGGGCTGTGGTTCGGCTGCCGGCAGTTCTCCGTCGGGGGGCGTGAGTCGCGCTGGCTCTCACGATGGCTCAGCCCTGCTCATCTCCGCAGCCCCGTGAGCCGTCGGGAGCCTCGGAGCCTCTTTAGTGTCGGAGTTCGGGCCGCAGGCGGCGGGCGAGCAAGTGACGGACCGCGGCCTGGCGCTGCTGGGTGGGTACACGCCGCCTGAGCCCGGGGCGCCGAGGCCTGGGGGCCGGGTGGGGGCCTCGAGCCCCTCCGAGATCGCCGGCGAGCCTCCGCGGCGGGCGGCCGGGCCGGGCCGGGGCCTGAGGGTCTGGCCAGGCCGTACACACCCTCGCGGCTTTGTTTTGTGCCTCGTCTGCGCGCGATGCTCCGGGCTCGGTGAGCGGCCCCTATGAACTTGAACAAAAACGGGGTCAATGATGCCTGCTGCGTAGTGCGGCGCTAGGGCCGAATTCAGAGACAGGTTTGTGTGCAGGCGGTTGCAGGTAGCCGGCGTTACTTGGTCTGCCCTTGTCGCACAGCCCGTTTCTGTCACGGGGAAGTGCTACGTAATACTAGGTGCGAGGTGGACTTGGGAGCGCTGTGCCAACCCCGGGTGTTTATTGTTACTAGAACCTCTGGATGGACTCTTCCTCGGAAGCTTTGCTAATTTGCCGCAGCTGGGCAATGTTCCTCACTACCATCTGTCCGTCAGCATAGTCCCGCCTCATCTAACTGTGGTAAGGTGTCTTCACCGTGTCTTGTCTCTACCCTCTCACTTGTTAAGATGGGCCGCCGTTGAACTTTATTTATCCTTTAGGGGTGTGTTCGTCACACATTGAGTCTAGTGGAGGGAGGTACCAGCCTCACTAACGAGCCATAAATCGCTGTCTGTCAAAAGAGCTGCACTGGAGTCCTCCTCTGCTGTTCAGCATAAAAAATGCCCTTTGTTATTTTCATTAGGTGTCAGGGACTGAGCTCTGCGTTCTGTATAGGAAAAGCACCTGGATCCCAGTCTTTCAATGGCTTCGAGACAACCAGAAGTACCTGGTAAACAGTTCTTTTTGGTTAAGTCTGTTTTGCCCTTACTGATCAAAACTTAATTTTCTCCAAATCACATATTAGTGGTTCCTTTTTGCCACTAGGGAAGCAGTTAGATTGTCATCATTTTAGTATTATCTCATTACCCTCCCAGCCATGGTAGAAATCCAGACCTTAACTTAGAGCCACTGCCCTTAAGTGTATGGCAAATACATTACTTATACCAAAGGAGAAGAATTAACTGTGTTTGTAGGGTGAGTCAGTGTGATTAGATTACCCTGTTGAGAGCGTGGTTAGTGTAGGAAGAAGGTACAGTCACTGTTAAATCTAACTTAGTTGTAAAAATCAACATTTAGTGTGTTTTTTGTTGTGTTCCACCGTAGTTTCTGGGTTGCTGAAGTCGTTGATTCCCGCAGAAAGGAAGGTGTTTTTTGAGTCAGTCTGAGTCACCCCATCTCTGGCTCTCAGAAGTGGGGATGGTGTTGCTTGCTCATCTAGTGTGAAGATTAAATGTTTGTTTGTTTGAGTTTTCAGGGATAGGTCTCTCTGTGTAGGTTGTAGTTCTGGCTGTCTTGGAACTCTTATAGACCAGGTGGGCCTTAATGTCACAGAAATTCTCCTGCCTCTGCCTCCCAAGTGCTGAGATTAAAGGATTGAGCCAATATACCATCTTAAATAAAACAAGTTTTGCAAATGGAGTTAAAAGTTGCTGCTAAATCTGTATTTACTTCTCACAAAAAAAAAGTGTTTTTTGTTTTGCAACGTTCTCACTTTGTAGATCTGGCTGTCCTGGAACTCACAGGAATCCTCCTGCCTCTGCCTCCTGAGTGCTAGGATTAAAAGCACCACTCCTGGCTCAAAAAGTTTGTCATCTCTTTGTAGGAACATGCTTCCTAGTAGAGGTTAGCTGGCTTTAGTGTCATGTTTTTATAAAGCCATTGGGAGAAATGGCTCCCCAGTTAGGTAGGTTCCTGTTATGTCTACCATTAAATATTGTCTGTGTGTCTGTCTGCCATTATGTGTGTCTGTCATTCATACAGCATTGCCACACTCACTGTGACCATGAAGAGCTGTGGTGTTGCACTCCTTGGGCTAATGCTTTGTGACATGGAAATATGGCGAGGCCAGGGAGGGCACAAGGTGGGCGGGAGCCTGGCTTCAGTGTCTGCTGTACATCTGCTGCTGTGTGAAATTGCCTGTGTTTTCTACCAGGTCCTAGTCTGGAAAGTGGGAAGAGAATTTGTTTAGTGAGGGTTAGATAGAAGAAGGGATATAAGTGCCTGGTCGTGTTTATTTGTGTGCCTATTTTAGTTGAGATACAATGCACATACTATATAAGGCTGTGTGTCCATCAAATTAGTCTCCTTACATAGCATTTTCATCCTCTCTGAAAGACTTTGTTCCCATTAGGAGTTAGACCTCAGTACCCTCTCTCCCTGGCCCCTGGCCCCTGGTTTTGTTAGTGGTTGTTAATATTTGTAATAATCACACGGTAGTTCTGGGTCCCCTTGCTGTTAAGTGAAACTTCCTGGGGTTTGGGACTTGCTGCCAGGCAGGTTGATATCTTGAAGGATGTGATTATGTAACAGGAAAGTATCACCTTGAAGGCAGGTTCTGGATCAGTGAACCAAGCAAATGAACCTTGCTCTCTGCTCTGGCACAGCTGAGAGTGCCCTTGAGGCGTGGTGCTTGCGTCACAGCTGGGCATTCTAGCAGTCAGTTCTGTGGACAGGAATGGAGGATCTGACGAGAGTGGCTGTGAGTTGTGTCTGATGGATGTGTTTAAGTCCTCACGACACTAGGAGTTAGAGGTGGTGCTGGACCACATGCTGTGCTTTGCTGCTTGGAGTCTCCCTGCGGGGGACACAGGCATAGGGCTTCTCATAGGCTTGCTCAGAGCTCAGCCACACGTTTGCAAATCCGTTCATCACTAGGCTTTAGTTTCTTCATCAAATGAGACAGTGACAGGCCAGAGTGAGAGGAAAAAGAGAGGATTCCCTTGTCACTTTATGTCCACCTTAGTCTTGCGTGACTGACAGTTTAGTGTATGGAGTTTAGAAATGAGGTAGGTTTGAGTTTTGACTGGAATTTGTTTTTTGAAGTTGAGACTTTGCCTAGGTAAATTTCAATTGAGCTTGAGGTTCTTTAGTCTATAAAAGCCGATTAGGGTCTGGGGTGGTAGTGTGTGCTGTAGTCCCAGCACTTGGGAAGAGCTGAGGCAGGAGGACTGACAGAATTTGTGTTTAGTGAGTGGCAGCCAGGCAGGACTACATATCCAGGGCCGTCTGAAAGGAGGGATGAAACAGGGTAGTGTGGCCCAGTGGGTGTGGTGGAGACTCAAGAAGGCAATTACGCTGCTACCACCCTCCCTTGAATGGATTAGTTGTCACAGAAAAACTGTCCCTAAGTAAGTTTCACAGCTTTCTTGTCTACAGATTAACTTACAGCCACAGTATGTTCAGTTAATGTCCCATATTGACAGGTGTCTCTGTTCTTAGCTCTTACGCCCAGTGGGCCTCTAGGCAAGATGTCCCTGCCCATCGGGATGTGCCGCCGGGCATTCAGCTATGATGATGCCCTGGAGGACCCTGCACCCATGACTCCTCCCCCAGCGGACATGGGCAGCATCCCCTGGAAGCCAGTGATCCCAGAGCGCAAGTATCAGCGTCTTGACAAGGTACCTTACCCTGCTGACAGCTCCCGGCAACCCGCCCCAACCCGCCCCCTTTGTTCTCCTGCTCCAGGAGCCTTCAGTGATCCTCTGTCCCTGCAAAATCAGGCTGCAGTTGTTCCCTTTGCATATCTTTTATACTTTTTAAAAATTCAAAACATGAACAGAATGTCATCTGCCTGAGAGTCTACTTCCCCAACTAGAGAGCCAAACTCCAGAAGCCCTCAATACCTGAGTCCTGATGAGTCCTGCTCGTCTCACTGTAGCTTCTCTGAGCCAGAGACTCATTGGAATATTTGTATAAACACAGTGAGCTAGTGGGGGAATAGGACCCAGACCTAAATATGAAATTACTCTATGTTGTTTACATACCTTCTCCTCATAGCCTGTTGTGTACAAAATGAGGTTTTACACTGTGGGATGTTTTACCTCCTCCTGTGTCATGGCAGCATGCACAAACAAACCTTTAAAAGTGCATGGGTCTCTTGAATGCCTGCTGTGTTTTCAGCTTTGCTTATGTGCCTTTTCCCTTTGCTGGCAGGGAGCGTGGCACCAGCCCTGAGGCTCCTGTGTAGCTCCATCTGCTCTCAGGGCAGGCCATTGTGTGCACTGTGCTGCTGTAGCCTATGCTGTTCACCTGAATTCTAACACCTGAAATACAGTAGAGATCATCTTTCTGCCAGAGAAAACCAGGCCTAGAAGCTCAGATAAAGAAAGTCATTTTCCCTGCAGCTTTGGCTGGAGGCGTCAGAGGAAGTGTGCAATGATGGTCTGCTTAAAGTAGACCTGGAATGGATCCCAAGTGGTTTGACTTGGAGACAGTTATACCCCGAGTGCAGTGCCTCTGTCTGAGAGAGGGGAGTTCTTTATCTTAGAAGTGGTGAGGGAGCAGCAGGTATGTGGCTGGGCTGAGCCAGGTGCTGTCTGAGCTTTCCTTTCTGACGAGTGCTTTCTGTTTTCCTTGTTACACTCACAAAACAGATAATTCTTTCTAAGAACCATCCCCTACTGCTCTGTGGAAAGCTCCTTAGTCAGTTGTCTGCTGTAATCAGATCCAGACAACTGTTAAAGAGAAAATGTTCTAAAGACTAGGAAACCAGGTGGCACACACCTTTAATCCCAGCACTCAGGAGCCAGAGGCAGGCAGATCTCTTCCAGCCAGCTTGGTCTGCAGAGGGAGTTCCAGGATGCCCAAGGCTATAAAAGCAAAACAAAACCCCCAAAACAGTGGGAAGAACTGTGCAGCCTGGATACAGAGGGTCTTGAGTCTGAGCTCCATCCAGAGGCCCCTGCGCAAAGAAACAAGACTCCTAAACAACTACAATACAAATAGACACAAAAACAAGCTAGATGTTGCTAAGACAGGTGTAGAAGGGTTGCCTGGTTGGGCTACAGAGTGAATTCAAGACAAGTCCAGGTAACTTAATGGTCTTGTCTCGGAATAGATGTGAAAAAAGGGGATATTTCCAGAGTGCTTACAGAACATGTGCAAGGCCCTGGGTTCAGTGCTCAGCCTGGGGGTGGGCATGGAGAGACCGACCACTGTGAGCCTTTGTGCAGTGGCCCAGCCCATTAGGTGCTGGTCCAGTCTCTTTTCCTGTTGCTGTGATCAGACACTCTGATAGCAACTCCAGGGAAAGGGCTCACAAAACTCACAATTGAAGTTCAGTCCATCCTCGTGGGCAAATAAAGGTGGAGGGAGGGAGGGAGGGATGAACGGACGGACAGACGGACAGACGGACTGAGTGCGTCCTGTCTCATTCACAGCCAGGAGCAGTGAGGTGGATGCACGCTGCTGCTCTGTCCTTCTCCATCTCATACAGCCCAGGGGCCACAGCAGTAAACAGGTCAAGACAGCCCCTTGGAGGACTCACAGAGGCTAGCATTCATCTGATGAGTCTTCAGAGGTGTACCCCAGGGCCTCTCTTTTAGGTGATTTTAGAAATAGGTCAAGTTAACACTGACCGTTAACACTAACCAACACAGTTGGTACTTTGTTAGAAGCATAATTTTTATTTAAAACATTATTTTCTGTGGTGTTGGGGATAGAACCCAGGGCTTCACACATGCTGATCTTGAAACATTCTTTTTTCTTTTGACACAGGGTCTCACTATGTAGCCCAGGTTGCCCTTGAACTCATGGCAGTCTTTAGCTTCCAGAGTGCTGGGGCCTACAGATGGGCATTACCATACTCTGTTTATGGTCCTGGGGATGGAACCCTTGTGTCTTACCTCTGACAGCCTGACCCTGCCAAGCAGCCCGAAATGTATTTGGCCAGTACTCAGGTGACGGATAGATAGAGACGTGGCCAAGCCCGAGGGAGTGTTCTGCTCAGGGTCAGTGCTTTGTAAGAGGTGTCTCTCCCGTTTTATTTCTGTTCCCTGTTTGTCCTTTCCGTCCGTGCCCCTCACTAGTTTCTCCTCACTCCTGGAGACAGGGTTTTCGTAGGTACTCCATCCTTGCCTCGAATCCACTGTGTAGCCCAGACTAGAATGGAACCACACTGACACCCCTGCCTCAGCCTCTCTAGCACTGGGATTACACGTGTTGCCACCAAGCCCAGTTTTGCATCTGTAGTCTTACAGGCAGACAGGGTCAAAAGTTAGGCCTCAGGGCTCCAAACTCTACCTTTCCTTTGGAGATTCTAGGTTCTTCCCATAAGGTCCTTTCCTGTTGTCACCATGGGCTAGTGGATGTTGCCACTGTCCCTTTGGAGTATTTCTTCTATATCTGTCACAGATTCTTGTAACTTGTCTAAAGAAGTGCGTGTAGGTGTGTGCCTCCCTGCTCACGTGCTTCCTTACCTCTCTTGGACAGACAGAGGAAGGAACGACCAGTGTCTCTTCCCTTGCTGTGACTCCAACGACAGCCACTGACAGGTCAGACAAGGCCCATGTGGTGAAGGCTAAAGCTACCCATGTCATCATGAATTCCCTGATCACAAGTAAGCGCCCTTCAGTCTCAGCAGAGTAAAGCCAGTGAGGGAGAGCTTGAGCCTCAGCTGCTCGATTATCAGACTGCTCTCGTGGGGCCCCACGTCCGACTGGCTGCTGAATCTCATTGAGGAGGTCAATTTGATGACTGTTAAGGATCTCATTGGCTTAGATACAGTCCTGCTGTTGCTTGATACAGTCTGTCATTTTCCTGTATTGACAAGTGTGGTCATGTTGGGCAAGTTACATAATACTAGATATGGCACCCCGTTTTCTGAAATAGGGGCTCTAGCTGGCAGGTTGATGTTAAGGTTGAACAGTTCATTAGCAGGAGCTTTGGATCCGCCCCCATTACTGGCCTAGGTGTGTTGCTAGAGAAGGTGGCACTGGTGGGCAGACCTCTGGCCTTGTACTATTAACACATTTGGTTTGTTTTGAGACAGGGTCTTGCTGTGTGCTCATTAGCTTCAAACTCAAAGCAGTCCTCCTGCCTTAGTGTTCATGAGGGCTGGTATTGCTCATGCACTACCGTCCCCAGCTACTTTTAAAAAATTTACATGTGTTTATAAATAATTTGTATATATTTTCACAAATTTTGGGTAGTGCTGTCCAAGGCCATGTACATGTTGATCCACCAAGAAGATGACCGAGTTTGGTGCCTCAGTTTCCTCAGTTTTTAAAATGTGTCATTGATGGTCCTAATGAGGCTTGCTAGGAGGGAGAGCTTTTTACATTTTTTTAAAATTATGTACACACTATGTGTGCTTGGGAGTATTTGGAGGTGGTGAGGAGGCCAGAAGGTGGCATCAGATCCCTTGGAGCTAGAGATACAGACAGCTGTGAGCCATCCAGTGTGGGTGCTGAGATCTGAACTTGGGTCCTCTGGAAGAGGAGGAGGTGTGTTTCAGCACTGAGCCATCTCTGCAGCCCCTCTGTAAGCTCCTACCACAGCGCCTAGCTTCTTCCTTGTCAGGCCATTCCAGTTGCTGTGGGAAGTTACTTATTCAGCATGCACTCTGCATGTCAGCAGTAATACCATCCCAGGGCTGAGGTGCCAGACGTTCTTGGTCGGCTCTTTTTCTGTCAAGCTCTTTACTTTCTCCTCCAGGAGAGCATTAGTGTGTCATGGTCGCTTCTGGAAAGTTGACTGAGAAAGCCAGAGTCCAGATCCACTGTTTCTGCGTGAATACATTGTTGGAAGTAGCAGCTACTGCTTATATTCTGTAGCTTGACAATTCTGTCGTTAAAGAGCACAGCTGTCTGGCTTCCGAGGGCATCAGGCTTGCATGTGGTACACAGTATACATGCAGGCAACACACACGTAACATAAAAATGGAGGTGGACTGTCTAGAGCCTAACGTCTACCTGGTGGGGGAGCTGTTCCACAGCACCATGCTTGTGTGTAGTGTGCAAAGTTTGTAGTTTAAGAAAAAAGATCATCTCGTTCATTTCCATAGTGACTTGTGAAATAATAAACTAAGTTGAAAGAACATCATTAGCTAGGCCAGGAACAGCAACAGGCACATCATACCTAAGAAAAGTGGTGTCTATAGGCCTGGGTTAGTTGAAGGCAGGTGGCTGTGTTGGTGCCAGCAGGCAGGAACGTGACCTGCTTCCCTTTGGCATAGCTTGTGTGCAAGTGGGAAGTCTGAGGGAATTTCCTGTGTCTGGATGCCAGGTGCCTTCCGCTTGCTGTTGCTGAATGTGAGTCTAAGTGAGAGGAGGCGAGGCATCCATCCTGTAGGGCAGCTTGCCTTCTAGTGTGCTGTGAGGGAGGCGCTTCTGAGGAAACCTGTGTGTCCAATCGCCGTGCCTGTGCCTGTCTGAGGCACCCTCACTCTCCACGAGTTGGTGTGGCCTCTGGCTTTGGGGAAGAACAGCAGGCACTTCTTTGTCCTGGCTGGTTTGTGACTGATTCGGAGGTGAGCATGACTGTTCTCTCTTTTCAGAACAAACCCAGGAGAGCATCCAGCGTTTTGAGCAACAGGCAGGACTGCGAGATGCTGGCTACACACCCCACAAGGGCCTCACCACTGAGGAGACCAAGTACCTGCGCGTGGCGGAAGCGCTCCACGTAAGCAACCAGAATCAGCCATGGCTTCAGTTATGGCTGCAGTTTAGATGTTTACAGCTCAGGTGTCTGACAGCTGTGAAGAGTGACAAGAATATAATGGGCAAAGGGCCAGGACTGTCCTGCTAAGGTGGCATTCCTGGCTGAAGGCCTGGAGGTCTTAGCTGCAGATACTTTGCACGTTTTGTTATATGTGATATGTATGAGAACTCTGTGAACTCTTATGTGCCAGCATGGTTGGCTATGAGGAGTAAGAGGGGAATCCCACAGTTCAAACAGTTAATAGTTCAGCTGGGTAACATCAGTCTCTGTTTATGCAGAGGTAGGGTCTTTGTATATAAACCCAGGCTAGCACAATCTTTTAATCACAGTGTATGTTAGAGCATGGGGGTTTCCAGGCTAGCCAGGACTACATACTCAGACCCTGTTTCAAACAGAAAACTCAGGCTACCCTGAACTTGTAATCCTTCTGCTTCTGGCTTCCAAGTGTTGGGGTGATAGGTATGTACTACTATGCCCAGCTTATACTTAACTTTTTAAAAATTAAATTCAGGTGCCTGCTTTGGCAGCACACATGCTACAATCGGAATGATACAGAAAAGATTAGCATGGCCCCTGAGTAAGGATGACACAGAAATTCTTGAAGCATTCCATATCTTTAAAAAAATTAATATCAGGAACTGTGTGTGGTGGTGCACACCTTTAATCCAGCATTTGGGAGGCAGAGGCAGGCAGATCTCTGAGGGTTTGAGGCCAGCCTGGTCTGCATAGTGAGTTCCAGGCCAGCCAATACTACATTGAGAGACCCTGACTTGGGGCCTTGGAGATTATTTTGGTGAGATTTTATTTAATGATGGTTAAAATTTGTACTTTGTGGCCACACATGGTGTCACACACCTTTAATCCCAGCCCTCAGGAGGCAGAGGCAGGTGGATGTCTGTGAGTTTGAGGCCAGTCTGGTCCACAAAGTGAGGTCCAGGACAGGCAGGGCTGTTACATAGAGAAACCCTGTCTGGAAAACCAGAACCAAGCAAATGAACAAAGTTGTTTTTTTGTGTGTGTGCTGCCAGTTACTGAACCCAGAGCTTCAAGCGTAGTGCGCAGCTAATCTCCAGCCCCTCCCTCCCTCGTTTTTGTTTTATGGATTTTTCCATGTATTGGCATTCTGTCTACATGTATGACAGTATGCCACTTTGAACCTGGTACCTGCAGAGGCTGAAAGAGGACATCTGATAGGGAACTGGCATTACAGATGGCTGTGAGCTTCCTGCCATGTGGGTGCTGGGAACCAGACTGGGTCCTCTGGAAGAGCGAGTGCTCTTAACTGCTGAGACATCTTTCTAGCCCCCACCTCTACCTTTTTTGAGACGCATCTTTCTGTGTAGTTAAGGCTGTTCTCAAAGTCCTGTCTTGAAAAAATAAAAACCAACCAACCAACCAACAACAAAACCCAAGTAGCCATGACAAATTCCTTTGGGCATAGGGAGAAGACAACAAGCACGAGGAGATGGTGCACAGTGTGTGGTGCGCGCGCGCATGTGCATGCGTGCCTGTGCGTGTGTGCGCACGGCAGTGAGGGAGATACAGGACACCACGGCTGAGGGTTCCAGGTGAATCTGCAGGCTACGTTTAGAAGCTACTGACTGCTGTGAGAAACGAGTGTTGAACTGGTGTCCATCTGAGCTTAGACAAGGCACATACTTCTTGAGGGGGTGCTCCGATTTCTTCTTCATCTTGTAGTGATTGTCAGCTTACACAAATTGATGTGTGGAGAGAATGTCAGCTTAGATCCAGAAGAGGCATGTCCCTTATGGAGGACAGACATACTATTCTGGAGCTTCAGCTTAGATCTAGAGCTGTGACACTCCCTGCTGGTATGTTGCCAGGATTTTAACAATGCTTCGGAGGTGGTTGGTTATGGGAGAGGTGGGAGACGGAGGTATGTTTCTCAGAGGAAACATTTTGAGAAGGAGGGCAGACAGCAAGCCTGAGTCTTAGCTTTGAAAGCCTGAGCATGGCAGGGGTTGTACTGAATGTCAGGAGCAGAACTGAAGGCCAGAGCTAAGGGGTTTGTAGCTCGGTGCCTCTTCCCCTAAATGACTTTTTCAGACACACAAGCTGTAGTGCACAGCTTTTATCACAAGAGTGTGAGGTGCTGTGGGAGCACAGCTCTGGAAACATGGAGTCCATCAGGCGTGAGAGAAACAAGCTCACTGCCGCCTGGTTGGGATGTGCGTCGGAGTGCTTGTGCCAGACTGCACTGCTCTGTGCCGTCCTCTCAAAGTCTCTTGTCACCTGTGAGCAGAAACTAAAGCTGCAGAGTGGAGAGACAACCAGAGAAGAGAAGCCTCCTGCATCGGAGCAGTCTACGCCGAGCAGCACCCCTCACTCCTCCCCCAGGCAGAGGTCCCGGTGAGTCCTTCCTTCAGGGAAGCTGGCTTCCAGCCTGTGGAGGACACTTATGACATAGGAAGAAGACATTCAGAAATATCTATATACTTCTCTGTTCCAGAGGCTGGTTCCCCTCTGGCTCCTCCACAGCCTTACCCGGCCCAAATCCTCACACCATGGATACTGGGAGTGGGAATGACAAGAACCCAGCAGACAAGTGGACCCTCTTTGGAGCCCGGCCCCTGCAGAGGTCTGACTCTGGTAAGGCAGTGCCTTGAGAAAGCACAGTGAGGCTCTGGCTACTGTTTGGGTGGGGGCTGTAATTGTTTGCGTTTCCTTGGTAGGTTTTGCTGTCCAGGCTTACAAAGGCGCCCCGAAACCCTCTCCTATGGAGCTAATGCGTGCCCAGGCCACAAGAGGGGGTGAAGACTCAGCAACCTTCAAGCCGCCTAAGATGGATGTCCCAGTGGTAGAAGGGAAGAAACCACCACCTCGAACCCATAATCTCAAACCCCGTGACCTGAATGTGCTCACACCCACTGGCTTCTAGAATGCTTTCTGCCCAGGGTATGCAACTTTCCCTGGGCTCTGACATAGGAGTGATGTAGTTAACTGGAAGCCTAAGTGACATGTGCAGATTGTCCTTGTGTGAGAGAAACCATTTTGCATTGCTTTCAGGTTGGTAGAAAATGTCAGTGGTGCTGAGTGAGGACCTCTTTTGTTTTTAATCATTTATCCTAGAGAAGGACTTTGACCCTTGCTCTCCTAGGTAAACAGTGCTGCTATGCTTCCAAAACTAAGTCCTCTTGGTTCTTTTTCCTTGATCAACATGAGCAGTTACAAATCATGATAGAGGTACCCACCAGTTTGTTTGGACAGCCATGGCTGCCTGACATGCATGCCTTAGCCTTGTGAGTGGGCCTGGACTTGTCTGAGAGCTGGGTCAGCTCATGAGCACAGTTGGCAGGACCCTGGCTCTCTAAGCTGGACCCCAGGTTCTTTTCATCATTAGTCCAGTTTGCCCTGGGCCCTGCAGTTGGAGGGCTGCTTATCTACTGTGTCACAGAACAAATACTAGTCTCACACCGCCTCTTTTGCACTTTACATGAACTTAATTGAACTCCTAATTGAGTCTACTGGTTTCACACTGATAATGGTTCCTTTTCCTCCCTTTCCCTTACTGGGGTGAAGCCAGGTTTTGCTCATGCTAGGCAAGTGCTCCACTGCTGAGCTTCATCCCTACTTCCTGGATCGTCTTTTAGTTGTGTGTGTTTTGTTTTTTTGAGACAGGGTCTCACTATATAGCCTTGGCTAGGCTGGAACTCGCTCAGTACTCACAGAGAAGATCTACCTGCCCCTGCCTCCCAGTGCTGGGATTAAAGGCATACACAACCACTCCCAGCTTAAGCTTTTGTTAAGAAGATGATAATTACAATTGGATTATAGTTTTGAGGTTCACCCCAACTTGGTACCACCTTATTCTGATAACTTTGAGGCCATTTTCCACCAAGTTAGCTTCATATGTTCAATAACACATCTTACTGAGCAAAGAAGCAAGAAAATGCCCTTGTTCACAGGTCTGTTGGTCTTGCATACTGTCACATATGCTTGCTAGATCATTTTAGATAGTCTGTTTACATAATGAGCTAAACTTGTCACAGAGAAGCTCTGGAGTCTAAGATTGTTGTAAAAATTAATTTATTTGTGTTATCTTGTATTGACAATAAAAATCTTTACTACTTTCTCAAACCTGGGTCTGTCTTGTCCATTCCGCCTGCCCATAGTGGAGCTGGAGCATTGTAAACTTAGTTCCTTTCGTTGTATCTTTGTGACATTAGATGCTTCATTAACAGGCTTTATTCTTTGTTTCTTTGCCTGCTTTGTTTTATTAGCTTTAATTAACTGGCCACAGAGTCATTCATATTTATAGGCAATATGAAAAGTCTAATATAGAATGTGCTCTATTCAGGAAAAACTCTTTCCAGAAACAGGCCGTCAGTACCTTGACAGATGTAACACTGATGGAGATGGTTTAGCAGAAGGGGTCTTTCACATCTTGAATGGAAATGTTGGACATGTAGTGCAATATAGTATTGCCTGTTTCAAAAGCATAGATAAATAATTTAATAAAAAATATATACACCTGTATATTTAAGCCACGTTTGAATAGGCGGGGATAAGGATTATAAAAAAAAGTTATTAGAGCCTACAGATAAATAAGATATTTGGTCCTATGGTATTCCACTCAGAGCTTCTGTGTAGCTGGCAAAAGTCAGGAGGTATTTTCGGTACTCAGTGCTTACAAGTCTGGCTGCCTCAGTGCTGCGAGGCAGCCTCTGTGTCGGGGTTCAAGTCCGCAGCATAGAAGAGCAGCAGCTTCAACAAGTGCACTTTGTCTTGGAGCTGGGGGACTAGAGGCTCCCCCAGTATGTGGGTCAGGCGGCTGCGGAAGGCCTCGATCTGCTTCTCCACGTCCACCACTGTGATGTCATCTCCTTGCTGGGGCTTGGGTTTGATTCTTTTGATGATCAAGTCTTTTCTATCAATCACTGAGCTCCGTAGGTGCTCTGCAAGAGGGAAGGAATCAAATGAAGTTAAATTTAAAAGTAAGGCCTGGGCCTGGCTACTACTGTGGGAACCCTACTTCCTAAAGGTTTGTGTTCTTGCCTCAACACTGACTGTCAACAAAAACCACTGCTGGGCAAGGCAGTCATGACTAAATAGACCTTGCCTCAAAACAAAACAACAACAAAAACCCGTAAAAGACAGTTATAATGTGTGTATGCCATGTGTGTGCAGAGGCCAGAAGAGGCCATCAGATTAAACTGGAGTTACAAGACAGTTGTGAGCTCCTTGGTGAACTGAGCTGCAGTTCTCTGCAGAGCAGTAAATGGTCTTACCTGCTAAGCAATCTCTCCAAGAAACTACATATTAAAATAGTTTAGCCTCTTTCATTTGATAACTCTATACTAAATAAAACTATAATAACCACTTAGGAAAAATTCATGTGAATTAATTTTTTTTACTACTTTGTTTGGGTGTGCCTTTCATTGAGGGTTCTAAAAAAATGCACACACTTCAGGGCTGGAGAGATGGCTCAGAGGTTAAGAGTATTAATTGCTCTTCCACAGGTCCTAAGTTCAAATCCCAGCAGCTAAATGGTGGCTCACAGCCATCTAAAATGAGATCTGATGCCCTCTTCTGATGTGCAGGAAAACATGCAGATAGAATACTGCATATATAATAATGCACCTTTAAAAAATGCACACACTGTGCACTGTGGCCTGACAACACACCCTTTGACATCTAGTAATAAGGCTGGAGTACAGTTAAGTGGAAAGTGCTTGTCTAGCATGCAGGAGGCTTGGGTTCACTCCCTAGCACCACAACCCCAGACTTGAAGAGGCAGACAGGCAGACAGGCAGACAGGTTGAAATTAAGATATTGGTGATGGAAGATTTACTACTTTTTCTCATACAAGAATAATCAGTTCTAAGTTATGAATTGGTAGAGTTATAGACAAGTGGACCTAGAAGCCTATGTGTAGCTCACTCTATAGTCTAGGACTTAGGAGGCCAAGGCAGGAGGATAGCCATGAGTTTGGGGCCAGCCTGGGGGAGGGGGAGGGAGAGAAAGAGTGAGAGACAGATTTTATTGTAGTGCTAGTATTAAAAAAAAAAAAAGATCTGCGCAGCATTCTGGATCCAGAGCTGAGAAGGTCTATGTAACATCACATAGTTACAATCAACCTCAACATAAGCATGGGCAAGTAAAATTTCCTCATTACTATGCGAGGATAATCTACAAACACCACGATCAATAATGTAGCAAGGATTTCCTAAGATCAAGGACATTTACTATTGTAAACTGGTATAATTAATACAAATAAACAACATTAACACAACATAAATGGTCTCTGTCCCAGCAAGTTTAGAGTCAACTTGACACTACAGTCATTTGGGAGGAGAAAATGCCTTTGTAAGATCGGTCTGTAGGGCATTTTCTTTAGTGATCATTGTGGCTGATGCCATCCCTGGGCAGATGGTCCTGGGTGCTGTAAGAAAGCAAGCTGAAGCGGGCTGTGGTGGTGCACACCTTTAGTCCTATCACTCGGGGAGGCAGAGGCAGGTGGATCTCTGCAAGTTTGAGGCCAGCCTAGTCTACAGCCAAGTTCCAGGACAGCCTGGGCTGTGGTAATCATTCCATGGATTCTGCTTCAGCGCCTGCTTCCAGATTCCCCTGGATGATGAGCTGTGATACAATGTGTAAGTCAAATAAGCCCTTCCTCCACAAGCTGCTATTGTCATAGAGTTGTAGCCCAGCAATAGAAACCCTGACCAGGACAGCCATCAGTCTGGGTTTGTGGAGTGCTTCCTTGAGGTCAGAACAAGGTCACAGGCTGTGGGAAGAACGGCATTTGAGGCTGTGTTCTCCATCTAACATATCCAGGGGAAATGCCCCAATTCTCCCTGTGATGTTACTATTTTTATCAGTGTCATGGTGGTATAGTTCTGTAAAACTAGCACCTGGGAGTTTGAGGCAGGAGAATTAAATTCAGGCCAATCTGGGATACATAGTAGGTTTTAGACCATCTTGAAATGCTTTTGCATTTTCAAAACGGGGGAAAAAAAACTCAAAAACCTATACACTTAGTGCTTCAACTTAAACTTTCCCAGTGACGAGGTCTCCAGTACTGCTGGGTGATTTGCTAAGTAGCCAAGGGAGACCTTGGATCAGGTTCTGCTGCCTTCACCCGAGAGCTCGACCAACTGAACTATAGCCCAGCCTTTCTAGGTATTTATTAGTCTGCCAGTTCATCAGCTTAACGAGGTCCTCAGTAATCTCTGTCTGATAAAGTCATTCTCACTTGATGAAGTTATGACTATGATTCTTGCCAACACGTGCGGCCTGATACTACCCAGTCTAACTCTACCAGGAACTCTGAACAGCACTATTTCAGACTTTAAAGTTTCCCTCGCCACAGTCCTGGGGATTGAACCCAGGGACTCAGACATTGAAGGCAAATGCTCTGACCGAGAGCTACAACCCCATCCATTTTACGGTCCTTGGAATCTTTTTCAGCATGCTTGTCCACCTTGCTGCAGATGTACTCTATCTACAGTTGTACTTCACTGACAGCTGGTAATAATGGTGCCTGTCTGTGAACAATTGCCTCAGCAAAGGTGTTATGAGAAGCCGGGGTTCACCATAGGGCTTTTGCTTATCTACACAACCTCCTAACCAGGGAGACCCCTGTATTATTACCAGCTGTACGCAGTGATTCCAGCTATGTTCTCAGTAGTTGTCATCAAAGAACAATGCTCCAAAGTTTTTATTTTGTTGTTATTATTATTATTATTAGTTTTTGAGACAAGGTTTCACTCTGTATCCCTGGTTGCCCAAGAACTTGTTCTGTAGACCAGGATAGCCTCTAATTCAGAGATCCACCTGCCTCTGTCTCCTGAGTTTGGGATTAAAGGTGTGTACCACCACCACCACCTGGCTCCTACTTTTAAAAATTAAAAAAAATATATACTTGCTGGGCGTTGGTGGTGCACACCTTTAATCCCAGCACTCGGGAGGCAATGGCAGGAGGATCTCTGTGAGTTTGAGGCGAGCCTGGTCTACAGAGCGAGGTCCAGGACAGGCTCCAAAGCAATACAGAGAAACCCTGTCTCAAAAAACCAAAACAAACGAACAAACAAAAACAAAAACAAAAAAACCCAAAAACAAAAACCCAAAACATACATACATACATACATACTTATTTTTATGTGTGGGTGTTTTGCTTTCATCTCTATTTACCACTTATGTGCAATGCCCATGGAGGACTGAAGAGGGTCCCCTAAAACTGGAGTTACAGTTGCTAGTTACCATGTGGGTGCTGGGAATCAAACCTGGGTCCTCTATAGAAGCAGCAGGTGCTCTTAATTATTAAGCCACTTTTTGTTTGTTTTGTTTTTTGAGAAATGGTTTCTCTGTATTGCTTTGGAGTCTGTCCTGGAACTCTCTTTGTAAACCAGGCTGGCCTTGAACTCACAGAGATCCACCTGCCTCTGCTTCTCAAGTGCTGGCATTAAAGGCGTGTGCCACCAACACTTGACCTTCCCAGCTTGTATTATTATTATCATTATCATTATTATTATTATTATTATTATTTTTATTATTTTTGACACACGGTGTTACTATACGGCCTGCAACTCTTCATCCTTATGCCTCAGTTTCCTGGGTTTATGTAGGTAACAGTGAGAGTGAGCTGAGAGACTGTGCTTTATGTAATGTCCACGGAGACTTCTCACTGGACCTGCTCGTGCGTAGGTGCACCTTACCTCTCAGCACATGCTGATAACTGGACAGCAGGAACTGCAGATGCTCAACCAGCTCATCCCATGTCTGCCACTGGGATTTATCTGACTGCAGAGATAGTAAAAGCAGCAGGTAATGAATGCTTGCCATGATGCTCAGACAGCAGTGTTGGGGGAGTTCCTGGTTGAGGAACGGAATGAGAAAGGAAAGTACCTGACATTTGAGCAGTGATGTGGAGTTGTTCAGAAAGTAGAGGGCCTGGGCCAGAGACAAGGGGAGACGGGTGGGTGTCTCACAACTGTGGAGGAATATGATCTCTAACACTTTGCAGCGCAGAAGGTGGCTTTCCATAGTAGTGAAGAACATCTCCCTGTGTGGAGAAGAGGGAGTTAAGCAGAAGGACATTCACAGAGCATACGGCATGTTTCCCCTGAGTGTTCTGACATAATGGAGGTCCACACAACCACATGCTGTAACACAAGTGATGTATAGGACGAGGCACAGCGACACTTGAAAAAGACAAATCCAGGAAGGAGGCAGGACTTGAGGCTGGCCACCCTAGCACTTGAGTCAGTCTACAAAGCTAGTTACAGGACAGCCAGGGCTACATACACAGAGGAACCCTGTCTCAACCCTCCCAACCCTGCAAACATCAACAACAACGTAGCTAGGTTGATTCTCCTGCCTTAGGCTTAAGTGCTGAGATCAAAGTCCTCAAACACCAGGCCCAACTCTCATTTACTTTTTGTTACACAATGTATCTTGGAAATCAGTTAATAGAAATTTTGTTATTTATATAGCTACATAATATTCCATTATGTACAGGCATCATGTAATAGGTATTTATTCATATCCCGTGTATGGACATTTGTAAACACCACTGTAGTGAGCATCTTCAAGCACGTTTCAATATTATCCTAGCACTCAGGAGGCAGAGGCCAGCAGATCTGGGTTTGAGGCCAGCCTCATCTCTAGGGACACAGAGAAACCAAAAACAAAGGCATTCTCTAGAATGCACATGTAGACACTGCCAAATACCCTTGAAGTTCTAAGGCTCTTATCAGTTTTTGAATTTTTATATTCTCATTAGCAATGAATAAGCACCTGTTTTCTCATAACCTTTTTTTTGGAGACAGGGTTTCTCTGTGTAACAGTCCTGGTTTTCTCCTGTACACCAGGCTGGCCTGTGACTCACAGAGATCCACCTGCTTCTGCCTCCTAAGTGCCTCCTGCCAAGGCTACAAGATTTTAGATACTATCAACAAGTCACTGGAAAATGACAAGGCAGGCATTTGTCAGGACTCATGAATACTGCCCTATGTAAAATTGTATAGTAAAAAAAAACCCACAAACTACAAATTATACCCAAATTAATAATGAATAAAAGTAAAGGGTACTTCATATATCTTCTAGTATAATTTGGGTGGGTGGCTAATTTACCCCTTTTGTGCATTCCAAGTCTAGGCCTGAAGAATGACCTGTCAATCAAATCAATGAGATGGGAGACCCTGCCAGTGTCCCTGCTTCTCCCAAGGAACTGTGCCTCGGCCACACTGATTGTTTGGGAACCCCCTCCTTTCATCTCAAAGTAGTCCCCCTACTCCTTTCTTCCTTCTTCAACTAGTTTGTGGTTTTTCTCTCATGAAATTCTGTTTCTGTCAGGTAGAGATAAAAAAATTAATAAGAAAATGACTTGTTAATACTCCTTATAGTGGAGAAACCAACAAACCAAAACAAACCCCTCCAACTAGACTTACCTCTGACTCCTCTCAGGAATGTCCAGCACAAACCCAAACATCATCTCAGCTATTTTATTGGAGCTGCAGGTAGGAGTCCGGTCCACCTCTACAGCGATGGACAACATCCTCTGAAGCTGACACACAACCCTGGAGCCAGAACACAGGACACCAGTGAGCGACTTGGTGAGAGGCTTCCTGAAGCTGGAGGTCCCTACCCACCAATGTATACCATGAACAGATTGCTGGGTATGGAGGTGCACACCTCTAATTCCAGCAAGATGCTTGCAAATTAAAAGCAGAGCCACACAATCAGAAGGGCCAAGAGAACTTTAAAGACACAGTAATTTCCCTTATTTTGTAAATGAAGAAACGGGTCCAAAGTGACTAACTTCATCTCTTTGTTTTGGGAGAAGGCATGCATCTGCCATTTAATTCTTTAAAATTAAGTTTACTTAATTACTTTTGCATATGAATATTTTTTGGGCAAGTATGTCTATGTTCTGTGTGCATGCCTGGCTTGGCAGTTCTTCCCAAGGACCCAGGTTCAATTCCAGGCACCCACATGGCGGTTCATAACCACCTGGAACTCCAGTTGTAAGGGATCTAGAGCCAATTCTGTGTCCTACCAGGAAACTGCTCTAGCAGTTCTAATAACTGGTTTCAGAGTGTCCCCTCCTGGACCTTCACCTTCTCTCCCACCAGACGAAAATATAGGAGAAAGGCAGAGACACAGCTGGGAAACTGGGCAACACTTCAGAAGGCTGAGTCTGGTTTGACACCAGTCATTAAACACATATGACTTGATATAAGGACATTGTTTTCAGACAAAAAAACAAAAAACACAAACCCCCCCCACCCCCCCAAAAGATAACAACAAAACAAAACAAATTGCAGGCAATGACAAAATAATGGACAAGGGTAGGCCAGATTCTGGCTGTCCAAATCTAATCAAGCTTTTTTTTTTTTTTTAACATGAGGACAATTTTATTTTGTTAGAGTTTGAGGGTCGGCAAAGCCGGCTTAGGACTTGGGTTAGTATCCATAAAAGGGAGCTGGGAAGAGGGAGGTGACACTCTGAACTGGAACTGGAAGGCACAGGCATGAGGCTTAGCAGTGAGGCTTGGAAGCAGCAGCCCTCCCTTCCTGCTGGTGGAGCCCAGGTCCTAAAGCACACCTCACAAGGTTCCACCACAATTATACTCCTAGTCTATACTAACACAATTAGTCTGTTACAAGAGTCGGTAGTCTGGGGCAAGCTGCTCTGTGGGACTAGTCTTACTCTTGAAATACCAAATCCTCAGAGCCCTGGAAGACAATTCTTTGCTTGCTCCTTACAGCTGATTGGTGTTCCTGGTCAGGTTAGGCTGGGGAGACAGGTCACTGCCAGCTTTCAAGACTCCTGTTCCTGAAGAAGTCTGAGTACCATCTGGGGGCTTCGCTGATTCGTTTTCAGTCACTGCTTTGACCAGCCACTTGATAACATCTCTGGAACACAGAAGAGGTAAGAAAGAAAATGTATGCACTGCTGTTGTATCTATAATGTTCAGACCTGCATAATTGCACTGGGCTCCCAGACTAGGAGACTCCTCAAAGGCAGCCAAGAACATACATATATGCTTTTTGAGACAGGGTTTCTCTGTGTAGCCCTGGCTGTCCAGGAATTCATTTTGTAGATCAGGCTGGCCTCAAACTCACAGAGGCCTGCCTCTGTCTCCCAAGTGCTGGGATAAAAGGAGTGCACCATCACTGCTCAGCTATTGTCAGTGTTTAAATAAGTCTAATGAAAATCACACATTTAATTGCAGCCTGGTTATAAAAGCAAACTGAAATATAAACCTCCTTTTTCTTCTTCTGTGGCCCTGGGGACTGAGCCTAGGACCTTGTGCGTGCATGTTAGCCAAGCATTCTACCCCTGGGCTGTACCTCCAGCCCTCAACACGTTCTTAGAAGTTATGTATTAGTTATGTTTACCATTGTGTGGCAAATCTCTGACAGAAATACCTTAAGGAAGAAGGGGTTTATTTCAGCTCCCAGTTTTAGAGGGTTAGTCAATGGTGCTTGGGCATGTGCAGTCAGGCAGAAGAACATCCTGGAAGGGGACATGTGGCAGAGGCTGTTCTTCACTTAATGGAAAAAACAAAACAAACAAACAAACGGAGAAAAGGGGATGTAGCGAGTGGCCAGTATGAGTGGAATGTCCAGGACTACTCCACCCATGACCTACTTCCCCCAACGAGGCCAACACTTCCAAATACCAAGGTACTGTGAATTCATAAAAGTATTAACACGTTCATTAGGGCAGAGCCCCAAGATCTAACTTTCTCTGGAAATACCATCACAGACTATGGAGATGGGCTTTACACATCCCTTCAAACGGACAATCAAAAGTGGCTATGTAAATTGTAACTACAGAGAAGCACCTCTGGGGTGAAGACGACGTTCCGACCAGCAATACTGTCTAACTAGGTGGAAAGCAGGACCTGATGTGATGACCAGAGAGGTCTTCACCAGCTCTCCACCACCACGCATCATCTACGAAGGTAAGAACTAGGGCTGGAGGTTGTGCAAACTCACTTTATATAGGACCCAGGCTCTATCAGTAAGGCAAAAAAAAATTTCATGATGTTAAGATTTGTTTTGTTGTTTTTTTCTGTGTAACAGCACTGGCTGTCCTGGAACTTGCTTTGTAGATCAGGCTGACCTCAAATTCACTGAGATTCGCTTTTGTTTGCCTCTGCCTCCCAAGTGCTCAAAGGTGTGCAATACCACTGCTCAGCCCTAAAATTTATTTTGATGATTACTGATGACTTAAGCAACCAAGATAAAATAGTTGTATTGGATACACATAATTGTTTTTCCTCTTAAAACCACAGTAACTCTAGAGAAAATAAAATTATAAAGTACTGAGCTGGGTGCAGTGGTATATACCTTTAATCCCAGCACTCAGGAGGCAGAGGCAGGCAGATGTTATCAGTTTGAAGCCAGGCTGGTCTACACTGTGAGTTCCAGGCCAGCCAGGGCTACACAGAGAGACCATGTCTCAAAAACCAAAAACAAAAAAAGGAACCAGAGACCTAAATAACCAAAACAACCCCACTCCCCTGCCAAAGGCAACCAACTTGGGGGAAAACAGATGTCATGTACAAAACATAGAACAATTATCAAAGGTAAGCTGTGTGAGCTGCGGCCCCTTTCTTTTGTTTGTCTCTATACATTATTACTGATGGCATTTAGACAGTTATTTTTTAATCTTATGTATATGCTTATTTTACCTACATGTGTGTCTGTTCACTGCATATGCATGGGCCTGGTGCCCAGAAAGGCTAGAAGGTGGTGTCCTATTTTCTAGAACTAGAATTACTTATGGTTGTGAGCTGCCATGTGGATGCTGGGAATTGAACCCAGGTCCTCTAGAAGAGCAGTCAGTGCTCTTAACTGCTGAACCATCTCTCCAGCCCTGCTTCTGATTTCTAAAGATTTATTTATTTATATGTATGAGTACTCTACTTGCATGTATGCCTGCATAACTGAAGAGAGCATCAGATCCCAATATAGATGGTTGTGAGTCACAATGTGGATGCTGGGAATTGAACTCAGGACCTCTGGAAGAGCAGCCAGTGCTCTTAACCTCTGCTCCATCTCTCCGGGCCTGCTTCTGATTTCTTAACAGCACTTCTGACAGCTAGAAGACAATTTCTTTAAAGTTCTGCACAAAATTTATTTCTAAATATCTAAACTAAACTAAAATAATTAAGCCTACTTATTAATCAATGCATAAGCAAAAGGATTCTTCCAGACATATGAGATCTCAAAACTAACTTTCCTATGATCTTCAGAACGAGGGAGTAACGCCGCCACTTAGCCGAGTGGTCAGTCAGCTCTATTGATGTCTCCGCGTTTTGGTATTTATCCCACTTATGGTATTTAGCAATAAGAACAATCTCATTCCCTCGTAGTCTCTGGGTTTGCAGTGAGTGACTGGGGGCACCCAGCACATTAGAGTGTCTGTGAGAGAAGGTCCTAAGACAACTAGGCCTCAGAATTAGGAAGGCCCTTCTCTAATGAATGGCCAACCTACTGGGAACTGATCTGAGTAGACTCAGTTGAGAGATGGTAAAGCTATGGACGGGAACCCGGCTGGAAAAGTAGATCACTGGGGCTGCATTCTGCTTCGGCCCCTTCCTTTACTGAGCCCCTTTGCTTCCTGGCTGCCACTCGTCAAATAGCTCTGCTTCTGCCATGACAGACTGAGCACCTCTGAAACTATGAGCTTAAGTAAATCTCCTTGAATTGTCTTTTTCTCACGGTTGTCAGTGATGAAATGACTAGCTTGCTGCCTTTACTTGTTACTCACAACAGTCCCTATTCCTGTCATACCAGAGTCCAGTAGCTGATTACCTGACATTGTGGGGCTGTTTGTCACATGACAGAACGGTGTTTGCAATGGATTGCTGTAGGTGCTGCCGCTGTCTCCTCAAGATCTGCTGGAAGTCATCTTCCAGGGTCTGCACTACGTAACGTAGAAAGAGGACTCGTCCAGGCAGAGTCTGTCCCTGTGGAAGGACAAATAAGAAGTCAGGTTGGCTTCTCAGTCTCTTGGATGTCAGGAAACCATGGGCTGTCATAAACAAAAATCCAAGAAAATGCCACAAGTCAGCAAGTTTATCTGTGTCAAGGGGAGATTGGTGGGAGACAGCAGGGGTTCTGAGTCATGGCCACAGAGACTACCAATTGTTTCCCAGAATGCTGTGCATTTGCATTCTCACCAGCAGTCACAGCCTTAATTATTCTTCACAGGCTTGCCTAAATGTGTGTGGTAAAACTGATATTATATAGATTTCTATCTTAGCCCTTTTAAAAGTGTTACACTTTGAATGTGTGTCCTCTATCAGCTGGTGTTCTGGAGGGTAACATGGCAGCTGGTAATATTTTAAGAGCTTTGGCACCTTAGGAGGCAGGGCCTAGGCGGATCAAACAGGTCACTGGGAGTCCACTTTTCTCCCTGCATCTTGAATGCTATAGAGAAGGGAGTTTTCCTCACCCACATACCTTCTAGTGGGATGTTTGACTCATTACAGTTTGGAATAGAGCCAGCCAGCCATGGACTGGAACCTCTGATGTCAAGAGCCCAAATAAATCTGTCCTTTCAAATTCTTTCAAGTATTCTTCACTGTGAGGGAAATTCTGGTACACTGTTCAGCTTATTCATAGTCACCACAAGGATACAAAATTGGTCATCCTGAAAACATATTAAACGATGACTGCCATTTCTCACTCCTCCCACCCTCTGCCAATTACTGTTTTCTTTCTTCTCGTTTGCTCCTTGGCAAGAAAGAGGCATCATGCCCAAAAGACCACCTCATGGTAGTCAGAAAACAGAGATCCAGGGAGAACATAACATCCACAAGTGCTTCTAGTAGTCAGCTGCCTCCAACCAGTACCAACCTCTCTAATGCCATCAACCATGAAACCACCAACGGACTAATGCCCTCATTCAGTCACACACACCCTTTTTGAGACAGGGTTTTCTGTGTAATCCAGATTGGCTTTGAACTCAGACATCTGTCTGCTTCTGCCCCCCTTCTGCTGCAGATGCTGGGATTAAAAGTGTGCACCACCTCTGCCCTCTATTTAGTAACCTTTCCTCACTAAATCTATAAGCTGGGGGCAAAGACAGTTTACAGTACATGAGCATTTATAGAAGCACAGGAAGTAGTGTTTATGTATATATGTGTGTATGTGTATAATTTTTTGTGATTTACTCATGGCAAGAGATACATGTCTAGAAATTTATCCATTTTTTCTGTTATTATTTTTTGGCATGCATTTCTTTAATTTCTAATTTTTCCTTTTCTTTTTTTTTTTTTTGGTTTTTTAAGACAGGGTTTCTTTGTTTTGTGTAACAACCCTGGAACTCACTCTGTAGACCAGGCTGGCTTCAAACTCACAGAGATCCACCTGCCTCTGCCTCCCGAGTGCTGGGATTAAAGTGTGGGCTCCCGCTCCCAGCTTCTCTAATGATCTCTTATGTTTATCTTCTTTAACAGCTCTTATTTATTTAAGTATTGTCCTTCTTCTTAAGTCTAGCTAACAGCTTTATATTTTTTGGAGAATAAACTCAGGTTGTAATTCTTTTGCTGAGAATTAGGTATTTGAAGAAAGTACCTTTTCTAGTATGTACTGATTGGGTTTATTTAGGGCAAGCCATTTAGAAATCAGTGTGGCTTAAAATTCTGGATCTGTCCGTTTTCTACTAATACCTACTTTAGGTATGTACATATACTGTCTTTATTCTGTTGATTTTTTGTGTGTCAGTACACATATGCATATACACAGTAAGTTCTGGGTTGGTTGGTTCTGTTGAGACAGGGTTTCTCTGTGTACCACTGTCTGTCCTGGAACTCACTCTGTAGACCAGGCTGACCTCAAACTCAAATCTGCTTGCCTCTGGCTCCTGAGTGCTTGGATTAAAGGCATGTGCCATTACGGCCCAGCAGCCACCACTGCTCAGAATAAAAAGTTTTCCTTTTTTTCTTTTGGTTATTTTGAGCATGGTAACCACTACAAAATTGCTACCTTTACTGATGGAGCACATTCATGGTCACGAGGTAGACTGTATTCTGCAGCTACTCTGGACTCTGGAGTTCTCACAAGTCTTGTGGTCCATATGTTGTCTGGTAGTTTGACTAACATGCCCCACATAAGTCTCAGGCACTTGAATACTTGGTGTTTGTTTGGGAAGGATTGGGAGGTGTGGCCTTCTTGGAGGTGAACTCAGGTTTCAAAGTTTCCCATCATTCCCATTCTCTGCCTCCTGCTTTTGGGTCAAGATGTGAACTATCAGGTGTTCCTGCTGTCAGCATGGACTCTCTGGAACCGAAAGTCACTCTATAAAGAGTGTTGATGTGGTCATGTTTTAAGCTTTGTTGTACACATGGGACTGAGTTAATTATCACTAGGAAACTTCCCCAAATTGTGGTTCATTTAAATATACCTACAATAAATTACCAAGTGTTGAACTCTGAAAGTTGTTTAACCAGATATCCTCCTTGCCTGCCCTGGATCTACATTCCGTTGGCCTTGGTGCACCCAGAGACCCCTCGCCCACTCTGACAGACATTGACTATGTGGTGTTTTGGATGAATGTGGATGACTGTGGGACTTTGAACTAAGAAACTGACTAGTTGCTGTAAGAGTTTAATGGGCCAACCTAGTAGGAAGGCGATTCAGAGAGCCATGTGGACTTTGGAGGACCATTCAGATTTTCAAAAGGGAACAATATTTTCAACTGGGCTAGAGACTGTTCTTGTGATATTTTGGCAAAGAACATGGCTGCTTTTTGACCTTGTCCTAAGAATCTGCCTGAGGTCACCTTGTGAAGAATTAGGTTAGTTTCCTTGGAAGATATCCTTAAACAGTCCCATACGCACTCTGTATCATGGTTATTAGTGATCACTCTTACTCAGGTCTACAATGATGAAAGAAAAGGTGGGGCGGCAGGAAGAAATATAAATGTACAGCTTGAAAAGAGGCATATCCCAGGAAATTGAAATGTTGGCGCTAACTTGTGCCATAAATAAACCCTTCTTTTTTTTTTAAGACAAAGTTTCTCTGTATAAAAGCCTTGGCTGTCTTGGAACTTACTTTGTAGACTAGGCTGGCCTCTGCCTCCAAAAGGCGTACGCCACCATGCCCTAAACTCTTTCTTTCTTCTAAGATGTCGTTGGTTGTGGCGTTTTATCACAGCAACAGAACAGTGACTAATATGTGTTGTTGATACAGTGTGTATTGGACAGCAAGAGTCTGGAGCATCTTAGCTTGCCATCTCACTGGTGTGCCTATTACTGTCACAATGCCTTGTTATTTCACTCCATTCTGGAACTACTGTTCCCTTGGTTTTCTAGTCACTGTCACTTTAGAATTTCTCTTTAATATTCTTTTGGATTCCATCTTATGTTCCTGGGATTGCATACTTCCCTTTTTTGTTGGCACTCAATCTTCTGAGAAACAGTATATGAGCTATACTTTCAAGTTCCTGCATATCTGGAAATTTATTTAATGTGTATGAATATTTTTTCTGCATGTATGTGTGTCCCTCATATGTTCCTGATGCCCACAGAGGGCAGAAGCGGGAGCCAGATCCCTTGGAACTGGAGTCACAGATGGATACCATGTGGGTGCTGGAAATTGAACCTGGATCCTCCACAAGGCCAGCCAGTGCTTTTAACCACTGAGCCATCTTTCTAGTCCACATCTGTATTTCATCCTCATACCTAACTCATAATTTGTCTGAGTATAGAATTTTAAGTAAAAAAAAAAATCACTTGTTTGATTACTGTAGGGTGAGCAGATAGAGTAACTCCTGCAGTTAAAGTTGGAGGTCACTAAAGACAGAATACGGAAAGTATTTTTCTGGATTACTAACTTTATGGCATCTGCTTTTGTTTATTACAGATGATTTATGCCATTTCTTTAGACTTTTTGCCTACTGTGTTCCAGAATGTAGGTTAGCATCTCCACATAACGATTTTCAGCAGACACTCTCAGCATATACACTGCCTTTCTGAGTGGAGGACTTACTGGTGCTGCAATGCAAATTTTCCATCCCTGGCTATGGCCCCCAACGTGTGCTCTGGCTCCCAGCTGTCCTTGCCCAGTTCACTACTCATGGCTCCTATGTTTTCCTTGGACTTTGCATCTTGACTCACATGCATCGTCCTTCCCTTTACTTTCATAGCTATGGAGTATAACTGCATTTAATATTTATTTATTTGCAGTACTAGGGATTGAATTCAGGATCTCATGCACGGTTGGTAAGTGCCCCGCCACTGAACTGCATCACTAACCCTTTTACTAATATTTTTAGTTTGATATTAAGGAGAGAAGACATGAATATATTAGTATTTGAGTTGGGAGATGGCATTTTTTTAAAAGTCATTTTTTGATAAGGTAAGACTGTCAGCAGGGAACAATGGCTTGGTGGTAAAGGTGCTTGCTGACAAGCCTGACGACATGAGTTCGGTCCCCAAGACCCACAGGATGGATGGGAGGGCCAACTCCTGTTGTTTTCTGACTTCACACAACATGGTGCTCAAATATGCAGCCATACTCACAACCACACCCACACACAGATAAATGTAATTTAAAAACTCCTCTGCAAAGACCTATCTTCATAATTTATGTTACCTCTTCCTCCATGACGTAGGTGAGCAGTTTCCAGTCCCATTCCACTGTCTTGGCATTGGCTGGATGCAGCCTGAAAGTCAAGTGACATCAATCAGAATTGTGGAGTTTAGAGGCAGAAAGGATGGGGTCTGTAA
Source organism: Cricetiscus sungorus (assembly GCA_030556225.1). Lineage (NCBI taxonomy): Eukaryota > Metazoa > Chordata > Mammalia > Rodentia > Cricetidae > Cricetiscus > Cricetiscus sungorus. The sequence continues at coordinate 21,548,522 of JANBXA010000190.1, read as the reverse complement.
GGTGACAGGAGACAAAGCATCTTCTTTACCCTGAGCACTTAGGCCTGCCTCCAGTGCCACACCATGTCAGGCTTTGGCACCATAGCTATTGAGCTTTACCTACCAGGACTGCATGATTTGAGTTAACTATAATATCCCATCATTCAGTTCTCTGTGTTTATCTGAAAAATGGACTCATGTCATGTCGAATTATAATTCGACTCAGTTTCAGAATGGTTGTGTAATTATGGAAGTTGATTTTCTAAGTCAAAGTACCATAAACATCTGAAGCTGAGGACTACAGTGTAGAGCCCCAAAGCCAGAACCAAGGCAGAGTTGAAAGCTGGGTCCCAGTAGCCTCTTATGAAAACAGCATCAAATAACATTTTATTCCCAGGTCTTTAGTGAAAATAAGTCACTAATTATTTAACCAGCAACTGAAGCCAGTTTTGATTGGGTTTCCTGTCAGTTGCAATCAACATTGCTAAGAAACCCCAAGTCAGCTTAATAAAGCTTAGACAAGGAAAGCTGTGTCCTGGGTCTACATTCCCTACGACTTGGCCAACCAGCAGTAATGACTCCTACTGTTGAATTTTCATGAGAAGCATGTAGGCCTCCTTGAGGACATCCACAGTCTCAGAGCCACTGAGCAGGATTTTCTGGATGATGTGAGCCACAATTTCTCTGGGTGGGTAATGTTGGGGTGAAACAAAGTCCATTAAAAACTGCACAGTCCCCAAAGGAAAGTTCTCTTCAATAGTATTTGTCACCATTCTTAGTCTTCGATGAGGGATGGGTTCTAATTTCTGACCCTTGCTCTGTAGAGACAAAGAGATAGACAGACATCAGGATGGGTCTTCCTAAAAGCTGAACACTTCCTAAAAGCAAGAGGTTCAGCAATAGGTTGAAAACAGCAAAGTTTTCTATGCATTTGAAATATTTTATTAAAGAGAGAGAAGAAAGCTCTACTTGAAAAAAAAAGAAAAAACTCTTAATGATGGTTGGATGTAGGGAAGTTAAAAGACAAGAATTCTAAATTTTATATACAACATGATTTCACCTATATTAAAATGTAACAGAAAGTTGGGTGTGGTGGCGTTCACCTTTAATATCCCAGCACTCGGGAGGCAGAGGCAGGTGGTTCTCTGTGAGTTTGGAGGCCAGCTTGGTCTACAGAGTGAGTTCCAGGACAGTCAAGGTTACATGGAGAAACCATGTCTCAAAAAACAAACAGAAAAGTAACAGAAAGGCAAATACCAAAGCGCCAAGAACAGTCAGAGAGGGGCTTTGAGTTCTTGATCATCCTGCTTCTACCTTCTAAGTGCTAGGATTATGGGGCAGTGACAACAGTATAGTAGACATTGTTAGAGACACAAAGACTTGAGTTGGACTGCAGAGATAGCTCAGCAGTTAAAAGCAGTGGCTGCTCTTCCAGAGGTCTTAAGTTCAATTCCCAGCAACCATGTGGTGGCTCACAACCATCAAAGTGGGATCTGACCCCCTCTTCTGGCATGAAGTTGTACATGCACATAGAGCATTCATATACATTAAAAAACAAACAACAAACAAACAAAAACAAAAACCTAGGACTTTGTGTTGTTAGAAGAATGAATACCATTTGTTCCCCCTCCTTTTCTCCCAATCTTTTTCTTTTTCTTTTGAAAGGGTACCACATAGCCCAGGTTGATAGGGAATTTACTATGTTTACAGCAGACACTGGCCTTGAACTCCCGATCCTTCTGCCTCCAGCTCCTAAGCACTAGCATTACAGGCACGTACCACCATGCATGATTTTTAAGCGTTACAGTCTATAAACAAAAAAGCCAATAACAAATACATATTAAAAAATACCTATTACTAAAAATTAAGATGGTTATGTATAAAAGGCAATTGGAAAGGGACTACATAGAATTACAGCAATGTTGTCTGATAGCACTATAGGTGACTTTAAATACATTAAATTTTTTTTTTTAGAAAGTACTTTTTACAAAGATCTAGTTCAACTCTGTGTATGCGTGGGTCTGTGCATGTGAGGGTGGGTGCTGCAAGTCCAAGAGGCTCTGCCCCACCCTTTGTGGGTGCTAAGAACTAAACCGTGTTCCTCTGGAAAAGTAGCAGACAAGCACTGAGTTGTCTTCCAGCCCTGTCCTTTTGACTTTTAAAAATTACATTTTGTTTATTTATTCACTTCATCTATTTGTATGTGTCTGTTTATGAGCACAAGTGTCTATACCACAGTGCCAATGTGAGGGTCCGAGGGCGGTTTGTATGAGTCAGTTCTCTACTCCCACCCTCTGGGCTCAGTCTACAGAGTACAGGTTGCCAGACTTGGCAGCAAGTGCCTTTATCTACTGAGCCATTTTGCTAGCCTGACTACCTTATGATCTTTTCTTGTTTTTTTTTTTTTTTTTTTTTTTATTTTTGGTGACAGGGTTTCTCTGTGTAGCCCTGGCTGCCCTGGATCTCTGTAGTTCAGGCTGGCCTTGAACTCAGAGATCCACCTGCCTCCTCTGCCTCTTAAGTGCTGGGATTAAAGGCGTGGGCCACCACCAAGTAAACTAAACCTACCTTCTTAAGGTTGAGGTTTGGGGTAACAAAAAAGCTTCATGCTATGAGACTGTCACAACATTTTTTATCTCTATATATCTAATTTAGTTCTCATAGGTCAATGAAGACAAATGGGAAATGGTATCTACATTAAAGTTTTTAAATTGAATTTCTACACCCAAATTCTAAGGAATGTTTTGAGGCACTGAAGTGACAAGAGTCTTCTCTCTGTGACACAGAAACTGTATGGGTATCAAGAAGAGAAGGATAAAGGGATGGAAAACAAGAATTTAATGAACACTAACATTTTACACACAACTCATTCATTTGCCCTCTGAGGTGTTTTAACCTCTGCTTTACAGACAGGGTGGCTAAGGCATGGCATGTGTGGGCTGAGATCTGAACACAGACCTAACTTCAACTTTAAGTGGGGGAAAGAGAACAATTTCATTTCTATTTGGCCCATTCTCTAATGCATGGATTCTAGGCACAGTAACTTTATCCAGGGCCTATGGGAAGGAGATCCATTCCCCAAGGGGAGTGAGTATGCTACCTTACCTCCCGTGTGTCTTTATCTGGTATTAATGTCTGGAAGAAGAGATGATGTACTGGAGGTCGTAAGAAGTATTTCAGTCTATGCAGGCAAGGTCTATTGTAAACCCCAACTTGTGGTATTTGTCCTTGTATCTGGGCAGACCCAGGGTTGGCAAGCTGTGGCAAAGATTTCTCTTTTCTGGCCAAGCTATCTGTGACAGACAGCCAAGGGACTTTTTCTAAGGAAAATTCAGACTTTGGAGACAGTGGGCTGGCAGAGCAATTTGGAGAGGATGGAGCAGAGATATCCATAGGAGTGTCATGATTCTGCACTTCATCCGGAAAAGACTTTGGCTTGTCTCTTGCAAAGTTCAATAAGCCTTGTGGTGAGTGGGACACATCTCCTGGTAAGGGTGGTGTATCCTCAGCTGATTGTGGTACACCTCCTGGTGACGGCATCACATCTCCTGATGACCGGAACATACCTTCTGGTGATTTTACTACGTCTCCAGCTGACTGTGGCACATCTGGTGACGACATCACATCTCCTGATGATTGTGGCATACCTCCTGGTGATTGCATCACATCTGATGACTGTGACATACTTCCTGGTGACTGCATCACATCTGATGACTGTGACACACCTCCTGGTGATTGCATCACATCTCCTGATGACTGTGACACACTTCCTGGTGACTGCGACACACCTGGTGACTGCATCATACCTTTTGATGACTGTGTCACACCTGATAGCTTTATCACACCTCTTAGTGACTGTGTTACATTTCCTAGTGATTGTGTCACACCTCCTGATGACCGCAACACATTTCCTAGTGACTGTGTTACACCTGTTGATGACTTCATCACAGCTCCTGATGAGTGTGTCACAGGTCCTGATGAGTGTGTCACACCTCCTGGTACCTGCATCACACCTCCTGATGAGTGTTTCACAGCTCCTGATGAGTGTGTCACAGGTCCTGATGAGTGTGTCACACCTCCTGGTACCTGCATCACATTTCCTGATGAGTGTGTCACACCTCCTGAGGAGTTCGTCACAGGTCCTGATGAGTGTGTCACACCTCCTGATGAGTATGTCACAGGTCCTGATGAGTGTGTCACAGCTCCTGATGAGTGTGTCACACCTCCTGGTACCTGTATCACATTTCCTGATGAGTGTGTCACAGCTCCTGATGAGTGTGTCACACCTCCTGGTACCTGTATTACATTTCCTGATGAGTGTGTCACAGGTCCTGATGAGTGTGTCACAGGTCCTGATGAGTGTGTCACACCTCCTGGTACCTGTATCACATTTCCTGATGAGTGTGTCACAGGTCCTGATGAGTGTGTCACACCACCTGGTACCTGCATCACATTTCCTGATGAGTGTGTCACACCTCCAGATGAGTGTGTCACACCTCCTGGTACCTGCATCACATTTCCTGATGAGTGTGTCACAGGTCCTGATGAGTGTGTCACACCACCTGGTACCTGCATCACATTTCCTGATGAATGTGTCACACCTCCAGATGAATGTGTCACACCTCCTGGTACCTGCATCACATTTCCTGATGAGTGTGTCACACCTCCTGATGAGTGTGTCACACCTCCTGATGAATGTGTCACATATCCTGGTAACTGCATCACGTCTGGTGACTGTGGCACATCTCCCAGCAATGGTGGCACATCTTGCAGTGACTGCAGCACATCTTGTAGTGATAGTGGCATATCTTGTAGCGACCATGCCATGTCTTGCAGTTGTGTTATATCTTGTGGATATGACAGGTTTTGAGATCGGCCTGGAACATCTTGAGGTAGGCCCAGAGTGTCTTGGGGTGGGTATAGTGGGTGTTGAGGATGCCACGATAAGTTTTGACGTGTGCTTGGCATATTCTGCTGAGGGCATGGCACTTCTTGAGGAGGATGAGGCAAAGCTTGGAGTTGGCACTGCACAGTTTGAGATGGGCATGACAAAGTTTGTGATGGGCATGACAAGGCTTGTGGTGGACATGACAAGGCTTGTGGTGGACACGAGGAAGCTCGTGGTGGACATGGTGAAGCTCTTAGTGGGCATGATAAGGCTTGTAGTGGACATAGTAAGCCTTGTGGTTGGCAAGGCATGTCTTGCTGTGGGCATGGCAAAGAGGCCCTCTGATTGCTGCTGCTACTGTTATTGCTTGTGGAAGAGAAGGAGCTAACATCTGAAGAGAGCTGTAGGCTTGTCAAGAAGCTGAGGTCACCTTTGTATGTGACCGAGCTACAGTTTGGTTCTGGTGCATACACAGAACCCTGGTTGATAGATACAGGAGGCCGAGAGCCTTCCGACATGCTTTCCTCCAACAAATCCAAATCTACAGGATCACTGTTGACGGTTCTCGGGGCTGCAGGCTGAGAGCCTCTGTCTCCGTGACCTTCGACCACCTCTTTGCCTGAAAGATTGGTACACGTCTGAAGACTGGGTGCCTCCTTCTGAGAGGAACCTACAGGTTCTAAAGTCAAATCAAGAGTGGCAATAGGTCTATTTTCTTCCTCATTTCTTGTCAGATCAATCACACAGAGTCCATTGCGATCTTTTGCCCTTGTTCTGGTCTCCCTAGTTAGGTCAATGAAGTCCTGTTAAAGATTGTGAGAAGAGAGAGAGAAGGGCACATTAACCTTATGCGAGAAGTCTGAGGTTTTAGCTTTCAACAATGAACATCACTTTACTTTCTCATTTCATTGATATTTCTTTTTTTTTTTGAAGCTGATTTTTTAAATTATTTTTTTCCTTATTTTACATATCGATCCCAGTTCCCTCTCCCTCCCATGCTCCATGACCACCACTTTCACCCCATGCCCCCCCAACACTCCACATGTAGGGTGAACTCTTCCAGGAGGGATCATTAAAATCTGTCAAGTCATTTGGAGTAGGGTCCAGACCCTCCCTCCTGTCTCTAGGCTAAGGGAGTATCCCTCCATGGGGAATATGCTCCCAAAGTCCCTTCGTGCACCAGGAATACATCCTGGTTCCACTGTCAGAGGTCGACGGCCCAGGCCTTCTAACTGAGACCCATGTTCAGGGGGTCTGAGTCGGTCCAATGCTGGTTTCGCAGCCATCACTCTGGGGGTCCATTAGCTCCCCCTTGTTCAGGTCAGCTGTTTCTGTGGGTTTTTGTAGCCTGGTCTTGACCCCTTTGCTTATCACTCCTCTCTGCAACTAGATTCCAGGAGTTTGGTTCAGTGTTTAGCTGTGGGTGTCTGCTTCTGTTTCCAACAGCTACTAGACAAAGGTTCTAGGATGGCATATAAGTTAGTTATCAATTTCATTATCAGGGATGGACATTTAAGGTAGCCTCTCCACTGTTGCTTAGATTGTTAGTTGGGGTCATCCTTGTAGGTCTCTGAACATTTTTCTAGAGCCAGTTTTCTCTTCAAACCTATAATGGCTTCACACACACACACACACACACACACACACACACACACACACACACACAGAGCTAGTGATTGAACTCAGGGCCTTGTGCATGCTAGATAAATATTCTACCTCTGAGCTAATTGTCAAGCTTCCTATACATCTGTAAATATTAGTTTTTTTTCCCTTTACATAACATTTTGCTACTGTGTTGTGGGATATTATTTTACCTAGGTAGTGATGTGTTAACATTTGTTTATGCTGCATTTGTTTAATGATGTAAGGATGTGTTACATTTGTTTGTGCTGCATGTTTAATTATGTAAAGATATATTTCATTTGTTTTACATTACCTGCCTAAGGCACCTGATTGGTTTAATAAAAAGCTGAACAGCCAATAGCTAAGCAGGAGAGGGATAAATGGGGCTGGTGGGCAGAGAGAATAACTAGGAAGAGAAACCCAGGCTCCAGAGAGGAGGGGAAGAAAACAAGGGAGAAAGAGGAGGACACATCCAGGGCCAGAAGCCAGGTAACAGACAGCCAGACATGGAGACAGCAGGAAAGTAAGATAAGATACACAGAAAGCCCTGAGGCAAAAGGTAGATAAAGAGAAATGCATTAAAATAAGAGCTAAGATAAGGCTAGGCATTCATAACTAGTAAGAAGTCTCTGTGTCATGATTTAGGAGCTGGTTGGTAGCCCCAAAAGAAAGCTTAGTACACTAATGTCAAACCTGTCAACTTCTGTACATTCATAATTATCTAAATGTCAGATGTATGTGAGAATTCGATTTTTTTTTCCTGATCCAAGAAAGACAGGTAAATAGTAGAGAATAGTCTATTCTTCACAAACAAAAAGCAACCTTTGCTTGAAAAGTAAATTTCCAGGATAATTTGCAACAGGAGTTAAGCAAGATGATAAGTTAATATGAGGACTTAGGTACTAAGAACACATTGAGTGTTTTTCACAGGCTCCAGGAGTCCCAAAGATTCCTAGTTTCATCAGAGAAGGCTCTCAAGTATGGACATGTAAACGGAAATGGACTTATTGGGGGGCAAAATCGAAAGGACACTCCTAAAAGGGAAAGAGAAATAGGCAACTTAGCTGGATAATTGAGTTTTTAAGGGCTAGAGAAAAATATCCCATTAATTCTATGCATATGTAAGTGTAAATTTTTCTGAAGACTGGGACGACATTGATAATCAGAGGAGAGGTTTGACTAAATACAAAATGGTTAGAGCCAAAGTCAGCATCTGTGTGAAAGTACAGCTATAATGAAATGCTAAAGTTGACTGGCTTCTAGGTCTCTGAGTCTCCTATAGAGCGCAGTTAAGAGCACTGGCTATACTTCCAGAGGACTGGGTTAGACTCCCAGCATCCAAAGGGTGGTTACAAACATCTGTAGCTCCAGTTCCAAGGGACTGGACATCCTTTTCTGGTCTCCATGGACATAAGACACATAGCTGATACACAGACACAGGCAAACACCCATACATATAAAATAAAAAGTATTTACATCCTATTATCTTGTCTCCACAATTACTCATGCAATTTTTCTATGATTTCTTAAATTTTCACAATGATGCTGCAGGATAGTATTGCCATCTCTATTATATACATGGAAAAATTAGTTTGGAGGGGCCAGGGTGCTTACCTAAGAATTAAACATTTTTCTTTTTAAATTATTTATTTATTTATTTTCATTTTATGTGCATTGGTGTTTGGCCTGCATACCTGTCTGTGTGAGGGTGTCAAATCCCTTGGGGCTGGAGTTACAGATAGTTGTGAGCTGCCATATGGGTGCTGGGAATTGAACCTGGGTCTTCTGTAAGAGCAGCCAGTGATCTTAACCACTGAACCATCTCTCCAGCTCCCTGCCTTTGTTTGAGACAGGAACTTTGTAGTTCTGGCTGGCCTGGAACTCACTACGTAGACTAGTCTGGCCTTGAACTGACAGACATCCTCTTGCTTCAGCCTCCTGAGTACTAGGATTAAAGGCAAGCACCATCACATCTAGCCTGCAATCAGCTTTAAAAGAGATTGTTTCTAAAACAATAAAAGCAATGGTCTGAGTTTTAACTAATGGAAAACCACTAATCTTCATTCCCATTCTTCAGCAGGTTGATCAAACAAATTGTAAAGCTTGATGATGCCAGCCAGAGGTATTGTCAACACCTGTTGTGCCAGGAGCCTGGAGTAATACTGTTTTGGTTTGTAGGTGTCTTCTTACTTGGCTGGTTACCATCACTATTGGTATATTATGGACTGGCAACGCTAACTATTGCCACCATAGCCAGCACTTTTAAATGTTTTTAATTATTTTAGTTAGCATACACAGTGTTTCACTATGATGCTTTTTATACAAATGTTTGCCTCTTGGTGATCATGAACTGCTTTCTTCATCTCCCGCACTCCTTGTTGGCACCCTACTTTCCCTCTGTGTTGATGCTGTTTCTCAATATATGTGAAAGTCACCAGTGTCAACAGGTTCAAAAACATGGGGCTCTGAGAGGGTCACGTACAAATCTGGTGTGTACCTAGTCCTAGACTAGGAATTTTTCGGCAAATCAAAGGCCTCAGTTTCTAGGAAAGAACCAGACAGCATTGGTGACTTTGATGATACTCAACAGCCAGCTGAACATATGGAGCTGAACATCTACTCCAAAGGTCTGAATTTACCTCACCTCCCATAGCCAACTGCTAGAATGCAACATCACCAGGTTGGGGGTATAGCTCAGTGTTAGAGTACTTCTTCAGCTTGCAAAAGACCCCGAACTCAATTCCCAGCAACAGATGCGCCGCGCGCGCGCACACACACACACACACACTTACACACACACACACACACACACAAGACACTCACACACACACACACACACACACACACATACATATCATATGTCACTCCTGTTTTCAACCATTCTCAGTTTGATATGAACTTGAGGATTAAAGTTAAATGCCTTAGCAAGATTCATAAAGGTTCTTCGTAAGCCTGGTACTTCTAGTCTATCCATTCCTTATTAAATGATGTATCCCCCCAATGTGTTAGATTTCTCAAGAATCTTTTACATTGCTTCTGCTCTCTCTTTCTTTCACCTGACTATGGTCATTTTATTTTCTAACTACTTTCTTTGAATTCCTCTTCTTTTTCTAGTTATACATCTTTTAATTCTATTTTCAGTGGCTGACCTGGGGATTATAGTCTAGAAATTCAGTATGTTCTAGTATGCTTAGAAAAAAAATGCATTATTTAGGGTAAAAATATAGGCACCTTAAGAGATATTCTTTATTTTGTTCCTCACCTATATTTTTATGGTAAATATTTGTAAACAATTGTATACTAATTTAAATATGTATATATGCAAGTTCCTCAATTTCTTACTCTGTAGGGGGCACAGAGGTCTTTGTGCTCATAGATATGCAGTAGGGGAATCTGGAATGTTAAGCACACAAGGTTGTTCTTTCAAAGCAATATAGACAAAACCTATTTTCCACCCAGGAGGCTGAAGTGGATGTGCTCTCTAGTCTGATGACCTTTGCACTATCTGTGTGGCCCAGGACTTCCTGGCACTGGACCCTCAAGACCCTTCTAATAGACTTGTGTTCTCAGTCAATCCATAGCATCTTCTTTACAGAAGGTGTCACATGCACTTTATAGAGTTTTGATGTAATCACATCTGATCTGTACTTAGTTTACTTTGTTCCTCAAAGACATTTTAGATATGCTTTGTTGTATACGTGGGATTAAGAAAGCTTTCACAAGAACAGTTTCCACCAGACTGTGCTATGCATAAGTGAACCACTTGGGGCCAGACTCCCAAAGTTTGAATTGTGTCACACTGAAGCCTCTTTCCTTCCACAGTTTGTCACTTTGCTGCCTGAGAAAGTCACAGAGATCACCACATTACTCCTGCTCGTTTCTGTTCCTATTTTTTGAGACAGGTTCTAAAGCCAAAGCTAGCCTCAAATTTGTGGCAATCCTGTCTCAACCCTCCTGTGAGAAATACAGATATTTATTATTACACTTTTCAAGCAAGTTATTGTTAAATAAACTATTTCTTTCTTTCTTTTTTTTTTTTAAAAAGTATGTGTGTGAGTGTTCTGTATGCATGTGTGTCCTGCTGCCCTTGGATCCCCAGGACTGGGGTTACAGATGGCTGTAAGCTACCAGATGGATACTGGGAATTGAATCCAGGACCTCTGGAAAAGCAGGCAGTGTTCTTAACAACAGAGCCATCTCTCCAGCTCCTATTTCTTAAAGTGTTAGTTTCTAAGACTATATTTAGGATGTCTGATGCTCTCCATTTCTTTGTGAAAATATGTATTTCCACTTGATGCCATTTGTTTTCAGCCTAAATATCTTGCAATGCAGGAGTTCTAGTGAAAAGTTCAGTTTATATTTAAAAATGTTTTTAGTAGCCAGGCAGTGATGGCCCGAGGGCCTTTAAACCCAGCACTCAGGAGGCAGAGGGAGGCTGATCTCTTGTGAGTTCAAGGCCAGCCTGGTTTTCAAAGTGAGTTGCAGGACAGGCTCTAAAACCTACAGAGAAACACTATCTTGGAAAAAAAAAGTTTTTAGTTTGCCCTTATTCTTTTTTAAATTAATTTTTATTTAAATTAAAAACAATCTTATTTTACATACCAATCCTAGTTCCCTCTCTCTCCTGTCCTTCCATTCCCCCCACCATCTCCTCATCCCAACCCCTGTCCACTCCCTAGGAAGGGTGAGGCCTCCCATGTGGGATCATCAAATTCTGAATCTAGGTCCTCCCCATGTATCTAGGCTGAGAGAGTATCCGTCCATAGGGAATGGGCTCCCAAAGCTCATTCAGGCACTAAGGATAAAAGTACTGGTTCCAGAGCCAGTGTGCCCAATCGACTGCCCAAGCCCCCCAACTGACTCCACTTTCAGGGGGCCTGCTTTGGTCTGACACAGGCTCCCCTGCTGTCAGTCGACACAGAATTCTTAACTGAAAAGTTTCTTCCTTCCATTGTTTGAACATGTCAGTCCGCATCTTTTGGCCTCCATAATTATAAGATGTTAGCTGTTAACTGTTTAGCTGTTTTCTATGTGTAACATATAAGTTTTCTCTATGTAGATGAAAAAAGGAGTTTTCTTTGTTTATTCTTCCATGTATCTTATTTTTGGGCTCTGTATGTTAATTCTCCCGCAGTCGAATCTGATAAATATCATCCAATTGTTTTTTCTTTCTTTTTTTTTTTAAATTTTTTTATTAATAAATATAATTTAAAAATTTTACATGTCGATCCCAGTTTCCCCTCCCTCCTTCCCTCCCTCTCTTCCACCCTCTCTCCCTCTAACTCTCTTTCCCCTGTGACATGCACCCTGGCCACCCTCCCCTCCCATCCCCCCACCTCCATTCCACTTGTAGGGCTATGCTGTCCAGGTGGGGTCATGTAAATCTGTTATGTCATTTGAAGTAGGGACTAGGACTTCTCTCCTGTCTCTAGGTTAAGGGAGTATCCTTCCATGAGGGATGTGTCCACAAGGTCCTTTTGTGCACCAGGAATACATCCTGTTTCTACTGTCTGAGGTCCCCCAGACTGCTCAGTCCTTCTAGCTGAGACCCATATTCAGGGGGTCTGAGTCAGTCCCTTGCTGGATTCCCAGCTATCAGTCTGGGGGGGGGGGCATTAGCTCCTCCTTGTTCAGGTCAGCTGTCTTTATGTGTTTCTGCAACTTGGTCTTGTCCCCTCTCTGCATCTGGATTCTAGTTCGACTCAGTGTTTAGTTATGGGTGTTTGCTTCTGTTTCCAACAGGTACTAGATGAAGACTCCATGATGGTGGATAAGTTAGTTGATGATCTCACTATCAGGGAAGGGCATTTATGGTAGCCTTTCCACGGTTGCTCAAATTGTTAGTTGGAGTCAGTCTTGTAGGTCTCTAGACCTTTCTTTAGGTTCAGTTTTCTCTTCAAACCAATAATGGCTCCCTCTTTTATGTCTCTCTCTCTCTCTCTCTCTCTCTCTCTCTCTCTCTCTCTCTCTCTCTCTCTCTCAAAAACATTTATTTCTTCTATTCCTGCTCTGGTATTTTGAGATAGGGTTTCTTTGTATAACAGTCCTTGGCTGTCCTGGAACTCACTCTGTAGACCAGGCTGGCCCCTAACTCCCTGAGACCTGCCTGCCCCTGCCTCCCGAGTGCTGGGATTAAAGGTGTGTGCAACCGCCTGGTAGTCCCTGCTCTTTAAGACTCCACAGCACGCACTTTTGATTGCTTCATATTACCCTACATAACTATGTGCCTGTTGAGTTTATTTAATCTTCCTGCCCATTCTGTTTTAGAACTTGGTGATTTCCATTAATTTGTTGTGAGCTTCCATGCTTGCTCTGTTACTGTCTCTCACTTTTCTGATGAGCTCACTTAGTATATTTTAAAAACATTCAGTTATGGCAGATGTTCGCCTATCCCTCTTCCAAATCCAGTTGTCCTGTTTTTACAGCAGACAGCCTGCTTGGGCTTCTCACCCACCACACTCCCATCTCCAGTGGATCACACTGACCTTCCCCTCTTAACCTCCCTCCCATCACTCATTGCTTTATCCCAGCTCCCAACTCCAGCAGGCAACCCCGGAACCTGCATGTGTCTCCAGACAGAGAAGCAGCCCAGCAGATGGAAAGATCTCCCATGCTCATGGATCAATAGGATTCATATAGTAAAAATTGGGCATCCTACCAAAAGCAAACTGTGCAATTCCCATAAAAATTTTAACACAGTTCTTTACATATCTTGAAAAGACAATTCTCAATTTCAAATAGATAAACAAAAACCCAGGATAGCTAAAACAATCCTGAACAACAACAAAAGATTGCTGGAGGCATCACCATCCCTGATTTCAAGTTGTAGTCCAGAGCAATAGTAATAAAACCGCACAGCACTGACACAAAACCAGGCACACACTGCTCAATGGGAACTGAAGACCCGGACATCAATCACACACCTATGCACATTTAAACTTTTGATAAGGAAAGCAGAAACACACACTTGAAAAGCCTCTTCAACATATGGTGCTGGCCTAACCGGATGACTGCAATGTGGCAGAATGCAAATAGATCCACTCACACTTAGTGCCCTGCACAAAACTCAGCCCCACATGTATTAAAGATCCCAGTACAAAGCCAGATACATCGAACCCGACAGAAGGGAATGGCTTTGAACTCACTGGCACAAGGAGACTCTGAATAGAACACCATTAGCACAGGCACTAAGATCAACAATTAATAAATGGGACCTCATGAGACTGAGGAGCTTCTACACAGCAAAGAACACCACCATTCAGACAAAGTAGCAGCCAACAGAATGGGAAAAGATTTTTTACCAACTATACATCCAATAGGGGGTTAATATCCATGATACATAAAACAAACAAACAAACAAAACCCCAAAACCAAACAAACAAAAAAAAAAAACCACACACACAAGAAACTAGATGTCAAGAAAATTAAAACAATCTGGTAGCACATATTCCATTGTAAAAAACTTGTCCTACAAATATCCCATTATGGTCTTCAATAGCAAAGCTGAATCATTTTTTTTTATGTTAAAATAACATAAAGCTGATAAATTACTGTGTACCAGGATCCATACTATATACAGGGAATAACAATATCAACAAAATAGACTATAATCTGAATGAGGTAGAGATGTTCAATTTAAATGCCTAAGTTATTATGGGAGTTTAAGAAGTCCTACAATCTCAGGGCTAGGGATATATCCCAGTTTGAATCATGCCTGACTAAGAGACATGAGGCGCTAGGTTTGATCCCCAGCACCCCATACACCAATATGACTGTACACACCTGCAATCTCAACACTCAGTAGGTAGAAGGAGGGGAAATCAGAAGTCAAGGTCATCCTGAGCTGCCCAGCAAATCTGAGGCTGTCCTGAGCTACAGGAGACCCAGTCTCAAAAGATAAAGTTAGTACAACCCCATTAGAAAAGAATTAGATACTTGCAAACATTTGTGCATACATATAGGGAGATTTTTCTATAGTAATACACACAATAAACTATAGATCTCCAGACAGTGGAAATAGGCAAGTTATGATCCAAGGTGGTGAAAATTTACTTTCCCAAACATGGTTGTGAGCCTAAAGAACAGCAACAAGGTATCTTTATGGTAAATGACTTTATTAGCTGCCACGGCTGTAAAATCCAAGGTATTGTATGGATGAGTTTTATTATATGGAATCATACCATAATAAAGGTACTGAAAAGATCTACTAGAATAAAGATATATTTACAAGCTGGACAATACAAAAATATAAAATTAAGTTCCTTTCTTAAGAGACAGAATACCTACTGTGCAGGCTAGTCTTATGTCAACTTGTCACAGGCTAGAGTGATCTGAGAGAAAAGGATCTCAATTGAGAAAATGCCTCCATAAGATGGGCTGTAGGCCAGACTGTATTTTCTTAATTTGTGATTGATGGGGGAAGGCCCTGCCCATTGTGGGTGGGCCCCCCCTGGGCTGGTGGTCCTGGGTTCTGTAAGAAAGCAGGCTGAGCAAGCCAGAGTCAGCAAGGCAGTATGCATCCCTCCTCCATGGCCTCTGCATCAGCTCCTGCCTCCGGGATCCTGCGCCATTTGAGTTCCTGTCCTGTCTTGTCTTCTTTCGACATGTAAGCTAAATAAGCCCTTTTCTCCACAGGTTGCTTTTGTTTATGGTGTTTCATCACAGCAATGGTACCCCTAACTCAGACACCTACCTTTAGGTGTAGAAAAACCCTCCACCTTCCCAAAGGTAACCTAGGATGAGTGAACACGCCAAAAGTGATGGGCAGGCTTATGCAGTAGCTGACTTTGATTTAGGACATGGGTTAGGAAGAACAGAGAATGACTCCAGGACTAACCGAAGCCACAGCATCTGGAGAACAGTAGGGCTTCACTAGATTTCTGTGGAGGGTGCCAGAATGGCAGAAGCCACAAATATTTTTATTCACCACTTCAGGAGCAAGGATGAAGCTAAAGGGTACGGAGGAAAAACAAAGGTGCAAGTGCCCCGCCCTCGGGCTTTGTACGCGATTCGCATTTGCAAAGCAAAATAAACCATCCTTCTCCACAACTCAAAAATCGGGCCCCTGTCTCAGGAACTAGGCCCTGGAGCGCGGTCGCCACCGTGCCAAGGGCGGCGCTTCCCTCGCTCGCGGCCGGGGCTCCTGTTACCTCCCTGCACACATCTGTGCCCATTACACGCCAAACAATTGCGCGCTCCCGCGCGCCCGCCTCGAGGTCCGGTGGCGGCCGCGGCCTGGCCAGGACCCCCACCTCCTCCCGCTGCCAAAGCTCCGGGGCCACCCCGGGCCGGAGGCCACCTCCGGCCACTGCACGGCAGCCCGCGCTGCTGCTCAGTGCGTCGCCCATGTGCTCGGCCCGCTCGGGCGCAGCCCTGTAGGCTCGGCGCCGGCCAGCCCGAGGCCTGCCGTCCCGGCGGCGCCGCAGCGCTCCTCGAGGCCCGAGGCCGCGGAAGGCGGGAAGACACGGCGGCGGGGAAGCAGGGTCACCACGCCGAGGCCCCGAGGAGGCGACGCTCGGGTCTCGTGGGGCGTGGCGGGCGGCAGCGGGCTCACTCACCACGGTTCGGCGGGGCAGCGCGCCGGGGGTCCGGGACAGGGCCCGGCGCAGCCTCCGCGCCCTGCCCGAGCGGGTCCCGGCCGAGCTCTCGGAACCACTGTCGTCGGAGATCACGATGAAGTCCTCCATGGCTACGGGCCTGCCTGAGCCACGCGCGAGCAGCCAGCGACCCCGGCGACTGCGACCTGGGTTCCAGCTGCTGAAGCGACTGCAGCGACTGCGTCGCCCACACCGGGGTTAGTAGCCCGCCGGCCCCGCCCCCTCCATCGCCCCGCCCCTCCATCGCCCCGCCCCCAGAGCCCCGCCCCGCCCCCAGAGCCCCGCCCACCGCGGGCAGCGGCGCTGGGGTGAGGGCAGAGCCCGGGAGGCGCGGGCGGGTCTCCTTTTTCCTCACAGAAAGAAAGCGAGGGAGAGGAGGGAGGAGGCCGGGGAAGGAAGGGAAGGGAGCGGGAGAACTGAGAGGCTGGGCCGTGCGGTTTGCGGGCGTGGAAAGACGTTGATGTTGACGGGGTCGCCGCGGCTCTCAACTGACCGCGGTGCGCGGTGCGCGGTGTGCGGTGTGCCCGGCTGGCGCCTGGCCTCTGGCTGCAGCTGTCACTCGCCAGCTTGATGCACACCGAGAGGGCTCACCTGAGGTGGTGACCTGGCCCCGACAGAGCCTTCCATTGATGGGATACCGGGGCCTCCAACCGACAGATAGGGGTGACAGGTTCAGGAGGCCGCGACCGGCCGAGAAGGGCGACCTGAATTTGGGTAGAAAGTGATGTGACTTCCGACCGAGGTAGGGAAGAGACCCCGCTTCTTCGTGTGTGCAGGTAGATGGATCCATTCCCAGAAGTGGGATTATTGGACCAAATCTCTGTTTTTATTGTTATTTTGGCAAATGGCGCCAAATTACCCTAAACTGTACCGATTTGCAGTCTCACCAACAACATACATGTGTGTCAGGAATTTAAGCTGTCAGATGTAAGAGTCACTGAGTTGCTAGTTGACGGAAATGCGGAAAACGCACACAGTAGAGCTATGAGGTCCCAGACTGCGTGTCTACTCTGATGCTGTGAACAAGCAGAAAGTATAAGGATAAAACTGTATTCCCAGCAGAGGGAAATGTGGGTAAGTAGTGAATTCTTTGGTTTGTTTGTTATAGGGCAGGGGCATTAAAATCAAAATAGGACCCATGGTTATTTTTTTTTTTAATGTGGGATATTGACAAAATTCTGCTGCTTGGGCTCAAATAACTTTGAAAAATAGAGTGATTGATTCAAATTAAAATGGCTTTAGAAAAAAGAGGTTTTTTTTTTTGTTTTTTTTCTTACAGGAATAGCTGTTGGGTGATATCTAAGCATTGTCTAGTACAGTGTTCTTTAATCTTTAGCAAACTCCTGAATCAGAGAGTGTATAATAAAAATTGCAAGACCACACACCAGCTTTTGATTGAGAAACTGAATTTTGTGAGCGAGGCACCCAAACTGGATTCTTTCAGGCTCCTAGGTGATTGTGACATTGCTTGAAGTCTGGTGAACACAGTGAACACAGTGGTCTGAGCCAGGCATCGTGAGTGGCACATACCTTTACTCCTAGTACTAGAAAGGCTGAGGTCAGCCGGGTGACAGAAAAAGAGGGAAGCGGGAGGAAGAAGAAGAACCATGAGGAGGGGAGGGAACAGATCACGGCCTGCTGCTGGGCAGGCAGTTATGATCCGTAGACTTCAGATGCTTCGGTCCATTTGGTGAATTGTTATAAAGGGGATTCAGTAAGTTGAGATTCCTGTAATGCTATGAAACATTCATTTCAACTCATATTTCAACTCAAACACACTTGAGCACTAGGGGTTGAATCTAGGATGCCTCACAGGCTAAGCTAAATCCTGGCTTTTTGGCCCAAAGTCACCCTTTCTTTTTAAAACATTGCATTTCCTGGGCTTTGTGACTACATTTCTCTTATCCGTTCTTTCTAGCTGACTCCTGTCCCTCTAGGCAATCCTTGAGGGTTTTTTTTTTTTTTTTTTTTTTTTTGTCTTAGCCTTGGCTCTTCTGGAACTCTGTACATCAGGCTGGCCTCAAACTCACAGAGATTTGCCTGCCTGTGCCTCCTGTGCCGGGATTAAAGGCACTCCATACCACTGCCCAGTGAGAAAGTTCCTTGTTTTTAAAAATCTTTTTTAGATTTTTAAGTTTTATTTTATATGAATGAGTGTTTTGCTTGCATGTATGCATGTGTGTGCACTACACAGATGCCTGGTGGCTTCAGAGGTCAGAGAGGGCATTGAGTCCCCTGGAGTTGGAGTCAAGTATGGTTGTGAGTCGTGTGGGTGCTGGGAACTGAACGTGGTTCTCTGCAGTAGCAACAAAGTCCCCTTAATCGTTGAGCCGTCTCTCCAGCTCCCACGCCTTAAATCCTAATGCCCCTCAGCATTTTGACATGGGTCACTTCCGAACGATACTGTCTCCTCATACAATCGCCGCTGTTCCCGTGGCTTCCGTGACCATCTTAATGCTAACAGCACGAGACACGTTTATCTCCAGTCTAGCCTGCCCTTAAAACTCCATTTGGAAACCTCCAAATGGAATTGACATTTCTAGGCATCTGGATTCACCTCTGTTCTCCCCACAGAAACTCTTTTCTCTTTCAAAAAAAAAAAAAAAGAAAATCAAAACAAAACAAAACAAAAACCAACCAAACCAAAAAAAAAAAAACCTAATTGTGTTCTTTTAGTATTTGCTGGCATCTCAGTACTTCCTAAGTATTAGTATTTAGTATTCGTAAATGGTAGTATCATCAGCCAGCAGTTGTTCACGTGAACAACCTGCTTGATTTCTACTTCAAGTCCCATTTTACCTCCTGTCTTTTGTATTCATTCACCCTTTTTTTCCTTCTGCTAATAGCCAGGTTACTGTCACTCCTGTCCCAATCCACCCGAAAACACTTGCCTTCCAATCCTGTTTTTGCTTGCTCTGCCAAAGGGGTCTTACAGAAAGTGTGTCATCGTAGCTGGTGGCATATGCCTGAAGTCCCAGCACTAGGGAAACGGAGGCAGGAAGATCAAGAGTTTGAGGCCAGTTTGGGCTCCACAGCAAGACTCTGTCTTAAACAAAGTATGGAATGCATCATTTTTCCTTCAGCCACTTCCTCTCAACTTTGTCTTAATTCTATCTGCCATAATGAAACAGCTCAGACTGTGTGGTTTAAACATCTATTTCTCTAAGTCGTAGAAGGCTGGGGTGATGCTGGTCCTGTTAGTGCCTGGTGAGGATTTTCTCTCTTGTTGCACCTGGTGAACTTCTCTGGCCTATCTGGGACACCTGGGAGGAGAGAGAGCTCCCCCTCTTCCTCTTGCAAAGCCACCAATCCCACTAAATCAGTTACCCTGGACCTTATGTGCAGCTCAATTTTTGACAGCTGGACACAAACTAGAGTCACAGAGGAATTGTCTCTACCTGTAGGCACATCTGTGGGGGACATTTTCTTGTTTAATTTTAGATTGCTGTAGGTATGCCCACCTTAAAATGGACAGTGCTACCTCTGGGTGGGTGGCTTTGGGCTGTATAAGAAAGCAGTCTGAACAAGCCATGGAGAGCAAGCCAGTAAGCAGCACTCCTCCCTCCATGTCCTCTGCTTCAGTCCCCGACTTCTTGACTCCCTGCCCTGAATTCCCTCAGTGACAAGCTGTTACCTGGAAGTTATAAGATGAAATAAACCCTCTCCTCCCTCTGGTTGCTTTGGGTTATGATATTTACCAAGGCAGCAGAAAGCAAACTAGGTCACCTCCCAGGTGCTCCATCTTCAAAGGCCATCACATTGAAGGTTAAGGATTTAACATACGTGTTTGGGGAAAATGCAAACACTCAGTCCCCAAACATGCTGTAACTGAATATTAAGGTGAACATAGCTTACTGTGTGCTTTTAGATCATATAAATGTTTAGCTGCGTCTGAATCTAGATATAGCGGAAATGCATTTACTCACTCAAGGGCTATGCCAACGGAGGTGATTACCTCGGTCCTGGTCTCACAGAACTTACACTTTAAGGTGACGGATTAGGGAATCCTGGTAAGTCTACCATCGGGGTGAGAGGTGTCAGCCTGTGAATCATAAATATAAATCAGTTTTATTTTCCCCCAGTAACCACCACCACTGTCTCTAGAAACCCTTTTGTTTTCTGGGTATCGACTTCCCCAAGCACAGTCTACTGTAGCTACTTTCAAAAGAGTCATTCATGAGGTCTCCTTCCAGGTTTTAAAACTTCAGCCTGGCCCCTTAAAACTTTTCATCTCCTATTTAGCACACAGCTTTTCCCGTTCTAGTGCAGGTAAATTTGTGCCTACAATTGCTCTCAGTGGAAGGGTTGATGGTGTGTCCTCCCTTGCTCTCCCCTTTCTCATCTCAAGAAAAACAAAGGAGAAAGAATGTTCTTTGCAAGGCTGTCCTTGACAGAGTGGCAGCTGCCTCTCTGTCTTCTTGAGTAACAGTTCTCCCATTGTGTCGATGTTGGCTCCCTCGCCTGCACTCTGCGCTCGCTCGGCTGCTTTCTGAGCCTCCCAAGTTCAGACACTGCAGGCTCAGCCTCTTTCTCCTGGATTCTCTCACCAATGTCTTCCAGGGACATCTAACAGGCTTTCATTGTTGAGGGATCCAGAGGAGCGTCTTGAGAAATGCCAGCCACCTGCTGAGCTGTGCCAGGGGTTCACAAATGTGGAGAACGTAACACAATTCAAGGAGGGGAGAATGCAGGAAGCCCCCATCTTAGTGCTCTCTTTCCTTCCAGCCCCCTACTCCTGTGAGCATCACTCATTCAAGTAACAAGTCAGTGAGTTCAGACAAGCTCTTAGCTTGGGGAAAGAAGTGGGGAGACACCTTGCTTAACCTTACTCTGTGTGAAGCGGATGGAAAAAGGCAGAGCAGCCCCGTTCCCTTCAGCCAGGAGAAAGTAATGGCGGGTTGTCATCTGGTATGGAACAGTCACCCATAGGTATATTAGCTAATTGGAAATTTTCAAATGTAATGGCTGGTTGCCATCTGGTATGGAACAGTCACCCATAGGTATATTAGCTAATAGGGAATTTTCAAATGCTCACTAGAGAGTTTATGATACAATGATCAATATTAATAAATGACTTTGAAGCATGAAATGGGTCGTATAACTGTAGTGGTACAGCAATGTTCTGATTGCATACATCTTTCTCTTCAGCAATGCTGCCTAAAACTTGGGAAGCACAGAGTGCATGGTCTGAGAACTCTGAAGAAGACTGTCACCCAGATGACATGGATGCTGGCCTTGGAGTTCCCTTCCCTAGCTGTAAGTCATCACTAAAGGTTCCTTGGCCATCCTGCGTTTGTCTTGAAACAACTTGTTAAAGTAACACTTAAAAATGATGTCTTTTTCTGAAGTGTGTATTTTGTAAGGAGTCACTTCAATATAATTATAGATTTACTTCCTTTGAATAGTAAATTAATCTCATATCAACTGAGAGGTCAGTGTAGTCTTTTGTACTTAGTCAGAATATTTATATATCCTTTCTGTTGTTGTTTGTTGTTGTTTTGTTTTTCTTTTATAAAAATTTATTTATTATGCATACAATGTTCTGCCTGCACGTATTCCTGCAGGCCAGAGGAGGGCACCAGATCTCATTACTGATGGCTGTGAGCCTCCATGTGGTTGCTGGGAATTGAACTCAGGACTTCTGGAAGAGCAGCCAGTGCTTTTAACCTCTGAGCCATCTCTCCAGCCCTTGTTTTGTTTTTCATGACAGAATTTCTGTGTGTAGCCCTGGCTGTCCTTGAACTCTCTCTGTAGACCAGGCTGGCCTTGCGCTCAGAGATCTGCCTGCCTCTGCCTCCCGATGCTTGGACTAAAGGTGTGCGTCACCACCACCTGTACTATTTGTTTATTCTTTATTGTGTGCCTGTTGTGTGCCAGGTACCATGGAAGAAGCCAGGGCCAAAGCCATGAGCAGTTTGGGTGGAACGGTGTAAACTGTAGTGCCAGCGCTCGGTGGCTGGGGTAGGAAGGTCACTAAGTCTGAGGGCACCCTGGCCTACAAGGCAGGTGTCAAGCCAGTCAGTGCTGCACCGTGATTCCCTGTCTCAGCACGCAAACAAAACAGAGTGAAAAGTGAAAGCAGTAAGGCAGCTATTGCCTTCATCCAGCTCTGCAGCGGAGGAGTTGTCCTTGGTTTTTGATGAAGGAAAGAAAGTTCCCCACCACCCCCAAAAATGCTAGATGGAGGTGGTGCACTCCTCAATCCCTGCAGAGGCAGGCAGGTCTCTGTGAGTTACAGGCCAGCCTGGTCTATAGAGCGAGTTCTAGGACAACCAGGGCTACACAGAGAAATCCTGTCTTGAACCCAAGCCCCCACCCCCAAAAAGTTCCATTCCTGTACTTCTGTACTTTAAAAATAACAATACATCTTAACTAAGTTAAAAATTACACTTGAAAAAACTATAAAATTCAAACTGAAGCCATACTTAGTTACCATTGCATACCCTTTAAGATTATTTTGGTTTTGTTTGTTTGTTTGTTTTTAGACAGGGCTTCTCTATGTAACAGCCCTGGCTGTTCTGGAATTCAGTCTGTAGGCCAGGCTGGCCTCAAACTCAGAGAGATCTGCCTGCCTCTGCCTCCCCAGTGCCACGACCACCCAGCTAAGATTTTTTTTTGAGAGGTATTATTCTTTCTTAGACTAAGCTGACCTTGAACTTGCTATGTAGCCCAGAATGGCCTCCAGCTTATAACAAGCCTGTCTTAACCCTAGGAGTGCCGGTATTGCAGATCTGCCTATAACAGACGATTCAGCCACGAAAGGAATAGAGTTCTGATGTATGCAGCAACACTAATGAGCTTTAAAGCCACTGTGCCAAGTGAAACACACACACACACACACACACACACACACACACACACACACACACACCACACACACACACACACACACACACACACACACACACACACACACACACACACACACACACACACACTCACACACACACACACACACACACACACACACACACACACACACACACTCACACACACACACACACACACACACTCACACACACACACACACACACACACACACACAACCTCACCAATGAGCACATCTCTGCATCTTCCATATCTGAAATTGAACAGTGTTGTAGAACTCAACACTGTTGTCTGGTTTTACATGACTGGCATGGCTGCTGATTTTTTTTTTTTTACTTCAGAGTCCTTGCAAGACTGGCCCGATAACATTCCCACACAGAAGATGGGGAGGTGTGGGCTACCTGGGTTAACAAGCCCAGCCCCTCCGCAGAACACGTAAGCCCTTAGCTATTGCTGGTGGGGAGACTCTTCAGTGGCATAGCTAGCTGCTCTTAAGTGGCCTGTATTTTGTAGGTAACCCCAGTGACACTCATTGCTCTCCCGAAGTTGGACTTTGAAGAATTGTTTCTTTGGTCTGTTTGTTCACTACCTGTAGGAAGTGATATGTGTCCTCCCAGGACACTCATGCAGCCATCTCTAAAGTTAAAAGAAACATGTCTGTGAGACCAGGAAAGCTTTACTTCACCAAGTTAGCAGAGTGAAAGACTGGCAGTTAAAAGCTGTAAATATTTGTCTGTCAAGCAACGGAAATGCCATCCTGTAGATGAAAGGGAAAACTTTATCCCAAACAGCCAAGGCTGACTGTTTATCTCAGAGGGGTGGGAGGCGCAGAGGGGAGCATGTGTGTGTGTGTGTGTGTGTGTGTGTGTGTGTGTGTGTGTGTGTTCAGGGTTATAAGGGAATTGGTACCTGGGAGGAAAGGAGCCTGTGAGTTGGGCTCTGAGGTGTATAGCAGGTACTCGTGAGTTGGACCTGAGAGAGCCTGAAGGCTGGCATGGACCTAGACATGGCAATATGCACCACAGATACATGTTAATGGGGGAGCCTTATGTCCCTTTTGCTAAGGATAGGGAGAATGACTCCTTTTGGCAAGTGGATACTAGCTTCCCAAGTCCCTGAGCAAAGCTGGTTTTGTCTAATTGCCAGAGTCTGGGAAAAGGAGTTTCTTTGGACAAGACAGACACAGGTCTTCACTATGTAGTCCTAGATAG
The DNA here is from genome assembly GCA_030556225.1 of Cricetiscus sungorus. NCBI lineage: Eukaryota > Metazoa > Chordata > Mammalia > Rodentia > Cricetidae > Cricetiscus > Cricetiscus sungorus. The sequence goes on along the minus strand of JANBXA010000190.1, from coordinate 21,524,397 downwards.
GAACTCACGATGTAGGCCAGACTTGCCTGGAACTCATTGTGTAGACCAGACTGGCCTGGTAGAGTCTACATTGTAGACCAATATGCATTCAAACTTACAGAGATCTACCTGCCTCTGTCTACTGAGTGTGGCCCGGCCCCCCAAAAAAGCTGTGCTTTTCTTACTCGGTGTTGCCGGTGCATCCAGGAAATTCCTAAACCTTGGCAACCAGGCTACAGGATATGTGTGTGCCATCCTCACTGATAGAAATTCCAAATTGTCATCCAGAAAGTCTGTGCCAAATAGTATTCCAACAAAAAGTTTGAGGAAAATGCTTGCTCTCCAGCCCCTGAGAACTGGTTGGCTCATTCTCCAGGTGTGGCAGTCAAGTGATGGAAGACTGGCATCTCGTTCTTACTAACATTTGCTTTGTCATGGAGGAAGGCAAAGTACTTTTTAAATGTATACTGTCATTTGTAGTTTTTTCCTTTGAAACTTTCATACATTTTGCTTCCCTTCCCCAGGCTAATCACCCTCTTTAACAGCAATCAGTGGAGTTCATGTGAATAGCTAGCATTCATTAATAAATTATTATGTATGTAAATTTATTATGTATGTAAATTATTTAACTTACATTAAATAAAGTATTATGTTGCTTAGATAATTTATTCAACAGTCAGCAAGTAACAAACACTTGGAACATTTACAAGATTACTGTGCCGCTGTAGATGTACTGAGCTGTCTTTCCATCATGGACAGATACTTCAAATTAAATTTTTGAGGTGGAAATAAGCTAATTTGAAGTTGAATTATTTATCTAAATGTTTAAAATAGGATTATGTGATGGAGTGATGGTTCAAATTGGGGCATAGCCAACAATAAAGAGGAAGTAAACAGTTCCTCCTAACCGCAAAGTCGATTGTGTCTGAGTGGGAGACCTAGAGGGCTGACTGATGATGATGTTCCAAATTACCTTCTCTGTTTGAGTGCTCAGACCGCCCCCCCTCCCCAGTCCGCCTGCCCTGAGTCTGTAAACCATAGGCTTAACAGAGAAAGTCAATTTCAAGGGGATAATGGTATTAAAAAAATGATAAACCCATCCTGAATCACTTAAGTATATTAGTCTCTCCTGCCATCCTTCAAATTGGATTTTTAGAGGTAGAAATAAGTACTAATTTGAAGTTGAATTATTTATGTAAATATTTAAAATAGTATTATATGATGGAGTAATTGGTCCAAATTGGGGGGCATTTGGTGGCCATGCAATTCCAGCATGGAGCCACTTGGGTGCTGTTGGACTTAAGTCATGAGCAGAGCTCTAAAGAACCTGCACACAGACAAAACATTGAACTAAAGGAATACAGGGCTGATTTGAAGAAGGCTAAACTACCCACAATTCTTTGTACATAAGTATAGCATGGATATAGAGTGAAGTAGTTTCACATTTTTGACCTGAATGCTAATTGAACTGGGACGCCAACTCAGGGCCAATTGCACTAATGACCACAAAGCCAACCTTTTGTTTGGCATGATTTGTTGAGGACTGGGCATTTCAAGAATACCAGGACAGTTTTGAGTAGCATGAGGTGTGCGTTGAGTTAACTGAGGATTGAAGTTACTAACACCATCTTGCAAACATAATTACCCAAATGGGTATTTCCTGCATCTACATTACTGACAGGCCAAATGAATAGGACAAACACTTGCTTGTCAGCTGGTTTGTTACAGATACGTGTTGTCAATTGATTTTTTCTTCCTTCTAAAACAAAAATCTACTTCACTGTGTGAATATTAGTCATATATTGCAATAACGGTATGGCTAGATGTCTGATCTTTTAATATTCATTTCACTTAACATATATGGTGGGGTTTTTTTTTTTTTTGTAGGGGGAGGAGGTTGAGACATAGTCTCACTATTTGCCTTGGTTGTCCTGGAACTCACTCTGTAGACCAGGCTGGCCTTTACACTCACAGATATCCACCTGCCTCTACCTCCTGAGTGCTGGAATTAAATTAAAGGTATGAGCCACCACCACCTGATTCCCCCATAGTCTTTATAAATCAGCGTATTACTTCCAGGTCAGGGATACAAGACTGAGAATTCTTATTCATTAGATCACACAAGCTTTGACGGCATTAGGAAGATGGACTTACTAACTTGCCAGCACTGCCAAGGCTCCTGGGCATTGAGGTGGGGTGGAGATGCATGGTTTCTCAGCTAAGCTGGACCCATTTGCTTCAGAACTTTCTGCAGCTTTCCTGGCCACCAATTTAGTTTGTTGATGTTGAGAATGTGTGCGTGTGCGTGTGCGTGTGCGTGTGCGTGTGCGTGTGCGTGTGCGTGTGCGTGTGCGTGTGTGTGTGTGTGTGTGTGCATTTACCATTTATTGCTCATTTTGTTAGACACTGAGGGAGGAAATTCCTTTAATGTACTTTCTAAGTTTGATATTTCAACTCTGATGTAAAATATATAAAGTTTCCAGTAACTGTTTGTCCATTATTTTATTGATAGGAAAGTATCACTTTTAGTTCTCTTCGCCCTGAGTTCTGTTGGTTTCATTGATATTGTAATACAGGTAATAAAATGATTCTTTGTTTGTTGTGCTGACTTTGAAGCCTGCATGTCTTTATCAGTGTCTAGCTGTTTCTCCACTCAGAACTAAGTTGTGAGTCATTCTGTGCCTTGAGACTGCTGTGGCAGAACCAGAGCACCATGGAGGCAAGCTCTGGGGCTGAGGTTTTCCCTGGCCCAGGCCTCAGAGCTCTGGGGCTGAGGTTTCCCCTGGCCCAGGCCACAGAAGAGCCGGCCAAGCTGGCAGTATCGTTTGCCCTTGTGGTGCCTCATCCTTAGATGCTGCTTCATTCCTTTTGGGGGCTTGAGGTTTATCATGCCTGTGAGTGCTGGATTTGTTTCCCACACACTGTGGCCAGTGGCTCAGGGGAGTGTGTGTTCACTGCTGGATGAGGTATGCTAGTACTGTCTGCTGGGGCCATGAGCCTCATCCTTGCCAGGGCGCTGCGATGACTACCTCTCCAGGCTTATCTGGAGGCAGAACCTTCTGCTGCTGTGTAGTGGATGAAGGCTGGGGCGATGCCTCTGTGCACTGCTCTGGGCTCTCTTACTTCCCCGTGTCCACTGCTCTGAGCTTGGAGAACCCGAGGTTGCTTTCAGCCTTCATTTTTGCTCTCTCTCCTGAATATTTTGGATAATGATTTTTCTTCACCCTGATGACGTTCGGCTTCCAAGTCTGGGTAATCAAAGACACCACAGCTTCAGCCTCTGCCTTGGATTGCTCACTGTGGAGGAAAGCAGCTGTGAGTGGGTCACCTTGATGAAGGGCCCCTCAGCCCCACAGCCATTCCGATGACCACAACCTGGGTTGGCATCTTCAGCCCCTACAGCCATTCTGATGACTGAAGTCTTGGCTGGCTCTTGTGAGAGACTTGGAGCCAAAACCACCCAACTCCTGGATTCCTTACTTTAAAAACTACATGACACAATAACTATTTATTGTTCTAAGTTGTTAAAAGATTAATATTTGACACAGTGTTAGCTACTGGGCATTTCCCATTACTATGCCTTCCAAATTGTCTTTTTCTTGTTGTTACTTCAGCTAAATCTCTTTGAAGAAACTTTTAAAGAACCAGCCAAGGTCACCAAACCACTCTGGCTAATTCTTTTAGGTGACTTAGAGTAAACTCAACCATTATAACACCAAACTGAGCATGCTCAGAAGCATTTGTTTCTCATGATTGACAACCTCCAGTCACTTAATACAGAGGATAGTCTGATCAGCAGCATCTTCTGAGAAACACTGCCTTTTGGGTATGACATCAACATCTACCTACCAACCCCTCCTTCCTGGATTCCTCCGTAGGTCCTTTCTTCAGTCTGGGCCATTAAATGTTGGGACCCTCCAAGTCCAGTCAGAGGCTCTTTTCTTTTGTAATCTACTCTCTTTGCTGAGGAATTCTCACTCATCCTCTTGGGGGATAAGCAGCTGATGCCCAAACGAGTCCATCGCCCAGGCCTCTTTCTTGAGTTTCATCCATATTACAGCGCTTACCAGTGCTCTGCCCCTTCTATTGCTTAATGGTGTCACATTTTATGGACAGAGTACATCTTACCTGTCTGCAAACTGATGGATATTTGGTTTTGTGTACTTTTTAGCAGTTATGAATAACCATCTTCTTATAAGCCACGCGATCTGTCACTCCATTTTTCTTGGGAATGCACCTAGCAACGGAATGGCTGGACTAAATGATGAAGGAAGTAAAGTGAGGACAAGATGCTCTTTAGAATGGGCTGAGGACGTTTGTTGTAGATATGAGGGAAAGCACAGCCAGACTGAACTGGGCCACAGATGGAGGGTGGGGAGAGAAAGGACGAGAGGGAGCAAAGAGAGCACCTGGGGACCACATAGCCAAACCGGCTGAGGGTGCACAGGGGTCAGGGACCGGGGAACGGGGCGAAGCTCAGGGGCTGCGGAGCTTCAGGGTAGGACCCAGGTATACAGCAGGCTGACTCTGCAAAGGGCGTTTACTGAGAACCTGCAGGTCAGTGTCCGCTCTGAGTTAAACAGGCACCTCAGTTAGCCATCTGTCCTGGGTTCGATACCCAACAGTCTATGTACAGAGAGAGATGGAAAGATAACCAGTCATGGGGTGGTGATACTCTATCTTCAGCCACCTTTAAGTTCTGGAGGGTCTCTATTTCTAGTTTTTACGTATTTGGTGTGTGAGGACATATACGCACACACGTAGACCCAGGGACAACTCTGGGGAGTCCGCTCTGTCTCCCGACTGTGTGGGCTCCAGGGATCATTTCACTCAGGTGTGCAGGCTGGCGCATGCCGGCCTGTGATGGTCCTGCACTCCAGGGCTCATGAGATAATGGCTGTACCCGTCCTTACCGGTTATTAAGCTGATTAACTAAGTTCCTATGTAGGCAGGAACTTTATGAATAATCTCTCTTACTAGTAACACCACTTATTGATTCTTTTATACAGTATCATTATAGAGTAACATGCCAATGGAATGAAGCTGTCTTGTGACCATCACAGAGCCTACACGTGATAGTGTCCTCCCCGTGCTGTGCAGCAGCCACCGTTCTGTAAGGGTCCCATCACTGAAAGCAGTGGCATCATGCCACGAACGACAGCATTGGTTTCTGTGAAGACAACCTGGAGAGACGTATGGTGAGTCCCTGACCTTAGCATGAGTTGTCACATCTGAAGGCTTCTGCTGGCCAAGATGGCAATAAGATAATGATGGTAAGCAGGGACTGTGATGGTGTTGAGAGGCAGAGCTAACGGAGGGAGAGGGGGCCCTGGCAGAAGCCCAGCTTCCTATGATTACTGAGGTCTATTTTCTGGGAGTTGGTAAGCCTCATGGAGATTTGTAAACTGATTGCTTGGCCAAGATTTGCAACAGCAGGAAATCATACTCTTCCATTCCCCCCAGGGCTGAGGAGGGATTCCTGTTCCATCTGTGTCTCCCCAACCCCCCTTGGGAATGGCAGAATAAATGTACTGCAGCTTCAGCAACTGCTTCTTTAGCTGCTCCAGGGCCTTTGAGGTTTTGCCCAGGGCTCTGTGAGACTGGTTTTGTTGCTTCCTCTAATCTCTTCCCACAGGAATTTATGATCTGTATAAAGCTTTGCGGTCCCATCTGCTTTCCAGAGACTCCATATCACAACTAAATAGTCCCTGGCAACATAAGAAGCCACTGTGTGGGTAATGTCAGTCACACGCCTTTTCCTCCGGGTCTCTGACAAGCTTTGTTGGTCCTACTGATGCACTATCAGAATTGAGCAGAGCAGTTAAAAAGGGCAGAGCCTTTTCTTGAGCATTGTTTATTCAATGTGCATGAGTGCTCTGCCTGCATGTTTGTGCGCAGCGCCGGTGCAGTGCTCTCAGTGCCGGCCAAGGGCATCAGAGTCCCTGAAGCCAGGAGAGGGTGTTGTTGCATGAAAAAGACTTCGGTGTCTTCCTATCCTCAATGTGGCTGGAGGATGAATCCTGATACTGAGTACTGAAGAGCCTGCTCCTGTCTTTTACACCCCTCTAGTGCTGGGATTAAAGGTGTGTGGTCCCAGGTGCTGAGATCATCTTTGTGTGAGCTGTTTCTCTTTAGGGCTGGATCAATCTTGTGTAGATCTGGATGGCCTTGGACTCACAGAGCTCTGTCCAACTCTTAATCCTGAGCCCTAGAATTAAAGGTGCCTGATCTCTATAGCTTGAGGGTGACTTTGCTTTCTGAATCCTCAGGCAAGCTTTAATAAATCATAAATAACATATAACCACAGGGTGTCCGGTCCCCTGGAGCTAGAGTTGTGAGTTATGATCCGGGTGCTGGGACTCTATAACCTGGGTCCTTTGTAAGAGCAGTCAGCATCTCTCCAGCCCCAAGACAGTAGAGGTTTCTTTTCTTTCTTTCTTTCTTTTTTTTTTTTTTTCTTTTGCTTTGCTTTTGTTTTTCTAGACAGGGTCTCTTTGTGTAGCTTTAGAGCCTGTCCTGGAACTTGCTTTGTAGATCAGTATGGCTTTGAACTCATAGAGACCTGCCTGACTCTGCCTCCTGAGGACTGGGATTAAAGGCATGTGCCACCACCGCCTAGCGATATTGTTTTTTTAAGTTTGATTCTTTAAAGATTTATTTACTTTATGTATGAGTATTCTATCTGAATGTATGACTTTATGCCAAAAGAGGGCACCAGATCTCATTTTAGGTGGTTGTGAGCCACCATGTGGTTGCTGGGAATTGAACTCAGGACCTCTGGAAGAACAGCCAGTGCTCTTAATCCCTAAACCATCTCTTCAGCCCCTGATGGTAGAGATTTTTTTTTATTGTTGTTGTTTGTTTTTTTTTTTGTCTTTTGTTTTTCAAGACAAGGTTTCTCTGTTAGCTTTGTAGACCAGGCTGGCCTCAAACTCAGAGATCCTCCTGCCTCTGCCTCCTGAGTGCTGGGATTAAAGACATGCACCACCACTGCCTGGTGAGTTTTTTAATAATTAAAATGTATATAATTGTATGGCCAGGTGAGGTGGTGCACACTTTTAATCCTAGCACACAGGAGGCAGAGGCAGGAAAATCCCTGTGAGTTTGAGGCTAGCCTAGTCTACATGATGAGTTCCAGGATAACCAGAGCTATGTAGAGAGACCCTGTCTCAACAAACAAAAAATATATAATTGTGATACACACACACACAAAGAGAGAGAGAGACAGAGAAAGAGAGAGAGAGAGAGACAGAGAGAGAAAGAGAGAGAGAAAGAGAGAGAAAGAGAGAGACAGAGAGAGAGAGAGACAGAGAGAGAGACAGAGAGACAGAGAGAACACGCACTTCTAACTCTTACCAGAATAATTCCACCTTCCCGAAAGCTTCTATTTATTTGTTCCATGTGCCATTTGTTCTAAGTCATGTTTGGTCAGTACTGATGGAGACCAGCATGCTCCCCAATGAGGGTAATTGCCAGTTTTATCTGTGCTTTGTGTTATCTGAGCCTGTTGTCACCCTGGCTGCTGTAATACCAGGCAGTGCTCTTAAACCAGGTTTACATCAAGTCTGTTGTAGATGTAGGGCCATGCAAATAGAAGCTTGTGCTACAATAGGATAGCATTTACATTCTAACACCTGGGTAAAATAAGCTCACATTGTAAGCACTGCTGACTTCTGTTAAAAGAGAGTTCAATGCTGAAAGTGTCTTAGGTGCTTGTCTAGCTCCTGTTAGCCCTTCAATGGGTATCCTTAAGCCTATCCGTTATAAAGATTTTTGCAGTTGGGGGAGGGCTTCTAAAGACCAAGCAATCCATGCAATAGAACTTCCCACTCCCTGTGCTATAGTTCATCAAAATGACATGTGCTAAAATACAAAACCACACCCCCAGGTCTTCCCGAAGGGACAAATTGTTCCCATACTAAGGCTATCAGACGGCTATATTCCTTTGCCTGAAGGATGACTTTCACTTGTGAACAATACACCTACAATTATATTCCTGCTAACTTGTCTTGCAGTACCCACTATTGTTTAAGCAGAAAGCCCGGCTAGGCAGGTGATGGTGCACAATTTAATCCCAGCACTTGGGAGGCAGAAGCACAAGAATCTCTGTGAGTGTGAGTTTGAGGCCAGCCTGGCCTACAGAGTGAGTTCTAGGATAACTGGGGCTACACAGAGAAACCCTGTCTTGAAAAACTGAATACTTTGCTCTGTCACGTTAGTCCTGTGACTTGGGGTAGGCTCCTTTGCCTCTAACACAAGGAGGTATAAGTTCCCAGTGCGTGTAAAAATATGTAACCATGTGAAATATTTGAAAAAGAAATATGAGGAGGGAAAATTAGATAGTAAATAGCTTTCTACCCAAAAGACTCCAGTGATTTCATTGACACTTTTAATATAAAATCTTCATAGTTTCCAAAAACGCTTGATTGCAGTGAGATCAGAAAGAGAGTGCAGAAGCAGGGACTACATGCACATGTGGCTTCGCTTATTACTTAGGACTTATATTCCTCACATGGCCAGATGCAGAGTCTTAGAAATTCCTCATTAACTGTTTTGGCAAAATTCCCTGAATAAAGTGTGGAGCTCACAATGAAGTCTGTACAGTAATTTTTTAAATACTTTTTTAAAAAATTTTATATATCAATCCCAGTTCCTTCTCCCTCCCCTCCCTCCCATGCCCTCTACCACCCTCCCACCCCCCCCCCACTCCACAGGGAGGGTGATGCCTTCCAGGAGGGATCAACAAAATCTGTCAAGTCATTTGGAGTAGAGACTATGTATAGAAATTTTTACTGCAACATTGTTATGAGAATGAATTCATTAGGGAAACAGAAGAATGAGTGGTTATACATCTCTACAATTTGAAAGTGTGAAAGACCCCCACTCAAGGCTAATAGCTTAAGGCCTGGCTTAGCAATGGTAACGCCATTTTGCAAGGCTTCCACATAAACAAGTAAAAGTACAGGACAAGGTCAGTACTCACAGGCTGCCACATCTGGCCTTGGGAAGGGAGCAGAGAGTTCGGAGAAAAACCCAAACATGAGCTAAGTCAGCTATTATCAGATCCCCAGGTAAGAGACTTGTCCTCGGATGACTCAACGCCTTATTTGAGCTGACCAATGGGACCCCTGTAACTATGCATCTCGCTTCTGTACCCATGCTTTTGCTACCCTGCCCTATAAAAGTCCCTCTCCCCAGCCTGTGGGCGCAAGTCCTCCGAGAGACTTTGTCGCCCACAGGTACCTGTGTATCTCAAATAAACCTCTTGCAGTTTGCATCCGCATCTGTGGTCTCGGCTTGGTCTTTGTGTCCAGGGGTCTCTTCCTGGAGGGAAGTCCTCTTCGGGGGTCTTTCAAGTGCACCCACCCTTGAAGAAGAGGCATCTGTATATCCCAGCAGGAAATGCCCTCCTGGCTGGGGGTGGTAATACATGCTCAGAATCCAGTTTGGGCTCTCTAGTCAGTCTCAAACTAGCCTGAGCTACATTGCAAGTTCCTTTCTCAAGTAAAAAAGAAAGGCAAAAAGTAATCCCTAAATAATTAGAAGTCTGTATTTATGAGTTACAAGCCTGTGACACCATAGTTGGCTTCGTACGGACATTTTCACACAAGTATATATTATATGGTGAGCATTCCTTCTGTGGTCCCTATCCCAAGCTCATCCTGGAAGCTCACCATTGATTCTTTTCCAGCTGGATATCTCTCGTTCTAAGAGAGATGTAGGAAGTGGGAGCATCTGAGATGTGAGTGGCATACATAAATGGTCATTTTACTTTGCACTTTTAAAAAATTTACTATCATGCATATGCAATATATTCTAAAAACCAAGGTCAAAAGACAAAACAGAAAACCCAAACCAACCCAATCAACCAAGCAACCTTGCCCAACTCAAACCAACAAATCCACACCTGTTATCAACCAACTCCTTATTTCCACAAACAGCTAACCTTTCTCCTGGAGCGATTCTGCTTTAAGGGAGGGGTAAGGGCCTGTAGTGAAAACGGGTATTTTTAGCCTGGCAATGGTGGTACACGCCTTTAATCCCGCCACTGGGGATGCAGGAGCAGGAGGATGCAAGTTTAAGGCCAGCGTGGACTAAAATGTGAGTTCCAGGGCAGCCAGGGCTGCACAGAGAAACCCTATCTCGAGGGGGAAAAAGATATTAAAAGATTTTACTGGTTAAGTAAACCGAGAGGCTTCATCTTGGTCTTAGAATAAGCGAGGCTATCAAGAAACTGGTAAGAAGACTATTAAAAAAGTCGAACTCTTCAAAAACGCTCCTCGAAAAGTTAAAGGTGGATACGCGTTGCATGTCGGGATTTGCAGTCCCTTGGGGCAGGTGAGACGCGCGCGCCTGCGCAGAGTGACGCGGCGCCGTTCCCGGCGCATGCGCACCGCAGCGGCGCCAGGCCCGGTTGTCGCTAGCTGCCGGTACGCGGTTCCTGCTGAGAGAGATAGTGGCATGGCGGTGCCCACGTCGATCCTGGGGCCCCCGCCGGTCAGCCAGGGCCCCGGCTCGATGGCGCCCTGGTGCTCTATGAGCAGCGGCCCGTCTCGCTACGTGCTCGGGATGCAGGAGCTGTTCCGAGGCCACAGCAAGACGCGCGAGTTCCCGGCGCACAGTGCCAAGGTGCACTCGGTGGCCTGGAGCTGCGACGGCCGTCGCTTGGCCTCGGGGTCCTTCGACAAGACTGCCAGCGTGTTCCTGCTGGAGAAGGACCGGCTGGTGAGCGTGCAGGGCTTAGCCCTGGCGGGGCAGAGGGGGCCGGGCCGGGGTGGGGTGGGGGTGGGGAGGAGTGGATCGGAGCGTGACCCGTTGGTGGTGATGAGGAAGGGTGCGGTGAGGCGCCTGGAGGAGGGCAGATGTGAACCTGGTGGCAGTAAAGAGCTGTGGCGAAGGGGCTGCGGGACAGGGCGGTTGAATCGGGTGGCCTGGAGAGGCCAGGGTCTAGAAGAGCCCTGGGAAGGACTCCCTGGCGGGGAGTGACTGATGCAGTAGTGGTAGCGTCCCCATGGTGTCGAGGAGGTTTTATTTGAAAATGATGGCACATCCTTTGGGAGTGGACAGGTGGACTGCGATGATGGTGGTGGTAGAAGAGAAAAGAAGAAGGAAAGTAGGGCAGGAAGGGCAAGCGTAAGAGCCAGGGTCGAAGCTCAGAGCAATTCACAGGGGCTGAAGTTTTGGCAAGGACTGGGTTGTTTTGAATTGTCCAGATCTTTGCTGGCTGCAGGGTACCAAGTTGCGTGTGGAGGCAGGTGCATCTGTGTGGAGTGGCATCTGGATTCTGTTCTTTCAAGGTCAAAGAAAACAACTACCGGGGGCACGGAGATAGTGTGGATCAGCTTTGCTGGCACCCAAGCAACCCTGACCTCTTTGTCACCGCGTCTGGCGATAAAACCATTCGCATCTGGGATGTGAGGACTACAAAGTGCATTGCCACCGTGAACACTAAAGGTAACTTCAGAGAGGAGCCTTAGGTGGAAAAGCTAATGTCATTTCCAGCAACTTCTACCGTGTTCTTTGTAGCTAGTGCTACAAAGTGGATTATCAGGCTGGCATATATATGTCCGTCTGGAGGAGACAAGGAAGAGAGAATTTGAACACTTTTTTGATCATCTATAGTAGTTTCTGGTCAGAATGAGTGGGCGAGCATTGGAAACAGTACCAAGAGGAATAGTATGTGTGAAGGCATGGAGAATTTGGGAGATTCTGACAGGTTGGAATGGCTGAAACTTGCATGACTTTGGTTTCAGAGAGATTATTGGGACGTTGTGTATTATGTTCAAATGCTGTATTCACGTTATATACTGCCCTGTACATCTTGAGTACATTATTGACTCTAAGAGGCCATTTACAACTTTTTTAAAGAAGCACTTTCGTTTTTAGATTTTTCAATTTTCTTTTTTAAATAATGTATTTGCTTTTATTTTAATTTCATTTGCATTGGTATTTGCCAGCATGTATGTCTGTGTGAGGGTTCCAAATCTTGGAGTTGGAGACAGTTGTGAGCTGACACGTGGGTGTTGGGGATTGGCCGGCGGCAGCAGCTTCCTTCCACTGACCTGGTGATTTGAGTGCTGAAGAGAGCTCTGCTCTTCTTTCTAGGATAGCAGAATGAGCTTCTGGAGGAGGATGGGCAAGGATGATGTTGCTGATGGCTTGTGTCTGGGTTCCCAGGGGAGAACATTAATATCTGCTGGAGCCCCGATGGGCAGACCATTGCTGTGGGTAACAAGGATGATGTTGTGACCTTTATTGATGCCAAGACACACCGTTCCAAAGCAGAAGAACAGTTCAAGTTTGAGGTCAATGAAATCTCCTGGAATAACGATAATAACATGTTCTTCCTGACCAATGGCAATGGTTGTATCAACATTCTCAGGTGAGGGGTTCTGGCTTAGGGGACTGTCGTACCTCTGCGCTGGGTGCTATGCCAGGTACATAGATGAGTTAGGTGCGTGCCTAACCTAAAAGATTTGAAAGAAAGAGTATTTAAAAATCCTAGTTTCTTTTAGGCACATTTGAGCCAGATATTCTGGATTTTATTGAGCTCTTACTGATATTGACTGTAAATGTTCACTTAATTATCAGATAGCTGGGCCAGGGACTTAGTGTACCTTGAATTGTTGCTAATTCAAATTTCAGCTTAAGGATTATTTTCCTTCTAGTACAGTCACTTCTATCCTTTTTTTGTTTTTCTTTTTCACGGTTTTTTGACTGTCCTGGAACAGGACAGTCTCCTTTGTAAACTTTCATCCTTCCTATTCTGCTTTCTCTCCAAGATTAGAGGAGGGTTATAGTGTATTTTATGTATTTCCTATAAGCTCTTTTTTTTTTTTTTTTTTTTTTTGGATATAGGTTTCTTTTTGGTAGTTTTGGAGGCTGTCCTGGAACTCAATCTGTAGATCAGGCTGGCCTCAAACTCAGAGGTCTGCTTGCCTCTGCCTCCCTGGTGCTGGGATTAAAGGTGTGCACCACCACTGCCTTGCCAGGAAGCATTTCTTAATTTTGTATTATAATGTGTACTTATTTATCTCTATCTCTCGTTATACTAGTGATGTCGTGGTGGAAAGGACTATGTTTGCCTTGTTTTCCACTGAATTGTTAACTTAATGCCTGCCTTAGTAGTGGGATCTCAGTAAACATTTGGTCTATAAGTAAATGGAAATGACCTAAATTCAGGTCCATAAGAGCCTGTGCTTATTGTTATGCCAGTGAGTAATGCAAGGCAGAGGAGGGCATAGATTCTGTGTGGAGAGGTTGGAGTTTGCTGTGAACCCCAAGTTAAACAAAGCAAAACAAAGCAAAATTCATCGTTGGCTGTGGATGTTGAAGGAGTTTTTATGTTTAAAAGCTTGTAGGTACTTTATTGCTTCTTTGGACTGATTCCCTGTATTGGGTAGTCTCGCTAGGTGTAACAGTCCTGGATTCATTCTCTTCTGTGTCTTAGGTGTTGCCACTCTGACTTTTTCTTTTGCTGCAAGGCGGGGCTCTCAGAAAACCCAGAGAGGATGGAATTTTCTGTGATGTCACTAGTTTATCTTGTTGTTAAATGGTGTAGGTTCATATACTTAGGCCTGTGCTGTGTTCTTTTAGTAGTTTGAGCAAATTTACTCCCCTTAATTTTAGGGAAGGTTTTGTGGTTGTTTTTTCTTTCGGTGTTTCAGTGCCACAGTCCTCTTGTGAATGCTAATGGCCATGTGTCTTGTTTCTTAGCTACCCCGAGCTAAAGCCTGTGCAGTCCATCAATGCCCATCCTTCTAACTGCATCTGTATCAAGTTTGACCCCATGGGGAAGTATTTTGCCACAGGAAGTGCAGATGCTTTGGTTAGCCTCTGGGATGTTGATGAGTTAGTGTGTGTGCGCTGCTTCTCCAGGTAAGTGACTGTCAGCCTTTCCTGCTAGATAAATTAGCTGTTCCTTCCTCCGTTGGGTATTTCTGATGCTTCTGTCCATCCTCTCCTAGATTGGACTGGCCTGTGAGGACCCTCAGTTTTAGCCACGATGGGAAAATGCTGGCGTCCGGCCTCAGAGGACCATTTCATTGACATAGCCGAAGTCGAGACAGGTGACGCTCACTTTGAATGCTCTGTGTCTGATGTCTGGCCTCAGGCCTCTTCTTGTCACGTTTTAGTTCTGCGTGCTGCTACTTCACCAGTGTGATCAGAAATGGATTTGTCTTTTTGAGACAGGCGTGTGGATATGAATGTCAGTTTCATGCAGTGATGGGATGAGAGGATGGGAAGAGTGTGCCAGGTTTGAGGGGAAGTGGTGGAGGAAAGCACTTTGCAATACATCACTTCTTCATTGTAAAACGTGTGTTTTTCTTCTGAGCCAGGCCCTCACTTTGTAGCTCTCACTGGCCTGGAACTCTGATGTATTTGAGGCCGGCCTTGAACTCACAGAGATCTGCCTGTCTCTGCTTCCTGAGTGCTGAGATTAAAGTGATACAGCATCATGTCTCAATGACAGGATTTTAAATAAGAGATGAAGAGCTGGAACAAATGCTTGTTCCCTCCCAAGCCTTACTGCCCCCTTCCTGGCCCCTCCCATCAGTCCTCTGTGTTCCTCAGTTTTGCTTCTACTTTGAAGTAACTTGTAAATACACGATTTTATGTGTCTCTAAAATCTAGGGCTCCCAAACGAGAGAAAACATGGAGTATTCATTTTTCTGCTGAATTTTGCATGATTATCACCAAGTTGTGCTCATCTCTGTCTTGGCTCCTTTCCTGTAGCTGTGATAAAAGGCCCTTAGGAAAGCAGCCTGTGGGACAAAGATGGTCTGGCTCACAGTTAGGTTACAGCCTATCATGGCCGAGAGCAGAGAGCCCTGCGTGCATGGATGCCTGGGCTCAGCTTCCCTTCTCCTTTCACTCAGTCCAGAGCCAGCCCCTGAAACTCGCATGCTGGTGGGCCTTCCCACCTCATGGAACCCAGTTAGAGCCTCTCACAGGCATGCCTGGTCTAGGCACACAGTTCACACTGGCCAGCACAGTCCTAATGGGACCTTCCTGCTACAGCATGCAGACTACGGCTGAGAGGACCATGGACCTGTGTGTTAAAGAGCTGGTTATTAATCTTGGGTGAGCATTGCCTGCCATTTGCAATCAGGGCCTTTAGGGCAGGCTTCTGAAACTCTTTCCAGTCGTGGCCCAAAGGGGTCAGGTACAAAGTTGCCTGAGAATTTTCATGTGTCCTTGGGTATAGGTGTGTTAGGTGTGTAGAGTAGCTATACAAACCAGATAAGGGTAGTAAGTGTCCCAGGGCTGAGCTCAGGTTACCGGGCTTGCTTGGTAAATGCTATTATCTGGTGAGCTACTTCGCTAGTTTCACATTTTTAGGTCTAACTATTGCTAATTTTTTTGTACATTCTTCATTTCTTTTTAGTCTTTTTTTCCCCCCCTGTCTTTGCATTTTTTATTGGAGTAAATAACCTTAGATATAATTCCTGGAATATTTTTGATAGTTAAGTCTGGAACAAGGTAAGAATGAATTTTGATTTTGTTCCTGATGAGGTATAGAACTTTATTTTAATAGAGTTATTTCCGTCTTCAGACATACCACACATTTTGCATTAGTCTGAGCTAGTAGCCTGGGCTTGTAATATCAGTCTCACACAGTCAGCACTGTATGTCACTTAGTGATCAAGCTTTGCAGTAAATTATCAGGGTATTTATCCTAGTTAGGGTTACTATTGCTGTGATTAAACACTGTAACTAAACTGATTTGGGGCTTGTGACATACTTCTATATCGCTGTTCATCACCAAAGGAAGTCAGGACAGGGACTCAAAGGGGTAGGAACCTGGAGGCAGGAGCTGATGCAGAGGCCATGGAGGATGCTGTTTACTGGCTTGCTCCCTATGACTTGCTCAGCCTGCTTTCTTACAGAAACTGGGACCTTCAACCCCGGGGTGGCCCCACCCAAAGTGGGTGGGGCCCTTCCCCATCAATCACTAATTAAGACTATGCCCTATAGGTCTGCCTACACTCAGATCTTATGCAGGCATTTTCTCAGTGGACACTCCTCTCTAGTGACTCTAGCTTGTGTTAAGTACATAGACTAGCCAGCACAGTACTCATTTGTAAGGCTGCATGGTTATCTGGGAAACATTTCAGGCTTTTATTTTTCTTTCTTTTTTTTTTAATGTGCATTGGTGTTTGGTCTGCATGTGTGTCTGTGTCAGGGTGCTGGGAATTGAACTCAGGTCCTCTGGAAGAACAGCTAGTGCTCTTAACCACTGAGCCATCTCTCCAGCCCTCAGGCTTTTTCATGATTGCTTTGGTTTTCTTGAGTTGTGTGAATTTTTTTATCTTAACCAAACCCATAACAAATGATGCAGAATTAAACACCTAAAGAAAGGTAAGTGTCGTGGAGTAGTGAGTGCCCAAACTACTGGGTCCGTCCACATAGCATAGAAATCATGCAGACCAGCTATAGGTAGCTGTCCCTGACATAGAGTTACTTTAGATATACGTAAGCATATGCATGCTTACATCTTCATAGTATACAATGTAATTTGTTGGCAGTGTATTGACCTGTTAAATGTGTACTACACTGTCTTTTGTAAAAAATTTTTTTAAAAAAGCACTTATTTGCCATGTATGGCTATTTTTCCTGCATTCATACATATATCATGTGTGTGCCTTTTGGTCATAGTGGATCCCTGGGTGTTGGATCCCTTTAGACTGGTGTTAAACAGATGGCTGTGAGCTGCCATGTATGTGAGCTGCCATGAAGGTGCTGGGAATTGAACCTGGGTCCTTTAGAAGAACAGCCAGTGCTCTTAGCTGCTAAGAGCATCACCCCATCTCCCGGTATTATAAATCTTATCTCTTAAGTTGTAGGGTGTGTGGGGAATTGGAGCAGAACTGAAAGAAATCATGCATCATTTCAACAAATCAGAAAAGTAAACTTTTGGGAAAAATTATTTGCAAGGCTTTGTGGTGTACAACATCTGTTTGTTTGGAGACAGACGGCTTCATGTACTGTGTCTATCGTTTCTTTAGGTGTCGCTTTGTTAAGACATCGCTCCCCCACCATTCCTAAAATAGTTTAAAAAGCTGCCTTGCAGGGAGAGGGCTGTCATTGGCATTCGGTACAGGACAGGCTGTAAGTTGCTCACTGTAGATTGTTTTTCTAGGGAGTGTAGAGTCCGTCACCTCCTTGTGTGTGGCATCTCTGTGCCTTTGTTCTCTGTGAGTACTTGATGAGTGTGCTACTTAATAGCATTCTTTATGTTGGCTTCTATAGGAGACAAGCTGTGGGAGGTGCAGTGTGAGTCCCCGACTTTCACCGTGGCTTGGCACCCTAAGAGGCCTCTACTGGCATTTGCCTGTGATGACAAAGATGGCAAATACGACAGCAGTCGGGAAGCCGGAACCGTGAAGCTGTTTGGGCTTCCAAATGACTCCTGAGAGGGAGAGGCAAGGCCTTCGCTTGTATCGTTTGATCTCTTCTCTTGGACTTTGAGGGCACTCAACGTTTGTAAATTGTTAGAAATTACAGAAAACTTTGCTCAGACTGTGCATCCCTAGTCCTCTCTGTGGTGCTGAGACTGAACTGACCTTACTGTGGTAAGCAAGGGCTTGTGTTAGCTGTTTCCATCCTTACCCCATTGCCAGTTACCTAATGAGGGCTTCGTAAGTATGGGCCATGGCCCATTTTATGGTTCTTTAAAGGACCAGAACTGATAGAACATAGGCGCGCACACACACACACACACACACACACACACACACACACACACACACACACACCGGGATTTATCAGAATGGCTTGCAGCCTGCTTTTGAGTAGTGCAATGATGAATGTGTCCTGATGGAAAGGCCAAGACTGGACAGATGTCTCAGCAGAGCTGATCTGGTCTGGAGCCCTGAGGAATCCCTAGAGAGCTGCAGCTACGTAGGAACCCTGAAGAAGTAGGTTCTAATACTAGCGAAGGAATGTCTCGGCAACAGGACAGATGAACCCAGCAATGAGAGCGAGGACAAGCAGGCAAAAAGCAAAGGCTTCCTTTTTTCATGTCTTTATAGGCTGCCACCAGAATGTGTGGCCCAGATTTAGGGTAGGTCTTCCCACCTCAAATGATGGAGAAAAATCTGGCAGGTTTGCCCAGCTGGTTGGGTTGCAGTGGTTTGCAGATGCAGTCTAGTTGACACCCAAGAGTAACCATCAAATGACTGGCACAGCATGTCCCCTGGGAGGGCCCTGTCTACTGGATTTTGTGTAGACAGCAGAGTTTGTTATGCATGATGCTGCACAGTCAGTATTTATTTAGAGGGAGCACAGCATCGGGATGGGATTTTTAAAAATAATTTTTAAGAGTTGAGCATTTAATAAAACTGGCTTTTATTATGAAATTTCTAAAGTTATGGTGTTACTCTTTTTATCCCAGGAAGAATCTGCGGTTTTTAAATTTTGTTTTGAAGTCTGAGAGGTAGAGTTTACAGCCCTGTTTAATACCCTAACTAAGAGCTCTGACTGCAGTGTTGGGCTGCTGCAGTATTTTTGTGTGTTTGTTTTGGTTCTTGATACAGGTTTCTCTGTGTAACAGTCCTGGCTGTCTTGGAACTCCCTTTGTAGACCAGGCTGGCCTCGAACTCACAGATGTCTGCCTCTTCTGCCTCCCAAGTGCTGGGACTAAAGGCTTGTGCCATCACTACCCTGTTGCGGTATTTTAAAGTCATTTGATTACAGGGTGTGTGTCTGGCCTCATTCTGCCTGGTTTTGTGTATAACAAATTAGGGCAAACATAGAGACACATTGTAAAACAGAAATAAATACAAAATCAGATTGAGACAAATACAAGTTAGAAAGTCAAGGTATATGAAATGTAATAAAAATGTGGAGAGATGGCTCAGAGGTTAAGAGCACTGGCTGCTCTTCAGAGGACCCTGGTTCAATTCCTACAGCTATATTTCCAGCTCCGGGGTATCCAACACCCTCAGATAGGCATACATGCAAGCAAGTCACCGGTGCACATAAGTAAAAAGTAATATTTAAAAAAATAAATAGGTGAAGAGTGACGACCTACATGGTTGACTTAACTAACATGACTTTGAGTTTCTTGACAGCAAACAAGGTGGAGGTAAGTCTGTGCTAAGTCTTTGTTTTTGACAAGTTCCCATCATGTTGTCCAGGCTAGTCTGGGACTTGCTATGTAGTCCAGGTTGGCTTTGAACTCACAATCCTCCTGAATGCTGTTACAGGCAAATACCACAGTTGTGGTAGGGCTCTTTCTAGAGGAAGCACTGGGACACCAGTGAGAGGAAGAGAGAACCACAGCCTGGGTCCAGTTTGCATTCTCAGTTTACCCTGTAAAACCACACGGTGGCCAGCGGGAAGAAGCAGTTCCGAAGCATACTGGCAGTCGGGTTGTCAGGGCAACGACCCATTGTTCCAGTTCTTAGTCCAGGTCATTCTGTTCCAGGTAGTTCAGTGAAGGCACGCTTGGCACAGGCAGGACAAGCAGTGCTTTAAGTACACCACTGGATAAGTCAATAAATCAGCATCTAATAATTGGTCTTTTCTACCTTACTCTACTTCATCATGCCTAGCTTCTTTTTTTTTTTTATTTAAAAAAATTTAGTTTTCATTTTACATACCAACCCCAGTTCCCCCTCCCTCCCCTTCTACCGCCCCCTTTCCCCACCCCCATTCTCCCTTCCCCTCCCCAGTCCACTCCTCAGGGTGGGGAAGGCCTTGGGGAGTCAACAAGGTCTGGCATATGAAGTTGAGGCAGGACCAAGCCCCTCCCCTTTGTATCAAGGCTGAGCGAGATACCCACCATAGGGAACGGGCCCCAATAAGCCAGCTCATGTACCTGGGATAGGTTCTGGTGTCACTGCCAGTCTCCCCCCCCCCCAACAGATCAAATCCCATAACTGTCACCCACATTCAGAGGATCTAGTTTGGTCCCATGCAGGTTCTCCAGCTGTCAGTCCACAGTCTGGGCTCCCACCAGCTCTGGTCACATGCCTAGCTTCTTAAGAGAATGCTTGGCAGGGCTGGCGACACTTGATTCCAAACCTGGTGACCTGTGTTCAGTCCTTAGGACCCATGTGGAGGAAAGATCGCACCAGCTCTAGAAGGTTGTCCTCTGGCCTCCATGTTGCTATTTCCGTGAGAAATTAGGCACTGCCAAACACCATGTTGGGTGTATTATTAACACTTAGTAAGTCCTTGCATTTTTAAATTTTTACTGTTTTGAGACAAGGTCTTGTGGTGTAACCCTGTCTGAACTGGTACCAGCGTAGCCTCTAACTCTGAGCAGTCCTCCTGCCTCAGTCTCCTGAGTGCTGGGATTACAGATAGTGCCTGACTTAAGTCTTAAAGGCATGTTTAGTTACGGCCTTCCCTGTGTTTGTATGATGAGCATTTTGGCTGTTACGGGATCTTGTGGCCTGCTGAGGAGGCTATGTTCAGCTTTATAATCTTGGGAATTACAGGTAACTCACTGCTAGTCATCTCGAGATCATGTTCAGATCCAGGTTTGCTGGGAGCCCATGTGGACCTTAATTTCATTTCTGCAGATTGCCATCCGTGTTTCACAGGAAGGGGGCCATGATTCTAAAACCTTGACTGCTGTCCTAGGTTAGTGAGGTGATTTGCTGGTCTCAGTCTTGGGCTTGGTAATGCTTCAGCAGCTTCCCAGCAGCCTGAGCCTGTCCCATACCTTCCTTGCCACCGTTACGTTATTTAAGTCCAGTATGGTTCATGTCATAGCACTGGAAAAGGATGTTAAGGGTGTGTGCAGTTGATTTCCCCCTCATCTATGTGGGGTTTTCTCCCTCAGTTTGGGTAAAGTGGTGCAACTATCTCTTAGAGATTAGCTGTCATCTACACTGGTCCACGGAGGAAGAGCTCCCCCTAGTGGCAGGCTGTGCACAGCGCTTGACCCTGTCTCTGCCTCAGAAAATTTGGAAGTCAAATGCATCCGGGAACAATGACATCGGTGTGTCCTAGACTTGTTGCTTCTTATGGTTTGAGCGCATTCTGTAGTAAGAGCTAGTGGGAGGCTGCAGGTCAGCCGAGGGCTGGATTTTAGTTGGCAAGATAAAACTGGGATTTGCTATTCCCTTATGGTGTTGGCCTAAAGGGGGAAAAAATGCTAACGGGTAGATACCTTTATCTGAGCGTGGTGGCTCACACCTTAAATTCTGGCACACACAATTTCAGGCTAGCCAGGACTCCAATGCTTGTGTGGCAGCTCTGGTACTATGATGGCATGTGATGCCAGGAGACTTTCCCCTTGCCACAAGGTAAGATTGCATGAGGTGGGTGTGTGAAGAGGCTTTGTCCTGCCTCTCCAACTATACAAAGACAAGGCTTGGTAGACACACTGGCAGGGGGTTAGAAAAAGGGCGGGAGTCCTGATCATATGCTGGTATCCCTAAGGACGGAGAAATAGACCAAAGGACCAGGCTGAGCCCAGCCAAGGTCACGCCGCTCACAGATGACAGGTGTGGTGTATCACAAGGGAAGCAGGAAACCCCAACCCTGAAAGGCCTGTGTGTGCCCACATGCACTGTGTGTGTTAGGAGCTGGCTGGAGTGGTGTGGTATATGGATGGGCTCAGTTGGGGGGAGGGGCTGGAGAGGGCTCAGTAGCTAAGAGCATTTGCTGCTCATGCAGGGACCCAGGTTCTGTTCCACGCACCCATGTGGTGGCTCCCAACTCTAACTCCAGTTCCAGCAGGCTCACACCATCATTAAATACATGAATGTAACAAGTATTAGGTATGTTCTTGAGTCCCTTAGCTCTCAATCTGAAGGGCAGATTCCATTCCATTAATCCTGGAAAGAACCATAGAGTGCCCATCCTCTGTGGAAGAAGAAACCCTCAGAGTAGAAAGGTTCGCCCTGTCTAAAGATCAGGGAGCTGGGAGACCACACACGAGCGCACTGCAGACTCGCCACACCTGTGTGCAGGAGAGCTCTTGCCTCTTTTCCCTGACACTGGCACGGTCCAAATGACACCTCTTACTCTGAACCTGCCGGTAGTGATGGGCCAGAACCACTCTGATCATGAAGCTGTGAGAGCACAGGGGCTGGCTGCAGGGACCTGTCACTTGTCCCTCCCTGTCCCTCAGCTTGTTGGTCCTCCTCCCTCTCCCAACCCCACAGCTGAATGGGCCACATTAGTCCCTCAGGGGTAGGTGCCATGGAGAAGGCCCAACCACCACACCTGGCACAGCAGGTGGTACAGTGACAGTCTGTCCTGTGGTGGAAAAGGTGGTCAGGTGGGGGGGAGGGGACAGGAGGGGGATGGGAGGGAAGGGGAGGAGGGCGTGTCAGGCCCTGGGTGTGTAGGGTACTGGGTGAGTAGGAAGAGATGGGGACCTGGGCTCAAATTTTCTTTGTGGAGGAATCTGCACAAGCCACCTCCATGATTTTTCTTTTAAACATTTTTTGAATTTTGTTTTGTAGCACTGGAGATCAAAGCCGGAGCCTTCCACACACTGGAAAGTGCTCCTCCCTGAGCCGTGGCCTTCAAAGTGTGGGTGACAGCAGGGTAACTGGGGAAAGTTTGCTGATTGTTAAAATGCCAGGCACATTGCAGATGTTTGGTGGAAAGCTCTTTTAGTCACTCAGATATAGCACAGGCAGGGACAGCACAGGCAGGGACAGCAATGCTATGCTGTGCTCATGCTGTGTAGACTTTGCTGCCATAGGAAGGGCTTTCACTGTGGCCTGGGCTCATCACCTGAGCAAAGGAGAGATGGAAAATAGTCTAGTGTAGCTTTAATAAGGATGGTGTGGAGTGGGAAGGGTTTGTAAACGAACATTCAGTGTTTCTCAGCTCTTCACATAGCCTTAACACTGTATTAGTTACTTTTTATTGCTGTGATAAAATATCATGGCCAAAAGCAACTCATGGAGGAGTTTATTTTGGCTGATGGCACCACAGAGAGTCCATAATGGTTGTGGGAGGGATGGCAGTGGGCAGCTGAGCCATCCCATCCCATCCAAACACTAACTAGCGGGCCGGGCAAGGTTATAAACTCAAAGCCCATCCCTAGCAGTGTACGTCCTCCAGCAAGGCTGCGCCCAATCTCCCCAAACACCACCGCCAACTGGGGACCAAGCCTACGGGACATTTTCATTGAACTCTCTGCAGACTTTTTTTAAAAGGATCATATATTGAAAACTGTAGTTAGTAGTTAAGATTTACTTCCTGTTTCTATGTTTGAAATTATTGCTGAATGGGCCCATAGTGCTTGATTTTTGCATTGGACCACAAATCCAGCTTCAAGTAGAGGAGAACTAACAGTGACAGACATAAAAGCCCAGGAACTGAGGGGTTTACTGTGTTACTGTTGACTTGGGGATTCATGTGTTTCTGTGTGGAAAGGTGCCATTGTGCTCACTGTATCCAGAGGAAAGTGAAGCTTGGCTTGGTGAACCGGAGGCAAGAGACGGGAGAAGGCAGCAGGGTCCACTCAGCTGTGACACCCATGCTGTGCCAGCCTGAGCATGGCACTAAGCATTCAGATGTGGACGGCAATGGCCTTGGTCCCAGGAGCACCTGGGTTGGCACAGAGACACAGTTCAGTGTGGTAGTGATTGTGATGGCTAATCTTGGTTGTCAGCTTGACCGCATCTGGAATCCACTAAAACCTGAACAGCTGGGCACATCTGAGAGGGGCTTTCTTGATCAGATTACTTGAGCTGGGAAGACCTACCCTAAGTGTGGGCCACACCTGGGAGATGGAAGCTTTTTACTTCTGCCGCTGGCTCTTACTCTCATTTCAAGTTCATCTGTCCTGCTGCCGGAGCGTGCCGTCAGTGCGTCAGAACCTCCTTTGTGATTCCCCAAATGCACCAAAGACAGCAGCACTCAGGAATTCCTCAGGACCCCAGCACCAGATCGGGACCGCAGAAACGCCCAGTCTCATGGACTGGACAGCTACCAGACTCTCGGCCTTTGCATCGGGAGGCAGTTGCTGTTGGATTATTTGGGCCACAGTCTGTTAGCCAGTTTAATAACTCCCTTTTAAATATAGAGATATTCATTTGATCAGGTCTGCTCTTCCAGAGAACTTTGACTAATATGGTGGTTTCCTAAGAACAAGTCAGGAACTGGGTGATGTCTTAGTGTTGGGCACGCCTGATGATCTAATTTGATCCCAGAACCTACGGAAAACCAGACGTGGTGGTGAAGTGTCTGTGGCATGACAGGAGGCAGAGACGGGAGAATTGGCCTGAAGGTTCCTGACCAGTACACAGAACAGCAGCAAAAACAACAGGATAGGCTGTGCCTCAACCAAGGTGGAAGACAGTTGGGCATAGTGGCTCATGCTTTTAATCCCAGCGCTTGAGAGGCAGAGGCAGGTGGATCTCTGAGTTCAAGGCCAGCCTGGTCTTCATAATGAGTTCTAGGACAGCCAGAACTCAGAACTACACAGTGAGACCCTGCCTTGGGAAACCAAAACCAAAACAAAACAGAAAAATAAGTTAGAAAAAGAGAAATTCTGGAAATCCCTCTTGGCCTTCATATGTGTGTTATGGTACATGGGTGCCTTGGCCTTCATATGTGTGCTATGGTACATGGGTGCCTTGGCCTTCATATGTGTGCTATGGTACATGGGTGCCTTGGCCTTCATATGTGTGCTATGGTACATGGGTGCCTTGGCCTTCATATGTGTGCTATGGTACATGGGTGCCTTGGCCTTCATATGTGTGCTATGGTACATGGGTGCCTTGGCCTTCATATGTGTGCTATGGTACATGGGTGCCTTGGCCTTCATATGCGTGCTATGGTACATGGGTGCCCTTACTTAAGCACATGAACACATAGAAGCAAACCTTTCAAAGATGAACCCAGGGTAGCGTCTTGTGCTCAGGGAACTCCACTGGCCTCCGGGGCACTGCCCTCAGACCTCTGTAGCATGTAAGTTTCCGCCAGCCCGCCAGTCTGGGCCCACAGCCGCGCCAGCCCCAAATAACACTCAGAGACTCTGTATTTGATACAATCCTGTTGGCCAGTTACCATTATTGTTTATGGGCTAGCTCTGTCTTAATTATTAACCCATTTTTACTTATCTAAGTATTTCCACGTGGTCGTCTTATGGGGAGCCGCACGGCAGGCTTCCTGCTCCTTCTCCGGGCTACATCTCGACCCCACCTACTACTTCCTCTTCCTCCTCCTAGTCTCCTAGCCCCACCTATCTAGTTTTCTATTGGCCACAGGGCTTTATTAACAGTATGAGAAACATATATACAGAATCACATTTCCCATCATCTCCTCTTTTCTGTCTAAAGTAAAAGAAGGGGTTTAACCTTAACATAGCAAAATATACCATACAACAGTTATCAAATAAGAATCACAGTTAACAATATTTAGTCCATTAACATTTTGTAAGACTTAAAGAAAATATCATCTATCCTATCTTTGTCAGTCTAAAGACCTATATGTAACTAATTTTTAATCCTAACTAAGAAAAACTATAATCATAACTATCTGTCTTCAACTCCTTCAAAGACCACAGAAGGATAATATATAAACTCTAGAAATGACAGAGACAATGCATTGCCTGGTCAGTCACCCGAAGTTCTGTAATGTTCCATCTTCAGCCCATAGGCCATAATGTGTGTCCAGACTCCTCAATAAGGCAGGAAACTTTTCTCTGTGTCCTGTAGACTGTCTGGCTGTCTGGCAGCCTCTTTCATGAAACAGGAATCCTGTAGCAATGTCCATCTTGCATCAGCAGTCACCTTTTTGTGAGTCCTGCATGTCCAGTTTCTACAACATAAAGTCAAACAGTCCAAAAGAGCAGTACCTTGCCCAAATGGCTAGTCTTGCCATATTAGAAGCAAACTTCATAACGAGTTTCTTCAATGTCCATCTTCCTTTTTGACGCAGGTAGTGTTACCAGGAGCAATTGTGCCTCACTGTCAAGAAAAACCCTAAACCATTTTAAATGCCATATTCTGTAGGTCTTTGAAAGGTTTGAAGAATGCCTATCCATCTCAAATACATCTCTATATATATCTAGAAATCCAAACTAACTTAACTCCCATAGGTAACTCTCTATAATCTGTACTAAATTATTACATTACATTTTCTAATGAGCTATATAAACACAATACCTAAACAAGAGGAGAAATATACATAACACAAAATTGACCTTAAATTGTATCAATAAAAGAAAATCCATTCCAAAGCAAAGTATTCATATCTATACCTTAATTCCCTTTTTTACCTTTACAAGGATTGCTTGTGTCATTAACCATTTATAACCAAGCCCATATAAATGAAAACAAACATTTATAAACAATATTTGGGAATTTGGGCGTCGTTCTTTCCAAACTACTTCCTGCTGGTAGAGGGCGCTGTCATGGGGGTCCAAAGAAGACGCAGAAATCTTGGCAGTAGTCTGCAAGGCTTTGTCTCAACTGCTTTGAATGTTGGATCACCTGGGGAGTTGTTTCAGGGGGTCTGGCTTGATCAAACCACATAAGTCTGGAAAGAATCCATAGCTTTTCATTTTCTGTGGAAATAAAAATAGAAATCCTTTTCCCCAGTAACTTGTCCTTAGGCTTGAATTTTTGAGTCAAAGCATTTTTAAAATATATAAATTGAATTAATCTAGCAGCATTTCTTTTATTAGTAGTTGTTTTCTCAGCAATCAAATAATTTAAAGACAACAGAAGCACGTATAGTATCCAAAATTTCTCTGTGTTTTCCATCTTTACGTGGCTTTTTTATTACTCTATTTCTTCTACTTCTATTTTTACATATTTTGAGACAGGGTTTCTCTGTGTAACTTTTATCTGTCCTGGAATTCACTGCATACCAGGTTTACTTTGAAATCACAGAGATCTGCTTGCCTCTGTCTGCCGAGTGCTGGGATTAATGGCGTGTGCCATTACATCCATCCATTTAATTCCTTTTTTCTTTTTAAACCATTGTATCCCGTTTCTTTTTCTCTCCCAAGCCAGCGTATTTTTTAAAACACAGTGTAAACCTTCATTGCAGCTCTTGTACCAATGAATTGTTAGCAGAGCTCTTTAAAAGCAAGGCGGTTTTTGCCGCTTATGCTAATTTTGGAAACCTCTCTTAAAGGAGCCGCGCAAATCTCTGTCTACAACAAAACAAATCCAAAGGAGAAAATGCTGCTACTAAGAAGTCTTGCTAGTCTCTGTTCCCTTGTTTCTAAAACATTTCTTAAGCTCTTATTAGTTTTAAGTGAAAGTTCTTATAGCCACGTTGGGTGCCAACTGTAGCATGTAAGTTTCCGCCAGCCCGCCAGTCTGGGCCCACAGCCGCGCCAGCCCCAAATAACACTCAGAGACTCTGTATTTGATACAATCCTGTTGGCCAGTTACCATTATTGTTTATGGGCTAGCTCTGTCTTAATTATTAACCCATTTTTACTTATCTAAGTATTTCCACGTGGTCGTCTTATGGGGAGCCGCGCGGCAGACCTCCTCAGGCTGTGCTCTTGGGGAGTTAGGTCTTCATTCAGCAGCTTGGTCTTTGGGCTTCTCAAGTCTCGGTTGGCTCCCCTCATCCAGCGTTCCAGCTCTGTGAGCCACTTGAACGAGGGTTTTACTCACTGCCATCATTGGAATTCATATGGTTCTGTGTGGCGAAGGTGTAACCAGGCCACAGCACTAGTCACCATCAGGAGAGGCTCGTCTGTTGGCTTGTTTTGTGATTCTCTCTCCAACTGACCTGCCACATGTCCTGAGGACCTTGTGTGACACAATCATCTCTCTACCTCCATGTCTGTTGTGGGCCCAGTACTGCCAGGTAAGTGTCAGTGTGTAACTGAGTACAGATATATGGGAAAGGAGTTACCGATTTCAGTAGAATGTCAAATAGGTTTAGAGACCCTAGCTAAACACTAGAACTGTTTGATGTTCAGACCCTACCTCAGACCTCACCCCAGCTCCTTAGGGAACTCTAGTACCAATTACACAGGGAGCCCTGCCTTCAACCTGCTTGTTCTTTTCAGCACTGACAAGGAGGAATGCTTGCACTTGGAGACAGACTTCCTGGATGAGGCATTGCAGTGCGTGCTGGCTAGGTGAAAGGTTTGAGTGACAGGAGCCAACCTGGCCAGGAGGAGCCACAAAGGCTCTAGTGGAGGCAAGTAGCTGTGAGATGTGCATCCCCTGTAGGCCCTGCATTGATGAGAGTACTAACCCAAATTCCTGGACGTTTCTACTTTGCCTGCCATGGTCTAACCCACAGCTTCTTTACCCGAGACCCTACATGTGGTTACACAGTTGAACCGGGGTGAACAGTAAGAATTTGGTTACGTGAATTTTGGAGCAGGAAGAGTTGGGTGGGGGAGAAGGAAGCAGGCACAGGAAGGAGTGTGTGTGTGTTTGGGAGGTAGCTAAGACCAAAGGCCTTTGAGAAAGTCTAGAAATTTCCTAACATATATGCAGGTACATATATCCAATATGTTGAAAGGGAGAGAGGACAAGCCACTTCCTGGACACCATAGACTACCAAATAAAACGCCCAGTGCCAGAAATGGGTTGGGTTACTTCTTAGGAGCTGTTGGTCAGCAGGGTCCCATGGCACCAATCACTACAGGTTAAATTCCCGTTGCTTTTGGGTATTTTCCAGAACTTGCTGGTGAGACCCTAATGCTGAAGGCATCACATTCTTGAGTCATGGTTAGAGCAAATCTGATTTCATAGTGTTGGAAGGTGTTATGCACACCACTAGCTTACTGGCTTACCAGTCTTACCTAGTTTACCAATCTTACCTGGCTATGGATCCTGTTATCTGCAAGAGTGACTTGCCTGGCAGGATATTTGTGCCACTGGTGTGATAGTGGCATGAATGTTACAGAAACCGATCCCCACTTTCTGATTGGAGTTGGGCCTGTTGCACAAGGTGGAGTTCATGCTGTCACTGTTGCTGTCAGGGTCAAGAGTCTGTGGTAAGCTTTGTCATAGGCCGCAGGGGAGAACCTCCTATGTTAGTTTGCTAACTTCCCCTAGGGTTACACTGATCCCTTCTTGTAATACTGATAGAGTGATTAGTGCATGTCTCAGCCTTCACAAAGAAGCTTCCTTAGCAGGAGGTGGTGATCAACAGAGACTCACAACTGACCAGCAAGCAGAGGGTAAGCAGCTGCACAGTGTTCAGCCCTACACGAGGCGTCTCTATCTCAGCCCCCGTCTCTTGGCTCAGGGGCTGTAGTGGAAGAGGAGGAGGCATGAAAGGACCAGAGGGGATGCATGGCTACAGAGAATAGCGTCTTCAGGCCTTCAGGACACCACAGGGCCGCCTCACATAGGAACCCACAGCAGGAGCCGCAGCACGTATCAGTCTTGTGCAACACCAGGACAGATAAAAATGGGAGATGTAAGGCAGTCATGAAGTTCTGTGCCCAGCTGGGGGCTTATGGCAGTGCATGGCTGCCAGGAGAGTCAGTTTTCTTCAAAGGGGAATGGCGCCTACACCAGGGCACATGCTGGCAGTGCTGAGTGAACTGGAAAAAATGACACAGAAGCAGTGAAGTTGGAGGGATGGTAGTGGAGAGGATGGGAGAGGGACGGGGGGAGGAATTAAAGCGTGTCAGATGCATGTGTGAAATGCACAGGGACCAAAAGCTAAGTCAAAGTCAAATTCATGACTTCTCTGGGGGCTTTGGGGCAGGCTTCAGCTGTCCGGCACTGGGTGTGTCGGCACAGCCCTGGTTCTGAACACACAACCGTATACTTTGTGCTGTGTCCTGTCATGCTACACAATGCCAACGAATGGTCTCCAGATACCACAGCTCAGATTTGAGACTTCTGCCCGTGATGAATTGTAGCGTTTTTATGCTCTTTAAACAAAATGGTTTAAAGATTTCAGTGTTTCCAACATTTCTCAGCATGCAAGTATCAAATTAGTCTATCTTTGGATTATATTGTGTTAGAACATTTGATTTTAAAAATTGCTGTTGATTTGCTGACTTGTTTCATTTTTAAAAAATCATTAAATGAATTTTGACTTTGAATTAGAATAGCATTTTCAACAGCTTCTGAAGTGGCCTGAATGTACTTTGGTCATTTTGTACTGAGTATATGAAATGGTGTTCTCAGTAC
Organism: Cricetiscus sungorus; assembly: GCA_030556225.1. NCBI lineage: Eukaryota > Metazoa > Chordata > Mammalia > Rodentia > Cricetidae > Cricetiscus > Cricetiscus sungorus. The sequence continues at coordinate 21,494,359 of JANBXA010000190.1, read as the reverse complement.
TGACCCTTTTTTTGGTTTCTTGAGACAGGGTTTCTCTGTACCTTTGGAGGCTGTCCTGGAACTCACTCTGTAGACCAGTCTGGCCTTGAACTCACAGAGATCCTCCTGTCTCTGCCTTCCAAGTGCTGGGCTTAAAAGCATGTACCACCACTACTCAGCAATACTAACCATTCTAAATCAAAATATCAACTCTGAAAAAACATGGAAAATATCCTACAATTTTAAATATTCAGCTAATATTTTATTCTTTTTTTTTTTTTTAAGTAAAATCAGTAAAGTTTAGTTAGTTTAATTAGTTTGGGGTGGGGGTTGGGGTCAGCATCACTTCTAGGAGCCAAGAACTGATGACATAGAGAAGTCCCCCAGATGCTCTCTGAATGCATCCCATTGTGCCCTCAAGACACTGAGCACAGAGTCCTCTGCCCAGCACCAGATCAACCTCCGGCTAGCGTTGGTAGCTCCGAGATCACAGGGCATGGAGGCCCCATCCATATCTGCTCCACAGGCAGCTCCAGATCAGAGTCACCCGAGGGGCATGCTGCACTGGAGCCCAGGAGAGCGGTTTGAAGGGACGAGGGGTCTTTAGAAGGACCATCTGTGAGGTCAGCATCAGAGGCCTAAAGGGGACAAGAAAGCTGAACCCAGCAAGGGAGGAGGCTCAGGACACAGACAGCCAGGCTCGCAGCAGCAGACTGAAGGTCAGGGCTAAGCAGAGCAGAGACAGCTAGACCTGAGACCAGTGCAGACCGCCATGTTTAGGGCCAGCGCTCTATGTCGACAGTCTGCCACAACCTGACAGTCATAGCGGCTCCAGGCTTGACATGAGCTGGATGGTCAGGAGTAAATCCCTGGCTTGCAACCTTCCAGAGTTTCTGGTTCTCATCATGGTAGTAACCAGTAATTACACAGGTAAGATTGAGTGGGGATAGCCCCAGGGAAAGAGCAGCCATGGTGCTGATATTTTATTCTTTATACAAAAAATAAACACAGTGCAATGATACGAAATTTTGCTTTAGTTTTTTTGTTTTGTTTTTCTTTCTTTCTTTTTATTTTTCTGAGATACATTTTCTCTGTGTAGCCTTGGCTGTCCTGGAACTCTCTCTGTAGACCACACAGAGATCCTCCTGCCTCTGCCTCCAAGTGTTAGGATCAAAGGTGCGAGCCACCACCACCTGGCTTTGCTTTTGTTTTTAATAAATGATAATATATGGGTGCCAAAGAATTTAAAAATTAAAATTTTTGGGCCTGGAAAGATGGTTTAGTAAATAAGAGCACTTGGCTGTTCTTCTAGAGTACCCAGGTTCAATTCCCAGCACCTGCATATTGGCTAACAATTATCTATTACTACGGTTCCAGGGGATTGATTCAATGACATCTTCTGGCTTTCTCAGGTACCAGGCATAGATATCAGGGAACCCTCCCCCGCACCCCACCCACCTTAACTCAAACCTTTAATTCCAGTGTTTGGGAGTCAGAGGCAGGCAGATCTCTGAGTTCAAGGCCAGTCAGGGCTACATAATAAAAGCCTATCTCTAAATAAATAAATTTATGTTTTGTGTTTAGTCAGTATTTTATTTGTATTCCTATTTTACATACTCATATGCCCCTGTGGTAGTTGGAATGGAATTGGCCCCCATAATCTTATAGGGAGTGGCACTATTAGGAGGTGTGACTTTGTTGGGTAGGTGTGGCCTTGTTGGAGGAAGTGTGTCACTGTGTGGGGGTGGGCTTTGAGGTTTCCTGAACTCAGGGTACCGCACATTGTGTCAGCTGACTCACTGTTGCCTGTGGGATGTAGGACTCTTAGCTACCACTCCAGCACCACATCTGCCTGCAGTCCATGGTCCCTGCCATGGACTGAACCTCTGAAACTGTAGGCAAGCCACCCCAATTAAATGTGTCCTTTATAGGAGTTGCTGTGGTCATGGTGTCTCTTCACAGGGACAGGAACTCTAACACTCATGGTTGCATAAACATTTTTTTTTTTTTTTTTTGCACCAAATAATAAGCAGCCCCAGTGTAATAGATGTAGTTCTTGGACTACCTGTTCATCTTCAGACTCTGGGCTCTCTCAGTCTCCCTCTGTGGGTCACAGGGAAGGAGATCCAGAATGGGATTTGTGCACTGGGGCTCTCTGATGAAACCAGCCGGACACCAGAGCCTCTGCTGCCCAGCCTATGCCTGCTGGCATCTCAGCATCCACAGGTGTGCACCCCTGACTCAGCTTCTATAATTTGGCCTGTTTAACTCAGAAGCACCTGGGCTGCAACATCACCTGGTCTCAGGCTTTTGTTTTGCAAACTGCAACATCAGTAAGTAGTGCCTTTCCAAGGTGAGGGAGGGGGGAGTGTCCTCCAGTGCGCTCAGCATGGAGGGGCTCACACACAGCATGGAAGGCGTCCGTTAGACTCTCCAGTCCAGCACAGCCTCTCTCTGGCGGAAAGGGAGGAGGGGTGATGGAGAGGCTCAGGGGGTCGTTGGCATGAGTGCCTTGCCTGGCTTTAAGCAGTTGGAAGTTCTGTTGTGGAAAGATCACCTGGGGGCAGCACAGCGATGCGCAGATGAGAAGAAGAAATGCTGGAGGCTGCTGCACAGCAGAGCAGCCCAGAAAAGCTGTGCAAGAGGCGTAAACCCTGCTGTTAGGTCTGGCCCGGGAGCTTCAGCTCTTGTTGGCTGCTCCTTGTTGTAACATAATAGTGGATCTTAAAAGGAAATGTTTACTTCAGCTGAAGGAGGCAGGCAGGGAGGAAGAAAAGGGGCAGCGGGGTGGGGGAGGGAAATAGAGGAGGGAGAATGAAATATCCTCTTTAAGGGCATGCCCCAATGAACTGCTTCCTCCAATTAGGCCCCACCTCCTAATTTTCACCACTATGTAACCTCACCAAGTTTAAATCCCCAACACTGTCCAGGAGACAGTGTTGCTGCCGGTGAATTCTTTCGGTACAAGGACACAGGTCCACCGCGTAGATGGGTCAAGCTACAGATCGTCCACACACAAATGGCCTTCATCTTCCTAACCTTGTGAGCTTCAGTTTCCTTCTCTGTAAAGCAGATACTACCCGATGATTCCAAAGAAAGTTGAGCATTCTAAGTGACTGCTCAGCACAGTTCCTGCTGTCACCATCCAGCTGGAGGAGGCTGTTTGTTATGTTATTCGTACCCCTGGGGAGGCTGTAGCAGAGTCCAGGGAGAAAGGGACCCGGGCTAGGGCCGAGGAGGGAGAGGGGATGTGGTTTTCAGGTTCAAAGCTCTGTGATCCTTCCTCGGAGGAGGGGTTAGGACCTGTCGGCTGGGTCCCTGTGTGGCCACTAGAGGGCAGCAGAGGCAAGGCTGAGGCCGCTTTCAGCCCTCATTCCCTGCCGTGGAGCCTTGCACTGTCTGTCCGTCCTTCCCCTGTACACCAGCTGTTGTTTTTGGGAAACGCTCGGTGTTCCCTTTGCCTTACGCCCAGGGCCAGTAGCAAGTGAAGTGTGCGTTTTAATTTCTGAAGACACAGCCTGGACAGAAAGTGGGCCTGCTCCCAGCAGCTCTGCCTGCTACTTGGGGTGTGCTCCATCTCGCACCCTCCCTGCTTCCCAGCTCTTTCCGGCACTCTTTGATCTTGTGTGTGGAGTATTAAAGTGAGCCTCAGATCCTTAATCCATTTTGAAGGCTGGCTGGGAGCAGCGTTTCTGGGGGCCCACTAAACGCACTGGCTGGCTGAAACATTTCAGAGATGGCTTTCCTTCCAAGGTCATGGATTGTGAGGAGGGGAAGGCAGACAACAGAAGCACCTTCATACGATTTGGAGCTATGCCACACCACGTATATCGATTGATCCCACAGCATCCGTAAGAAGTGCCTGTGGGGATGGCTCCGTGGGGAAAGTGCTCCATGCAAGCTCAAAGACTCCAGCCTGTTCCCAGAAGCCATGTAAAAAGCCCAGCGTGGTTGTATCCAGTGCCCCTGGAGGCAGAGACAGGTCGATCGATCGCTGGGTTCACTCATCAGCCAGCCAAATTTGCAAACTTGAGGCTCTTGAGAGAGGCCTTGCCTTGAAAAAGAAAGTTGATAGCTTCTGAGGAACCACACAGGGGGTTGACCTCCCCCCTCCATCTCACCATTACACAACAGTGTACAGCCTGACACAGAGATGGGCACCCCTCCACAAGGTGCCCGGAACACACTGTCCTGTGAGTTTTACATAGTACCTCTTCCAGCTGCCCACGAGCTGTTTTAATGCCAAAGTGGGGCTTAAGGGAGGTTGTATTAAATTTTCTCATTGCTGAAACCAAATGCCCAGGAGAGAGAGAGAGAGAGAGAGAGAGAGAGAGAGAGAGAGAGAGAGAGAGAGAGAGAGAGAGGGAGGGACAGAGAGAGAGACAGAGAGAGACAGAGAGAGAGAGACAGAGACAGAGACAGAGACAGAGACAGAGACAGAGAAGGCATGGTGACATGGTCCTGGTGCTGGAATATGAGGCAGCTAGTCACCGTTTATCCACGGGCCAGAAGGGATGAGCGCTGGCACTCACAGGGCTTTTCTTCCTCTTCCTTCTTTAGTCACTCTGAACCCAGCCTACGCGATGTGGTGCCACCCACATTAAAGGGACATGTTTTAAAATTTTTTCCATGGGCTTCTTTTTTACATAAAATTTATTTTTATTTGATGTGCATTGGTGTTTTGCCTGCATGATGGTGTCAGGTCTCCTGGAAGTAGGGTTACACACAGTCGTGAACCGCCATGTGAGTGCTGGGAATTGAACTCAGGACCTCCGACAGAGCAGTCAGTGCTCTTAACTACTGAGTCATCTCTCTAGCTCCTTAAAGTTATCTCTTACCTTCTCAGTTAAACCTGCCTGGAAAACCCCTCACACACCCCCAGAGAGTGTCTCCTTGGAGATTCTTAATGAAGTCAGTTGACAGTCAAGACTGACAGGTCGCTGTAGCAAGACACACAGGGCTCGAAGATGGTCCTATCAGATAGTCCAACCAGTGTGCCTGAGTCCAAAGTCCAAGCTTTTTCCTTTTTAAAATACTGGGACTAGCCCATTTCACTTTTATCCAGACTCTTTCCAGAGTGAGTATATAGACACCAACCACTTGGAAGGAGAAAGCCGGGGCTATGGCCACACTCACCTCCCACCCCCTGGGAACTCTGGATCCCACAGTGTGCTACCAGCCGAAAGAATGGGTGCAGCATTGGACTGCCTGGGTTTGAATCCTCAGTCATCCACCAGAGACGCCCCCCCATGTATTTTAGAGAGGTTTGACAGAAGAGAAGGTTCACTTTGGATGTGGGCAGGGCCATCCTGTGGGCTGAGGTCACATCCTGATTAAAAGGGGAAAGAGAGGAAGCCCCATGAGGGCAGGCACTCTGCTTCTTGTCTGGATAAACTGTGACCAGCTGCCTCATACCGCACCGGCTGTGGCTGTGTGGCCGTCTGCATGAGGGCAGGTAGACCTCTGTGTCTGAGCTTTAGTTCCTTCTGGAGGGAGAAGCCAGACACTTGACACACAAACAGCCTCCCTGTCCTCACGACGTAGAGTCTCATCCATTAGTTAGGCATTCACATCTGTGTCAAATATCTTTAAGAAAGGAAGATTATTTGGCTCATCCTGAGTGAGGTAGCCCAGACCCAGAAAGACAAATGTAGTATGTACTCATGAGTGGATACTAAACACAAAGTAAAAGATACCCAGCCTATAACCCACAACCCCGGAGAAGGTAGAACCCTCTTCCAGAAACAGATGGAAGCTGATACAGAAATCCACAGCTAACCATTGGGCCAAGCTCCTGGAGTACAATCGAAGTGAGGGAGGAGCAATAATACGAACAAAGGAGTTGAGACCATGATGGGGAAACTCACAGAATCAGCTGACCCCAGGTAGTGAGAGACCACTGACTCAGGTCTGACAGATGGGGAACCTGCCTAAGACTGAACTAGACTCCTTTAATACAAGTGAGAATGGTGTGACTGGGGCAATATATGAGGCCACTGGCAGTGGGTCCAAGACCTGACACTAATGAACAGACTGACTTAGTGGAGCCCGATCTATGTGGAGAGATACCTTGCCCAGCCTAGACACAGGTGTGTGTGTGTGTGTGTGTGTGTGTGTGTGTGTGTGTGTGTGTGTGTGTGTGGTGCCTTGGTCCTGTCTCAACGAGATGATGGGACAGACTTAGTAGACTTCCTAGGGGAGGCCTTACCGTCTCCGTGGAGCAGATGGGAGGTGGTGTGGGGAAGTGGGGGAAATGGGGGGAGAGGAGGGAAGGGGAACTGGGATAGGAATGTAAAAAATAAATTAATTAAAAAAAAGATTATTTGGCTCATGGCTTCAGAGGTTTCTGACCATGGTCACGCTGAGTCTGTTTCTGGGCTTGAGGTGACACAGAACAATGTGGCCGAGGTATGGGCTGAGTTGGTCATCTCCTGGTGACTAGGAATGGCCCCACAACTAGGCATGGCATTCAAAAGCATGCCCCAGCGACTGAATCCTGACCAGACTCTGCCTCCTAAGGTTTCCACCGTCTCCCATAATGGCACCGGCTGGGGGACCAAGCCTTCAACACATGACTCTTTTGGGGGCACACCATCACAGGTGAAGCCAAACGCGGGTACTGACCAGTGTTCATGGAAGCCCCGTGTGTCTCGATGGTTAGCTTTTGTCAACTTGACATAAACCAAACATATCTGGAAGAGGAAGGAAGGACAGCTGAGGAAATCCCTTCATCAGGATGGCTGTGTGGCATTGCCTTGACTAATGGTTGATTTGGGGGGACCCAGCCCACTGTGGGTGGTGTTCTCTGGATAGGGACTCAGTCCTATTGTTTATCAGCCATTTTTTTTCACCCGTCATCCTTAGTCTTAGTGCCCCAGTTGCAAAGCAAGAATGATCACCCACGTTGCCAGCTTGAGACAATGTGAAAGCACATTGCAAAGGGCTTGGTTTCTTGGGGGCATCATTGCCAATTGCTGTGGCATGAATGCTGGCATGATTCTCTGAATCATGATCTGATCAGTAGCCACCAACAGCCATGGCAGCCAGACGTTGTTGGCAGAACCCAGCTGTGCTTGGTTCAAACCCCAAGCTTGCCCTTAGTGGTTTTTTCCTCTTTGAAACTAAGATTCCACTCCTGCCTCGCAGTGCTGTTAGGAGAAAGCAATGAGGTGATGTCTATCTGGGACCTGCATGCCCATAGCTCATGCTGGGCATGCCCTGGCCTGTAACTAGTGGTGGATAGGTGTTTAGCACAGTCTCTACACCAGAGCATGTCAGGAGTCCAGGTATGACCATCGGGACAGAAACATGCTCTGGGAACAAACCCAGCCCTTCCAGATAAAGGATGCACTTGCCTGGCAGCTGTGGGCCTCAGGGGCCTTGCTCCCTGGCTCCTTCCCTTTCCCATGGGGTGGACAGCCTTGTGGTTTGTGTCACTCTGCAGTACCCTCAGGCTCTGTCATCAGCTTGTCTTTCACAGACACACAAGGCTTTCAGCCAGCCAGTCATCTGGAGGACGCTGATTCTTCCCTGTCCCTGGCAGAGATCTGGGATCAGCTCTGCATTAGGACAAGTTGTAAGCAAACATGCGTTACTCAGTGTGGTCCTTCTTCTCACCACATTGTCTTAGAATTGGGCAGCTGCAAACCAGCCGACCAGAGGGATTGATGTTTAACGCAGACGGTTCATTTACACAGAAAATTTAAAATGTTTGGTTATACTTCCAGGGCCTTGCAGGAAACCTGACAGCAGGGAACAGGTCTTCTGGTTCTTAGTCGACAGCCCTTAATGCCTCCTGCAGTTTTGATCACTTAGTCACTCCAGCATCTCCTAACCTGAGCTCAGGCTTCGCTTGGGGCATCGTGAAAACAGTTGAAGAGACTATCTCTGTCCGAAGAGACTATCTCTGTCCTTCAAGTTTTAGAGACTCCCCCTCCCCACCCCTTCCCCTCTCCCTCCCCTCTACTCCCCTCCCTCCTTCTGGGTCCCTTCCTCTCTCCCTCAAAACCTCACTTTTTCTCTCCATCCACTCATCTCCCCATGCAATGATCCATGTGTCTTTCCAGTCACCTGTTTATCTAGCCATGCAGCATCTACTCATATTTCTCCCTATCCACCTCTCTTTCCATCTGTCCATTAATACATGTATTTATCGTGTGAGCCACTTATCCAGCTATCATTGTATCCCAAGCCCCAAGCCCTGGGCTGGGGAGATGAGCATATGAAATAGCAGTCTTTTCTCTTTAGGCTTTCACCTTTCCCAGGGGGTGGGAGATTCATGGAGAAAACTGCATCTAAGGAGAAGGATGTATACAGGGCTCTTTATACAAGAAAGGGGAGCGGCCTCTTACTTCTGAGAAGGACTTCATTCGGAAGGTGGAAAAAAAAGAGTCACTTCCTGGGTGGGAATTCCCAGTGGTCATGACCAGGAAGAAACTTCTAGGTTGAGGGAACCATGGGAAAGGCATAGTGTCTGGTGGGCTTGGGAGGGGAGGAATTAATATCATTTGATGACTCTTTCAGGGAGAGGCCCATCTAGTTAATAGACGAGGGGTTGTCAAAGGAGGGCCTTGAATCCAGACTTGGAGGCAGAATGCTGCCCTGTGGGTATCTGGGAACCATTGCAGGGCTCTCAGCAGGCTGGGGCATAGGTCAGTGAGCATTTGGAAAGATTGCGCTTGGTGGTTGGATGGGGGGAGCCTGGAAGTACTAAGTATTTAAAGCCTGCTCTAACAGCCCTGGGAGAGTTGACACTGTGACACCTGTGCAGTAGAGCTGGGGCCTCAAGGTGGGCTTTTATAGACTGTGTGGGGGGGGGTCAACAGACCTTGAAAAGTGACTGATGGTAATGCCCTTTGCTTAGGGACCACAGGAGGAAGAGTTTTTGTGGGCGGGGACAGTAAACATACATGGTTTTCGCTATCTGTGGAAACAGAGGAGAGAGCTAGGAGGCAGTTAGTTATAAGACCTGAAACTTCTGTGAGATGGGGGCACAGTGTGCGTGAAGATGGTGAGCGGAGTGGAGAGTACCGTTGCGCACAGAATGGCAGCTGGCGTGGAGGCTGGAGCCCAGAGTTTCTGGGGAGAGTTCTCTGGTCAGCAGTGGTCCATCTAGAGATGCAGTAGAAGGAGGTGTAAGACAGCTTTGATGATTGGACCATGGTTATGTCTGTTGTTATTAGAGGGAACTCTCTAAAGGAACACAACTAATGGGATATATATATATATATATATATATATATATATATATATATATATATATATTTCTTAGAAACATTTCCACTAAAATTATTTTGTTCTACCTACTGTGTAGCAATTTCCTAAGAGTTGAAACGTTTATTCTGTCAAGACTTGTCGAGATCAGGAAGTAAACAACTCACAACTCTCAGGAAGTCCCTGAAACTTACTAGATGTACAAGGACCTTTCCCCCAAGGCTCTATTAGCACTCAGGATTGCTGAGGAGAGGAGACTGTGACTGTTGAGCCCCCTGCATGGCATACAGGAGGCTCTAGGGATGTAGCTTTTGTGATTGTTGCCCACCCTGGGGTGGGCTTTCAGTAACACCGCAGCCTTGTGTTCATGTCAGCAATCAATAAACCCACAGGGTGGACGTCAGTGTTGATGTCACCTTTGTCTGTTGTTAGTTTCCTCTCTGAGGTGAGAAGATGCTTGTCCATTTCATTCTGTAAAAGTGTCACACAACATGAGTGGCATCTGGACAGGGGCCAAGGGAATAAAAAATGGCTTGGGGAGTAGTGGTTGCATGGCTGCGACAATGGGAGCTGAGACAGGCCGCTGAAGTTAATGTGAGTGAGGTGTCTCAGGGGAACCCATGTACTATGTGGTAGGGTGCCTCCTTGCAGCGGCAGCTATGCATGCCATGCTTGTGATGGATGATAGGACATGCCACTAGGTCTGAGGTGTCTCAGAAGGAAGCACTGGTATGGCGGATCACAGGGTGTCTGTCTCCCTCTACTTGGTATGGGGTGGCGAGTGGAGTCTCCAAAAGTCACACACAAGAGTCAGGCTGTGAGCAGGCCGAGGCGTCTGAGGCAGAAGCCCTGCTTTGGGCAGGCAGGCATGCAACTGAGGCTCAACTGTCTTCTCAGAAAGAGCCTGATTGTTTAGAGGAGGGACCACAGTGGGGAAAATGTGGTAGAATATCATTTTAAGGTGTGTGACTTTTGTCATTTGTTTAACTCTGTGAAGCTGTGATTCTTTGCCTGTCTGAAATACCCGATGGTCTAATAAAGAACTGAATGGCCACTAGCGAGTCAGGAGCAAGGATGGACGGGGCTGGTAGGCAGAGAGAATAAATAGGAGAAATGAGGGGAAGGAAAGGAGGAGGAGCAACGAGAGAAGGAGAGGAGGACACCAGGGGGCAGCCACCCAGCCACCCAGCCACCCAGCCACCCAGCCACCCAGCCATCCAGCCACCCAGCCACCCAGCCACATAGCAGTTTGTGAGTAAGAGTAAGATTTACAAAAGTAAGAGGACAGGCAAAGCCCAGAGGCAATAGATAGATGGGATAATTTAAGTTAAGAAAAGCTGGCAAGAAACAAGCCAAGTCCGGGTGTTTATAATGAAGAATAAGCCTCTGTGTGTGAGTTATTTGGGAGCTGGGTGGTGGGCCCCTCAAAAAGGACAAAAAGTAAAAGAGTAAAAGACATCATATGATTACAGGAAAGGGACACACCTCCTCTGCGCTTGCCTCCAATGGGAAGGGAAGTGACAGCAAAAGGGAGGATAAGATAGAAGGCTTAGCATGATACTTAGACTCGGGACCCTAAAGGTAAAGGGAATCATAGCATATCTATTGTAAAGAGCCCCTCTAAAAAGTTGGCATCTATGGGAGGAGTCGGACAGTGGGGAAGAAGGGAGCAAGGTAAAGATGGTGGGAGATACAGAGAAAGGGAAACGCTTTCCCATTGGTACAGAGAAATGGAAAATCCACAATATAATATGCGCTTGGAGATCCGAGAAAGATTATTTGATGCAAGAGACCATGCTATCCAGGGAGTGTTCTGTCTTACCAAAGCTTCAGTTCAGAAAAGCTTTAAAGAAGTAACTGCCACACCACAGCGGAGCTCGTAAGGCTGTGGGATATGGGCGTGAGTGAGCTTGCTCCGAGGGCGGTGCCCGTGTAAACAGTGACGTAACTCCTCAACTCTCTTTGAGATGGGGAGCAAAGAAATATGAAGAAAACCAGTCTTTGATGGGCTGGCTCGTAAGAGCCATCGGGGATCCTTGGTTATTACCAGCTGAGGTCCCGGTGGGTATCAGGGGCGGGAAGACAATAGAGGAGGGACAGTTGGCACTGAGAGCCTTGGGCCTGAGAGAGGAAGTGTGTTTATTCAGCTCACTGGGCCTGGTTCACAGGAGAACTGAGACAGCCTAATTCAGCAGGGACATCGGGAATGGCTAGGGCTTTTGGTGGCTTTGCTGACTCTTGTGGTGTGCTATTTATGAGTGCAGAGAGACTCTGGCAGAGCTGAACAGCTTCCATCTAAATGTAAACAGGGCCTCATAAAGTGTAAAGACATCAAGAAGGGACACAAGAAAACAAAACAGAGAGGCTGGCCTGTCCAAGTGTTCAGAGGCAAATGTGGGGGACTGGTATGCAGCTGGGTTTATCTAGAGAAAAACATTCAACAGAAAGTCAAGGGCTGTGCTAGTAACATCCCAGAAGCCTTTAAACCTGGAGAAACAGTTTATATAAGACGAGATTAAGCCAGTCCCAGGGAGGGGCAATTGTTCCCCCAGAGTTGGTGGTGTAAAGAATATAGCGCTAGAGACCATTCACCCTGGCGGGGCCCTTTTGGCAGCCAGGTGCGGCTGATGGAAAGGTTGTCAGAACAAAGGCGGTAGGTGCTGAAGGCCAGAGCGCAGCCCTTGAGCCTGAGCCAGATCAAACAGCACAAGCTGGCCCTGCTGACACGTTAGTGGCTCACAGCAAGCCCGTGGCAACCAATGGCAGCACCAGGATGAGGGGGGCTGGCAGCTCAAGCAAATGTCAGCAGATTATAGATTAGATGGAGTGCAGTCTCCTCCCGACATGCCCCAATACCCAACGTTGCTCTGGTGAAAGAATTGATAAAAGTGGTGAGAATTTCTTGTACTGTACTGGGCCTCTCTAGTGTTTGCTTTTTCCCGTTCCCTTAGTTGAAGACCAAATGGTACTTGCTTGGAATGAAAGATCATGGCCTTCAGAGAGTCGGCCCACTCTCTGTTTTTTCGTTTTTTTAAAATTGCTTTATTATATAACAGTAACCTTTGAGTGTCTTACAGATTTATACAAACGTCTTTAAAAAAAGACAGTTGAAAACCCAGTACAATTTTAGAAAAGGTTATTCCACATGTTGTGGGTGGAGGGAGACACTCTCCAAAGCCTTAAGGACGTCAAATATTAAATCCCAGTGTCAGAGATGGGTTACCTCTCTATGAGTTGTTGGCTAGGAGGACCCCAGAACCCCCATAATGATAAGGCCATTGTCAGTGCTATTGGTAACATGCTAGAACTATATAATAAAACCTTATTGCTTCAAACGTTCATACATTGGTGGCAAGTCACAGAAATCAGGGTGGGACTGAACTGTTGTATTTATTGATGCTGAAGGTACTTCGTATGGTGCTGGTGAAGAATTCCCAGTAGTCTTCGTGGCTGTGGCCCCTGTCTAGAACATTGTGAGAATGCCAAACAAGACCAGACTACGCGTGCAGTAGTGACACAGACAGGATCCAACCACCAGCTTCCTGATTGAATTTCAAGTCCTCTCCACAGACTGTGAACTCATTTCCAGTACTGTAAGTCAGTGGGGAAAAACCCTACGTCTGGGGAAGTCATAGACCCCAGCGTGGAAACAACTACTGTTGTTTTATTAGGTGGACATAATGTCCCTGTCAAATTGCCTCCTAAGAATGTATGCCTATGTTCACAGATCACTGTTGTCAGCTGGTCATGGAAGGAAACCTCCTTTACAAGTGATTGTGTACCCTAGAGATGCATAATTGCTTCAAAGCTACTTTGGAATAAATCTATGAAGGAAGCACACGACCTCTACACTGAACCCTTTAAAACACTCAACATATCGAAGAAGACGCTAGAAGATGGAAAGGCCTCTCCTGCTCATAGTTTGGGAGAATTGATATTGTGAAAATCACCAACTTAACCAAAAGCAATCTACACACCCAGTACAGTCATCACCAAAATTCCATTGTCCTTCAATATAGAAATAGAAAACAGAAAAACCAACCCTAAAATTCATATAGAAGCATGAAACATCCCAGATGGCAAAAGCAATCCTGAGCAAAAAGAACAATAATGCTGGAGGCGTTGCCACACCTGATTTCAAGCTAGACTGTATTGTATTAATACAAAACCAGACACAAAGATCAATGGAATGGGAGGCCTAGACACATAAGCCTCACTGCTACAGTCAACTGAATTTTGAAAGACAGCAACAACAGCTGCCATTTGAGAGTAGACAGCCTCTCCAACAGGGGGTTATATGGAAACTGAGCATCTACATGTAGAACAATGCAACTCCAGGTGGCTCGAAGACCTTAAGGTTAAAACCTGTAATGGTTAGAGGAAAAGATACGGAGCACTTGAACTAGAGACAGCTCAGGAGCGGGCGCCACAGATTCTCCCACCGCCACTGCTTGCTGTGGAAACACTACCCATACTGTTTTACAGGCAGGGCTGTACCTTGTCTGTAACTAGTTCTCACAACCTGATCTACCACTCACACTCTCCTCCCTCAGCTTCCCAAGTGCCGAGATTACAGGTACACATAACCATGCTGGCAACATTTCATATAAAAAAAAGAGTTCCAAAGGATAAGGAGGAAAATACTTACATATTCACTGACATGGTTCCATTTTTTGGTGCTTCCTTCTCTTTTGTATAGTTCCAGACTTCTACATAAGTATGGTTTTCTCTTACCTGATGGGTTTCTGTAACACTCAAAAATTTTATTTATTTATTTATTTATTTATTTATTTATTTATTTATTTATTTATGTATGTTTTAAGGGTGTTTTTCCCGCATGTGTATCTTTGCACCACATGAGTGCCTGGTGCCCATAGAGGCCAGAAGAGGATGCCAGATCTCTTGATACTTGTGCTATGGATGATTGTAAGCCAACATGTGGGTGGTGGGAACCGAACCCAGGTCCTTTATAAGAGCTCCCAGGGCTCTTAACCACTGAGGGGTCGCTCCTGCTCTGTGTTAACATTTCTTATGCACCTTGTGTGTTTGATGTCACACTCTCTCAGTTCTCGCACACCTTCACTCTGACTTTAAACATCCTCACCCTGTAATTGACAGTTGTTTGACCAGTTGATTCACCATCTTCTTCACCGTGTCGTTTCTGACATGGCGTCTATGCCATTGTTATCTCTCTAGCTCGCTGTTGTCGTGTACAGTTTTTCTCTAGCTGCCTTTAAGATACTTGCTGGTTTTAATAAAATCAGTTGTACTGTGTCATTTTATGGTCTTTAGAAAAATTTTCTTTAAATACTATCTTTCTATTCCTTCTCATCACTTTGTTACTTGGACTGTGTACATAACAGACTGCCTGGCCCTCATCTACATATCCGTGGTGTATGTGGCAAATACTACTATTTATAAAAGTCTCCCTATGGTTTTTAACTCAGATAGCTGCGTTTTCATTTTTAGCTCAGATAGCTGCTTAACTTTTTGAATTTATGGAATATAGTTATCTTAACTGTTTTAATGTCCCCATGTACTAATTCTGGCATCTGTGTCAGTTCTCCATTCCAATTCGTGGATTACTCTCCTCATTGTGGTCTATTCTTACTCTTTGTATTTCTTGGTAGTCTTTGATTGGGTAGCAGATGGCATGCATCTTGTTACTGTTGGATATGTCGGTATTCCTGTTAATTCCTGCTCTGGAATGAAGTCAAGTTGTTTGAAAACAGTTTGATCTCCTTGGGTCCTGCTTCTGGCATTTTAGGGGGACAGGTTTGTCTCCAGGGAATGACTCCATTTAACTGAAGAAAGACCCTCAGGGGTGCCCTGCCTGATGTATGCATCATGAAGTTTTTGCCTCTACTGTCTGTCTGGTGGTGCCAAGTCCTGTATCTAGCCCAGTGAGAGTGTCAGATAGCAATTCTTCAGCTCTTTCAGATGAGTCTTTTCTCTGGTCCCAGCGTTCTTGTCTACACTAGCTGATCTGGCCCGCTTGCTGCTCTGGGAAGCCTCTGGTGTCTGTCATCTGATGTGGGGATTCTAGCTGCCTCGGTCTAACTCCTTGACTTCGGGCATCTGCAGAGATCTGCTTCTGGGCTGTGGCCTGGAATCTCTGTCAATACTGTTGGGACAGTCACAAATTTCATCTTGTTTATTTCACCTCTCTCAGAGACCACTGCCCTCCGTGGCCTGATGTTCAATGTCTTAGAAACAGTTGTTTCATGTATTTTAATCTCATCTTTGGTGTTTTAATGTGTAGATAAGCAAACAAAGACATCTATCAGTTGGTTCTTGTTTCTGAGGGCTGGTGAACCAGCTGCCTCCATCTCAGGCTGGAAAGCATCTTATAGTAGAGATAAACTATGCTCATTCCTGTTTATGATTAAGCCTCTGTTTCTCAAGAATTGGGCTCTGCCCCATCTGAAACCTTACCTAAAAATGATTCTGTACTGCTAGTTCCAGGAAATGGCAGCCATGTCTTTGTCATGACCATCCTGGAACCCTACTTTTGCTTCAAAAGGTTGCTATGGCTACCTTGTTATGACCCTCTTTCTATGGTCAGCTTCTATAACCCCACCTATTTTGTTCACCAAATCCCCCATTTGGAAAACCCTTACCCATGACCAATAAAAACCTTATCTTCTCCAAGTCCAATGATGACCTCTCTAACCCTACCGTAGGGGGAGGCAGCCCATGTACACACACAAAAAAGCTTGCTTTAATTAGTTTGGCCATGATGATTTGGGTCCAATCTTTGGGATTAACACTGTGGACAGTCCCTCCTTCCTGGGTCAGGGTAGCATTGTCCACATAATTTAACAAAGAATTAGCAAATAATCCATTGAAGAAAGAACTTTAGGCTCCACTGTTAGAGATGTAGACTCAGGTGAGGTAAAGTTTAATTAACAGTGCACAGCAGAGTGCAGGTTCAGAAACAGACCCATTTTATATCAGTTCATATCAGAACATTGCTACAGAGAACGTCAGTTTAAATAAGGGGAAACCATTTGGTAGACACTTAACCCTATCTCTAGTTAACATATCAGAACATTGCTACAGAGAACGTCAGTTTAAATAAGGGGAAACCATTTGGTAGACACTTAACCCTATCTCTAGTTAACAGCAATTTATGGTGAGCCTCAAATTTGCCTTTTATTAGCTTTGCAGTCTTGGATGAGGGCCCTCCTCCCCCAGCCCTCCCCACCCTCCTCCTTCTCACCTCCTTCTCCTGGGCCTTTGCTTGTTTGCACCTATAATCTGCGAATGGCAACACCTCAGTCACAGAGGTCCCTCAAGGGCTGAAGATTGCGATGCTTGCAGAAGGGCTCCACGCAGTATTTGGCAATGTAAACAGTGGACTCTCCAGGCCTATTGACTCCAGACTACATGGTGGGCAGAGGAGCAGCATAAGAGTAGGCCCTGTGGAGATTGTGGGGGCTGAAGCGGTGTTGGGGGTCACAGATAAATTGCCATCGAAAGGAACAGGGTTCATTTGTAATTGGGGCTGCTCCAACATGTGGGAACTTGAACTTGGGTATAGGTCAAATTTTCTAAGATAGGTCAAAAACCTCAGTTACTTTGTGGATTCTCTCTATTTTTTAAATGTTGGTATAGAATGAAAACAGAAACATGGGTCAAACGGTTGCAGGTGAAGGTGTTTGGGGCAGCAGAACGCCCTGGGGCAAGGCTGGCAGGAGACACACTGGCTCTCCCTGGGGGCTGCAGCACAGAGGGAGAAAGGAGAGGTGCTCAGGGAGGAGACATTTGAGAGGATTAGGATTGGCTGTCATGGGATCCGACCTTCATTATCCTTGACCTTCTGAGGTTTACATCTGCAGAATGATCCCTCCCTTCCTTCCTCCCTCCCTCCCCCTTTCTTTCTTCCTCCCTCCCTCCCTCCCTCCCCCTTTCTTTCTTCCTTCCTCCCTCCCTCCCCCTTCCTTCCTTACTTTCTTCCTTCCTTCCTTCCTTCCTTCCTTTCTCTCTCTCTCTTTCTTCCTTCCTCCCTCCCTTCCTTTTTCCCTCCCTCCTTCCCTTTCTTCCTCCCTCCCTCCTCTTTCTTTCTTTCTTTCTTTCTTTCTTTCTTTCTTTCTTTCTTCCTTCCTTCCTTCCTTCCTCCCTCCCTCCGTCCCTCCCTCCTTCCCTTTCTTCCTCCCTCCTCTTTCTTTCTTTCTTTCTTTCTTTCTTTCTTTCTTTCTTTCTTCCTCCCTCTCATCCTCCCTCCCTTCCTTCCTTCCTTGCGTCCTTCTTTCCTTTTGCTGAGATGTTGAAATTGAGGCAAGCTGTAAAACCCTTTTGTGGCTCCTGGAGGGGAATGTCCTCTTAGAAGAGAAGGGCTTTCTCTAGCACTTGATTTGTTCCTCTAATGAGCAATACTCCTGTTTTCCTTGAAGAGCCTTTAAGACTCAAACAGTAAGAGTCCGAGAGTCCAACTAGCTGGGGTGAGGAAGGGCAAGCTTGGGACCTGATGGAGGACCGGGAGGCCGGTGGGAAGAACCTGCTGTAACAGGGACCCAGCACCTGCTTCCCATATGGTCACACAGTGCTCAGGTAGGGAGGGCAGATGGGTCTGGAGGATGCTTGCACACCAAAAGTTCATGTTAGCCTTAGAGGATCCAGCAGGCAACACTGTGGTTGAACTGATCAGCCCTTCTTCAGGGAGGACCAGAGGGATGGAAAGAAGACTTGTCCAAAGCAGCATCCTGGGGGCTCAGGGAAGGCACCAGAGAGTCCTTAGCACTGTAAAGCCCTCTGAAGAACACACCAGGCTTGCACTCCACTCCAATCGAAGAGTGCCGTGAACTCTCAGCAGATTCTCGAAGGGTCAGTGCTTCCAACCTGGCAAGGCACTACTGGTTTAAGCAGAGTCCTGTCTGGTTCCAAAGCCCCTGTCGTTGGGTTCCCTACACTGGCTCCTGGATGAGAGAAGAGTCAGTTTCATATGAGGTCTTCACAGGGGTCATGGCTCTATTGCTAGCTAGCTCATTTCCTCATCTGTAAAGTGGGATTCACTTATTTGACAAGTACTCTCTGGATTCCTGGCATATGGTCCAGCCATTGTTCAAGGCACTACAGTGACTTAAACCACATCCACGCTGTCACTAAGTTTTATTTTTGTGAAGGCACAATGGCAATAAATAGATGATAAAGACTATGCAAAGGATTGACAAATGCTTTGAGGGAGGGTGGCGGAAGGGGAACATGGTGTCCCATGGGGGAGGCTGAGCTATTTTTTATTACATGGTCAGGGAGGCTTCTCTGATGGTCATTTAACCAGAGACCAGATGAAGGGAGGCAGCCTCATGGTATCCAGGCGGAAGATGCAGCCAATGGGAAAAGGGACATAACAGCTAAGGGAAGATAAAGGGCTCTCTGTGGTCCATACAAACGAAGTGATGATACCAGGCCAGGCTCTCCTTTAAATGATTCCACATTCAGTAAAACAATAGCTTTCCAGGCTGTGTACTGCTGTCCTAGGAGAGTCCATTTACAGCAGCTTTGACTCTATCTTTAGGGAGGAAGATGACTGTAGCCCTGGGTAGACCTAGGGATGGCACCATCTGTCAGGTAGCCCCATCCAGCGCAGATGACAAATGGCTTATTCCCAGGAACAGAAAGGGAGGCACCCTAGAAGTTTATTGGGGTGTAATGTGCTCATGGGCACATTAAGATCATATCAGGGAAAGCAGAGCAAGAGCTTGTTGGACACGCTAGACCCAGGAAAGGTTGTAATGTGTAAAGTGATGGACGGACACCTAACGCTGTGACTGCATGACCCCACAATGCTCGGCTCTGCTGCACGCAAAGGTTTTTTCCTTTGAGGGAGAATCATATCAGTTAGTTCCAGGTTTGACTGGATCAGTGAAGTAAGGATCCAGTCAGAGGACAGAGTGGGGACAGGGATGGGAGTAGGTGGAGCCAATAAATTGACCAGATCCTTGGCTCCAACAGCTTCTACAAGCTTACCAGAACACAGGGGAAGATCAAGGGGAGGGGGCTCTCAAAAGACATTAAAGCCTCCATGTCAAGTTCCCCCCACAGGACTCCCAGCTCTGAGAGCCCCTCCCCTATTCAAGGAATCTGCACCAATTGCTAATAAACTTAGATTTTGCTCTGTTCTGTGCATGCTTCCTGCCTCCTGATTCTTTAATCATCAGAGGAAAGGAACCCACAGTCTGGCTGCTGTCACCTCATCCTCTTCTGTTATCACCTTCCAGCTCCCCAGTAATGACTTCTTTACTGCCTGTCCACACATGGACTAGCCTATTCTGGACATTTCATATAAATGGAATCATATAATCTGCACTCTCTCTGTGTCTGGGAGGTTCTTTGTAGTTAATATTCTATGATATATACATATTAAAAAATCAGACACTGTATGTTTTGTAGATGTTCTGTCAAAACTGTGGTTATTTTTTCAAACTTAATATTGTTTTTGTTCGCATTGAAATTTTCATACAAGCATTGTGCTTTAATGCAATGATTTGTATTAATATCTGGTTACATAGTCCTTCCGATCCTAAACCCAGAGAGGGTTTAATGATAAAAGCATCTTCTTCCTTAGAAGAAATGATTCGACACATTTCTATTTTAAATTACTGAAATGCACACATCGTCTGTTCATTTCCATACTACAGAAACTTAGAGAACTTTCCTGCATTAATTTTACTTAAACCTGTGGATTTTGAAAATCCTTTTACCAGTGTTTTTCCATAGAGCAGAATTCTGAATTTTGGTCAAGCATAGCTTATCATTTTTTCTCTCTCATGAATCATTCTTTTAGAGTTGTTATTAAGAAGTCTTTGCCCTAACCTATAATCACAAACACAGAGGGAATGCCATTGTTAGTAGGATGGAAGAAGTCACCATGGGGAGGTTTTTCACAAGGTAGGTCCACCAATCCCAAACAGAAAAACCTTGCCTCTGGCCAAACCGAGAGCCATAGACCCTCAGCATCCTGCTGCAGCCCCCAGAATCCTGCCTCTGTTCAGGTTACCAAGGCTCAAGGAAATGCAGTGTGTTGCTGGGGGATGCTCTCCAGGCTCCACGTAGAGTTACACATTACAAAGCTCAATGACACCCTGGCTTCCCACCCTGTAAAACCAAGACCTGTACACACATTTTCCTGGAGCTCCACATTTACATGTTTGGCGGTTCAAACACTGTGACAAATCACAGTGGATGGTTTAGGAATGTCCCCCAAAGGACCCCGTGTTAAACACTTGTACTCTGGGTGTTGCCAGCATTCCCTACTGGTGGGTCCCCTGGTCACCAGCGTCTTCCTGTTCTATGTTGTTTCCTGGATCAGGCTCCATGCGGTCCTGCTTCACCACAGATCCCCAGTCCTGGGGTCAATTGGTGGCGTACCGGATCCCTCATACTTGGAGCCAAATACATGTTAGGTTTTTGTTGCTATGTCAGATGCTTGAAGTGATTTAAAGGGGAAAGGATTCATTCTGACACATGACTTATGAGTTTTCAGTACCTCTTGAAGGAGCACATGATGAAGGAGAGTGTTGACCTCATGGCTTTGAGAGAGAGAGGGGGGGGGAGAAAGGAAGGGAAGGATGGAGACAGAGAACCCCAAATGTACCGTTTAAATGCATACTTCCAATGACCCACTTCCTCCAACAAGGCCCAATCTTCCATAGTCCTACCACTTCTCAATCTTAAATTTATCAACGGACCATGCACCTAGTTTATTTTTATTTTTTTAGGCAAGGACACCCTGGGTCAGGGACTCTACAATGACCTCTGCAGAGCCCATCTCCAGGTCTGCAGGTGGCTGGAGTGCCACCACCACCATCTTCTCATAAAAATATGGAACGCTTCACGGATTTGCGTGTCATCCATGTACAGGGGCCATGCTAATTTTCTTCTTTGTATCGTTCCAATTTTAGTATATGTGCTGCCCAAGCGAGCACCTAATTGATTTTTTATAGTTTTTGTCTTATATTTTGTTACATTTTTACTCTCCCTTAGAAGCCTGCTCTTTTCTGACTAGAGAGAGAAGGGGGTAGATCTGGATGGAGTGGGAGATGGAGAGTAACAGGAAGTAGTAAAAGGAGGGAAACCACAATCAGAACACACTATCTGAGACAAGAATCTATTTTCAGTAATAACGGAGGAAGAGGAAAAAGCACCCAACTGTTGATTAGGCTTGAGTCCTCATTATCTAATTGTCTCTGGAAACCCCCAGACATACCCAGAAGTGGGCGTTATTAATCTCACAGAAGGCTCTCAGCTGAATTACGTTAATAGTCAAGATCAAACATCACTTAATGGGTGTGAGGGTGCACTGATTGTGACATCTGTCACCCCATTATTACCAGGGTCGATTCAGCTGGTATGGCTGGCTTCGTGGGTGTCTCTTAAAGCCGGGTGCTCAGTCAAAGAGGGAGACCTTCCCTGAACAGAGGACTGGTTGTCGTCAAGAGTATTCAAGTGGCCATGCTGTCCTGCTGGAACCTCCGAACACGCTCCTGAGCGTCACAGCTAATTATGTCTAATTATAGCAATAGCTGTAACCAGGAATACAGCAAGAATATAGCAAGAACCACTGAACATGTTACGTGCAACACATACGCATAAGGATACAGTTTCTCCTCACTAAGTTTTTTAAAAAATTATATGTGCATAATTAAAGAGACTCCTGAAACTGCAAGCAAATTTAGCTTTTGAATACTCTTAGCATTCTTTTGTTTTGTTTTTCGAGACAGGGTTTCTCTGTGTAGCCCTGGCTGTTCTGGAACTCTCTGTAGACCAGGCTGACCTCAAATTTGGAGATCCACCTGCCTCTGTCTCCCAAGTGCTGGGATTAAAGGTGTGTGCCACCACCACCGGCCTCTCTTAGCATTCTTAATTTCTATTCTTTGGCAAACTGAAAGTTTTAAAAATATTTGCATGCCAAAAATACTTGAAAGTTTTATAGCCTAAAAACATTAGCTCTGGGTTGCTGTATAATGTAATACAACACATCTGTCATCCATTGGCTGATTTCTTTTTCTTTTTCTTTTTTTTTTTTTAAATCCACCAGCACATTCTCCTTGTACTCTGTGATTGACCCATATTATGCTTTGGATCTGAAATATCCGCTCAATGTTCACATTCTGAAGGATTGGTTCCCAGTCTTTGGTACTACCAGGAAGTGGTAGATCCTTTGGGAGATGGGTCCTGCTAAGAGAAATTTAGGTCATTGGCATGTACTCTTGAAGAGGTATTGGGATTCTGGTCTCGTCTCTTCCTCTCTCTGATGAATGGATCCTATGAGGTAAACCAGCCTCCCTTCCCATGTATCCCCACCCTGAGCTCAAAGCAATGGGGTTAAGTGAGTTGGCCTGAAGCCTTCAGAACCATAAGCTGAAATAAACCCTTCCTCCTCAGCAACTGATCATCACAGGGATTTTTGTCACAGCAGCAGGAAGCTGACTGACACAACCTATAAGAAGTCAGTGGTACAGACTTTATGGCAATGGTACCAAAAATAGGGTTGTTTTTCTTCACCAAGGGGTTACGTTTCCCAGAGTCCCTGGCATGTGAATTGAGGCACATGGCAGATACTGAGGTCCAACTAGGTTGTGAGCATCAGTGAATGTTCTTTCTTTCCCTTCTGTAGTGGATAGGTCTTTACAATGGTGGAGTAAAAAATGATGGGAGGGTGGGGCCCAGGGAGACCAGTTGGGGACATGCTGAGAGCTATCAAGAATAGTTCTCTGAGCTGCTCTGCCTGGGGCGGAGCCAGAAGCCAATCTTTGTTAAGACCCTGAGATGTTGATGCCTGTATTGCAGCACACTCTGCTCCTTCTTGGTTAATACTAGGTTAAGCAAATAAGATAAAATTGTCAATACAACAGACCTTTTTATTTATTCTGTATTGGGTTCCTTCTATTATTTATTGAAATATAAAACATTCTTCTGTTTTCAGAAGGTTCCAGACTCAGTGACTGACTTTAAGTTGAACTTTACAGATGGGGGATGTTCAGGTCCCAAGAGAGGTGATTTGTCTGGGGCCACAGAGTGGAGGCGAGGTTGGAACAGACTCCGACATCTGTAGCCGGGGCCTTTTCTTTTGGTAAGGGCTGTTTACTTTCCCATCTCCCTTTCCAGGTGCATATGCTTCATATAAGACTTGTCTTCATCTCTCAGCTCCAGCCCTGCCAATTTGCATAACTTGTTACCCAACTCTCCGCGATTAGATCTGTGATGGACATGTGACCCAGGCTGGATCAAGCCCCAGCCAGTCCCAGCATCTTTGCAGAGACTTCCTGGGATGTTGAGTCAACACGGGTCTCTAGCGTCTGGGGCTGTTCGAGCCAGCAAACAGAGGGACCTGGTGACAGTGCCTGAGTCCCTGGACGCAGCCATGCCTGACCCGAGCCAGTACATTTCCTTGTTTTCTTTGTTTTTGTCTTGTTGTTGTCATTGCCAGTTGTGGTTGACTTTTCTGACACTCGGAACTGACTTTTACATACTGCTACCATTTTCTCATCCAGGGGCAGGGTCCCTGAGCTTTGTTTCATGTGGCTCCTGATGATAGTATGGGGGCCCTGTCAGCTTGTGACTCCCTCAGGAATGCCTCCCACAGGATCTCTGCATCGCATCGGACCCTGTCAGAGTCCAGTCACTCTTTGAAGCTCACTGGGGAGTACTGAATACAGCATCCACCAAAACCTGAGTTGCTACTGAAACATTGCTGAAATGGAAGGAAATGTTTCTACAAAACAAACAAAAAAACCAAACCAAACCAACCAACCAACCAACCAACCAACCAAACAAACAAACAAACAAAAAACTGTGCAGAGTTTGATGAACAAGCTTTTGGAAATAGGATGTACGGACAGTGCACTAACAGACATTTAATGTCACTAAGACTACAAGAAAAACAGATGCTGTCACCAATGAGTGTAGTAAAGGTTTTCTGGGAGTGGGGAGGTATTTCCGGGCTGCAAGAAGCAGGACAGTAATGTGACCTCATCTTTTCAGAGCCTAGCTAGGTGACTGACTCCTCAAGCCAGAAGACATGTAGCCTCTTGCTTAGAACTTATTCTGACCATCAGTCAGACGCATTATCCATTGTGATACTGGCTTGTCATCCTTAGAACTTATTGTACAAATAAACTGATGAATCTGTGAAGACATAAGTAGATGTAAATGGGTAGGGAGGTACTTGTAATAGCAAAAATACCATTCACAATTACCCAACGAAAGGGAACTGCCTTTATCAATCCCAGAACATCTGAACCATGAAATCAATTCCAGCTGCTAAAAAGAATGAGGTCACCCAGGATGCATAAGGGTAGGAAGGCGTTGAGGGTATATGATGCTATTAATGTTGAGATGGAAATTAAATCTTCCCAAAGTTAAGATGAAGGTAGGAAGTAGGACGGGGGGGGGTGGGGAAAGGGGGAGGGAACTTTAATTTTCAACTAATTAGTCTTCTTCCAGGATGAAGACAGGGCCCACTGGTTAAAAGAAAGGGCTGCTCTTACAGACAACCCAGGCCCCACCACCCGTAAATTCAGTTCCAGGGACCTGATGCCCTCTCTTGGACTCTGCAGGTTCCCATACTCACTCAAGCACATGCCCCTCCCCCTCATCAAAAAAATAAATATTAAAAGCATGTTTACAACTTGATTTTTTAATTGCATGAGCATATATTACCTTACATATTCATTTGAAACCTAATATTAATAATACATGAAGTGAAAAAACTCAAAAGACTCAAGGGGGATGTGCCAGTTATCTGTAACCAGCTGATACAGAATTAATTTATTCCTAGTGCACTTATTGCCTTTAGTAGGAGGAGGAGAATGGGTGAGGAAGGGTGGAGGACACTGTGGTTCTTCTCTGTGTCTTTCTCGGGGTCTCTGTGCATGGGCTGGCTGGCGCGAGGCTTCCTGAACCCCACTGTGAGGATACCCTGTCCATGGCCCCTGCCTGTGGTTCTCCAAGGTCTGCATCCTGAATTGGGGTTGGGGGGGGACTAGACAGTGAGGCCACTGGGTCCCCCAGGACCGGCCCCTTCCTGCCAGCTCCCTTGAGCCAGGCCTGCCTGGCAGATACTCAAACACTCATTAGGCAAGACAGATCTGTAGGCAAATATTTATCCCTGTGCAGCTGTGGGCTGCAGGTGCAGGACAGAGTCCTGTTTACCTAGTGTGCAGCCAAGCAGGCTCTGCCTGTTTGCTAAGTGCCCTTGCTGGCTCTGCTTAGACGCCCACCTGGGAGCAGACTGGGGCGGAACAGTCAAGTGAAAAGTCAGGAGCTGCTGCCCTGGCAGCCAAGCCTGTCGAAGGCCAGAGTCCTAACTGCCGATGTGGCTTAGATGGTAAGATAAAGGGAGCTCCGGTCTCTCTCCTGAGCTGTCTGCCAAGGTGGGTCACTGCCACCTCTTCTCAGGGTCTTGGGATTCAGCTCACTCCTTAGGGTCTTCACAACTCATCTGTTCCAGAGAGCTTGGGGCCACTCTTACCCACCGTTGTGACCCCAGCAGCTACCACATTACGCTAACAATGGTTGGCCCCTGTTTTCTACATAGGGTTGCTCGTTGGACTCCCTGGCGATGCCCGTGGCTCTTCCGCACTTTATTTTCTGCGGTGCTGGGGATGAAAGCCAAGGGTTCAGGCGAGGACTGTATTCCTGAGCTGCAATCCTGCTAGGCTTTATTTCTCGGAATCCTCTCTAGGTGACTCGCAATGCCTGACGCAGTATAAATGCCACCCACAAACCTGTATTGCATGCTTCAGAGGGCACCGCAGAGCGCAGGAGGACATCTGCATCTCAGTACAGACACAGGTTGTTTTCTGACTGGTGAGTCCGCAGATGTGGAGGGTGGCCACACTTTATCTTAAAGATTTATTTATTTTTATTTTATGTGTATTAGTGTTTTGCCTGCATGGCTGTTTAGGCACCACGTGCATGCCAGATGACACGTGCAGGTCCCCTAGAACTGGAGTTACAGTCTTGTGAGCTGCCATGTGGGTGCTGGGAATTGAATCCCTGGTCTTCTGGAAGAGCAGTCAGTGATCTTCAGCCCTGAGCCACCTCTCCAGCCTCCACACTTAGCTGGTTCATGTTTGTCTTGGTAATATAATAGACGGGCAAGGATGAGGGACTTTCGTACACTTTTATTTCCCTAGAATTTCTCAGGGAGTCTAATGCCTAGCACGTACGTAGCAAATACCTGCTTAGGGTCAGTCTGAGTGGAGCCATTCAAAAAGGCTTTGCACACCACACCAGTGAGCCTGGCTTTCTCTAGTTGGATACAGGAAATTGTTGGGTAAGGAAATACAAATAATATAAACAAATAAATAATAAACCAAGTGCTCCCAATTGAACAATATAAACTCTGCATCATCTGTTCTCACCCCAGCCACACCCCAGCCACACCCCAGCCACACCCCAGCCACACCCCAGCCACACCCCAGCCACACCCCAGCCACACCCCAGCCACACCCCAGCCACACCCCAGCCACACCCCAGCCACACCCCAGCCACACCCCAGCCACACCCTTCCCCATCTCTCTTCCCTTACCCATTGGCCATTTTACTATTTCTAAAAAGAAGAGAGAGAGATTTATTTATTTTTATTTAACATATATGGTTATTTTGCCTGCATATATGTCTGTGTATCATTTGTGTGCATTGCCTGTTCAGGAGAACAGAAGAAGGCATTGGGCCTCATGGAACTGGAGTCATAGATGGTTGTGAGCCACCATGTGGTTCTGGGAATCAAACCCCGTCCTCTGGAAGAGCAGCCATCATTTGTAACTTCTGCGTCATCTCTCCAGCCTCTTTATTATTTCTTGAAAGACCTGGGAACACTCCAGCCTCAGAGTCTGCTATGGCCTGAGATTTTCAACATCCCCACCCTCTGGAGCTATGTGTTGAGGACTAGTGTCCAAGGCCATAGTGTCAGAGGGTATCGCCTTTGATAGCAAGAGTTTATGATGGGGGGCTATTAATGTAATTAGTGTCAGCAATAAATTTCTGTTCATAAGTGCTGTGCTTGAATGCATCTTCCAGTTAGTGCGCTGAAACCCACTCTGCCCACCGCAGTGCAGTAGCCCTGGGAAATGGGACACCTCAGGGGGCTAGTTAGAAGGGCTCTGCCCTCCTCAGTCATTAATGCTTTTGCCTCAGGAGAAGGATCCTGATAGAAGGGTGAATTTAGTCCTCTCTCCATCCTTCCTCCCTCTCATCCCCCTACCTTCCCCCACATTTTTTTTTGTCCTCATACCTTCCTGTATGATAGGGATGGCACTGTGGGAAAGCCTGGGTTCTAGACTGGAAAGAATTAACCTTTATTTATAAATTACCTAACCTGTATGTGATGGTTTGAAAGAAAATGGCCTCCAAAGGGAGTGGCACTATTAGGAGGTGTGGTCTTGTTGGAGCGGGTGTGGCCTCGTTGGAGGAAGTGTGTCACTGTGGAGGTGGTCTCTTTTGCTCAAGCTTCACTCAGTTGAACACTCAGTTTACTTCCTCTTGCCTGCGTATCAAGATGTAGAACTCTCAGTTCCCTCACCACATCTGCTGCCTGTACACCACCATGTCCCACCATTAGGACAACGGACTAAACCTCTGAACTGTAACAGAGTTACAATTAAATGCTTTCTTTTATACAAGCTGCCATGGTCATGGAGTCTCTTCACAGTAAAAGAAGCCCTAAGACATTGTAGAACTTTGTTATTGTAGCACGAAATGGCTTAAGTCAATGAACTGTCCATTGATGGTGTTTAGTTATAGCAGTCTAAGCAGACAGGATGGGGTCTTCGCTCTGTCTTCTTGTCTAGAACACTTTCCCTTGGGCATCGTGGTTCTTCCTCTTACTTGTTTACATCTCAGCCTCCGTGTCACCTGACCAGAGAGCCCTTCCTTACACTACAAAGGAGCCTCATTGTCCAATGGCCCCATGCTCACTTGCCTTTCTAACAGTTGAACCCGCTTATCTGCTCATCTGTTTGACTCGGGGACAGGAAAGTAGGAGTGCCATGCCTGTGTAATCCTAGAAACAAAGCTTTAGACTCATTGAGTGCTTGTTGAATGAATGGGGGAATGTGGGGTAGTAAGCTAAACCACCCAAGTTCTAGAACGATCTGACTGCTGTGCACATGGGCTCATGGTGGCCTTGTTTGCAGACCCCTGACTTAGCCCCCTTCGTTCTGCACATCAGTAGGAAAGAGATTATGACAAGCCTGGAGTGCCACAATCACACAGAGCTCTGATGAGATGCCTGCAGGCTCAATGCTGCAGCAAATCAAACTTAAAAATTTGATGTAGCGCGATTGCAGCAGGGAGGAAAGTGTCTGTGTTTGAGTCAGGTATTTTCTGTGTTCAACTCCCAGCTCAGCCATTCACTGTGTGGCCTGAGACCAAGGAAACCCCCACTTCGAGCCTTGGCTAAGCCTTGAACAGGCATCGTATAGAAGACATTTCAATAGGGCCATTTCCTGTATGGCACCATTTGCTCTGTAGCCTTTTAGGGACCTGGGTAAGTTGAGTCATATGCTTTGCTTGATCAGGCAATCATTTCTGAATATAGTAATAGTAGTTCCTGGTACTGATCAAGCCGGGAGCTTGGCTAAGCCCTAAGCCGTAGCTGCCCCACTATGTTCAGGCTCCTCTGCAACCCCACTTTGTGTTGCTTTGCAAATGAAGTCACATAACTCAGCAGTGGAAGGGCTGGGGCTGGAAGCCATATTGTCATTCTTGAGAGCTTCCAACTTTTTGTGCTGGGAAAGAATTTTGTTTTTTTTAAAAAAACATTTGAATTTATTTATTGCTTTAGACAGGTCTCACTATGTGGCTCAGGCTGGCCTGGAACTCCCGAGGGCTGGGATTACAGGACTGTGCTACCACACCTTGGCTTGTTCCTGTTTTATAGGCAGGGGAAACCTATAAAGGCTCGGGGAGACCAGAGCTTTGTGTTGGGCAGAACTGGGAAGAGCTGGGACCCCGTATCTATCAGTGTGTGTCCTGTGCTCCCCTCTGGCCCATCCCTCTGCACTTTGGGGCAACAGCCTGGTGTCTCACTCCTCCTGGACTGAGGGTGGGAATTGACTGAAGAGGGTTGTTTCTCAAGGGTCTTTCTCATAATCAGCTGCAGCCCCGAGGACAGGTTGGGTGGGGGTGTGGACTGCTGGTGGGCAGAGGGACCTGTTCTAGTCTAAGAAGGCTTATCTCTTCCTTTCTGTTCCCCCCTCCTGTTCCCCTTCTTGCCTCCCAGAGAGCGCCACACTAATTAATCAGCAGACATTAGCTGTTCCAGCTGGGACCAAGTGGGGTAGACTCATTAGTGCAGAATGACATTCATGTAATGATTTTGAGACAAACGCGATGCTTCAGAGCAGGTGTCTATGGAGGGCTGCCTGCAGAACTGGTGTGAGAGGCAGAGAGGAAACCACGGGAGGAGCAGCAGGCGTGGCTTCCAAGATGAGTGGACAGAAGAGAGGTTCTCAGAGCAACCGGAGCATGGGCTGAGACTCAGTCCTCCTGTGCTAACCGTTTTGTTCCTCGGTGGAAACCCAGCATCTCTCCTGATTCTGTATTTTAGAAAATCACCTTGTGCCAGTCTCTCAATGGACTAAGAACCTCTCCAACATGTGACAGGGATGCACATTGTTGACTGGTTGGTTTCTTGGGGGAGGGCATGCAGAAGAGCATTATGGAGATGAGTCCAGAAAATAAAACTCCCTCATAGGTGTCCTTGGAGTAGGCAGGTTAGCGTAGCAGTGCTGTGAGATGGCCTTGGGGCTGGATGGTTTGGGACAGGGTCTACCGGGATGGTTTGGGACAGGGTCCACCTTCTGCCCTTCTGCTTTCTCTCATTGTCCTTCAGAAGGTCACTCTGGTCATCTTGGGCTTCTTCTTGCCCTTCTGGGCTGGAGATGTAACACAGTAGCAACCCCTGCCTCTCGGGCTGTTGAGGACCATGGGGTGACATCCTTTGCAGAGAGCATGTACCAGAGGAGAGGGGCTGGCCTGCTTTCCTTCTTTTCATTGGTCATCCTTTACCCAGTAGCGCTAACTGGCTCTTGGGTTTAAGAGATTGTTATTACTGTGTGTGTTTGCGTGACGTGTGTGTGGGCATGCATGCGAAGGAGGGTGTGGTGATGAGAAGACAACCTCCTTCCACCTTTACTAGGCTTGTAGAGGTTGACTCAGGTTGCCCAACACGTGCAACTAGTGCCTTCACCTGCGAGCCGCCTCGATGGCCCTGAACATCAGCTCTCTTTACCTTCAGAGACAATGCGCTCAAACTAGCCCCCTGCAGGGAGACTAAGACGTGATTTCTGTTTGCTTCCTGTGCTGTTGTTTCTTTACTCACTCGTACGTTTATCCACACTGAGAACCTGCCGTGTGACAGTTAGACTAGACACTGAGGCTAAGGAGGCTGTGACACGTGCTCTGTGAGGAAGGTAGCATGGGGGAAGAAAATTGCTAGAATGTAGGAATATGTAAGTAGGAATATCGCATTTTCTCAAGATCTTACTTCAAATGTATTGCCTCCTGGCCCTGATGAACACCCGCACTGCTGTCACCTTCATTTTTCTCCAGGAAATGTGACTGATGCATCTATTGTCTTAGACACTGCCGAGAGGTGTCCACCAGGACGAGTGAGTGTCAGTTTCCCTCCTAAGAGTCAGCTCTTAATTGGGAGGTGGTGGTGGGATCTGTAGGGGGCAGGGCCTAGTTGGAGGTCATCGAGGGAGGGAATACCTTTGAAGGGTACATTGGACCCTGTGGGAGTCTCGTCTGTCTTTGTTTCCAGGCGAGCAGCTTTGTTTTGCCACGTGCTCCTAGCAATGGTGTAGCTGGATCATATAGTAGTTCTATTTCGGTTCCTTGAGGAACTTCCATACTGAATCCCATATTTGCACCAGCAGTGTGTAGGGCTCCTTTTTCTCCGCACCCTCACCAGCATTTGCTGTCATTTGCTCGTTGGTGATGGCTATTCACACCGTGCTCATTTGCATTTCTCTGATGACTAAGGGTGCTGAACATTTTCCCCGTATGTTCCTTCGTCATTTGTACTTCATGCTTGGAGAACTGCCTGTTCACTTCAATGGCTCATTTGTTGATTGAGGTTTTTTTTTTTTTTTTTTTTTTTTGGTATTTAGGTTTTTAAAAGTCTATTATATATTCCAGATATTAATAGCCTCTCAGATATATAGCTAGCAAGGATTTTTCCTCCCATTTTGTAGGCATCTCAGTCTCTCTTTTATTGTGTGTGTGCATGATCCGTGTGTGGGTGTGTGCCACAGCGTGCAGAGAGAGGCTGGAAAACAACTTTGTGGAGTGGGTTTCTTCTACCATCTATCCATGGGTTCCAGGTACCAAACTCAGGTTGCCAGGCTTCTGAAGCAAGCCCTTTGCCCCCTGAGGCATCTGCCCTGAGGCTGTCTTTTAATTCAATTAACTGTTTCGTCGCTGTGTAAAGCCCTTTAATTTCGTGTGATCCCATTTTTCGGCTCTTGGCATTACATCCCGGGCTACTGCAATCCTCTTCAGGAGGTCCTTGCCCATGCTTACACTTTGAGGTATTCCCCTTACATTTCCCACCAACAGTTCTCCGGGTTTCCAGTCTCAGATTAATGTCTTTGTTCCATGTTGAATTGGTTTCTATAAATAGCGATAGAGACCTAGCTTCATTCTTCTGCACTCGGTGTCCAGTTTTTGCAGAGCCACTTGCTGAAGAGGCTGCCTTTTCTTCAAAACACGGTCTTTGTGTCTTTGTAAGAAAAACTCAGGTGACTGTCGCTGCATGTGTTTAATTCTGGGGGCGCCACTCTATTCTGTGATCCGCACATCTGTTTTTGTTACTATGGATTTGTAGTATAACTTGATACCAGCATGGTGATTCTTATGGCATTGTTCTTCTTTTTATTTTTTTAAATCAGGATTGCTTTGGCTATCTGGGCTGTTTTGTGCTACTGTAAGGATTTTAGATTGTATTTTTTACATATGTGAGGAATGGCTTTGGAATTTTGATGGGGGTTGTATTTATTCTTTAGATCACTTTAGGCAACATAGACATTTTCGATACATTAATCCTGGCCATCCACAAGCATGGATGTTCTTTCTATATTCTAGTATCAACTCCACATTGTTCAATATTTACAATTTCTTATTGTTGATTTCTTTTACTTCTTTTTGTTTGTTTGAGACAGGGTTTCACTATACAGCTCTGGCTGTTCTGGAACTCACTAGGCAAAATAGGCTGGCCTGATGCCTACAGAGATCCACTTGAGTGCTGGGATTAAAGACATTCATCCCCATGCCCGGCTCTTTGGTTACTTTTATTCCTTGATTCTCTGTGTAGCTTTGTAGACCAGGCTGGCCTCGAACTCATAGAGGATCACCTGCCTCTGCTTCCCAAGTGTTGGGATTAAAGGCATGCACCACCACCGTCCAACTATTCCTAGGTATTTTTGAAGCTGTTGTAAATGGGTTGTTTTGCTAAATTCTTTCTCAGCATGTTTGCTGTTCATATGTAGACACACTATATACTATTAGGATTGATATTTGCATGTTGACCCCATATCCTGATATTTTGCTGAAAGTGTTGATGAATTCTGAGAGTTTTCTGGTGGTGTCCGAAGGATCTCTTCTACACAGGATCATATCACCTACAAATAGGATGGTTTTACTGCCTTTCCTACTTGTATCCATTTAATGTCTTTCTCTTATTGCTTGAACTTCAAGGACTGTACTGAAGATTGGACACTCACACTCATTTCATTTTTAGTGGAAATTCCTTGTATCTGTGATGGTTAGTGTCCATTGTCAACTTGATGAGATCTAGACTCACTTAGAAGACAAGGCTCAGGGTGTGTCTGTGTGCGAGTTGAGTTGCATAGATTGGGGGAATTAAAAGATGAGAAGACCCCCATAAATATGGTCAGCACCTCCCCATTGGCTGAGGCCGGAGACTGGTCAGCACCATCCCATTGGCTGAGGCTGGAGATTCGGTAAAAAGGAAAGAGTGATCGGAGCCTGGCTTTCATCTCCTTCTGTTTCCTGACCGTGTATGCAATGTGACCAGCCACCTCAGACTGTGAGCCCAAACTAACCCTTCCTCCCTTCCTTAAGGAACAAGGCGGTAGCACAGGAAATTCAGGCTACTGCTGTGATTAACCTGGCAGCATGACTCTGGCCTTTGGAACTGGTTTGTGGTAGGATCATGGAAGAGTTTGCAACTTTGTACTTAGGAAAACTCTAGAATGGTGCCTGTTCCTGTTGATGAAGGCACAGTGTGGTTTTTGTGAGTTCTCTCTTTGTCTTAAGAGGAGGTTCCAAGCATCTATGGTTGCCCTCACTGCCCTCTGGGAGCAGAGACTCTCTGATTGAAGCTGAGCCCCTGGGGAGGGAGCCCCTGGGGTGGCCTCTGGCTTTTTTATTCTGCCCTTTAAGTTGCCTTCCTTCCTTCCTTTGTTTACTGTAACCCAAAGAGCTGTGGCTCTCCAGCTAGCCTAGTGGTGGCTCTAGTGGTCCTGGGAGGAGGGCCACCACCATTGTCTTTCTGTGGGGAGCTTTGAAAATAGACTCATCAATTTTGAAATACACCACATATTGTTAGCAACTGTAGCCACTATTATTGGCCAACATCTCCTCCTACCCTAGCCCTGTTTAAAAAAATTTTCATTTTGGTTTTTCAAGACAGGGTTTCTCTGAGTAGCTCTGGCTGTCCTGGGACTCTCTGTAGACCTGGCTGGCCTTGAGATCTACCTGCCTCTGCCTCCTGTGTGCTGGGATTAAAGGTGTGCGCCACCACACTGATCTGGCCCTGATACATTCTAAGATTATACTCTGCTTTTTCTTTTTGACATTTCAGATTCCTCATATAAATGTGATATTATATAATATCTGTCTTTCTGTGTTTGACTTATTTCTTTTAAAATAGATAGTATCTTCAAAGTTTACATTTAACCGGACATTTTGCTTTTTATTTTCTTCCTTATTTTGAGACTTTGGCTTTGCTCTGAGATGGAAGCCACTGGAAGGCGTGGGGCAGAGAATGGGAAGGGTGGACTGAGCAGCTTCACGGCCATTCTCTGGGAACTCTGTCACAAGCAGATCATCGGGCAAAGACAGAGACTGTTTCCTTGCATTGGAGGTGAGAAATGGTGGGAGGCACTAAGGAAACGCTGAGGAGTCTGGATGTGCTGGAGACAGAGCTGAGCTCGTGTGCTAATGTGTCAGTTGTGGGTTGGGGGAGAAAGAGCAGGGGTCAAGGACGACTCCAGGGCTCTTTGTTGACAGCAGCTGGAAAGGCCACAAGGAGAAACTCCTGGGTGTGTCGCTGTTAAAAGTTGCTTGCTCCTGGTCCTGGCTGGAGTTGGTCATCAGGATAAATATCAAGAGTGGGCCACCTGCCTGAGGACACCATGAAGATGCATAGACAGACATGTGCATTTATCACCAGCACCCAAGACTTTGAGAGTCTGGTGTACTAAGCTGCTGTGGGACACCGAGGGACACTGTGGGACACTGAGGATGGCTGGTTCTTCCAACGTGCTATGGGAAGTGAGATTGGTATAGCCTTAGGAGCAAAGAGCCATGGGGCTTCTGAGGTGGGGACTGACATGATAGATATCTGTTAGGAAGGGCTTCAAGGGGACGTGGCTGTGACACCACATGAGGAGGGTGACCCAGGACAGTGGCTGGGGTTTGGGTACAGAAAGACAAAGGGGAGGGTGTGTTTGTGCGAGGCATTGGTGGGGATGGGTGACAGGATAGAAGTGGGGAGCAGGAAAATGGGTACTAGAGCCTTGGAAAGCTCTCACAGGGTGTGGGAAGCAAGAAGAGGATCCTTATGTTTGTCACAGAGGGTGTAAACTGTCCTCGCCCTATCCCCCAGCATCCATGGCCAATGTTAACAAGGAACACTCCTCAGAGGGAACATATGTGCTGTTATTTTTAGGTGATTAGCCACACGTCGTGGAGCGTTTGACAGTCCCGGGTAAACAAAAGCCATTTGTCAAAATGAGATGTTCCAGCCTTGTCCCCTTCAGCAGGCCGGTTGCCGCACTGTGAATTTCTGTCGCATCCGTGGTGAGGCTAATTAGCACTGTGGCTCCTGAATAATAACGCTTGTGTCTGATCAGGTCCCTGCTTGCAATACCTTCTTCCAGAAACAAAAGTCACAGCAACATCTTTTGGCTGCCATTTTAGAGTTTGAGAAGCCGAGGCTAATGGATGGACAGTGAGCTCCTTAGCATCTGAAGGGTCCTAAAGCCTGGGACTGCTGAGGCCCTTCTTTGCACTTCTCAGATCCCTCCCTTCTCCTGTCCTGAGACACTCAGCAACACTGCCACTGAGCAGCTTGGTGGTGAGAGGGTGCCATTCGTCACACTGAGGTCAAATCTGGTTGCTGGGGATTCCATCCAAGCCACCCCATCCTTCACCACAGTGACGCAGGTAACGAGGGAAGGGGCAACTCAAAGCCCAGTTGTGGATCTAAGGGAGGGAGAAATGAAGTTGCACCTCGGCCCAGCTCATAGGGGTCCCACCCAACGCTCTCCAAATTACTACCCACTGTTGGCTCTCCATATCTGTGGGTTCTAAATGCATGGATTTTACCAATCTTGGATTGAAAATAGAAAAAAGGTTTTGTTTGTTCTGAACATGCACAGACTTTTCTTGTCATTATTCCCTAATAATAGAGTATAATTGTTGCAGATCATTTCGTGATGCCAGGGGCTATGCCATCTAGAAGCAATTTGCAGTCCCCAGGGAGAGGTGTGTAGGTTACATGCACATGCCCATGCCACTGGGCCATGCTCACGTTGGCACCCATGGGGGTCTGGACCCTCCCACTGGAAAATGGAGGGATGGCTGCATTTTATTATAGACTTCTGAATGTACTCAGACATCTGTGCTTTCGAGGCTTCCTTTCTCCCTGCCACCTTGGACAGTTCCATGACAGCATTGCCTGCTGCGGCTCTGGCCTGAAGGGAAGGGCCCTCACTGACCTCCAAGTGTGCTCTATTGAAAGTCTTGGGGAGTGAATGCTCTTAAGATCCTGTATGCAGTGCTGGCTGCTGCTGTACGTGTGGAGTGAGGGGTTTTGGTCTTGTACAGTACATTTCCAACATCTCCTGGGCCATACCCTCACAACCCAGCCCCATGTTCCTCCTGGTATGTATTGAGCACATCCTGAAGCTCGTTGGAGATGTGGCCCCCTCTTTCCTGTCAAGCCCAATATGCCCATAACTTATTGTTATTTATTCCTTACCATTGTCATTGGCGTAGTCTATTTTCTGTTTCTATGTTGGGGTACCTGAGAATGGAACTTATAAAGATATGAGTTTTATTTTGGGTCATGATTCTATGTAGTTTTTTGTTTTTTTCCTATTTGGGAGCCCACCACCCAGCTCCCAAATAAATACATGGAGACTTATTCTTACTTATGCATGCCCCACCTTAGCGTGGCTTGTTTCTAGTTGGCTTTTCTAACTTAAATTAACCCATTTCTCTTCTATGTTTTGTCTCTGGGCTTTTGTCTTTCTTTATTCTGTATGTCTCTCTCATTTCTTACTCTGTAGCTGGCTGGGTGGCTGGCCCTGGTGTCCTCCTCCCCTTTTATCTCACTCCTCCTCTTCTCTAGCCTAGATTTCTCCTCCCATTTATTCTCTCTGCCCACTAGCCCCTCCCATTACTCTTTCCTGTCTAGCTATTGGCCATTAAGCTCTTTATTAGACCAATCAGATATTTTAGGCAGGCAAAGTTACAGCTTTACATAGTTAAACAAGTGTAACATAAAAGAATGCAAATATTTCTGCATCATTAAACAAATATTTCACAGTATAAATGAACGTAACACATCTTAAAAGCAATATTCCACAACAGTTCTAGATGCTGGAAAGTCCAAGAGCATGGCCTTAGCCTCTCACAAGGTGACTGTCTCACGGGGAAGCAGAGGGGAGGTGAAAGGAGGAGTCGTGTTTGCGTTGTATCCGTGTATTCTGGAGGAAACATTCAAACTCATGAGCGTGAGATGTCTCTTCTGGGAGACATCAGCAATCCATCCAGAGGGTGATGCCCTAGAACTAAGCATCTCTCTTCAGGCCCCGCCTCCCAACACCGCCATAGTGGAAATACAATTCCGCCCATGCTTGAAGAAATCAATCAGTATTTGAACCTCAGCACTGGCTTAGTGGCCAGGAAACGCAGCCATATTTGAACCCCAGCACTGGCTGGTGGCCAGGAGGAGACATGAAGATTTGGCAGGAGACATGACAGGAGTGTTAGCCTTCAGCAGGGAGGAAGGCCCACTTCTTTAGGCTTCTAAGGTTACAGGGATCTGGAGAGGAAATATTTGCCAAATCTTTATTCCAGATGTTGCCAGTGATGTTGCTTGTGCTTCTGAGATGAGAGCCCCTTAGGGCTGGCAGGGGGCCTTCTGCTTTTCTCTTTGACTCATTAGTCATGCTCAGCTTTTTTTTTTTTTAAAAAAATCATTTTCTAAACTAACTGTGTTTAACGATAGCCAGCCAGTTGGATGGTCCTTATAGCCATCCTTTAGTTCACATTTTCAAGTATAGCACACCAGTTAATGAGTCCCCCCTCACAGGTCTGGCTCCTTATCCCCTGTGCCAGGGCCTATCCAGCCCTGGATGGATGATGATGGGCTCCTCAGTGCCAGCTAGCAGCAGGCAGCTCAACTCCAAACTCATCCCTGCATCTGCCCTCTTGACTTACACCTGTTGCAAGCCAGGTCTGGAAAGGGCTCTGACAGCTCAGTGCGTGGGACATTAATTAAGAGCTAGTCTCAGATCAGACTTATGGGAGGGAAGGAGCAGAAGCAAGAAGGGGCAGAGGGACGTCAAGCTGGGACCTGCAGCGGCAGCCTCAGATGGCGTATGGGAGCCCTGAAGATGTCCCAGCCCTTAGGAGCTGTTCCAGTGAGGGTGAAAGGTCCCAATCTTTGGACCCTGGTTCTGATCTGTTAGTTACTAGATTGGAGCAGCTCTGGGAGTAACGTGTGATCTTAGGTATGGTGGCCTCTTTCTGCTGAGGCTTTGAAAGTGCTGGCAGCTAGGGGCTGTCTGATGGTGGCACTTCCCATGCCCGGGGAAACATAGGACACATTTAGTGTCTCACAGTATTCACCGTACCTCCTATGAATTCCCTATCTCTAAACCTAGGTAGTTTTTGGCTGAGTGTGGAGGACTCCCCAGGAGGAGCTGTCACGTGTCAAACAGACAGTTGCTTGTGGGTATTTACAAGTGATAAAACTTCTTGAGTGTGACTCCTGGCAGGATGACCGTCTCCCAGTGAATGGCACCACATTCAGGAGTGTATGGGCGAGCGGCACGGATTGGAGTCAGTGGGTGATTAAAAACCAAAGCAGGAGGTCATGAAGGTGGGGGTGTAGGAGGTGGGGGTGGGTCCGGAAGGAGTTGGGGGAAGAGTGGTGGGGTGAATATGATCAGAAGACACACGAAATTCTCAACGGATTAATGAAAATATTTTAAAAACTTTAACTCAAAATAATCTAAGCAATGAGAGGAGGTCATTTGTTCACGTGCTCAGGAAAATGGCTCCAGGCAGGGACGGGTCCCGGAAGTCAAAGGTGGTCATGAAGACCCTCCTCCTCATGCCTGTCTCTAGTCTCTAAGTCGTCTGAGTTGGCCTCGCTTCAGGCAGTTTCCCTTTGTGACCTGGGGCCACAACCCACACGCAGAGCAACACTAGTAAAATAGGGTAAAACAAGGCTGAAACAGGAACAACCAGCCAACTCAAACTGGTTAACAGTGCCAGGCTCGCCGCGTGGGAAGATGCTTACTGAGCCTGACCTGGGTCAGTGGCTTTCCCTGTATGGCGGTGGGGGTGAACCTCTAGACAGGAAGTTCAAAAGACATTTCCGCAAACAAACAAGCAATCAAAACAAAATCAAGGAGAGAAAATCTAATCAAAGACAGCATGTCCTTCATCAGTGGGGGCATCTCTGCCACCCTTCCAGAGGGCAGAAGAGCATCAGCTGGTTTGTCTGTGGAAGGCTAATGACCAGGGCCTCAGGCCAGCAGAGAAACCCAGACAGGAAAGTTGGCTGATAGCATCTGTAGGCAGTTAGGGGCTCGGAAATCAACATATCGATAAGAGCCTCCTTCAGAATTTACGACCTTGGGAATGCAAAAAATAGATCTGCAGATGGAATTTTCCACCCCAAACATTCCATTTTCGGCTCTATAAAACCCTTAGCCCCCCTGCACCTCAGCTCACAAGCGCCACTGCTACTCTCCTTTGACTGTCTGCTTCTGGGGAGGTGGCTTTCACTACCACGCCCCTGATCTAGTAGCCTGAGAGGGGCTTGTGTCAAGTTCAAGACTGCAGCTCACACGTCCACACGTGTAACAGGTTTGTGCGGCTGCCAGGAGACACTCTGCAGTGTCCTGGCCACATTTCTGGCATTCATTCACAGGGCCCAGCTTCTGAGAGAATGGGAGAAAAACGTCCTGGGGATGGCAGGCAGATTTGCATTGGTTTTGTGTGACCTTGGGGCTTAGTCTTCTGCTGTGGGTGAACACTGGCACACAGCAGCATCTTTACCTGAACTACAGAGCGGATTCCGGCTTGAGTGGGAACACGTGTGAAAAGCACCTGGCCGAAAGCCCGGCACAGGGTTTGTTAGGGCATTAAACACAAGAATATTTTAAGCTGTGCTTCTTGGACAATCAGAGAGTCTGATTAGGAGGTGGTGGTTACCCTGGAAACACAGGTTTCTTTGCACAAAAGGTCGGGACCTCCTGAGGACTGGGTTTGTCTTTTGCCTTTCCTGGGGCAGACCAGAAGGTTTTTATCTGAGGACAAGCCCTTCCTGTTCTGGCATCAGCCACTGATTTCCAGAAGGTTCTCTGTGGTGGTTTGAATATAATTGATCCCCATAACCTCACAGGGAGGGGCCCTATTAGGAGGTATGGATTTGTTGGAGTGGGTATGGCCTTTTAGAGGAAGTGTGTCAATGTGGGGCGGGCTTTGAGGTTTCTTATGCTCAGGATACCAGTGTCATAGTTCACTTCCTGTTGCCTTCTTATCAAGATGTCTCCCCCTCATGATGATAATGGACTGAAACTCTGAAACTGTAAGCGAGCCACCTCAATTAAATGTTTTCCTTATAAGAGTTGCTGTGGCCATGATGTCTCTTCTCAGCAACAGAGCCCTAACTAAGACCCCGTCCTTTCAGCCTATGAATTCTGGATGCCCAGTTTCTTGGCAGCAGGATCTGGTCTCAGTCAGTCCCGGGAGATGATCCTGTGCTGGTTCTGAGCTGGAGACCAATTGAGCCAGGAGGCCGGCACAGACCCAACTTCGTTTTTAAATCATCTGTTCCCTCTGTTGCTCTTGTGTACACTTAGTGCATACTAATTAACATCTACTTTTGCTAGCCTCAGGATTGACTCTGGCGACCACGTCTCTCTGGTTTTCTTCATGGTGTGTTAATTTGCAGCGAGAGGACAGAGAGGCTGAGTCCTGGGCCACACTGAGTGTCCAGCAGCAGCGAGTGCCATGACTAAGTCAGTGCAACCCCTCCACCCACCAGGTTCATGTTCACTTGGACCTTGGTGATGATGCTGGGAGGAGCTGGAATCTTCAGGAGGTGTGGGAGAGCATTACTGACTCCTTCCCTCGCTCTGGCTTCTGGTCTCAACCACGTGACTCTGGTATGCCTGTGTTCCCACTGCTGTGACGTTTGCTCAGCCAGGAAGGCCCTCATTGGAAGCTGAACTGACCAACCTGACCAATTGTGGACTCTCCACCTCCAAACTTGGAACTAAACAAACTGTCTTTACAAATGCCGGATTCAGGCATCTCATTATAACAGTGTGAAAGTATTAACAGAGATCTGGGCCAGCAACTATTTTCCTGTGAGCCTGTCTGGCCTTCAGGAGTCTCTCTTGACCTGCCAGGATTTAAAAACACTTCTTTATGTTGCCTTATGCTCTTATTTGATCATATCTACTATGATACTAATTGCAAAGCATTACTTTATGTAACACCAAGAAAAAGAAACTGAAAAACTCTGACACACCACAGCGGTAGCCTAGCCCCCACCATGTCACTTTGAAAATGCTTACTGCTTGTTCAGTGCTGGTGTAATTCAACCGTCACCAACATCTAATTGTGAAAACATGTGGAGATTCCTTAAAAACATAACAATAGAATTACCACATGATGAGGCAATCTTACTTTTTAGGGCATATGTCCCCTAGAATTACAAACAGGGACACAAAGAGATGCTTTTATAACGTTCATGGTAGCTTTATTAAATGGTTGTTCAAACATGGGCTTTTTTCAAGTGCCCACTGACAGATGTTTGAATCTCTACCCACAGTAAAGTATTATTCAGTCTTTAAAAAAGTTGACATAATCTGCCACACGGACAAAACTTGAGGACAGCATGCTTGGCGAAATAAGCCTAGGATAGGAAGGGGTTGGAAGAGACAGGAGAGTAGTTTGGCCAAGGGCTGGGGAGGAGGATGATGGTGGGAAGGCACCATGACCGTGTGGCTGCTGGAAAACCGCATGCATGGTTTTATGCTGTGCGTGTTCTAAGGAGACAAAACTAGTTCAGCAATTTCACATTGCATTTCCATTTTCTGGCTTCTCTGTAATTGCAAATTCCAGAGACTCAGGATCTATATCTTTGCACAACCACAGCAGGGAAGCAGTGGGGGTTTCCTCTTTAGTTATTTAAACATTTGATTTGTTTATTGTAAGTAAATAATAACACTTCCAGGGTCCAACAACCAAAACAATACAGAATAGTATAGAATAAGAAACCTGACCCCTGGGCCTGCCACCATCCACTCTGTTCACGCGCCCCCCCCCAAACAAATCCTTCCCTTAGCTTCTTGTGCGTCTTCCCATTGATTTTTATGCAGATGCAAACAAATATGACTGGCTTCTCTTTCGTTTATAATAGGTTTTTGTCTCTGCTTTGATCACTTAATGATATGTCTGGCAGCTACTTCCAAAGCTGCCAACAGAGGCTGGCCCTTCATGGGGGCCACACTCTCTTCTACGGAAGCCCGGATGCCACAGCACCTTCTCTTTCACATACTGCCGGCATCAGGGGTGTTAGAATTCAGCCCATCAGGTTTCGCCAGGACCCACAGGCACACATAAGCATCTTGACAGAGGGGGTAGTGTAAGACCCTCGAGAGCGTTGTCCCTCGCGCTCCCACTCAGGAAAGGCGGCCTCCCCAAATCACTCACGAGAAGCGGTCTTGATGCAAACGCATAAGGTCCTTTATATTCCAGTATACTGGGGTCGTCAGCCATGGCAGAGGGCTTAGCGACGACCGAACGACTCCTAGCACAGAATT
This sequence comes from Cricetiscus sungorus, assembly GCA_030556225.1. Classification (NCBI taxonomy): domain Eukaryota; kingdom Metazoa; phylum Chordata; class Mammalia; order Rodentia; family Cricetidae; genus Cricetiscus; species Cricetiscus sungorus. The sequence continues at coordinate 21,451,832 of JANBXA010000190.1, read as the reverse complement.
GAGACAGCTTTTATAGGGTTACAACAATGCCCGCACATCGTCGTGAACCAATCACCTCGTAGCATCCAGTACGGACCAATTAATTTAAAGCATCCAAGCCCGCTCTTAGACCAGGAAGTCTGCTTTCGCACAGGCTTCTGGGTTTGGCGACACAGCTCATTTCCTGTGTCCATTCACTCACAGGCTACCGTAAACATTAAAGTAGGTGACCATCAGCTTGAGATTTAAGACTCCCAGCTTCCTGGGTTTTCTGGGGAATTAGGCTAAATTTTTCCATCCTAACAGAGGGATGTATTTTGTGGCTTCTCTTGGGTTCAGAACGTGTGTGGATCCTTCAGTGTGTCTTTAAAGATCCACTCAGCTGAGTGGATCAGCACACTGACATGAACAAAATCCAGAGACTTCATGTGGCAAATTTGAATGTGATTGGCCCCCATATTCTCATAGGGAGTGGCACTGTTGGGAGGTGTGGCTTTGTTGGAGGAAGTGTGTCACTGTGGGGGCGGGTCTTGAGGTTTCCCATGCTCAGGACATTCCCCCCAGTGAGTCAGTTGACTTCCTGCTGCCTGCAAGTGTATGACTCTCAGCTCCAGCTCCACATCTGCCTGCACGCCACCGTGTTCTCTGCCATGATGATAATGGACTGAATCTCTGAAACTGTAAGCCAGCCCTGGGAATAAAAGGTTTTCCTTATGAGTCGCTGAGGTCATGGTGTCTCTTCACAGAAATAAAACCCTAACTAAGGCACTTCATAATCTTTTAAAAAGATTTATTTTTGTTTATGCATATGTGTGGGTAAGTAAGTGTACAAGTGTGGTTGCCATGAGGCCAGAAGATGCTGTTGGATTGCCTGGAGCTGGAGTTATGGGTGGTTTGTGAGCCGCCTGTTGTAGGTGCTGGTAGCTGAACTTGGGTTCTCTTCAAAAGCAGCGAGCACTACTAACTGTGGAACCATTTATCCAGCCTCAAATTCACAGGCCTGTGTATGAGGGGCATGACGGGTAATCTCGGTGCCAACCTGACTGGAGGGAGTGAGTTACCTAGGAGGCATATGGATGTGTTATTAAGGGGTGTGTTTGAGGGTATGTCCAGAGAGGTTTGGATGAGAAAGGAAGCTCCATCCCATGGGCTGGGATATGAAACTGAATAAACAAGAAGAGAGGAGGCATTAGAGAGATGGCTCAGTGGTTAAGAGCACTGACTGCTCTTCCAGAGGTCCCAGGTTCAATTCCCAGCACCCACATGGCAGCTCAAATCTGTCTCCAGTCCCAGGAAATGTGATGCTTTCTTGTGGCCTCTGTGGACACCAGGTACATACATGGTGAACAGGCATACACATAGACAAAGCACTCATATATATATGTATATATATATATATATATATATATATATATATATATATATGAGAGGAGCACCAGGGGTCATCTTGTTCTGCTTCCTGGTAGTGAATTCAGTGTGACCAGTTGGCTCACATTTTGTCACATGACTCCCAGCCATAACGGACCTCATTCTCAAGCCATCAGCCAAAAGGGACCCTCCTTTCTGTAGGTTGCTTTATGTCGGATATTTAGTCACAGAAGTAAAGAGAGTAATTGATAGAGGGGAAGAGAGAAGAATGGAGCAAGATGGACAATTGTAAGTGTGGAGGGTGACACTGGGTAAATTCGTCAAGCACTTATGCTTCGTAGGCTTTGTTTGTAGGAGAGCAACCGTCTGGACTTCACCTTTCAGACTTGCCGTGCCCAGCCAGCTCAGCGCCACAAAGCCTCAAGTGTACAGAACACTCGTTTGCTTTTTAAACTCGATGATACTGTGCGAGCATCACCTGCCGAGTAGGGACCACACATGGGGCGATCTTCCCAGGCTGATTCTGTGCAGTATGAAGCTCCCTTATGACGCTGGGCCCAGCAGTGACCTGCAGCTCCAGCCAGTTTCTGGAGGGTCACCGTAAAGTCTTATGCTCTGTAGCTGAAGTAATGCTGAGCTCTGAAACCAACTAGGCTAAGTGCACCGATACAGCTTTTTAGTTTTACCTTTTATGTTTCCACCCACATAGGAAGACACAGAGTGCATTAATGCACTCTTGACCTTTGCTATTTTCTTTAAAAATCTTTTAAAAATGTATTTGTTTGCTTAGTGTGTGTCTCTGTGTGTAGAAGTCAGAGAACAGCCTGTGGGATTCAGGATCAAACTCAGGTCGTAAAGTTTGGCGGCAAGTGTCTTTATTTGCTGAGCCATCTATCTTGCTGGCCCCAAACCTTTGATATTTTCAACCTATGATGGATTTTTTTAGGATATCATTCTATTATAAGTGGAGAGGAATTTATTTTATCACTGTAGGGGCAGGAGACAGCAGGAGAGAGGAAGATTGCTTGGAGGTAGTGACAAGGTAGGTTTGACGCTCACAGGGTGGAGAAGAAGGAATAGCACAGATATAAGAGAATCACAGGGTCTCCGCCCTACCCCAGAGGTAGTAATCCTATTTTATTACTTTATTTATTTTGTGTGTGCATTCATGTTTGCAAGTGCATGTGTACCATGGGACACATGTGAGGGTGGAGGCCAGCTTACAGGAGTGTGTTCTCTCCTGTGCTATGAGTTCTGGGGATGGGACTCAGGTTGCAGTCTCGGCAGCAAGTACCTTGACTTGCTGAGCCATCTCCCAGCCCTGCACCCTGTCTTAAAGGAGGAGGAATTCCATTCGGATGTGCTCTGCTCAAGGTCAAGCATGCTGGAATGTAGAGTTTTGTGTGTGTGTGAGTGTGTGAGAGTGTGTGTAAGTGTGTAAGTGTGTGTGTGTGAGTGTGTGAGAGTGTGTGAGTGTGTATGTAAGTGTGTGTGAAAGAGTGTGTGTGTGTGTGAAAGAGAGTGTATGAGTGAGAGTGTGTGTGTGAGAATGTGTGAGTGTGTGTGAGTGTGTGTGAATGTGTGTGAGTGTGTGAATGTGTGTGTGTGAAAGAGAGAGTGTGTGAGTGAGAGTGTGTGTGAGTGTGTGAGTGTGTGTGAATGTATGAGTGTGTAAGTGTGTGTGAGTGTGTGTGAATGTATGAGTGTGTGAGTGTGTGAGTGTGTGTGAGTGTGTGAGTGTGTGTGAGTGTGAGTGTGTGAGTGTGTGTGAGTGTGTGTGAGTGTGAGTGTGTGAGTATGTGTGAGTGTGTGTGAGTGTGTGTGAATGTGTGTGAGTGTGTGATTGTGTGAGTGTGTGTGTGTGAAAGAGAGAGTGTGTGAGTGAGAGTGTGTATGAGTGTGTGAGTGTGTGTGAGTGTGTGAGTGTGTGAGTGTGTGTGAGTGTGTGTGTGTGTGTGTGTGTGTGTGTGTGTGTGTGTGATGCAGTCCTTTACTCTGCCTGTGAGTCCAGAGGTCAATGTTCAGACAGTGCTGTTGCTGTCAGCAATCACTCCTGCTGTGACTTGGTATTTCTGAGCTTGGTAACTGGACATCACAAGGGCAGAGTCCTCTGAATGACAGCAGATTTTGTGATGCCCAAGGCCCAGACAGGCAACTTGCATAATTGCTCAACTCTGCTTCTGCGTGAGCTTCCTCCCGACAAAGGTTCTCACCATGATGTCCACCAGCATCTCCAGACATGCCCTTGGCTACCTCGGCCAACAGGAAAAACACGCGCCTTTCCCGCAGCAGTTTCCTCTCAAGTCCTAGCGAGTTTTCATTGCCGCACCAGGATTACATGACCACACCTGACCCAGCTGCTATGCCTAAGGACATACGATCCTCTTTGGGTTGGACCTGGCTCACAAAACCATCCTGGAGCCAGCAGGAGTCAAAAGTACATGGGTTAGGTGTATGGGAGAGGAAGCCCTCACCCCATAATATTGGAGTCCTGGACCTAGGAGGGAAAAGTGGCCAGTAAAGTCAGTGGCCGTTCTTCGTAAAAGCCCAGAGGATCCCATAGCCAGGACTATGATCAACAGTTTGCTTTGACCCTGGGATAATGAAGGCACAGGGCGACAGAACCCAGTGGCTAGGAAAATCCTTATGGAAGAGAGAGGAGGACATCAAGACCAAGGAGCAGCTCACATGGGGGTCACAGCCTTGACAGAGGAAGAGTGGACTTGTGTGCAGGAGTTGGGTGTGGGGGCCTTGGGTGTGGGGCACACTCCCACCTTCTCCCACATGATCAGGACTGCCTTTTGGAGTGAGGATGTGAACAGAGGAGTCAAGCCCCCCTGATTCGTGGGCCCAAGTCACAGACTCCATCTGATGAGGTCCTTGGGGGATTAGCAGTAACTAAGCAGGAAGAGGATTTTATGAATTAGTTCCAATCCCTAAAGGGACAAAACCAGCCTAAGGGAAGGCAGAGAGGTGAGCCCAATCCCCACAGCATCCACTGCCCCTTTGTGCAGAGAATCCTGTGTTTCCAGGGCAACTGCCGCATCCTGATTGGACCTCACCTTGCCAGGGAGTGCAACTTGAAACCTTCTGGTGTATAATTTATTTTGAACGTCTGTGCAGGAAGCACTGTGTCGGCGCCTTCCAGATAGGATCTCCTTTCGTCCCTTCTGCACAAGGGGTGTGTCCGGTGCTTCCCTCACTGCTGTGACAAAATAGCCGGCAAAAACAATTGGAGGGAGGGAGGCTGTGTTTGTGGCTCACAGTTTGAGGGTGCTGTCTGTCCTCATGGGGAATGCCTGGTGGCAGGGCTGTAGGGCGGCAGGAGTGTAGGGCGACAAACCAGCCCTGTTAGGTCTACTTTCATGAAACAGAAAGAGAAATGTTGCTGTTCCCTTGCCTTCTCCTTTTCATCCGTCCTGGGCCCTCGGCTCCCACTGTGGCACTGCTCACACTCAGGGTAGAGCTGCCCTCCTCAGCCAAACCTCTGCAAAAGCCAACACAGACACACAGAGATTTCCATGATGATGATGATGATGATGATGATGGAGAGAGAGATTAACCATCACAAAGGGGTCCCCATTTTACAGAAAACTGGGAATGCCTACTAGCACCAGGACACTGGGAAGCAGACAAGGCAAGGCTCTTCTAAATTTGCCTGTGGTCCAAGCAGGAATTTTTCCAAGCTAGGGCCCCTTTGATATTAATAGGTCACAGACCCAGTGGAAGCCCCATGTGTCCCCCCAACAGTGGCATGTGTATGTGTGTGTGTGTGTGTGTGTGTGTGTGTGCACATGTAAGTGTTTGTGTGTGCCGCTTGTGTCTATAGCCACTTGATGGGTTCCGGTGACACTTGGAAGGTCAGGCAGAGACTCCATCGCAAGCTGCCTTATCAGACTTCTTAAAGCCCTCCCAGAGCTTTGTCCTTTCTTTGTCATTTGGAGCCCGGGGGGAGGGGGTCCTCAACGTCCGGTTGTCTCAGGATGGTGAGGGGTTCAGGAGAGCTGGAATAGGCACATAGGACATGGGGCCCAAAGCCAAGGCTTCAGAGGAGATAGGAGCAGTGAGGCAGCTTCATTTTCCTGTTCCCGGGAGACTTGGCAGCCTGTCGTTAAACGCTCCCTAACGTGGTGAACTCGGTGGCCGAGGGAAGAAAATATAACTCCTGAGTGGGGTGGAGGTCGGCTGTGCCTGGACTTGGAAATACCTTGTTGTCATTGAATAGGGACAGGGCTGAAGCTGGGTTCTTCAGGATCTCATGCTGTCACTAGGTGGTTGTCCTTGTGAGCAGGAATCCTCATGGCCATCTTTGGAGGAAGGTAAGGAGCTGGATTAGCTTCAAAGCTGTTTCCTGTGGTGTTTCCGAGCTATATCAGGGGGGGGGGCTCCTGGTTTCTATGGTAGCTGCCCTGAGGGTTATGGTGTTCATTGTATTCCTGCCTGGTTTATCTTTGGGAACCTCCAAACAAGGGAGCAGCCTTGGGGCATCTCTTGCTCCCTATTGTAAGGCCACATTATTTCCCCATGAAGTGACCTAGTTCCCAGACCTCTTCTCCATCTTTGCTTGTCCCTCGGGTCATCAGTGCACTGAACTTCCTGCTTCCAACCCAAAGCTCTTAGTAATAGCTGTCTACTGGATGCCCCCTCCCCAGCGTGGAGACTGGCTGCTTCCAGGCATCTGGACATCCCTCCCAACTGGCTCATTCTCTGTGATACCTCATCTCCTACTGGCTCATGAAAGAAAATCCCGTTCTGTTTCTTCTGCAATGCACCCCAGCAAGCCCCACTCAGCCCCTCGAGCTCTCCCCTTGGTGGTCCATTGCTGTCTTTCATGCTCTTTCTCATTACTATGCTCTAATTATAGGCTCTTCTCAACCATTTATGACCCACTTATACCAGAAAAATGTCTGTATGGCCCAAGTATGTAGATACATAAAATAGGAATACAAATCAAACATGTACTGATATTAAATAGTAAATACATAGTATAAAATGGCAGAAGTTCATTTAGGGACACTTCAGAAGTTGTTGGAAAAATCTGTCCTAATCCCAAGCCAAAATTCATTTAATAATTTATTTTTTTATGAACCTCAAGTCAGCAGCTCAAATAGCAGCATTTAAAAATCAAACCGAATCCAAATATAGATCAACTTGATACTTCCATGTGGAGGAATGATGATGGAAAATATTAAAAACAGCTTTCCATAGTTCAACATGTTTCTATAAGAGTAGAAACTTTGTACACACAGTGAAAACACTGTAGTCCATAACACACAGTTGTCTGGAACCAGAGCTGATGTTTCAGGCGGATTTGGTGGGATTTCTTGCAGCCATGGCATGCACACTTTTGTGTGTTCAGCACTAAGGCTGCTGTGAAGACACACCACACAACACTGGCGGATGCAGCACAAGCCACCCTGATTTTCTTGCATGCTTGGTTTCCAGTTACCTTTCGGATGTGTGTGTTGCCAGATTTTCTCAACCTTATGACACTGGAAGTTACATTGGCGCCTAACAGGCCAGGCTCTAGTTCACACACCTTCCATAGCTCAGCCTCCGTCACACTCTTGTCCCCTCTCTCTTCTGCCTAAAGTTCCCAGTGGCTGCTCCCCATCTTTGGCTAAAGTCCACACTCCATTTCCCTGGCACTCAGGGGCTGTGGCTTGCCACTGCTACTTATGTACCTGACTTTAACCTTTTGCACACTCCGATGCCTACAATGTGCCAGATTCCCACACACTTCAGAGCCATCACCCATTCAGTGATCTCTGCCTGGGATGCCTTCCTCTCCTTTTCCTTCATTCCTTTTCAGTACTGGGTACTGAAGCCAGGCCTCTGCATGCCAGAGATGCGCTCCACCACTGGGGTGCTTACCGCATGCCAGAGATGCGCTCCACCACTGGGGTGCTTACTGCATGCTAGAGACATGCTTCACCACTGGGGTGCTTACTGCATGCTAGAGATACTCTCCACCACTGGGGTGCTTACTGCATGCTAGAGATACTCTCCACCACTGGGTCCAGCAACAGCACCTGCTTTTGATTTTACATCTCAGCTCACCATGGAGCGAGTGAAGCTTCAGACTCCTCAACGAAACATCTCCTGAATGTGTCCCTTTGTGCTCACACAAAGGGCTCTGCTATCATCCTTCATACTGCCAGATTTGCAGATTTATCTTTGTCCTCCATCTGACTGTGAGGGTCTGAGTGGGCCCAAGCTGGGTGTGGTGTTCATCATGACGTTCCAACACCCGGCTTGGGGACAGGCATGTGCCTGTTGCTTAGCCACGACTACAGGAAGGAATAGGATGCCCGTCAATCAATCTCTCCAAGGTCCACCCACATCAGGACCTTTGATGCACTCATTCATTTCCTATTGCGATTGCCACAGCTGACCATGATCTCAGTGGCTGGAACAGCACAAATCCATTCTCTAACCAGGCAGGCTCAGCCTCACTGGGTGGGAATCAACGTGTGGTGTGGGAACCTGTCTTGTGGGTCTTGAGTGTGAACCTGCCCACCTGCTCAGTTTGTACCTGAGAGGGGGAGTGTGGATTGAGAAATGGCGGGTAAAGACGAATAGAAAAGACAGAAACACAGGATAGAGTCAGGAAGGCAATCTAGTGAATACCGAACACCCTGTTTATTCTGCAACATTCTTAAATACCCCAACCAAAAGGGGGACATGGCAGAAGACTTTTAGTATCATGTATAAGGAGCAAACAGACTTTCTTCCCTTAACCACATCTGTTATCCAGACTTGAGGGTCAAGAGTAAACGCATCTGAGCCCAAGTCTGTTGCTATTTAGATAAAGATATCTGCTACCAAGGCCGAAACATCCGGCAAGTAGCCAAGCCTTAGACCTTTAGGCCTTTTGACTTATTAAGGGCAGTTTTGAACTCTTTGACCTTGAGGCAAGATGAAGAGCAGCCATCTTTCTGGGCCCAAACAGTGTGGATCGGCTGTCTCCCTCCCTCGTGGACGCTGGTGGGAGTGCCTGCTGGCTGGTGTTCCCAGCTCTTTTACTCACGCTCTTTCCTAGGCCCTTGGCCTTTTCAAGTCTTTTAACTTGAGAGATGTTGGCTGAATACTCACACTGCTCTCGTCCCTCCTCTTCCTCTCTCTTGCACTTTCAGCATCACTGGAGTTTACATCAAACCCCGGTGGACACTCTAGGGTAACTTGCCTCTTTTGAGGCCTGACTTTAGTGACTTTCCTTTCATCTTAATTCCTACATGGTGTATATGGCAGCACCAAACTCACATAGCCTCAGGATTAAGATGGAGCTGTCTTTGAGGAAGGAGACATTGTTACGTCCATCACAGTGACAGTGTGGAAGCCAGTGACCATGTGGGAGAGAATGATGTTCTCTGCAAAAATTAGGGCAATCAGGGTCAAAGGTCAGCAGGGTAAGAAAGGTAGGTTTTGATTCTTGTTCAGTTTTAGTTTTTAGATTTATTTTATGTGTCTGAGTGTTTTACCTGCATGCATGTATGTGCACAATGTGTACCTGAGACCATCGGTCCCCTAGAACTGGAGTTATAGATGTTGAAGGTGGCTGCGGCTCACTAATGGGTGCTGGGAACCGAACCCTGGCCCTCTGTAAGAGCAGCGAGTGCTCTTAACCGCTTAGCTTAGCCACCTCTCCAGCCCAACAGTGCAGGTTTGACAAAGGTAGGTGTGTTTGGGGTGGGGGGAGCCAGAAGGGACTTCGCATTGAGGTGATGAGCTTGAAAGGGAAGGAGGCCACCCCAAACTGGTTTGAGGGAGAGGATTCCAAATTGTCTGCCATTTCACATTCTGGGTCCTCAGCTATCCGTGTTAACTAAGATCTGAAAACACGGAACAGAAGAAAGGAGCACGTGACACTTTTAAGCTGCACACTCTGCTGGGTGTGTTTGGCGTCGCCCTTTGGGTGTTCTCGGTGCCCACGCTGTGCCTATCGCCCAACTATCAGGTGTCTGGTAGCTCTGTCTTCAGACTGGCTGTGGCGGTATCATCCGTGGTTGACTTAGCAATGGCCCCAAAGCACAGTAGTAGTATAGTAGTCCTGGCAACTGTGATAAGTTTAGTATTATGAGCATTCCATCTTATTGTTAATTTGGGGTGCTAATCCCCTATTGTGCTTAATTTATACGTAGAACTTTATCACAGGTATCTATGTATAGGAAAAACTTTCTATACAGGGTTGTTACATCTAAGGTGTCTAGCCCTTATCGGGGTCTTGGAATATATTCCCTGGAGACAAGGGCAGAGCTGGTTCAAGAGGAGTTGATTGATACGCAGAAAAAAAAGTCACGAATAGGCGTTTCTCCCATCATGACTTGGCTGAGGTGCAGGTGATGTTCCCATAACTCCACTGCTCTCTGTCTCACAGGTGTCCTCGTCTCAGACTGGCTTCGTCTTCAGGCCACCTGAGGTTGTCACATCACAGCAGCCATACCTTACAAACCTCTCTGTGCCTCCCTCCCTCTCTTGTCCCCAAACCCCACCCCACCCCACCCCACCCCAGCCACAAGCTGATTAGTCTGTGTTTAATTCAAATCATGAGCAGATACAGAGGGACATGGATTCCTAAAGGAAATTCTGGTTGCTATGCACCAGATGAGTGACAGTTGGCACTCTGTCCTTGGAAGCATAGATAGTGTTTCTGGCTCTGCTGCCCTTTGCTGTGTGATATTGAGCAACTTATTGATGTCTCTAGGCGTTTCTATAGAAGGAAGGGTGGGACTGGATGCTCTTTAAGGGACCTTCCAGCTCCCACAACCTTTCACTTGGAGGATTTCCCCATCTGTCTAGCCCATCTGCTTTCTCATGCTTGCAGACGCTAGTAGTAACTGTCCTTAGAAAACATAGTGTGTTTTTTGTAGAGAGGGTTGTGGGGAAGAGTGATGTTTAGAATCTGAAGCAGGGCTGCACGGACTCCAGAGAGGGTTTGTGTTCTGTATCAGAGGGAGGGGGCTGGAGAGATGGCTCTGTGGTTAAGAGCACCTGTAGCTATGGTGGAGGACTTGGGTTCAGTTCCCAGCACCCACTTTATGGCTAACAACTGTCTGTAACCCCAGTTCCAGGAAACCTGATACCATTTTTTGACCTTTGTGGGCACTTCAACCTGTGGTCTGTAGACATTCACACAGGCAAAGCACTCATACACATGAAATGAAAGAATGTCTAAAAGAGGCTAGCGGAGTGTTGTGGGGGAGTAAGCGTGAGTTTCCTGGAGAATTTGCAGGCTGAGCAAATGGTCAGGAGCAAACATGAACCAAGGCTCCAGTCTGCCGGTGGACTTCAGCCTACCCTGTGCTTGACGTCAAGTCTTAGTATGGTCAGGGCTGGGGGTGTATCCGAATTGTTGAGGAGGTGGTCATGGTATGGCTGAGCAGAGAGCTCAGTAGGCATTTGGGATGGGCATGGGTTATACACCGATCAGCAGTACACAGAGAAGGCCCTTGAGCAATTCCGATGTCCTGTGAAAAGGGCTCTGGCCTTGTAGGACTTCCCATACGTTTACTATGGTCTGGCATGCTCTGCATTTTATTGTTCCTTGTCAGCCCTTGTGGACCAGAATATCAATTCCATGTTATTCAATGACCTTGCTCTCTGTGGTCATGTTGGAGAGACTGAATAATGCAGAGGTATGTGCAGCCAGGGTAGCAAGTACCGTGTGCATTGGAATAGTAGTTCTGCAGTCTCGCTAGCACAGCCATCTGTGGGGCTCTTAAAAATCTCAGTGCCCAGGCTGCACCCCATTCCTACTGAACCCAAATAATGGGGTCTGAGGCCAGGCATCACTCCTTTTTAGAAGATCTTCCCGGGTTCATTCCACTGACTATGAAGTCCGAGAGCCACTGTATCTGGCTATGTGGAGTGCAGGTGGGCACACTCTCCCACGGAGGACACACACGGCAGGCTGCCCACACCCACACGAAGGAAGGAGTGGGGTTGGAGACGGAGCTGCGGTTGGCCTCAGCTTCTGGGTGGTTGGATGGAGGCTTTTTGTTCCAGGTCTCCATCACTTTCTCTGGACACTCACTATGGAGGTGATTAGTTTGCTATCACAGAATGGATTTTGGCGGTGAGTCAAGAAGAGCTCTTGTTTCCCAGCTAAACGATGGCAAATCAATTTGAGGTCTTGGCTGGAACTGGTGATTAGGGCTGGCAGCCAGGGAGCCTGGGGCTGTCTGAGCCAAGTCAGGGCTCAGCTAGTCTATGGGAGGAGGTAGTTAGCATGAGCTGAAGGCCAGTGTTGGGTCCAAGAACCCAGTGTTCTAGTCCAAGGCTTGGGGGGAGTTATAATCTCAATTTATTTATAACCACAACATTAATAGTCTTTATGCTTGTTTATTTGTTTGGGGTAGGGTTTTTCTATGCAGCTCATACTGGCCTTGGAACTCATTATGTAGCCTTAGCTGACCTTGAACTCACAATTTTCCTGCTTCAGGTTCCTGAATGCTGGGATTACAAGCTTGAGCCACCATGCCTGATGAAGATCTATAGTATTCATAGTCTTAGATATCATGTACTGAGAAGCTGATATGCCTGGGCTAGGCCTTTTATTACTTCTTGTGGCTAATTGGGTATTGCAGGTCTTATCCTCTTGTAATGCAACCCCTAAGAGGTGAAACACAATATCCAGTGTTGAATGGCTCCCAAGTTCCATACAAGGCTTCCTGGGAAAAAATCCAAATGTTTTCTTCTGGTGCTTTAGCTGTGTGCTATTTTGCACATACAGACTCTGAGTCTGGCAGATGCAAGTGTAAAGGTAGGCCTGACTTAGATTATGGGCACAGGAAGGCCTCTACAGGAGGGTTTGCTGAACAGAGAAGGGGATGAGGAGACGACCGTATGAGTGGATCAATGGGAGAATGTTTACTGACTGAGCTTGAAGAAAGATCTGTAAGGTGGGCTGAGGTACATACTGTGAAGTAGGTGGCCTCCAATACGTCCCAATCTTCAGCCATCTTCCTTTCAGGGATCCATGCTGGGCAGAGCCTCTCACATTGAGTCAGAGCTGGTATTGGAGATCAACAAAATACTACAGAAACATCCGTGTGAAGTGAGGTTCTGAAGCTAAGCCCCAAATATTGCAGCTTCCCCTGCTTCTCTTGGATGTGTCTGTCCTGGGGATGCCACGTTGGGAGGACATTCAAGGGATTCTACAAAGAGGCTTCCCTGGCAAGGAGACCTGCAGACTGCCAGAACTGTCACAGCTGTGACTTAGCCATCTCAGAGGTGTCTCATCTGGACACACCTGGACAGTCAAGTCTTCAGGTAAGATTGTAGCTCAGGCTGCCATCTCTGTTGGTGGGTGTTGGTGTATATGTGTGTGTGTGGTGTGTGTGTGTGTGTGTGTGTGTGTGAGTGTGTGTGTGAGTGTGTGAGAGTGTGTGTGTGTGAGTGTGTGTGTGTGAGTGTGTGAGTGTGTGTGAGAGTGTGTGAGTGTGTGAGTGTGTGTGTGTGTGTGTGTGTGTGTGTGTGTTGAGACAAGGTCTATGTGGCCCTGTCTGGCCTTGAACTCAATATGTAGCACAGGCTGGACTAAAACTCAGAGCTCCTCTTGCCTCTGCCTCCTGAGTGTTGGGATTAAAGACATACACCAACACTCCCAGGGTTTCAGGCTGCTGTCTTGATGGTAGATCCCGATGAGGGTTACCAGAGCACCCTTTCCAGAGTTCATGGCCCAAAAGAACTAATGTTTGCTGATTGAAGCCACTGAATTTGTGCATCATTTGTTATATGGCTACAGATAAATAATTATAACACATTGCTATCATTTTAAGATACAAGAGGAATTACTGAAGGAGAAAGTCATTCTCCATCATCCTCTTAGCTTGTTTTGTGTCTTCAGGAAAAGTCACACAACTTTGAAGCCTCTTTTTTTTTCTCACGTGTAAGGTGTGGATAATGCTGACCTCATAGATTACTTTCAAGATAGGCCATGCATTTAAAGCCATCAGCTCTTGTGGATGGCATAGAGCAAGTGTTTACCGGGTAGAGAAGGGGGTCTCCCTTTTCCTCCTTAGCTTATTATATTAACATAGCCATTACACAGACAGAATCATCCTGAATCTGTCTCACAGTGAGTGCATCAGGGAATTTATGTAACCAAGAGCTGAAAAGCCCTGGGCCTGCCTCAGATAGGATGGATGGATGGATGGATGAATGGATGAATGGATGAATGGATGATAGATGGATGATGGATGGATGACGGAATGCTTTGGGTCTGGAGACTAAGATGGTGAAACCAGATCTCATACAACCACTGTGCCTAAAATTTTTGTCATCTTTATGCTTGGAGCTGGGGATACCCTGCCCGAGCTCACACAAAAAGGTAGGACCGGAGAGAGCATTTATATTCGGGTCAGCATGCATGCAGAGGCTGGGTGTGAGAGATGTCTCCAGCTGGAGGAGCCTAACTGAGAAAATATTGTCTTCAGGCAGTATCAAATCATCTCTCAGATCAGGCAAGAAACCCCAATTAATTACAAGTGCTAAGTGAATGGTCTAGAAGCTGGGCTTTGCAGTCAATTAGTGAGGTATTGAAGGAGGTTTCTTTAACCCTCTACCTCCTGGCAGTTTTTAGTTTATAGAAAGAAGGGAGTTGAACTAGAGTGAGTTCCAGGACACTGTGGGGGTACAAACACTAGAGTACCCCAGCCAAGGGCAGCACAGAGGGAGTCGTGAATACGCAGGAGAATGTGTTTGACTTTAGTCCCCCTGTCTACTCTAGGCTTCTTGACTTCAAGACCTTTTGGATCCGTGGTGAAGTCAGTGGTCAACGTCCTTCCCATCTGGGGTGCTAGACCATGCAAAATGCCATTTGTGCTTCCCATGAGTAAGGCAGCCCAGCATGGAGCACAGACTACCCAGTGGACCCTACCCAGGACACCCAAACTCATGACCTTCCCCCAAACTTGACAGCACCTGCTGTGTTCCCTATCCTGGGGAGTTCTTCCATCCAAGGCTGAGACACAGGTCCTGGTCTGGATGCCGCCTCCTCCATGCTCTGCACATGTGGCCTGGTCCATTTGCTTTCCCATGCATCCCCTCATCCTGCTGCTTCATCACACTCTTTCACCATTGGCGAGATCAGGCTGTACCTCCTCCCACCGCGACACTGCTCTATTTCTCCCTGGGTTATGGGTTTCCAGCCTTGTACTCCCAATCGGAAAAGACATCCCTCTGTTTATCTCTCAGGTCAGTGCCCGTCAGTGGCTCCTGGTGGCCTGCAGGTAGAGCCCAAATTCTATTGCTCGGCCCCACATTTGCTATGTCTAGACTCGGTTTCCACCAACAGCTCCGCCGGCTCCGACTGACCCCTCTCACGCGTTCTTGCTCTTTCCTACCTCCTGTACGGAACCACTTTTGTCCCCACATTCCCCTTTGCCTTTGTCGTTGGGACCTGGAGTGCCCTCTTTCTCCACGAAGTTGTCTCCACCTGATTTTAGTTGTTGCTTCCTCCAGGGAGCCTTCACCAAAGGCCTAACTATACTTGAGTGATTGGATGTGCTGTGGTGGGCAATAGGTCTGTCTCTTCCTTGGCAAGTCGTTTCCAGCTAGATCGGACTGTGTGGCTGGTGACCTGGGTGCCTAGTACAGTGCCAAGCACATAGCAGATGTTGATTTAACTAAGGACTGAGATGCTTAGGAGAAAAAAACTTCAGGGTTCAAGCCAGGAGGGTGGCACTGCTTACCTACCAGGGCACAGGAGCACTGGGCCCTGTAAGGAAAAGAGAGGAGAGGAGCATTGGCTGTCCCTGAGTAAGCTGCCACAAAGCTGGGGTTGGGGGCAGTGTCTTGCGTGACTGGCAGAGTCCACTGCTTAATGGACTCCCAGGGAATTTTGAAGTCCTCATTCTCTGTCTTTCCCGTGGTCTGGGCCTCAACTTTGTCTTGCAGAGCTCCACAGCAGCCAGTGCTCCTCTGTGAGACACCGTTATCTCCGCCTGCAAAGGTCTGAGGAGGGAAGGTTTGGGCTCAGTCCCGGGTTTGGAGCTCAGCCCTGCTGCTCTCACTTTGGTGCAGTTCCCTCACTGTCAGTGTAGGAGGAACTTGCAATTGCTTCTAGCCAACAGCACACGGCACATCCTTCTGCAATTAGGTGATATAACATCGTGGCTTCCATCTTGCTAGCAGACTCATCTAGAGTTATCCGGGCTTGCACACTGGGGTCGAACAAGCTTCACGTTGTGAGCTGCCTCAATGGAGGGGCCACATGTCAAGGAGCAGAGGACACTCTGCGGCCAGCATCCACCAACTGCATCCCTCTAGTGACTGTGTGAGCTTGGGCGTGACCCTTGCTGAGCTGGGCCTTCTGATGAGGACCCCAGCCCTGGTGTGCACTTTGCTAGCGTCCTCTTAGAGACTTAAAAGCAGAGAATCCAGTTAACCTTGTGCCCAGACTCCTGACCTGTCACAGACATGGGAGGTAACAAATTTGTTGTCTTTACTGAGCTTGCAGTTGTGGGGAGATGTGTGTATTCACATACCTTACACAGGGTTTCCAGTGTTAGTCGAGGAGTGCTTGGCACTCAATAAGAAGGGCTGCGTGCAAAACTCTACATGCTCCTTACACCCGTGAAGGTTAGAACAATTATTATCATTCCATTTCCCTTGTGAGAAGATGCTCACCGGGGTTAAGCATCTTGCTCAAAATCGCTCTGCTGGGCGGAAGCACTCGTCTGAATGCTCAGGGCTTTTATTGCAACACAAAGCCATGATGTTTTGTGCTCTGTGTGCATGGTAACAGACTCTGCTCTGGTCAAGAGGTAGGCAGCTCCATCAGTGGGCTGTGCAGATGAGCTAGATCTTGAGAAGCATGAGGATTGACAGGGTTACGAGGAGGGACAAGGGTTAATTTATGCAAATGTAACATAGCATTGAATAGGGGGCTGGTTGCTCTTGGAACACTGAGGTGTGCGTGGTTCTGACTTTGCAGGTTGGAATTACTGGAGTCAGTAAATGTGTTGTGGTATTGAATGGGGGGCTGGATGCTCTTGGAATGCTGATGTGCATTCACTTAGCAGGGTCGTACCACACAGGGCCATTTTGATCATCTGGATTGTGTCCGCCAAGAAGATCCCATCCTATGGGCAGGTGGAAGGGGCTGGGCATGGGGGTGACATGTTGACATTTGCATTTTAGGTAGACTCTCTAGCTGGGGCTAGAGAAAGGATGGAGAGAAGAGTTAGAGGAGTCGTGGGGACAGACCCATGTGTGACAATGGGAAGTTCTGAGAAGCCAGAGAGAAACGGGCCTCACTGTAGGCTGGTCTGAAGTGGGGGATGGAAGGGGAAAGCATCTTATCCTGAGCCTCAACAAGCTGTGTCTGTGTCCAGGAGGGATGCTGAGTGCTGTTCTCTATGTGTCCCCAGCCTCCCAGGCTCGGAAGAGAGCAGGTGCCCCATCTATGTCGTGGATGAACTACTGACAGGCACTTGCGTTCATGGTATTCTCAGGGTGCCACACCCCAGGAGCTGGTGGAGAAGGGCAGCCTAGCATAGGATTCGAGGGTTAGCCTGCACAACCCTTCCTCTGGGATTGAAGAGTTGGCTTCCAGAGGTAGAGTGATCCTGGAACCTGAGCCAGCCCCGACCTTGGCCTCCTTTGATTTTGGAGGTCATTTTCCCAGTGTCCTGGCCAGAAGCTGGGCATAAGGCACAGGGCATTCTGGGCTATTCTGAGCTGCCTGTGTTGGTTGTCCCCTGTTATTGGTGGTGCTAATGGACAGAGAAAGGCAGACAGGTGGAAACTGCTGTACACGGTTTTTCTTTGTTGTCATGGTTGGTTTTGTACATCTTAGCATTTGCATCATACAAAGTGGGGAGCACAGCCATGGCTTTTGGTCAGATTCAAGGGAGTGCAGGGGCGTGGCCCTCCCCTCCCCCAGATACTGACACATTTAAAGGAAGCAGAGCAACAAGGACAGAGCACAGTTGTGGGAAAGGGGTCCCCCACACGAGCAGGATGGTCCATCTGACCTGGGTCTCAGTAGAACTCCCCACCCCCATCCTGGGGCCAGGAGGAGCACCTCTCTTCTCTCCTTGGTGAAAAGGGTAGGGCAACAGGAATGGGGAACAGAGCGGGGACATTTGCTGGGAGGCATACCCTTAGGCCTGGGATATATCCCCCATGGGATCCGGTCTGACCTCCCGGCCTCCAATACAGTCAAAGGCTGGCTAAACCTTAGAAAGATGTGACAGGGTGCTGTGGGTGGCAACTTTGATAGCTGGGCGCTAGCCCTTGGGGCCGGAGATCCCATGCCATCCTTACTGTAGCTACAATCTTTCGGATGGCTGCCTTGCCCACAGCCACCCCATGTGTGGTGGGGCTCTGGGCACTCTCTTTCTGCTCCCTCATTTTCTCTCTCTTACATGCCTGGGATGGCCTAGAGACCTTCAGTCCCACTGAAGGAGGCACTCACGAAGCTTCACTGTCAAGGACTCCCTCTCCAGTGCTTTGGTGCTGATGTGGAGGATATGCACTTTGAAAACTTCGTGCGTGTCATCTCCACAGAGATGCAGAGAATTTCTTTCTTCCCTCTGATGATGAGGCCCCAGTGCAGGAGTCTGGTGGCTTTCCCCAAGAGTGCACATGCCTATTGCACCTCGTTCTACATCCAGCCACCTACTGTGCTGTGTGTGCATGTGTGTGTGCATGTGTGTGTGTTCATGCATGTATGTGTGCATGTGTGTACGCACGTGTGTGTACATGTGTGTTCATGCATGTGTGCATGTGTGCATGTGTGCGTGTGTATGCATGTGCACGTGTGTGCATGTGTGTTCATGCATGTGTGCATGTGTGCGTGTGTATGCATGTGCACATGTGCATGCCTGTCCATGTGTGAATTCTGGAGCCTCTTTTCAGCATGTCATTTGCGTGTTACATTTCGGCATAATGTGCTCATCTGTTCCTTCTGTGGGCCACACACACCTCCTGCTCTAGGCACATCAGGTGAACAAACATCCTTTACCCTGCTCCAGTGTCCAAGTTCTGTCATCCCAAGAGTGTTGGACATGGGATTCTTTAGGGTCACCCATTGCTTTCTCCCCATAGACAGGTTGGTGTCAGAAGTGTCAATCTTTATGTCCCCTGAACCAGGTATATACCAAGTTGAAATTCTCTCTCTTGCCCGCACCCCCCAAAGACCTCAAAATCTGTTGTCTGGGCATGGAAAAGACTTAGACCTAGACTAAGCCAGCTCAGCCTGAAGGGCTGTGTGGAGATGAAAAGCCTGTGGCTCACTCTGGGTACCCAGAGGGGCCATGGAAACTACCAAGGACACCAGTTGAAGGATCTGGATTCCCTCAGGCCCATGTGGGTTGTCTGGTGTAGCTGGATTCTCTTACTTATTGTCAGGTCCCTGGGTCTCGATCTCTACTCCCCATGTGGTGCTCCGTGCCCTGCCATCACCTTTGAAGTTTAAGGATCCCTGTCAAGGGGAAGGCCTTTCTTAACACTGGTATCCATCCCTGCGTTTGGGTGGGAGTCTTATTCAGGGTTTAGGGAGGTCTGAGGCCCCTGGCCTGGTCCCTGCCCGTCTCTGGCCCAGGACCCCAAGGCTCTTGAGAATGACCATCCTGCCCAGGATAGAAGACAGAAACAAGCAGACAACAGGGGTGCAAGATGGCTCCCCATCACAGACATAGACATGAACACTGGTCCCCCTGTGGGATGACACGGGGGACAAGGGGGTGGGGGAGAAGGGTAAGTCCCAGGAGCTGGAGCTGCCGAGGCCCTGCTCCTCAGAGAAGGGACAGACCAGGGGACTTTTCTGGTTCCCTAAACATATGGATTGTTTAGTCTCCTCTTGAAAGTATTGCGGTCTAACTGATATGGCTTTAACTATTGGAAACGGACAGGAAGACACATGTCTTCTCTGAAATAAAAGCGAAAGTTGACTAAAATGGAAAACCTGCAGAACACAACAGGGCCGGTGGGACAGAGGCTTCAGGAGTGGGCAAGTCGCCCCCTCCTGGGGCCCTGCTTTTGGGATAGGCCCTGGTGGGGCCCAGCATGGCTTCCTGGGGTGCTGCCTGGGTCAGTCCCAGCAGAATGCTGAGGACCTCAGGTAGGAAACCCCCAAGGGTAGAAGGACTCTAGGCCAAGGGTAAGGTCTCCTGTCAGATGTGGCCGCCTGTGACTAATGGTCTCAGGGTTGGGAGGGGGCACCTTACTCTGGTTTTTGCTGTCCACGCACAGAGTTCCACATGTAACTGCCTGTTTTAGATCCACACACATGATCGCCAGCCTTGGCCCATCTGACAGTTCTCTCAAACACACATTTCTGCCTCTAACATGTAACTGTCACTCTTGACACACATGCCGTTTTGAAAATACATGCATATACAAGCTAACACATGCAATCTTTAAACACAAGGGATGGCTGGCACACACTGAGAACATAACTGAAACTCAGGCACACCACAGGCCACAAACACATATACACATTGTACATCATATGAGCAACCTCTAACATAGAGGTATGATGACTAACACACACATGCAATCTCAAGACACCACATTCTAACCGTACATGGATGCATGATGGGGCTTGCCATACATTATCTGACGTGTGTGTGTGTGTGTGTGTGTGTGTGTGGACTCACACGTTCATCCCTCTTTTGCCCCCTCCTCTGTCCCTTTGCCATTTCTACACAAGTCACAGAGCAGGCAGCCTCAACAATGCGGGATGTGAGGATAGATGGCAGCCTACACATCCCAAAGGAGAGCTGATTCTTGGCCAGTGGGATGAATGGACAGTCTTTTGTCAGGTGAGAATTGGCTTTTCCCCAGCTGCTTGGGGCTTTGACCAAGAAGGGTCCTCCTGGGGACAATGGGGGCTTGGAAGCACATGGACAGGACATGGAAGGGAGGAAGGGTGGATAGGAATGGGGGCAGTTTGGCTGTACCAATGACAGGTTCTATGGCACAGACCATCACTGCCCGATGGCTCCAAGTATTTTCTGGGGGCCTGGGCAGCCCCTTGGCTGGGCAAACTGGGGCCTAGCCTGGCAGTGGGGTCCCAGGGCCTAAGTCAGATGAGGGAGAATAAGGGGTTGCCTTGCCCCAGGCTCCTCCACAGATGTGCTAAAGTCCAAAGAGGATCCATTTGGAGGGAGCAGCTTGGCAGGGGCCGTGCTGTTTAGGTTGGGGAGGGTGTCCTCCTGGGTAGGTGTCACCAGGAAGAGGGAAGAACACAGCCCAAACCTCTTGCCCAGACTCTAACCTGGCCAGACCCAGCTAGAGCCGCTCAGGGCAGGCTCACTGTGAACAGCCTTTCTCAGAGCCAGGCCGCTCAGTGCCTCTGCCCTGACCTGGACTCCCACTGGGGATTCAGAGGCCAATGGTCAGCATGCTGGGCAGGGCTGGAATGTGTCATTACTTTGGCTGGCTGGAGACAGTGGTCCTCCTGGCAGTGGGGAGCATGAAGGAATGTATGGGGACGTTCACCACGCTAGCATAGACCTTGGCCTTCTGCAGGGGCACCCAGTGCCTTTGGTCCTGGGTTCAGTGCTCCTGCCAGAGTAAAGCTGTCTGGGAGTGAAACAGGGCTCGAAACCCTGGGAAGAAGGGGCTTGAAGGAGTGCAGAGGGGAGGCGGCCCTGGCTAGGGAGAGGGGGCAGAGGCCAACTGAGGTTTTCCCCTTTGGAACTGATACTTAACCGAATAAAAAGGAAAAGACTAACAACAAAAAGTCAGAGCGTGGACGGGGCAGGGGACGGTTACTTCTTGAACATGTCCTGCAGTGGCCCGGGCAGATATTTGAGCACTGTGTCCAGGATGCTCTCTTCTTCCTCCTCTTCCTCATCCCCACAGCCTGCAGGGATGGCTTTCTTGGGTCGGGTCAGGCTTCCCTCACAGGCCTGTTCCAGAGCTGCCTTCTCCTCCGCCTCCTTCTCCTCTTTCTTCTTCAGCCCATACTGGGGGACGAGAGAGAGTGGAGTTGAGTCACAGGAAGGAGAGGATTAGCTTTCTCACTCATTGGGACTTGGGGAATGTGTCTCTTTAGCACTTTTGAACTCTCCAGGAAAGCTGCCTTCCCTGGAGAACCGACCCCAGGTCAGTCCTTACTAGATGACTAACATAAAAGAGTGTACCTCAAGCCTGGTGGCGGTGGTGGTGCTGCCTTTAATCCGAGCACTTGGGAGGCAGAGGCAGGCAGATCTCGGTTAGTTCAAAGCCAGCCTGGCCTGCAGAGTGAGTTCTAGGACAGCCAGAATCTGTTACACAGAGAAACCTTGTCTCCAGAAACCAAACCAAAACATAAAAACGACCATACCTCAGTTTCTTTTTAAATGAACACGGTTAATACCCTTTGTCCTTTTGGAATCCTCTGCGTTTTGAATACTGAATGCCTTTCTATGTTCTGAGGTACATTATTGCCTCACACTGATTGCTGGCTCTTTGAGGTATTACTTTGCAGCATGGTGCTATTAGACAAGTGCTAAACGTATGAGGTAGGGTAGAGCTCCGTGCCTGTGGTCAAGGCACTATGGGAAGTTTCTCTAATATCTACAGATTCTGAATTCCCCTTATATTTGGTCTCGGGGCTCTGGCAGGGATGCTGGGCCTGTTGCATAGTTCCATTTTCTATGTGCTTATATAGGTACTGCACAATCCTTGACGGCATCTTCCAAAGACACCCATTTTCCTGGTGAGAGTGAGGCTGAGAGAACAGGGTCTAAGATGAGAGCTGGGATTCAGGGGAGTCAGAGACGGGGCTTTCAGGGGATGCTCACCTTGTCTCGGATCTGCTGCCGGACCTTCTCACGCTCGGCTTCCATGCGTGCATGCTTGGCCTTGCGCTCTTCCTCCTGTTGGCGCAGGGCCTCCTGCCGTTCCTCCTCCTTCTTCTGTGCGTCAGGGTCCTTCTCCTCCTCTCCCCCCAGCATCTTCCCCATGTCCTTGGTGGCCCCTACAGGGATGTGGAGTGGTCAGGGGAAGGAGAGGGTGGTCAGTTGGGGAGAGAAGGCAGGTGGTTTGAGGTCCCTTCCTCCTGGGTCAGGGTGCATGGGGGATGCGGTGGGGCTCACCTCCAAGAGCTTGTTTCATGACGAAGTCCATCCTGCAGGCTTTGGTTAGTGCTTCCTAGCCCGTGGATGAATTTGCATTCAACGCTCCTGGCCGGTCTGCCTCTGGGAAATGAGCCCGCCTGCAGAAGAGGATGAAGAAGGGGTCAGATGGAAAGCTCTGGTCCCAGGCAGGGTGGTAGCCTTACTCTTGTTCTCACAGGGCATCACCAGTTGACGATAAGGCTCAATGCCTTGTTAGGAAGAAAGAGGAGACAGAAGGGATATATTTACTGAGCATGGGCCAGGCATAGGCATGCAAGTAAATAGTTTCTGGGTCCCGTTTTACATTATTTTAAAAGAAGATTTATTTATTTTAATTTTATACATTTGAGTATTTTGCCTGCATGTAGATATGTGCACCGTGTGAGTGGAAGTCAGAAGAGGGCATCATATCTCCTAGAACTGGAATTACAATGATTTTGAGCCATCATGTGGGTGCTGGGAATAGAACCTGGGTCCTCTGCCAAAGCAGTATGCACTCCCAACCTTTGAGCCACCTCTCCAGCCTGGTTCCTATTTTAAAGCCCTTGTTTTGAACGTATTGTTTCTAGTGTGATTGAAGCCAGGAACATTGGAATGAGACTGGAATTTGGGCTCGGAAGAGCTGTGTTTTAATGACATCCTCATTCATTATTTGTCATGTGACCTTCAAGAAGTGTCAGTTTCCTCTTTCCTGGAATGGAAATGAGGGGCAGAGTCTGGGCTGCCACAGAGAGCAGAGGGGACACTCACCAAACAAATGAGCATGCACTCATGGCCCAGAATATCGGAGGTGCATGAAAAAGAAGGTATAGCTAGTGTGAATGGGAACCTAGCCAACTCTGGAAATTAGAGGAATACTTATTGTAGCACATATATATATATATATGTATATATATATATATGTGTGTGTGTGTGTGTGTGTGTATACATACATACATGTGTATATATATGTTTTGTATTTCATAGCTTAATGTTGATTTTTATTTTGAATTACATACCAGGGCATTGGGGACATTCTGGCCTTTACAGAGTGAGGTCCTTGTGGGCACCCTGCTAATCTTAGTCCCTCTACCCTCCTCCCTAAATTAGTGATTTTTAGTTTTTATTATATTTTTTATTGTTGTTTTGTTGTCTCAGAAGATTTTCTCCAAATGAAGTCAAAATTGGATTGCAGAATGTGTGAGAGTGTGGCTGACCTGATGGCTGCTGAGGGGTCTGCAGATCTGAGCAAGGGGCTCTTCCTTCTGGAGCCCCCACGCCTCTGAGAATTGACCCCAGGGCTCCAACTTAGAGGTCTTCTGTTTTAATTGTTGAGTTGTACCAATTCTTTAAAAATGGTTTTAAATGTTTATTTTAACTCATATGTGTGGGTTTTTGTCTGCATACCCCATGTGTGCCTTCCACAAGAGGATATCAAAAGCAGATGGATAGTGGCACACGCCTTTAACCCCAGCACTCAGGAGGCAGAGACAGGCAGATCTCTGTGAGTTCGAGGCCAAGCTGATCTATAGACCGAGTTCCAGGGTAGGCTCCAAAGCTGCAGACAAATCCAGTCTCAAAACAAAACAAAACAAAACAAAACAAAACAAAACAAAACAGCAACAACAACAAAAGAAGGCATCTAAGCCCCTGGCACTGGAGTTACAGATGTATTTATTTATTTATCTTTTTTTTCAAGACAGGGTTTCTCTGTATTGCTTTGGAGCCTGTCCTGGAACTAGCACTATAGACCAGGCTGGCCTCGAACTCACAGAGATCCGCTTGCCTCTGCCTCCCCAGTGCCGGGACTAAAGGTGTGTGCCAACAACGCCCGGCTGTTGTATTGATTCTTACAGACAAGGCAGCTGCCAATCTCTTTGTGGCTACATCTGTGAACTGTCCTAAATGCCATGTGGCTTGGAGGTTAACTGGGACTAGGCCTCCCCAGCCCCCAAGGCCTTTCATCTCATATAGACTTCATTAAGTCTCTATTACTTTATAGGAAGAAGAAAAGGGTTCAGGGAAACGATGGCAGAGAGTTTAACCAGGCTGGTTATTGCAACAAAGTTGAATTCTAGGCCCCAGGCTATTTGTTTATGGTCTCCCCTCATTTCTTTCAAAGTGAGAAATCACTAGCAGTCTGTGAGTTTTCGTAATAAGGGACCTAAGAATGTATCTATAAGATTAGATCACTCTATGGGTTGTTTTTGGTGGAGAAAAATCATAATGTACTAGATGAAAAACTTCCCAGGGTTTTGACATCAGACATTAACTGGTTAAAGATTCTAGACTGGGGCCAAGTCTCTGGAAGAGCGTTAGCTTGTTTCAGATGGGGATGCATTTCTGTGATCTTTGTACTCGTATTTAGAGGAGAAAAAATTCGGGTCAAGTGCCTGGAGATGGAGCTGAGCTTAGACAAATGGCAGCCATTGCTGACCATGTATTCACGGGACTACACTGAGTCTAAGGGGAACACAGGCTTTCCAGTGACGTTGAGAGAACCCACCTGACCCTGAAATCTGAGTCTGAAGGTCGCTCAGCTCTGTTGAGATGTTTCTCATTGATTTTAGACCTCGGGAAAGGACTTAATTTCTAAGAACAGGGAACCAACAGTGAACAAATTGAGTGATTTCAGGAACTCTTGAGTTTCTACGCAGTGTTTACACAGAGCTCAGAGACTTGCCAGGTGGTAGTGGAAGACGCAGGACTCTAATTTGAGATGATTCAAATTGGAAGGCAGGACACCTGGGCGGTAGCTCAGCTCTGTCCCCCGCTTGCTGCGCGGCTCTCTGGGGACCAGATGCTCTCCCACAGCCTTCCCCAGAGCCTCGGCTGAGGCACTGCCTGGACCTATGCACTGCACCCACAAAGGTCCCTTCCTGGTTCTGTAAGTCACTCCTTTCATCTCCCCTCCCTCCTCCCGTGTCTTCTGGCCTGCCTGTTTCCTCATCACTCCCTGTTCCTTACTGGCTCATGTTCCGCTTGATCCTCAGACTTTGGCCTCAGCCCCTGCTCCTGTTTCTTCTGCCAACTTCCTCTTGGCTGGGTTTACTCAGACTCGAGGCCTTCCTTATTGATCAATGACATAGATGACACCTGGACCTCTTATCTGGACTTTAGATCCCCGTATTTACTCATGCAGCAAACATTGAGAGCCTACTATGTGTTAATCAGTATCTTAGACACTGAAGATGTAACAATGAATTAGAGAGGCAAACCTGTGCCCATAAGCAGATTACGTTCTGAGGTGTCTGTGAGTGCGTGCATATGGAGAAATGCACACACACACACACACACACACACACTCACACACACAGGAGATGCATTTGTGTCCTCCTGGGTGTTCTGTGGACGATACTCAAATGCAATACTCAATCCATCAGCAATTACCACCTTATCTAGACACGTTTGCACTCATGCATTCATTCAGTCGTGGTCTTCACTGCTACCCCCATCTTCAAAATACATCCATTCCAGGACCGAATCTTCTCAATGCTTATATCTCTGTTGCTCCAGGTGGGTCCTAAGTAATTCTCAGATACTTAGCTGGGCTTTTTTGAGTCTACTCCAAAGTCCTGTTGTTCAGTCTAAGTGTGGCACTCTTAGATGTTAGGCAGTCTCTTTGCTCATATGGTTGAAATAGTCTAAGTGTCTGCAGACCCAAGCTGCTCCTCACCCCAGCCTCTTAACAGGAGACCTCCCCCACCAGGGCAGGCCCTTGCTTCCAGGGAGACAGCTCTTTGAATCTAAGTCTTCTTTATAAAAGGAGGGCTCCAGGGCCAGTTTGAAGGTTAGAAATCATCAGTGGGAGGTGTTTGTCACGTGACAGGTGCTCAGTAAACGAAAGCTATTATTAAAGTGATTAGTGAAGGCGATTGCACACACCTGCAACCTCCCCTCCCCTGGCTCCAGGGAATTCCCTCCTCCTAGAGGAAGCCCCTCTAGAGTTTTCCCTGTGCGCCTCTTCCTTTACCCACCAATCACCACACCTTCCTAAATCTTTAGTGTCCTTTTTCTGGTCTCTTGGGTCTCCTGCCTTTTCCAGCCCTTGCCTTGAGCAGCGCACGTCTTTCACTCTGTGCCCTCTACCGTGCCAGTGTCCAGGCTTCGTGCGGCTTCCTCCTCATCTGCTGGTGAAGCTCTCTGCTGCTGCTATTGGCTGTCTTAGCACACAGCCAGAAGCGGCCTTAATCAGCGTGCTAGGAGACCTATGCTTGGCCAGGAGTGCTCACAGCCCCCTCTCCTTTTGTAGCATTTGATGCTGATCACTACACCCTCCCCCTAATTTCAGCCTTCTCAGATCTGAATTCCATGACACAGCAATCTTGTGGCTTTCCTTCTCCCCGAACGGGTCCCATTTCTCTCTTTTGCTGGTTCCCTTCCTTCTCCAGGCAAACTCTCCATTCTCCTTCCTTCTGCTCCTCCCATGGAAGCCTCCCATCTGTGCCTACTGATTTAGGATCCTTAGTTAGCCACATACACACACACACACACATAAGCACGCACACACATCTTTCTAAAGCCTGCAGATTTTTAACTCTCTGCTGTATAGCATTACACATGCCATTTCCAATCCAGTTTCTGGACGATCAATCCCACCTTGCTGGGCTCCCATCTCATCCTCCAGCATGCCTTGTTTAAATTCCTTCAACCAAAAACTCCAGCCAGTATTTCTCATCCGTACACACGCACTCACTGTATTCTTTGAGTACCTGCCGTCTACCAGGCACCAAGGAAGAGAACAAGGGCATTCTCCAACACTGGTTCTCACAGCCTTCAGTTACTGGGGAGGTAGAAGCTGCCTCGCAGAAAATGAGATCTGGTTGCTATGACTGAGATAGATGCACAGGGACGAATTCTGGACACTGCTCAGCCCACCTCCTCCCTCCTACTGCTTAAATGTCTTGGTTCATGGCTAGGTTCTCTAGTTCTTGCCTATCTTCCACTGACCCTCAGATCAATCTTCCTAAAAGGCACATGTAAACCTACTACCCTGCACTGGCTTCCCATGGCCGTGTTAAACTCACCACAGCCTGCGCGCTAACCTCAAACCCTGCAGCTAAGCATCTGCCATAATTTTCTGCCTCTCCATTCTCACCTCTTGTACATGGCTGTGTCTTAACCAGACCCCCGACACTCACTTCCATCTTCCATCTCCACTGAAGGCGGGGCGATTGGGGCATACTATTCCCACAGCCTTAGAGCGCCTTAACCTCATCTCTGCTGGTTCAGATATTGGCACTACTTGATTTAATGTTTTCTCATGTGTAAAATGGAGACAGTTGATGCCACGTGCAAGGCCTGCCATGAGCACTGGGATTATGCAAATCCAGTGTCTAAGCCAGTGTCTGGCATGTGGTAAACATCCCCTTGTCACCATAGCGATCCACAACAGCAGCAGCATTAACTTTCTGAGACCCTTTGCCAACACTGCTCCCTCCATTCACTTCCCCAGGTCTCCTTGACAAGATGGGACGGATGCTTGCCTTTTAATGATCTAAGGCACTTTCTAGCTCAGTTTTGCTGCCTCTTACTCATGTCTGTCTGTCTGGGTCTCCTTCCTTTGTTATCACAGAAGCTTTTCTGTTGCCTGTGCCTTACTCATTTCACCTACCTGGATATCCTTAGCATGTTTGGTCAGTGAAATTTAATGTTGTGTACATGGGCTCAAAGCATGAGCCTGTACCGCTGATTCCCAGCCCCCTGTCTCTCTGTCTCTGTCTCTGTCTCTGTCTCTGTCTCTGTCTCTCTGTCTCTGTCTGTCTCTCTGTCTCTCTGTCTCTCTGTCTCTCTCTCTCTCTCTCTCTCTCTCTCTCTCTCTCTCTCTCTCTCTCTCTCTCTCTCTCTCTCTCTCTCTCTCTCTCTCTCTCACACACACACACACCGGTGGAACTGGGGTGGAACTGGAAGAGATCCTGCGGATGGTGTACAGCTGAGGATTAGGACCTCGCCGCCAGGAGGCGCTCCTCAGCGGCTTCGGAAAGCTGCCTTCTGTCTCCAAGCGGGAAGGGTGCTGGTGGGGGTGGAGGCTGCTGCTGCTGGGGTGTTGGACTGGGGAAGGAGAGGGGGAGGTAGGCTGATGCAAAGCCATGATGTCAGTCACGGAAGACCCAGGGCAGGCCCTCACCTTCCCTCTGCCCCCTCCAAAACCCCTACATCAGTCCCAGCCCAAAGACAGCCAAGGCACCTGCTCCAATTCCGTCGAGTCCCAGGGACCTGGCCCCTTCTGACAAGCACACTCGAGAACCTGCAGTGTTTGCCTTTGCGGCTGTTTTTCTGATTTTTATGATTGGAGTATGGGATACATTCACAACTCAATTCAACATTCAGTTGCATTTTTGCAAGGGACCCCACGCTAATGGTGGTGGCCAAGACAGGGCATCTCCCTCACTTCCCCATCCCACGCCCCTAGAAGCAAGACATCCTGTGGGCAGAAGAGGCGGCCAAGGATGGCAGAGAGTAAGGAATGGCTGGGTCATGAAAGTGGCGCGGGGGGGGGGGGTAGGTTCCAGGAGCTGCTTCCCTGGCCCTCATGGAGATCAGCACTCGCGACAGCTCTGTCCAGGGGCTTTCAGTTGGCCACTGCGTGTCCCCTTCCCCCAACACACACCTCTCAACCCCGAGACCCAGGCTGATATTAAACTTTGATGTGGAGGGCACAGTTTGAGACTGAGACCGAGTCTGCGACTCCCACACGGGCTCGAGCTGCCCAACTGCGGTCCTGCGGGAAGAGGACAAATAGTCCCCCTGCCCCCCACCGACGTGGGCACTCCTCTCTCCAACTGGCCTCTGCCACCCTGAGACTCCCCACCTCGGGAACCGAACTCTAGCCCGGGGCGGCTCTCTGCTCCCGGAGCAGAGGGGCCGCAGGGCTTTGGGGGTAGCCACACCCCGAAGTAGCTGAGGACCACGTCCCCCACCCTAGTCTTGGGCTCGAAGTTGCTCTCCAGGTTCACTGTGGAGTGTCCGCACTCGGGGCGGTCCCGGCTCCCCGAGCCCCGCTGTCGCCGCTCCAGGCGCGCGCCTGCCCACATCTGCCCGCCCTGCGCCCGCACCAGCCCTCAGCCCGGCTTCCGCGGGGAGCTGTCCCTTCAGCACCACGCAGAGCGGGCAGGGGCCGCAGGTGCCGGCGCGCCCGCGGTTTTGGGGAGCCCCTCAAAGCCGCACTGCCTGGCGTCCTCACAGTTCCAAGGCCAGACCGGTCCCCTACTGCCCCCAGCCCGGCTCCGCCTCCCCGGCCCGAGGCCAACACCGACCTGGTGGTCCCAGCAACCGTCTAAGCCACTGCAGGGCTCCGGCGGACTCCAGCAGGCGGTGCCGGGTGCTCAGCCAGCTCGCGCCGCCGCCTGGTGTAACTCCGCCAGGCGAGCTGGGGCCGCGGCTGCCGCGGGCGGGCGGATGCTGAAGGCGCCCTCCAATCACACCCCTCAGCCAGGCCCTGACGCCTTACAGCTCCTCTTCCAGAAGGGAAATTCAAAATCTCTCTCTCTCTCTCTCTCTCTCTCTCTCTCTCTCTCTCTCTCTCTCTCTCTCTCTCTCTCTCTGTCTCTGTCTCTGTCTCTGTCTCTCTCTCTCTCTCTCTCTCTCTCTCTCTCTCTCTCCCTCTCTCCCTCTCTCCCTCCCTCTCTCCCTCTCTCCCTCTCTCCCTCTCTCCCTCTCTCCCTCCCTCTTTCCCTCCTCCTTTTCCTCTCGCTGCCTCCTCCCCCTCCTCCCTTTTCTCCTTTCCCCTCTTTTATTCTCCCCGCTTTTCCCTTTCTCCTTTCTTAATCCCCTTCCTTGACCACTGATTCTTGTCGCAGACAGCCCTACCGATCAGCTAGGGTTCTTTCCCAACTCCTGTGTGTCCAAGCTCCAAGAAACACAAGCTTACAGCTTTGGAAGGGTGATGCGGACAGCCTTGGAAAAAGGGCAGAAACCAAAGGAGTTTCCTCTGCATGGAATCTGTCTTTGACCATTCTAGGCACGTTTCCCCTTGGGGTGCCCACTTCCCTAAAGGAACCCAGGTTTCAATCACCTCCTCTCTCTGCTTGCTTGTATCTGGACTGGGCAGACCATTGTCAGATCATCTGTGCAGTGCAGTTTATAGCTACAATGTCCAGCTACAGGCTCGCTCCAGAGCCATGGGTGTGCAGGAGAAGGAAGGCCCTCCTAGGGGGTGAGGGACTCTCTGCTTTGGACCCAGAAGCAAAGACTCATGCAGAGCCCCTCCTGAGTCCTCTGCAGGTCTGCTATCTTTGGAAGAAGACGCAGTCCTCTGGCGGTGTTATTCTAGAAGGCCTTCCTTTCCTTCCTAAGCCCAGGGAAGGGAAGGGACCCCAATGATGGCAGCTCCGTCCTCAGCCTCGCCTCTTCCCCTCTCACGCTCGTTTTCATTCTCTTAGTCTCTCCTAATGAGCCTTTCCATTCTGCCTGTCATCTTCTGACTCTCAGCCTCTTCCTTTCATCAGCCTGGGGTGCAGGGAAAGAACTCCAGGGAGGAGGGCCTTGCACCTGGCCTTTGGAAGCTGTGCAGGAGTTCATGCATCCATCAGAGTTGTGTGAGAGTGGAGATGGCTTTTGCCTCTGAAAGGGATGGCTTCTTTCCCAGGAGAGAGAGCTGTGGGAGGACAGGATCCAGGAGAGGAAGGGAGGGTTCACAGCAAGCAGATGCCTAGAATGGGGAGCCTTGTAAGTCAGAAGGCATTGGTGTGTATACCCTGCTCTCCTGAAGAGTCAGTCACCTTTGTGACGTTCATCTCTCTTCTCCCCTTTCAGACTGGAGACTCTGTACAGCGGCAGAGCCCTCTGTTTAGCACTGATGGGACATCAGCATAGCATGTACACTATTTCCCTCTCATTTCCGGAAGTGTGTGTGTGTGTGTGCGCGCGTGTGTATGTGTGTGTGCATGCATATGTGTGTGTGCGCACTCCTGTTTGGTTAGAGTGATTTAGACTTGCCACCAATGCCTGAAGGGAGTTCTAAGTCAAGAAGTGTGACATTCTGTCATTTTGAGAGTGGCAGTTTCCCCTGCCTCCTTCTCCCTCCTTTCTGCACATTCTTCAGCAGCATGCCCTGTGAATGGTCCACAGCTACAGCGACAGCAGCTATAGCTGGGTCTTTGCCCTTGACATGGACATTGATCAAGTGAGGATTAAAATCCAACTTAGGCTTCAGAAAAAGACCCAGCTCAGTCCTGGGCACTGCAGTCTAAGATGGCCTTTGGTCCTGGGCACTGCAGTCTAAGATGGCCTTAGGTCCTGGGCACTGCAGTCTAAGATGGCTTTTGGTCCTGCACTGCACTCTGAGATGCACTTTGGTAAGCTCCAGGACCTTGGTTTTGTGAAGAGGCTGGTCTGGGGATGGAGAGGTTGAAGGATTTGAGGATGGCTTACTGTCAGGACAGAACTGAGGGGCACTAGTTCTGGAAGGGCTGACAAGTCTTGCTTAATTGAAATGGACTCAGTTTAACAGTTAGCAAAGTGGCTGCTAAGGGTACGCTTGTTGAGCAGATAAATAGCCATTGCAAGGGAGACCAGAACTACTGTTTATTTTTTTAAGTTTAACTAATCGATTAATTAATAATAATTATTTTTACCATTGCTGGAGGTGGCCTCAGGGCAATGGGGAAGGTAAAGAGAGGTGGAATGGAGCTCTGAGAGGGAGACCCAGTTTCATTTGGTGCTGTCCATCCATGCCTTCCATCCATGCCTGTGCTTCCGGCTCAGGGCCGTTAGCTGCACTAGGATAAGAAGACCATCCAGGCAGCAGTTACACTGACTCCAAGCCTATTGTGAGTCTGCTAAAGTTCCTCATTATTCGACAGAAACCGAGCCTGGCTGTGGAAATCCTCTGATGAAGAGCTTGGTCAAGTTTTGGTGGCTTTGTCTGGTCGATCCATTAGGGGTAACTCACTTCAGAGCCACGGGTCTCTCCCAGGGACAAAAAGAGGCAGACAGAGGAGTCCTTTCTCCCTGCTCCATGTAAACAGCCCTGACACGATTCCCAAAGCCTCAGTTATTATTTAAGAAAAGTGGCTGGCTGTTGCAAGCATCTCCTAACGATGGTAACGGCACAAACTTCAGTCATGATCTAAGCACTCAAAGGGTCTGAGGTGCTGACTTTGGGGCTTTTACACAGCACATGTTCTCATTTAATTTCCACAAACCTGCATTTTCAAGATGCAGACTTGATGCCCAGGAGGAGAAAGTGAGTCTTGAGCAGAGCCAGGGTTCCTGCCGATATGGTGCTGGACACTGTGGGCCTTGCTTCTCTGCTGATGTTCCAACATTTCACAGCCTGTGCAAGTGGGACTTCTGCAGCATGCATACATACATACGCCACACACACACACACACACACACACACACACACACACACACACACACACAGTCTATTTACACTCAGATCAGGGTGGTCATGTCATGCAAACTGCAGTGTTTTCTTCCCCTCCTGCCTCTCTACATTCGGCTCACTGTGAGTGAGCACAAGCGTGGAAGGTACAGGAAGGCAGCTCCTGGTCCTCAGAGTGCCGGGGCAGGGAGAGGGAGGCTGGTTTGGACAGATTCACAAAATGGTGCCGATACACCTTGGATGTTCTCTAGGAAGCCGATTAGGAAAGCCAATGCTGGGATTCTCACGAGGCCGAGGAACAGTGTACGAGGAGCAGCAGCTGTCATAGACTGCAAATGTGCCCGCCAGTGAGAACAACTTCCGAGTGAGTCTGTTCAAAGGTCAGCTCATTTCTCCCCTGCAGTCACCTCACTCCAGTGAGCACGCTGTGACAGATCTACTACGAACGGAACCGGAGCTTTGCTGGCCGCTTATCACTTCAGGGAGACCTGAGCTGCCCACATCCTGTGGTTCTAGTTTGAGCCTTGGGGGGCAGCATTGGCCTTGCTTTGGGAGGGTGGCCTGGGCCAGAAGAAGAAAGAGGACTGTGGGGGTTGGAGCATAGAGGAAAAAAAATCTGTCATCTTGTCCCCTGGTGAGTACCTTCCTTCTTGTCACCAGCAATGGCTAGGGGATGATGTGAGTCTCCCGTCTACCTCTGTCAATATGACACAGTGTGAGGGCAAACTCCAAGTTCATCATTGTTAAATGACGTACCTGTATATATATATGGCCAGTGTGGGACCATTCAGCACACACGGGCGATGCAGGTGCCGTTACTGATGTATGACATGCATGGGTGTGCTGCCACGTGACTCTTATTGTACTCTTATTATGTGGTGCTGAGTCCATCCTGTCCTGATAAGAACCAATGTGATGGCACAAGGCTAACTCCATTTTTAGCAGAGCATGTCAATGGTGCTATGGGGGGTTCTGGTGTAAGGCAAGGGTACCATGGGGCCCAACTGACATAGATTCAGGTTCTAGGGGTGTGCCACTATATCTGGTTACCGATGTTGCTGTCAGCTAGAGATGACCTAGATGGTGGCTTTTGTGTCATTATTAGCCGATGTGGCTGTGAGCCACAATGGGTGGGCACACAGGTTGCTGTCATCGTGTGGGGCAGTAGATGTGTACATGTGCAGCAGAAATTTGTCCTGACCATTGTGCAAACATGAAAAATATGTTGCTGGAGGTGACGAGCCTTCCTTTCTGTGTCTTCCCTGCCCAAAGGCCATGAGCAAGCCAACATAGCCGCTCCTTCCCACTTGGAAAGGAGCAAGAAATTTCCACTTTAGTTTTTCAGAAAGGTCCCGGATCTCACATCTGCACCCTGACTCACTGGTAACATATGGGTGTGTCTGTGGAAATTCTCTGGGGATCCTTTCTTGTCCCCAGAGCCTTGTCTCCAGTTCAGCCCGCCCTCCGCATCCGCCTACCAGTTCCTCCTGAGTCCTGCATGCCCATCCATGCCCATCTCCCCATCCAGGCACCCATTAGAGTGTCAGAGCAGCCCTGTTCCAGCCCACACAGTGTACCCCGGGGCATCCCTACGCAGTAGCTCCTTCTCATCTGGGGCTTTCCCGAAGCCTTGCATTTTCCCGTGTGTGTCTGCAGTGTCACCAGCCACCAAAGCGAGGGTGTTTGGGTGGTGATTCTCCCTTCTCTTGGCTCAGGTTCTTTCCCAAGCTCCCTGCTGGGCCTCCTGAGATTTCCACCGCCAGCCCTTCCATCCCTTCTGGACGTGGTCAGACGTCCCTGTCCTCTGATGACCTCACGTGCATGCTCCATCAGCTCCCTAATTGCTGAGACCTCAGTCTCGCCTTGCTCATGAAAGGAGGGTGCAGTATTAAATTCTGCTAACTGGGCCTCGGAGTATCCCCTTCTTGATGGCCATTCACCTCCTAGACTCTTGGCCTCTCCCCTCCCTGTGAACAACCTGCTCCTAGATGGTCCTCACGCCACAGAAGCCTCCCCTTCAGCACACGGAAACAGCAGTGAGAGCAGAGGTTCATTCCGGAATCTCACTGTAAGTCTCTCTGCTCTGTTAGACAAGGTACATCCTACTCAGAAGGGGTGGAGCAGCGATATGCCTTCAAACAATACAATCCTCAGGTCTTTGCCACACACAGCAAAGCAGTCTCTGGGCCTGGAGACTTGCCTCTTTTCTTGGCTCCCCAGGAGTTTCCGACTCATATGCTGGCTGGAAAGCCCTGGCCTTGAGCCCACGAAACCGGAGAATGCTGTGATTCACTACCCAATCTTATGCAAAAATAAAAAATGAATCAACGCATCACAGAGTGTCTTAGGACTAACAAAGGCGCTACACACTCACTTAGCATCACAATCTTCAGTTCTACAAATCTGTGTCTAGAGCTTGGAGTTGGGAGGGTCTCCATCTGGGAAAGACTTTTACTGTCCAGGCTCCTTGCTCCTTTTGCTGTGGAAAGCACTGCCCCCTCATCCTTTGAAGGACTGCTGTCACATGTCACTTGCATTCCCCCCGTTGGTGCAAAGGTGACCAGCAAGGCCTTGTGCTCAGAGTGGGTGAACAGAAAATGATGTCTGTGTCCTGTTAGGACCAGCACGAGCTGGCCCACAGGCAGATCTTGCTTGTTGATAAAATAAATTGGCAAGGACATTGTTGCTGCTTTATTAAAGCAAGGCATACCAAAAGATCATGGACAGATGATAACAAGCTCCTGGACCTCTGGTCAGGAAATGAATATGCTGAAGGGCCCCAGAATGGTATTTTCTGAGAGTGATGGTGGGCAGGAGTACACGTGTTTGAGAGACAGGGATGACAGAAAGCAGTTATGCATGCATCAAAAGTTAATAACACTTGGCTGCCGCACACATGGTCCTATGTTCAGCCTAGAGAACTACATAAAAAGGGAGAAACAGTCAGTGACAAAACTAATCATTTTCTGTACTTATAAACTCAGGAAAATGGGGCCAGAAAGGGAAGAGCCATTCTTAAAGTCACACAGCAAGTTCACGAACCTTCTAATTCCTCCGTAACTATTCCTTTGTAGGCGTAAGTCAGCCACACTTCTTTTAAAGATGCTCTTCATACTAGGTACCATTTTAGGGACACCACTGATGCCAGATCTTTAAGCCACACAACTACTCTCTGTTCGTTTGTCAAACCTGGACAGGGAGTCCGCGGCAGGCCAGGTCCTCCTTCACCGCTCTCCCTCATCCTTCACCGCTACCACCCACACTTTCAGCTCCCAGACTCTTGGACATGAGCGGGGGAGAGAGATGCTCACAAGTGGTCCACACGATTACAACATGGGAAGTGCTGTCCTGGGGGGCGGCGAGGGGTGGAGGGAGAAGGAGACACAGGCAGCTTTCCAGACAGATGGAACTGAGAGCCCCAAGCAGGGAAGGGACACAGGCTACGGTTCTGGTGCGGGTGCAGGTGCTCCTGAGTTCAAAGGCCCCCACACTCCCCAGAGGTGGGGGTGGGGTCTCAGTTTCCCCTGCCTTCCCGTCTGTGTGAGGAGACTTGGTTTCCTCATCAGTACAATGGGAGAGCCATCTCGACCTCTCAGGCTAGTTGGAAGGCTTGGAGCTCTGCTTTGAGTGACAGCTCGCTCCCTGGAGCACCTGCCCCCTCCCCACCAGCTCTCTGGCCACACTTGGGGCTCTTCTGGAGCCCAGGGCAGAGTCTATTAGACACAGCCTACTTTTATGACCTTCTTGGCTAGAGTTTAAGTGGGGAGGAGAAAGAAAAGAAAGGAATGTTCAGGAAGTAGTGTGACCCTTCTCCTTCTCCCCTGCCTCACCACTTTCCTTTTCAAACACGGGAGGCTGAGGTGTGGCATTCCCCTGTGGGAGCCACCTGAGCGAAGTCCAGCGGGGGCTCAGACATCAGGCTCAAGATTAGGAACAATTTCCCACACACAAGTTTAGAAATGGCTGTTTCTGTTTCTTCCCAACCTCCAGCTGCTTCTTTCTGGTAAGAAAACAAAGTAAAACAAAAAAACCCCTTTTATGTGGCAAGCGAAAGGTCTCAGGAAGTCATAGCCAGAAAAAAAAGCTTAAAGGCGCTACTGCAGCAGAGGGGATTCTGTTACCAGACCTCTCAGTGGGGGTAGATTCGCTGTCTCTGCCAGACTCCATCCCCACGGTTATTATTACACCCACCGCCTTCATTGTCAGTTAGCTGCAGTCAGGTGCATGGAGGGTAAACATCTTTTTCTGCTAAGGAACACCAGCACCAGCATCCCGAGTTGGTGTGTGTTTGCAGTCGGTCATAGCACTGGAGAGGAGCTGGGTAGTTTTCTGGAAGCCAGCATGGGTGTGCAGCTGCAGGACAACTGGTCCTAGATTTGGGTGACTCTGATGGGACATCCTGGGGACCTTGGCATGGACTATTTCTTAATGGGGCTGGGCGTTTCAGTGTGAAGTTGGTCATGGGACGGGAGCTGTAGGTCAAGGCTCCAGAATGCCACCCTGAGGACTTACGAGAGAACCTCCCTTCTCTAGCAGGCCCATCTTCACTCAGCCTCAACCCTCTGCCTCTCTCTTGCCCACTAGTTTCTTCCCAGCTGCCTCAAGATCTGTAGGAGAATGTGCGTGTAGAGTATACATCCGACTGCATCCCTCTCCGTAAGGCACATGGTGGCCACCGTTTCTTTTACCACTCAGCACCCACTCCTCCCTCGTGTGCTGCCAGCTTCGGGGGAGCCATCTGTGTAGCGGCCCCTCAGTATCCATGGGCGAATCAGTTCCAGGACCCCCGTGGATACCAACTCTTGGATGTTCAAGTCTCTTGTATAGAGCAGAGCAGTATTTATATAACCTGGGTGTGTGTTTTGCAGCCAGCATGACCGTGTCTGTTGATTTTCTTGGCTCAGGCTGTGTGATTCAGGCAAGATACGGAGGTCCTCCATATCTGCTTGGGCTCAACTGAGCTATAGTCCAAAATGTTTGGAAAAATATTGCCTCTGTACTGATGATGTATGGACTTTTACACCTCAAGTGATATAGGACAGTGGATTTCACAGCATTCACACCATGTTAGGCCTGTAAATAGTCTAGAGATGTTTTCTGGGTGT
The DNA here is from genome assembly GCA_030556225.1 of Cricetiscus sungorus. Lineage (NCBI taxonomy): Eukaryota > Metazoa > Chordata > Mammalia > Rodentia > Cricetidae > Cricetiscus > Cricetiscus sungorus. Next base: position 21,414,015 of record JANBXA010000190.1, on the reverse strand, counting down.
TTGTTTGTTTTAAAGACAGAGTCTTGTGCAGCCCTAGATGGCCTGGAACTCACTATGTAGCCAAAGACGGCCTTGAATTCCTTTTCATCCCACCTCCACATCTGGTGTGCTGGGGTTACCCCTGTGCACTCCCATGCCTGGCTTACAGATGCTCCACATCTATGGGCCTCCATGTCTTTGGGGCAACTTAAAACCAACTTCCTGTGGATTCCAAGGTGTAACTCTATGAGCCTGTGCTAGTCACCAGTCTTTTCTTGGTATGGGGACACCTGAGAAAACGGATACAATTTCTGTCTCTTTAGTTGTGGAATTTGGCACAGAGTTAGGGTGAGACCAGGGGCAGTTGGCTGCTTTGTGTGTTTGTGACCAGAGTCCTTATATCACAGCAGAGCTCCTGGAAGAATTTGCTTAGTGAATGAATAGGGTCCATCCCCTGACACCCAGCAATAGCCCTCTCCTTCCTCTGTGATGTCAGCAGGACTCTCCGAGAACTCTTTGTTGGTGACTTATTCTCCATTTGCAGGCTAGGTCTCTTGGGGTGGGGGTGGGGCCACGGTTATATAAGTAACATCTTTTGTGTGTGCGGTATTCACCTCTTCTGACGGGAGCTGAACAAAGCCATGCTCTCTTTCACTCCCCACTGATGCTCATTCCTGCCTCAGCCCGGAGCAGGACAGCCTGCTGCCCTGAATGACTTTGATCAAGGCTCCCCCTGTCTTGGTGTTCCAGTCTTCACTCTCCCGCGCCCTCCACAGGCCCGTTGTGGCCCCTTTGATCAGCTCTGTGACTTTCCACTGTGCCTCATCTGATTCCATTAGGATGCCAAGCTTCCTCTGGCTCCTGCCACTGCCATGCTCAGAGTCCTCCCCTGACTCACTGCTGCCTACAACGCGGAGTCCGAATCCGAGAGCCCTTGCTAGGCCTCTTCCCCTCCCCAGCCTGTACACTGTGGCTCTGCTCCCAAACACACTCCCTGCGATGATTCTTTCCTTTCCTGACTTGCTCGTCCTCTTGCTTGCTCCCACTGGATGTAAGAAGCTGGAGGACACAGAATGTGTCTTCTTTATCCATAAGTCTTCGGTGTCAAACCCACGCCTCTCTTTTGTCTGATGGCCAGTGACGGTTTCCAGAATGCATGGACCACATGTGTGGTACTGTGCCATTTGCAGTGGCTTGAGGTGGCCCGTGGCACCTTAGAGATGGGACTTGCAGACCAGGCCCTAGGTGGATAGATAGTCTGGGACCCTTGCTGTAACCCTGCGTTGTCCATCTCGAAGCTATACATCCTCTCTTTGGACTTCTCCCATGCTCGAGCCCACATGGTGCTCTGCCCTTGGAATATTTTGGATGCCATTTTCTGTGGGGACAACACTGATTTGACCTGTCCGTCTGGATCCTATTTGGAGTTCCTCTGTCAGTATGATCTGGTGGAGCTGATTTCATGTTCCACGTCTGTGGTTGGACATCCAAGTCAGAACTAGCTTAATTAGAGCAGTAAGTGGCTACCTGGCCTCAGGGACTGTCCTTGCGTGGCAAGTGACATTAAGACAATAAGAATTAGCTTTGGGTATCAGCTGTGGGGTTTGTGGGGCTGAGGCTCTGGGTTTGCTTTCCAACTTCCAGAAATGCCAGTACAGAGAAGCCCAGAGCTTTGAGAAGGGCAAAAGGTGAATCCCTGATGGCTCCTTTCTGCCCCCTGTGCTCATGGGGTCAGGGATGACAGCCACCAAATGCCACCTTTCTACTTACATCACACACACTGTGGCAATTTCTGCCTACTGGAGACCTTCTGAACGCTACCTTTGGGGTTGTACATGTTCTCCTTCAGAAAGGGCTGCTATGTACTTTTACATTTACAGGAGGAGCCAGGTACTGCTGGCCTCCAGGCTGCCACGTGGCCTACCACAGCATGGTGTGGCCTACCACAGCAAGGCGTCCATACTCACAGAACTCAGGTCAAGAAGGAGCTTGTAATGCAGCTCTCAACTCGGAGCTGTGTCCGGGCCCAGCTTTGCATCCATGGATCACATCTGCTATGGCTGTATCATTGAAAGCATGCATGAGTTTTGTGTGCAGTCCCCCCACCTCCCCTCAACCCCTGAAGATGTGTCTGAGCTTAGCCTGTCAACTGCAGCTAGATTTTCCCTCGCATGATCAGTGTTTGGGGAGACCGTGCCCAGGAAAGACATGTGGGGACAGTTTTCCCTGAGGCCCTCCACAGTGACAGCAGGGCTTTCTCAGACCTGGGACCACTCACTCCCAGCTCTGTTCTAGAGAGCCGTCCCTTCAAGGGTCTTGCTGGGACTTTGACCTCTTTTGTGTGTGATGTGTTTGCAAGATCTCTCATTCTTGGCCGTATAGTCTTTTCCAGGTGACTTTTGGACTGTCATTGTTGAGGCCTCTCTGCCCTGAATGAACCTCTTGGTTCCAAGGCATCTGTGTTTTTAAAAAAAACCTTTCCCAAAGGTGCTGTTGGTTTCCAGTAGCCTCTCTGCCAGCTCTCCTTAGCTGGTTTTGTTTCATTCCCACCAGCGTGGTCAGTCATGCAAGGCAGTAAGCAGGAAGAAGGAGGCTGTGTGTGCGTGTGCGTGCGTGCGTGCGTGTGTGTGTGTGTGTGTGTATGTGTGTTGTATGTGTGTGCACGTATGTATGTGTGCATGTATGTATGTTGTATGTGTGTGTATGTGTATTGTATGTATGTGTGTTGTATGTATGTGTGCTGTATGTGTTGTATGTGTATGTGTGTTGTATGTGTGTGCATGTGTGTATGTGTGCATGTATGCATGTTGTATGTGTGTATGTGTGTTGTATGTATGTGTGTTGTATGTGTTGTATGTATGTGTATGTGTGTTGTATGTATGTATATGTGTGTTGTATATGTGTCCATGTGTGTATGTGTGTTGTACGTGTGTTGTATGTACGTGTATGTGTGTTGTATGTGTGTGTATGTGTGTTGTATGTGTGTATGTGTGTTGTGTGTGTGTGTGTGTGTGTGTGTGGCTGCTCGTAGTGTTTCCAGCAGCTCATGAAGCCAAGTCTTAGTATGCGTCTCTCAGAGGCATAGTGGTGGGGAGGGAGTCAGGATGTCACTTAGGTTCCCATGCCAGGCAATGAGCCCGCGGGCACTGCCCATGCTTCTTCCAGTTCTCCTCTCCCTGCTTTGTGCCAGGATGCTGGCCCACATGGCCCAGTCAACAGGCTCCCTTGTCTGTGGGTTCCAGTTGGGTTTTATCAAAAAAGTGTCAGCGGTGATTAGGAGTGGCTGGATGCCCCTTGGCTGAAGCTTGCATCTCCTGCTGAGGGGTTGTTCTTTGTGCAAACAAGTCCAGCACAAACACATGGCTGAATTAGCTCGCCCTCAGTTCCACTGAGGAAATCCACTGATTTCTTTGATCTGGTCCGTTTCTTTAGGAAATGGCTGGTTTTGGAGACCCAAAGGCTCCAAAGGTCAGACATAGCGACTCTGTCACTGGGGGGGGGGGCAAGGCCGGTAATTGTTGGGATCATATCCTAAGCTAGTTGATGAAGGCTACGCCCAATCCTCTCCTCTCACCTCGGCTGGACTCGGGCAGAGCAGGTCTCACAGTCGCCATTTCCTTTCTTTGGCTCTGTCTCTTCCTTTTAGAAATAAGGAAACTGAGGACCCGGCATCTCCCCCTCACTGCTCACCTCAGGACATCCCCCTCCTGCATGCAGCAGCCCACACAGCATCCTGTAAATAACTGCATGTTCCCGACACCTCTCCCTCTTCTCCTTGGAAACCTGTTCTGTCTTTGGACTTGGGTTGTCAGATTTCCCTGCTCGGTTCTGTGCAGAGCATGGCAGGAGGCAGGCGCTCAGGCTGCAGTGCCAGGTTTAGAGCTGGGGACTGGCTCAGGTATCTACTAGCTGGTTGGCCATTGGCACATCACCAGACCTCTCTGAGCCTCAGTTTCCTAGTTTGAAATGCAGGGGGGTAATAGCGAATGTCTGTGGTGGAGACTGAGTGGAGAGTGTCCTACTCAGTGTTGCTGAGTATGAGGCATACGTAGGAAATCACTGAAAGCGAGCCTCACATACACTACATCTCTGAGATGTGCAATGACCTTGAAGGATAAATAGGACAGCTAGGCCCATTTTTCAGATGAAGGAAAGGGCAGAGAGATTGCAGGACACAGGCCAAGGTCACACTGCTGGAAGGTGCCAGAAGGATTTGCCTCTGGGCCTTCAGTCCATCTGAATGGAGGAAGATGGGCTCACTCCATGGTTGTGAGAAAGATGTCCCAGGAGACTGCCTACTGCCTGGCGTCTGTGCTTGAGCTATGGTTTGAGAGTGTTTTGCCAGTGTTCCTGAAAAGGAAATTTCATCCCACTGCAGCCCTGTTTGGGAGGTGCTGGAGTCGTGAGAGGAGCCCTCACGCTGGGTGAGTGCCTTCCTTCCTCCTGGATGTGAGTCCTGTCTCTGTCAGGCCTGATTAGTCACTGCCAGAGAACTGTTCCAGGGTGTTTGTGTCTTTGTCATGGGCTCACTCGCCCTTACACCTTCAGTTTCATGCAGAAGTGGCACAAGGCTGGCACCACCACAGAGCAGGACTCACCATACCCAGGGGCGTCTCCCCGACTCTCCCCGACAACAGACCTCGGTTATTTACAAGCCACCCACTCAGGTGTCAGTTATAGTTGGGCTCTGGCTGCCTCGTCTGGCCCTGTAGAGCTCCTTAGAGTGCCTTAACATTCCTTCAGTAAGCTGTCCTTCTCCCTGCCATGCGGTCTAAACAGGATCGAGTCCCCCTCCCCTTAAGTTCTAGATATTGCTGTGGAAGCCAGGCATTTGGTTTCACTGTGACTTAGGATTTGGCATGTGACTGAGAGGCTAGTGAGACCCTCGCTCAGGGATATTTGAAAATGCTCTGCCTTGGAATTGCTGAGTCAGGAGAGTGAAGTGTGGAGCTTAGGGTCATGGTGTGGGGGAAATGCTTGCTCTAGAGGGGTCAGGCTGGGGTAGGGAGCAGATCTAGGGACTGGGGACAAGGGTGGGTCAGCGAGCTGCTGCATCAAGCCCTTCCTGAGGCTCAGTTCACTCCTTAAGTCTATCCACCACCTGAACCAATGTCACTCCTTAGAAGCCATTTTAGCTCCCTACTTCATCTAAAAGAATTGGTGGCATTGTGCTCAGTGTTTGTTATTTTACTTAATCCAAGGAGGCAGCTAATATGTCTGTTATGCAGAAAAGGGAATGGGGCTGAGAGGCATGGGTCACATTAGCTAAGGATACACAGGAGGGCTGCGGTTAGATCCAGGCACTCTGACTGTAGACTGCACTTCTGCTACCCTGTCTTATGGTAGCAGGCACACTGACTCCCCCGTTCAGTACTGAGAATGACCTCCTATTTAATACTATGGCAGCAGGCTGGCTTACTCACCCCTGCGTAGTACTATGACAGCAGGCTGGATACTCATCCTGCTTGGTACTGGGGACGAAATTCAGTTTGGCCATGTGCTGCCTACTCTCTATCTCCCATCCAGTCCCTCTCTCCTCTCTCCTGTCCCTGCTTCCCTAGGGAAGAAGTCTTTGCTGGCCACATCTTCAGACTAAACTACCTCCTGAAAGGTGTTAGTGTAGCCCAGTAGTTTTCTTAGCTTGACTGAACCTCAGTGATTATTTGGTCCAGGTTTAGCTGTTGCACGATCCCATCATGCGGTGGGACAACGATGACCTTGGCCTGGCCCTTGTGGCAGCCTTGAGGCTCTGGCCTAGCGCCTGGCCTGTGGTGAGCCTCCAGTGGCTGCCTGCCCCTCCTCACCCCCAGCAATATCCACACACCTGTCTGAAAGTGTGCTGAATTACTTCGACTCCTTCCTGCTCGGTTGAAGTTGGCACAGCAGGTGAAGGCAGTTGCCACAGAAGCCTGACAGCCTGCGTACAATCCCCAGAGCACGTGGAAGAGAGGAAGGAGAGAGTCGGCTACAGCAACTTGTCGTCTGACCTCTACACGCATACCTTGGAACATGTGCCCTCCATCACACACACACACACACACACACACACACACACACACACACACACACACCACGTGTACACATGCATGCGAGCACATACACACATACTAAATAAGTAAATAAATATACATTTATTTGTATGTATATATAATTGACGGAGACTCCTTGGCCACAGACTTTTCTCGGCCTCTGTATGTGTGCGTAGGCTACTGCAGAGAGTGACCAATGCTGTCCTTCCTTGGTGGTACTGAAAATCGATCGCATCAGCACCAAAGGTTACACCAGTAATGTCCCCTACTGTGTGGCAGGCTCAGCTCTGGGACTTTCCCACCATCACCCCGTGTGGTCCTCTGGCAACTGTCCTATGCTCTTGTGACCACTGCACAGGAAAGCCAAGGCTTGAGAGGACACAAAGGCTGGAGCTTTTGTTTCGTCAGTTTCAGTTGGACTCTTTCTCATGGGGTCAAGAGACCTTGTTTTCTGCTGAGTCTGGGGTGCAAATGCATGACTGACTGGGTTGGAGGAAGCCTGTCTGTCCTCTGAGAAAGAGACCTTCGTGCGAGGAGTAGGGAGACCCTTAGGTCAAAAGGGTGGCGGGGGTGGGGGTGGGGGTGGCCAAGAGCTGAAGAATGAATGCTGGACAGAGAGAGCAGCCTGAAGCACGCTGGGCCCGTCCTGGCTGTGTGTCCTGGGGCTAGGCACTTTACCTCTCTGAGCATACTGCAGAGCTGATTCCATCACTGGAGTAACACCAGAGATTATCGGTACCGTGTTTCAGGCACTGTGTGAGTGCAGGCTTCAGGCCAGGGATGCTGAAGATTTTCTACCTGCATGCACTTGTGTGGCCATCATGACAACTCCAGGGAACGGTGCCAGGTGCCAGAGCCTGGCCCTGGGGTGAGGAGCATCGTGTCACCGGCATTACTCACTGGCGTAGCACCTCCCTGAGTTTTGCCATGGCTACATGGCACCTGTGTTGTTGACTTAACATTTCTCTCTAATGCACTCACTTACAAAAATAAAACCCTTCATTGCATTTATTTTACAAAGAACCCTCAGAGGGCCACTTTAAACCAGCAAGCCCGTGTTCCTTCTGCGCACAGGATGAACGATCTCTATAAAAGCAATGAGAGAAGCTGTGGGAACGGAGAGCTTCAGGCTGTTGAGGCCTGAGATTCAGGGTGAGCCTGGGGTCTGAGGCTCACCCTCGCTCAGTGGCATGTGCGGGTAAAGGAGAGAAGACTGCTAAGGGCTTAGTGGGTCCTCAAATACCAGTAAAGTACGTGCACCACAGACCTGAAAAGTCAGTCAGAAAGGGCTCCTCTGTGGGTTACCTAGTAGCCCAAAGAGAAGGGTATGCTTGCCACTCCAACACTGTTTCCCCCAGTCCTAGCAAACGGGAGATTGCAAGTGTGACTCCCACCGTGTGCGTGTGGAAACGGTGGCCAGGTTCCTGGCACCAAGAACAGAAACACTGGTTCTGCTCCTTGATCCTGATCAAATTGAGAAAGCCCGTTGCAGGCTCTTCCTTCCTCCTCCGAGAACCTGGCAGCCATGGGTTCAAGTCCTTTCCCTTACAGCCCTCCAGGGTCAGGTCTCCTTTCTGTGCCTCAGTTCCTTCATTCTCTAAAATGGAGCAGTTAGCAGCTACCTCCCCAGGTTTCTATAGATCCAGCCTTGTCACACCGCTGGGATTTTACACACATGTGAGGGCTCATCTCTACTCCCCAAACTCCCTGGATCATCCAGCCTGCCTCCCAGGAAACAGAAGTCAACAAGGAAAGGTCTGTGTTCCTACAGCGGAAGGGACTGTTACTGATTTCCAGTCATGGCAACTTCTGATTTTAGCTGGAGTCACTGCTCAGCCCCTTGTGGAAAGAATGTGGTGCAGAAATAGCCCGTCCCAGGGGCTGCCCAAGACAAGGGCTTATTTTGACTTAGGATGCTGCTGAAGCTGTGGCAGCCTTGTCAAAATACATCTGCTTCTTCTTATGCTGCCCACGAATGCTGAGACACAGCCAGGACCACAGTGTGGCTGCCAGATGCTCACAACTGGAATTTGACTCCTGGGAGCTGAGGACAGTGGCAGCCACCTCCTGAGCTCTGGGCGGGGGGCATGAAGAGCCCATCTTGGCATCGAGGGGTATTCACGTGTGTGGCCCTGAGGCTGGAGTTCCAAGCTGCTCCACAGAGGGGTGCAGGGGACCAGTAGACACGTGTTCCATGGGAGGGTAAGCAGGGCCCAGAAGCACTGATTACTGCGATGGGGTCTCCCCCAGTCTGGTGCTTCCTTCCCTATGCATCCTGAAGCCCCATTAGCCCTCTCCCTGTAAGGCCTCTCTCTTGTGACTGCTCACAGCCCAGGGCCCATGTACTTGCCCTAGGCAGGACTGCTCCCTAGTGCAAATAAGGCAGGACCCTTATTTTCTTGCCTGGTGACTCAGCTTGTCCCCCAACTCTGAGATGCAGGGATGAATAGATGCTGACAAGCAATGACAAGTGGTGCTTGTGTGCTTCAGTGAGGGTGTCGCCACTCAAACCTGTGGAGACAGTGCCTCACTCTGGGGGAGGGAGGGGGGCAGCCGCCTGTCACAGGCTCCCCATAAGGAAGGTGCTCAGATGTGGAGCACCCAGATCCCAGGAATGCCACCTTTGGATTCCTGAACGTGTGAGGCCTCGTCCATCTTGCACCCGTTTCTCACCCACCCTGCCATGTGCCACCCTGGGACATCCTAGGTGTGTCCCCAGCCCCTACCAAGGCCCCCTGCTCTCTGGTATTCCTTTTCTGTCTGCTACTCAAGCTGCCTACTCAACTCTTTCTACATGGCATTTTCCAAAGCGGCCTGTCCAGGGCATTAGGTGAGGATGGGGGTGTTTGTGCAGCTAAGAGCCTGTGGTCAAGGGGATGTGGATTGCTGGGATTGCAGGACCTCCCAGGGCCATTGCTACATGGCTGTGGGCTGTGGTTTTCAGAGAAGGTACCCAATGTGATATTTCCAGAGCTTGCTTTCTAATAGTTTTTCCAATGCAGAGCATGGAGGCAGGGGCAGCACTCTTAGGAAATGCTGGTGTGTTGCTTGGAGCTGAAACTTGTGGCTTTGATGGCGAGGGCCCTTCTCACTCTCATCTACTTATCCAACAGCTGCTCTGGCCAGTCCTCTGATATCCAAAACAATTCAGGGGAGGAAAAAAGAAAGGTAAATGAAAAAAAGGAAGAAGGAAGCTGAAACAAACCTCAGAGGCACACTTCTGGGTGCTCTCTGGGCCTCCTGCGGCATTCCTGCCTGCCTGCTACCCGCTCGCCTCCTGCAGGGCCCTCTCTTCCCAACAGTCCTAAGGCGCACAGTGCAAATGCCAGCTTGCCTGGCCTGCTGCTGACCCCCCTAGCAGTGGCAGAGAGTAAAGGAGGGAGGTAAACGGGGGGGGGGGCTCTGCTCTCTCTTTGCCTGGTGTTAGGGCACACCAAGTCTGATGAATCTCCAGATAGACTCTAATTTGGGAAAAAAATCATCTGTGAACCTCAGTATTTTAATGAGCACTGACAGCAGGTGACTGCCATATCGCACCACTGCCATGCCCTGATGAGTGGCAGGACCCCGTGCGAGGGCTGAACATTCCACGCACTGCCCACCCCAATCCATTCAGCAGTAAACAGATGGCCTGAAGAAAGATGGCCTAAGAAAGCACGTGCTTCCTACGCTTTCAGTTATGTGGCCACCCCTGCAGAGACGGCGCCACAGAGAACCTAGGAGGAACGGATGACACAGAGCTCGCTGCATTGGTTTTGCCAAATGAGAGCTCCAAAGATACCATGTCCAAGATACCACGCTGGAAAGTAACCGTGCCAAGAGGTCCCCTTGGGTGGAAACTGCTTCCCAGCTGTAGGGACTCAGGCAGGGCCCTCGGTCTTGAGGCTGCTTCAGCCCTGCATAGCATCCCGGGCTCAGGAAAGACAACGGACTCATGCATATCTGTCTTCTCCAGGCGGATGCCGGCAAGTTCAACCTGTTCTACAGAGTGCAGCCTCCCTGGAGTTTGAGTGTATGAAGCAAGGGATCCCCGTATTTCTTGGTCTAAAGAGGATTCTGAGCCTTTGGGCGACAGTCCCAGAAAGACACACCCTGAGGTCCTGTCACTAAATTCACCTTCTTGCCTGATGAGCCCACTCTCCTCTTACGGCTAGAGAGTGGCTAGCTTGCTATTTGCCACACGAAGGACACTGTTTTGAGCCTAAACACAAGAGATACCTGATGGCTGTGGACAGTCACGGCACCCAACAGGCAAATAATGGATTTCTGTTTAAACGTGCTTAAATGAGGATGTCCTTGTCACATGCACCAACAGTTTTCTCTTTGTGGTAGACCTCTGCTTGAAGGCCTCCATCATCATAAAGCTGCCATTAGGATGTGAGGTCCCGTGTGACCGAGTTTCCTATTCTCTGCCCTCATGTGCTCCAATCCAGCCACTTGGCTCCTTGTCTGCTTAGAATTGCCAGGCTTGCTCCTGCCCCAGGACCTCTGTATTCGAGGTCCCTCTGCACGAAGCCCTCCTTCCCCACATCTTTACTTGGTTGGCCCCTTAGTGTCTGCGTTGGGCTTCAGTGATCTTTTATCGACGCGCTTCCTCCACTGTTAGCTCTGTTTGGAATCATGGCATCACTTCCTATCCCAATGCTGTCTTTGTGCACTGTGTGCATTTCCACGAGGGGAGGAGACTCAGGCCCTACACCTCCTCCCCCCAGGAGCATCCACTGCTGGCGCTCACCCTCACTCTCCCTTGCCCTCTTCTTCCGTCACCAGCAGCATCCGTCATGGCCACACACTTGCTGCTCCCGCTAACACCTGCTCTCTGGCCTCCATGTCGCTCCTGGTTTTCCTGTGCCCCTTCCTGTCACCTGTTTGCACGCGTGCATTCACACGATAGCCCAGCATCACTTGGTCCTGGGCACCTCCTGATCCTGCTTCGTACCCTGGCCCTGCTAGGAGCCATCTGGGTCCCTTGTTATGTCCCTTCACAGATGCCTCCTTCCCTACCCTGTTTTCCTTCTTCCTCCTCCTTCCCTGTCCTTGGGCACCCTCCTGTCCCACCTTAGGGGATCTTCCCGGAGCCTGGTGGATGAGATCTGTCTCCTGGGGCCATCTGTTTTCCCCATCACACTTTACCATCACGGTGTCTACTGCCAGCCTCGGGGTTGTTTGAGGACAGGACTGTCTGAATGTTCAGCTGGCTCCAGAACCAGACTCAGGGCCTAGCACAGAGCAAGCACTACAAGGGTTTTACTGAATGGATGACAATAGGCCACTGGTTGTATGGACCTGTGATGTCAGTGGCCTTAAGCAGGGATAGGAGGACAGGGCTGGGGTTCTAATCCCGGGCCTTCAGCTCCAGTGGCCGCTCTGAGTGATGGCTGGAGCAAAAGTGCTTCACGGCAAAGGTCGGTGCAGCTCAGAAAGAGGCCTGGTTCCATTTTCTCGGGGATGCTGACAGCCTTGGAGTTTGGTGCAATTTGGGATGGGGGCCCACTTCTCACATTACCTAAGACACCCCAGGGCTTAGAGAGGGGGCCCGTTTGCAAGTATTTTTCATGCATGAGTACCATTCATACTCCTCCACACAGCTCCTCAGCCCAGCCTGCATTCTCTTGCCAGAAGAGCCTTCCTGAAATACCGTGCACAGCACACTGCATTGTCACCTCCCTGCTCAGACTTTCTACAATGACCTCTCGTCACCGGGAACACACTGCGGTCCCTTGCTCTCCTTTACATCCTAAGGCTGTCCTAGCAGCACCCTCAAGTTCAAGAAGCAGCCTAGGTATGTGTGAGGAAGAGGAAGCCCAGGCTATCCAGCTGAACCTCAGTTGGTTCTGCAGACCTGTGAGGGCCCCTGCACCTGGGAGGACCTCTAGCTACCAGGTGCGGAGACAATCTACACACGGCTAGTGCAGGCGGGCCGCCCTACGGGCATGGGGCGCGGGCCGCCCTACGGGCATGGGGCGCGGGCCGCCCTACGGGCATGGGGCGCGGGCCGCCCTATGGGCATGGGGCGCGGGCCGCCCTACGGGCATGGGGTGCGGGCATTGCGGGAGATCTGAGCGTGATGGTTCTCCCAGCATTTGGTATAAAGGAGTGAAGCAGGCCTGGGCTAAGTCTCAGCTCTGCCACCCCAGGCTGCGAGGACTTGGCCAGGTTTTTGTTTTCTGTGTCTGGGAGTGTGGCATTGGGTTTGTTGTGAGAATAAAATGTGACCACAGTATACAATAGGCATTTAGTAAATGCACCCACACTATCTTATCCTTTTCTCACTGGAACTGAAAACTCCCCTTGAGAACATTAATTCTGCCTGTTTTCATTTTGCGATGAGGAGCTCGAACCTCAGAGGAGGCCGTGGCTCACTTGAGACCATTCCTCCACGCCTCCTGCACACTGTCCACTGTGGAGCTGATCATGTTTGTCCAGAGCCTCCAGGAAGCGTAGTGTGTGCGGGGCCGATGTGCCATGCTTGTCCTGTGGGGCTGCAGACTGCATACAAAATGGCTAGTGCCTGGTCCTACCCTCCTCCAGAGAGGATGTGGCCAGGCATTGGGGTGAGGGCTGTGTGTCTACCCAGAAGTGGACAGTTTTAGGACAAGTCATAACACGAGGGCAGGGAAAATCCATGGGAGCTGTGTGGTGAGGGACTTGTCCCTCCTTAAGTTCTGACCCTACTGATTCCAGGAGGGACAGACTGGGCAAGAGTAGGTGGGTAGATGGCCACTTCTTTTACTTAGGCTGATAGAGATGAAGCCAGACTGGGGTGGGGGATGGAGGCTGGAAGAATGGGACCCTTTGAAGCCATGGGAGGAGACTCTGGTCTTAGGAGGTGGAGGCTGAGAGTGGGCACAGCTGTTGTTAGCTGACAGCTAAGCCAGCACAGGCACAGCAGCCATCCACTTACCTTACAAACCCCTCTCTCTTACTCTGTGCCTGGCAGAGTGCCAGCTCTGGGACCAGCACCAATGACAGATAATACACAAGCAAACAAAAGGCACGATCATTTTGGACAGACATAGATACTCTGAAGAAAATATGCCTCAGTAAGGCACTAGGGGAGAGGGAAGGGGAGAGGTGTCATGCCAGGAGGGCAACCCCCAGGATTGGAACCTCTTAGCAGGCTACCCCTCCTAAGGGTCCCACCAGATCCTGCTGGGGAAATACCCTGGTGACCATACAAATTTACATTTTGAAGAAGGCTCCATATCTAAACTATAGCAACACTGAACCCGGGGCGGGGGGGAGGTGTGGGGGGAGCACTAGGAGAGATTCCAAGAAAGAAAGAGGCATATCTGGGGTGTCTCACAGCCTGGCAGGGAGGGGCTTAGGTCTCATCAGTCTGTGCTTTAACTGCCATGAGAGTTTAGTCTAAGGCACAGAAGACACCTCCTGTCCCAGCCCCTATGCCTGGAGCCCTGTGCCCCCACCTGTGACCCCATGTATCAGAGGGCTCCTGAGGCCTTGCACAGTATAGATGTTTTGTGTTCCTGCTGCTGGGGGAGGGAGCTTGATCCTCCTGAACATGCCATGTGGCAGAGGCCTCGGGGTTTCTAGAGTCTATTGATCAGAGCCGGATTCTTGGAGAAGAAAGAGTGAGTGCTGGGTGTTTGCAGTGGGGAGCAGCTCCGAGTTGCAACCTCCGTAAACTGTATCAGCAGCTTGCTGGAACAGGTTATCCTCTGCTCTCTTCCATGCATGCTGCTTCCTTGGTGGGTCCTTGTCCCCAGGTGAGTGTTGTCCCCTTCCTGTGAGAATGCATGTAAGCCGGGTGTGGGCCTGCTGGAGATGGCAGAGTGCCTTCTCTGTGTAGCCGAGTTCAGCTCATGTGTGACAGTGTCTGTACCGTGTTGAGCCTGCACCTTTGGGGTGTATGTGTGTGCACGTGTGTGGGAGCTGGGGTGTGCAGGCTAACAAGCCACCGGAGGGAACGCACAGAGACAGGAGCTTCCGGCAGCCGTGGCCTTGGGCCTACCTTCACCTCAAGGTCTTTGCTTCATCAATAGAGCACAGAAAGCCAGTGCACCCCACCCCCACCCGTGTGCACCTCCTAATGGTCCTGGCACGGCTCCCCAGAGAGTTCTCGGTTTGAATGTCATCATCAGCATTTGCACATTCCTAGGTGCTGATGTCGTGTGAGATGGGGACAGTCAGAATGTGTGTGTCTGGGAGGTGGCACCCATGTGCCTGAAGAAAACCTCTGGGCCAAGTGTGCTGTAGAAAAAAAACCTTGTCAAGCCATGTGCAAGAGTGCTTGCTTCCCCATGAATGTGAGAGCAGGGATGGGCCTAGGCAGTCTTACAAGGCAATCTCAGTACATCCTAGTCATGCTCACCCTTTCCTATGGGATTGACTTGTACAGAACATGTGAGACCTTCATAAACCTGCTGTGGATCACAGAATAATGGCATGCTTTGGCATGGAAAAATGTGGCTTAGTAGGCTTTCCTTGCTTTGCTTCTACCCTGATACATCACCTTCATGGAGAGTAGCCATTCAGCTTTCAGGCTGAGGGACATTTTCTATTTAAGATGAATGGGATATACAAAATCTTTGAAGCTATTGCAGGCTCTGTAAACCCAGGTATGAATTGGCTTCACAGACTTCAGGCTTTCTCAAGCAGGGTCCACCTGGTGGACAAGTTGGTTATCACCCTTGTTTTATTCTGCCTTGTTAAATACCCAAGGAGGAGGTAAAGATTTAGAGACATTTACCAAGCGCTCCCTCCAAGCTAGGGTTGCAGTGGGTTTGTTGCTTGTGTGACCCGTGTTTTCTGCTGTCAGACAGCAATCTAATTTTGGCAGGTAGTGTGTTCAGCTCGCTCGGGGCAGTGTGCCTTTAGGAGTTAGAGCCAGGGTTTAAATCTTGGTCTTCTGACTCAAATGGAAGCCCTTAAGGGAAAGGGCACCCATGCATGGCTCAGGTGAATTGCTATGGAAACCAATGGGTAGTTCATGGATGAAGCAGGTGGGCTCCAGGAACCCCTGACTCTGCTCTCATTCTCCGAGGTGGCCAGTGAGACCTGCTGTGGGATGTTGGGACTTCAAGGAGCACAGCTAGAAACACATGTGGCCACAGTGACCAGTTCCACAAGAAAAGCCTGAATCTGAGGCCTGGTGGGCAAATTGTCCAGGTAAGTGACAAAAGAGGACAGACATGAAAATAAGGGTGCCATGCTGCTGTCTCTGCGTAGCCCTTAGGACAGGGATGGACTCCCTAGGGTGCTGCGTAGTCCTTAGGACACGGGACAGACTGACTCCCTAGGGTGCTGCGTAGCCCTTAGGACATGGGACAGACTGACTCCCTAGGGTGCTGCGTAGCCCTTAGGACACAGGACAGACGGACTCCCTAGGGTGCTGCATAGCCCTTAGGACACAGGACAGACTGACTCCCTAGGGTGCTGCGTAGCCCTTAGGACACGGGACAGACTGACTCCCCAGGGTGCTGCGTAGCCCTTAGGACACAGGACAGACTGACTCCCTAGGGTGCTGCGTAGCCCTTAGGACAGGGGACAGACTGACTCCCTAGGGTGCTCCCTGACTGTTGGAACAAAACTCATAGGTCCACGATTATGTGTTACAGCAGGTTCCTCCCCGCCAGCCTCCCTGCCGCCATGGTCCCGCCACCACGTGAACCCCAAATAACACTCAGAGACTCTGTATTTGATATAATCCTGTTGGCCAATTACCATTATTGTTTATGGGCTAGCTCTGCCTTAATTATTAACCCATTTCTACTTATCTAAGTATTTCCACGTGGTCGTCTTATCGGGGAGCCGCAGCGGGCGTCTTCCTTCCTCCCCAGGCTACATCTCCACTCCTCCCTCCTACTTCCTCTCTCCTCCTTGTCTCCTAGCCCCGCCTATCTTGCTATCTCATTGGCCACAGTGCTTTATTAACCAGTATGAGAAATATATACAGAATAACATCTCCCATCAATTATGTCTGCTTGTTCCCATTTCTTAGGGAACACATCTGGGATCTCTTGATAAGTGTGACAAGAAAAATAGGACTTCACCATCTGGAAGGATTCTGAGGTATATAAAGGTTTAAAAATATATGTACAAGATTGTTTGCTTTTTTTTTTTTTTTTTTAAACAACCTGTGGTGGTGAGTTGTAATCTTGCTTAATTACTTATTTTCTTGTTTTTAATCCACCTCTCCAAGTAGACTGTGAACAGCTTGGGAGAAGAGCCTCACCTGTTCAGTGTGGTACTCAGTCTCAGCTCAGTGGCTAGCCCATGGGGAACATTCCAGAAGTCTGCGTGACCATAGATAATCCGAGCACTTGGGAGGTTGAGGCAGGCTGGTCTAGAGTTCAAGGTCAGCTCAGGCAACCCTGTCTCAGAAGTGAATAAATAAACTTTAAACACTGGTGTAGGACCAGGCAGGCCCCCCTTTTCTTCCTTTTACAGGTAAGAGGACCAAGGGCTGGGGATTTGAGAGCCATGGTCAAGCCGATGCTGCAGAGCCAAGGCCTCATTAGGACCCAGCTCCCGACTCTGTTGTGGTGGGGCAACAATGGCCTAAATAATTGTATTTGTTAGGTCCTAATTTCCCCTTCTGATGTCTGGTTTGGCTTCTTTCAGTCTAAAAGCCACCAGCCTGTCTACAGAATGGGACAGAAAGGCAGAGACAGCTCTCTGGGGCCAGAGGATTAATCAGAAATTAGCGTGCAGAACCCTTTCCAGACAAATGTTAAGTATTATCAGTATTTAAATTTAGTTTCATCCTCACAAGAGAGAACAGATGGCCCCAGCTTCAGGTGAGGAGAAGGAGGGCGGGACCAAGTGGGAAGTCAGCAAGGCTCCAGTTTCATTGAGCTGGGTGTTAGGTGGTGGGAGGTCTCTCAGGCGGCCTAGCCAGAATCACAGGAAGGCTGCAAGGCCTCCTGGGCACATGACCTTGATCAGGGTCCCTGCCTCTCAAGTCTCAGGCTGGAGCATTGCCTTAAAGGGGAGCGAATGGGAGCAATTAAGCACAGGGAATCTTAGTTCTTTCTCTCTCCTTTAGGAGGCCCAAGCCGGGGGAGTAGGGGGCTGGGGGTGGGGGTCTGGTGGGGTGAGGGCGGGGCTTCCCTGAGGAGGTTTCCTAAGACTAGAGAACTCCTGAGATAAGGAATCTTGTAAGACACATCTGAACCAAGCTTTGGTGCTACGCCAAAGGTGTGTGACCGCCTCCACTCTGGTGTCCCTTATGTGTACCCTGGCTGTGACAGTAAAACATACTCTGCCTCAGTTGTTCGGGGAAGGAGACCATGAGGCAATGGCTGTGTTACATGTAAAGGCCAATGCCGTGGGGACAATGACTCCTGTCTCCTTCCTGTTCTTTGCAAATGCCTCTGCCTGTGCAGGGAAGGCGGCTGAAGGTGGGACAGCATACAAACCGCACAGACAACCCAGCCGGGGTGTCTTGCAGTTAGGTGGACAAATGCCTGGTGTTAAAGGCACCGTCTTGCTACCTCTGGGGCAGAGCTTGCCTGAGATGCTGGGACAGTCGGGAAGAGGGCGAGCGAGGATGGAGAGAGCTGGCTCCCTGAACACTGACAGGGGTTCAGGCTACAGCTGGACCTTCACGTGACACAACACTTGGCTTCCAGTCATTCTAAAAGATCACTTGCAACAGGAGCTTTTCTGACTTAACAGTAAATGCCTCGGTGCTAACAAGACCTTAGATCTCGGCAATGTTGGCAACTCAGACGTGAGCTGCTGTGGGTGGTTAGGTTAGATGTGCTGGTGGTTTTGTTCTGTGTCTGTGTTCCTGAGTGCTATCAACTGTGTTTTTTTTATTTATTTATTTATTTATTTATTTATTTATTTATTTATTTTTACAATGCCCTTGTCTGGCTTGAGGACCAAGATTATCTGGTCTCCTAAACTGAGTTGGGAAGGTTCTCTGCTGTTTTCTAAAGGACTTTGAATAGAATTCATATTATTTCTTCTTTAGGTGTTTGATGGAATTTACCGGTGAATCACGATTCAGATTTCTGATGCTATAAATTACTTCAAGGAAAAAAAAAAAGGAGCTGTTTTGCTCACTATTTCTGTCTTATGTGTTGAGTAAACTATTTCCCAACATTTTGTTTCCCATCATTTTTTTGGATTCTTGTTTTGGGTTCTACCGGGCTCCAATGACTGTAATATGATCTAAATTTATATGTTGTGGTTTTTCAGTTTTTACTTTTCAAAAGACACAACAAATTGCTTGCAATCTGTTTAAAAGAAATGAAAGGGCTGCAGTTAACTTTGATCCTATGCTGCTGTGGATTCAGCTTCTTCTTTTACCCTGGTGTCTCAGACTGGCCCCTGTCCCTGTCTCCTGGCCTTCGTCAGCCTTGTCATCTTCCTATCAGATACCTTCCCTGGAGCCCAACTTCCTTTGCTTCATTGGGATGACATCTCTGTAAGACTTTTCTGCGGGGCTAGGTGACCCTCCTGGAAACTCTGTCCCCCATGCCTGATCTACTTAGGCACCAGCCACATTACAGCAACGCATCACTCAACAGTAGAGACACATTCTGGGAAAGGAGTCGTTGTGTTAATGTCACAGAGCACTTGCAGAAACCTAGGTGAGACATGTCAGTCATTTGACTGGCCTCCACGCAACCTAAAGACGTGGGGAACACGAAATGGATCACACAGAGGGTGGCGCAGAGCTTGGCACGGGGACCCTGGTTCGTTACTGCTGAGGGAGCGAACGTTTACTGGCTTTCATGATGATGGTTCCCACGCCAGCAGCCAGCGTTTGCACCTCGGGCTCATTGTGCTGGGTCTCATGTACTTGCTGAAAACGCTTCATTTTGTATTTGTGGACACAGATTCAGAGAGACACAAAAGGCAGAGCTAATGTCAAAGGATGTATCTCTTGGTTCCAAACCCAGGGATTCCACTGAGTTTCAGTGCCAGGCCAAGGTGGTGGCCTGGGGATGTCTTAGGGTTCCCTTGTGAGTGGCATTTTACAGATTGCAGCCAGGGAGGAAGGACTGCCATTTCTCCATTTGTAGGCTGAATCCACCCACCTATGGAAACTTCACTTCTAGACAAGATAGGCTCCAAGGTCATCAGGAAAAGAGATGTGAGGCAGCACGGGGCAGGCAGGCAGCAGCATGGGGCAGGCAACAGCAACCCTGTTTCCTAAGGAGCCCGGCTACTGTCAGTGGAGAGTCCCCTCCAGTTTGGGAGCTTGCTGACTTTGGGGCTAGGACCACTGATCTCTGCCCAGGCTCTGAGGTCCACCCCACCTCCAGACCACAGCTGACTAATACACACGGCAAAACAGGGCTCTTACAAGATGCACAGGCTGACATCTGGAATTGCCTGGGCCTTTGATCTATGGTAGACTGTTCTTTGTTAATTCTGTTGAGATCATCTTCAGGGCTCAGTTCAGATATCTCACCTCTATGAGGCCTTTCAGATTCTCCATGTTGGGAAGGCAGTTCCTGTGTACCTCTCCGGCTCATCTTTTAATATGGATGTGTTGTTCTGGGGGCTTCTTGTTCCTCCTCCTCCTCCTCCTCCTCCTGCTCCTCTTCTTCTCTTCCCTCCCTCTTCCATTTCTTTTTGAGATAGGGTCTCTTTACATAGCACTGGCTGTCCTGGAACTCACTATGTAGACCAGGCAAGCCTTGAACTACGGAGACCCACCTGCCTCTGTCTCCTCAGTGCTGAGGTGAAAGGCACTGAGATTAAAGGTGTGACAATTGACAACAGGTTCTTGGACGTTAGGGACTGGGTTCTCAGTCTCTCCATCCTCACAGCCGGTAGTTGTCCTCTGCAAAGTGAGGGTAGCAGTTCCTCATCAGAGGCTACACATCGGGGTCTCAGCAATACAGGAGGTCCCAAAAGGCACATTTGCTGAATGAGTGAATGAATTCCAGATGGTGGGTACAGCTAGAGTTTGCACAAGAGTCATGGAGGGCAGAGCCAGCAGGACAGTGGGGAGGGGCTGTATCTCTAGAACAAGGATCACAGGCGGGGTGGAAGATGCTGTGCATAAACTGTGCCCTCAGCTTGCAATGCCCTTTCTCTTTCTACCTCAAACTTGTTTATTTGTTAAATTCTGACTTAAATGTCATCTCCTGATGAGCTCTGGTTAGCCCTCGGGACAGAATGAGTTTCTCCTTCTGTGGCTTTTTGGGCCATGTCCCCGTCACCACTAGGCCCCTCCCTTTTAGCTTCATGCCACAGTGTTCATTTTACCTATGCGGGCTCCTGTTACACCTGAGTTCTTGAAGGCAGAGGCCGTGTCCCACCTCCCAGGGTCTCCATGGCCTCAGAGCTGGATGGTTAGCCAGTTGAGGTAATTTTCTTTCTTCACAGCAAGGCTTATCGAACTAGCTAGAATTCTGTTCAGCCTATAACACAGGCACAGCTGTACCTGTTTCTCCCCTATCCGGCTAGAGCTCAGTGGCAATGAGCCTGGAGCATGGATGGGCCACCACGTGACTAGGCTTTGAGGGCCAAGGAGCACCTGTGGGTTCCAGTGCTTTCTGCAGGGAACCGCCCTTGGAGCAAGTCCGTACGCCTCTCTAAGCTCCCATTTCTATTCGGTGGGAGGGAAGGAATTGAGGCGCAGAGAAAGCCAATGTTCCTCCTACTTCTAGGATTCAATATGTTTATTTCCTAGGATTCTTGGAGACTGACAGACGCACATAAAAATACTTACGTATACACACACCTACACATATGCACACAGGAGCAAACATACAGGGGTATATAGCACATAAATGCAGAAGTGGAGTCATGTCACCATGTACTGGCTTCCAGACATGCAGAGGCATACACATGTGCCAACATAACACATCTGCATAGGATGTAGACACCCAGGCTGCCACAGAAACACACACACACACCCTAGATTCTCAGGTGAGACTCAGAAGGCTGAACTCAGCATAGTCTTATTGAAGCCACAAATATGGACACCAGGCACACACACACACACACACACACACACACACACACACACACACACACAGAGAGAGAGAGAGAGAGAGAGAGAGAGAGAGAGAGAGAACATTCCCCTTGGGAACCCAAGGCCCCGCCCACTAGTGGAGATGAGGCCATTAAAGCAGATAAAGCAGATACACACCAGCCTCTCCCATAACCTTTGGGCAGGAGGAGGAGATGCAGCTGCTGAGCTCTGGCCCACGGACGTGAAGATGGGGATAAGCCTATCTCCCAGGTTACTGCTGAGGGATGCTGCTTTTAAAAATAACTCCTTGCTGCTTCCAGGAAAGCTCTGGGGAACGAGGGCTCCAAAGACTATATCTGCGTGATCCCATGCCTGCCGTAGAGCCCTATGCAAGGGGCCTCTCAGGAGACGGCCAGAGTCCCTGTTGCTGCCCAGGAGCCTGTGGCAGAAGAAGAGATGAAGGATGGCTGGGGGTAGGGGTGGGGGTTGGGCTACTGCACTTGGAGCCCGCCTTCCTGGAGGAAGGCTGCCTCATACATATCCTGCTATACATCCAGGGGAACGACGGCACACCGTGGCAGTTTATACCTGGCTGGCTACGTGTCACGTTTGTGAGCATCAGTGTTAGCAAGTGGAGCAAGTCATGTCTCCCTTCATCATGAGTGTGAAAGTGAAAACAGGAGACAGCCCCACTACTGCATCTGTTTGGGTGGGCCTTACCTGCCTGCAGAGTCACGTGCATCCCTGGGCCCACTAGAGTGCTCACTTTCCTGCCTATTGTCCTTCCTGGCCTCCTTTGCGTACATTGCCCATCGCTTGCCCTCCCAAATAACCTTGCCTTTCTACTGAATAACAGGGCACCACTTCCTTTCATCTTCGGAATCTCGGAGAGCCGAGAGAGATGTCAGGCAAGGCGGTGTGTGTCCAGATTGCACTAAAGGCAAAGAACACTGAGATTTTGGTGGAGCCCTGGCAAGCAGGAGCTCCAGCTGGTGGCCCAGGGCTAGCCACCGTGCTGCTGGCTTTTCCTCACATCAGTGTGCATCTTGTGGCCACAGACTAAGTCTCTCCCAAAACCCTGAGGAGGTATTGTCACAGTGGTGAATGTCTAAGCCTGTCTTTGTGAGAGCCCTGGCCAGATGCTGTCATGGTGGCGAGGGTCTGGGCTTGCTTCTGGGAGAGTCCTCAGTGAGCACTATATGACAGAAGGGGTTTGGTCCTCTGCCCTGACTTCCACTTCTCATGGTCTTGGCCATGAGAGGTACCCTCTTGGGTTCTACCTCTGTGTGCCACGTTCCATACTGTCTATATTATAGGGGTATATCAGAGAAAACCATCGGCAGAAGACACTATGGGTGTGGCCAGGAGGGGATCTGGGGTGAGGAGACTATTCCTAGGCACAGTGTCCGGCAGACCGAGTCCCTTGAAACTGTAGGGAAATGAAGGCTCAGAGAGAGCAAATGGTGACTTTTAAAGACTCAGTGAGTTCAGAGGGGGCTCTGGACTCTCCTAATTCCCACCCCATCCTTTGGGACAGAGAGTTCAAGTCTGACTCTGGCCTACTGTCCTGGCTCAGGAGTGTTTCCTAGGAGGGGTGGCCCCCCTTCTCAGAGGCAAGCTCCCACCAATCCTCAGCGGGGATGCCACAGCAGAGTTCTCACTTTCATTTGCTTGCTGCCTGCTCACAAGCAGTTGTGGCGTCTCTGAGCCCTAGATGGCTCCCCACAAGTTGGAGAAGGCAAGGCTTTCTTTGTAGGGCTGTCACAGTAAGGCTGAGATGAGAGGACCCTTGGGCGTCTTAGAGAAGGGCCAGTGAGGGCCACACTCTCCGGCTCTGAGATAAATCTGCTTCCACCTACGTAGAGCTGACCTACGTCTGACCTTGGCTGACTATACTGTCATGGGGCCTGGGCAAGGACAGGTCTAGGTGAGTGTGTTTGCTGGGGTGGGAGGTGCTGCTCTAGTGCCTAGTCGCCTGCTCTAGGCTTCACTCTCTGCCTGTCACAGGGGAAATGCTCCCTATGGTGATGCATCCTGGCATCGCCGGACAGAAGGCTGGGACAGCTGCTTCACATCTGCTGGGCTGCTGACACAGACACTGGGAACTTTGGAATGTGCAGGTGTGGCACCGAGAGAAGGCAGATCGCTCTGAGGAGGAAGGGGCCATGGGGTTAATTGGTCACTAAGATTGGGGTGGGGCATTCATCCAAAGCAGGAACAGAAACTAAGCTAGATGTATGATCCATGGTTCAGAGACCTGCTCGTTGGAAAAAGCTGGGGTTCTTCCACACTTGCAGGAACAAGGGGTCCTTACCTCCTGTGGCAGTCTGTGCATTTTACAACAGCTGGGGTCCCTGGCTATTACATGAAGCTAAAACCATGGAGCACCCGGCCACAAGACCTGGGGCCCGCAAGATCACCAAGTACAGCTCCACGCCCTCCCAGCAGCTCCCAGTCTTTGTCTGTAGTTGTGTAGTCCCTCTTAATCCAGACCTCCCCCCACTCCACCAGCCACTGAAGAGCACACTTTCTCAGAATGCAGGGCCAGGCTTAAAAGAGGATAAACCACCAAGCCCCCAGAGGCTGTCTCCGTGAGACCGTTCAATAAATGTAATAACAATTAGGTATTTTTATCAGTGAAAACAAAATTGACTTCAGAAGTGAAAGGAGAGTTTTAAAGGCATTTTCAATTCCTGGCTTTTGTGGAAATCGGGTAAGTTGGCAAGCAGATGAAACCCTCCAGGGCCAGGGGAAGTGGGCCATGCGGTGCAGGAGAGGGCCATGGGGGTGACCCTCTGCGTGCCAAACTATCAGATTATTAGACCTAAATGGCCTCTCCTCACTGTGAGCTCCTATAGGTCAGAGCCAGGGTCTTTATAACCCCATGCTTGCCAGAGCTGGCTGGCACACACTGGGGCAAAGACGCGTGGCTTGTTCTGGCTGGTTGAGACCTCGGTGTGCAAAAGGTCAAACGAGTCTTCTGTTCATTTGGCCTTTGGACGTCACATGTGTGATGGGAGATGTTATTCTGTATATATGTTTCTCATACTGGTTAATAAAGCTCTGTGGCCAATAGAAAACTAGATAGGCGGGGCTAGGAGACAAGGAGGAAAGAGGAAGTGGGAAGGAGGAGTCGAGATGTAGCCCAGGGGAGGAAGGAAGACGCCAGCCGCGGCTCCCCATAAGATGACCACGTGGAAATACTTAGATAAGTAGAAATGGGTTAATAATTAAGGCAGAGCTAGCCCATAAACAATAATGGTAACTGGCCAACAGGATTGTATCAAATACAGAGTCTCTGAGTGTTATTTGGGGCTGGCGCGGCTGTGGGCCCAGACTGGTGGGCTGGCGGACTGGCCGAAACATACATGCTACACATGTGTCTTGAGGGAACCTGGTATAATGCCATGGCGTGTCAACTCCTACAAATTCTGAGCCGTGCTGGGCATGGTGTGCAACAAGCAACTCACTCAGTACCCCACAGCAGCCTGGGCTGCCCAGCACGGCTCAGAATTTGTAGGAGTTGACACGCCATGGCATTATACCCTCCCTCCCTCCCTCCCTCCCTCCCTCCCTCCCTCCCTCCCTCCCTCCCTCTCTCTCTCTCTCTCTCTCTCTCTCTCTCTCTCTCTCTCTCTCTCTCTCTCTCTCTCTCTGAGCAAGGATGCCACCATTTCCTCTTGGGGAACTTGTTTCCTCGTTTCTTTCTGCATGTTTTGCAGGTACTAAGGTCAACCCGGGACTCCACTGGAAAGACC
This sequence comes from Cricetiscus sungorus, assembly GCA_030556225.1. Lineage (NCBI taxonomy): Eukaryota > Metazoa > Chordata > Mammalia > Rodentia > Cricetidae > Cricetiscus > Cricetiscus sungorus. The sequence continues at coordinate 21,389,344 of JANBXA010000190.1, read as the reverse complement.
CTGAAGCCCCATGTGGTCCTTGGCTCTTATCTGTCTCCATACAGTTTCTCTCTCAAGGCTGATTGCTCAGTGAGGACAAGGTCGGCCCCTTCCTTCTCTGAGTCCTGGAGCCCTATCCACACTGGCACAGGAGGTGCTTCGAACGCCTCTCCTGCAGTGGTCTTCTTTATTCAGGCTTCACTCTTAGTAGTTTCAATTTCTTTCATCACCCATGGTTCAAAACATTAAACAGAAGATTCCAGAAATTCACAAGTTTTAAATTGTATACCCTCCTGAGTAATGGGATGAAATCTTGATCCATGCCACGTCTCCCTTCCATAGATGTCAATCACCCTTTTGCTCAGAGTACCCATGCTACATTTATGATGCCCACTTTTACTTCTTCCCTGTAGGTACCATGTCATCCAACATCACAAGAATAGAGTAAGTTTGGGCTTTGGGTCATATCCCCAACAAATGTAAGGGATGGCTGTACATTGAGTTTCTGCCTGAGGAATTGCTCGTTGCTCTAGCCCAGTCACTAAGTTAGCATGAGTTTGTGTGTATACGTGTGTGTATTAAATTTGTTCACTTAGAGCAACTTCCAGGGAGAGATCTGTCAATCACTCAACTTCTCCCTTGCCCAAGAAAGAGAAAGAAATGGGTCAGGGTCACCTCCTTTATGTTTTAGGAGCCAACACTCCATTCCTGCTTCATTGGGCAGCACTCAGATTTTCCAGGGATGTGTGGAAATTTTCAGTCCATCTCTAACGCAACACCAATGAAACGGACATAGAAGCAGCTAGTCATACTTGGAAGAGCACAGGATCTCATCTTCAACCCTTGTCTTAGTCGTCAAGCCAGAGGAAACAGTCCAGCTAACTGACAACACAGAAAAGCAACAGTCTCTTGTCCTACAGCCCAGGAGATCTCCAAAGACAGAAACCATCAGGATGGCACATTTTGCCTTTGCCAGCGTGGTGAGGGAAGGGTAGAAGGGGGCATCAGTTCCAAACAACGTGCTGAGGTGTGGGCACCAGCTAAACATCTCTTTTTGTCTTTGGTTTGGGTGATCCCTGGCATTTGGGAACCAGATGCTATCCAGGAGGAGAGAATTTCACAGGCAGTTGGGTGAGCTTGAAGGAGCCCCAGCCCCTTACTTCCCAGCTGGGTGGCTTTCCTTAGCCCCTTGAGTGCTCAATTGCCTGTGGGCACCAGGATGGGTGAACTCGCCTCTGCTGAGTCTGGCGTGCAGTGAATACACAGTGACTCTGATGCCACTTCCCATGCCCCACTCTACCGTTAAGGTCTCCTGGGTGACTGATCCACTTCCCATGCCCCACTCTACCGTTAAGGTCTCCTGGGTGACTGATCCACTTCCCATGCCCCACTCTACCGTTAAGGTCTCCTGGGTGACTGATCCACTTCCCATGCCCCACTCTACCGTTAAGGTCTCCTGGGTGACTGATCCACTTCCCATGCCCCACTCTACCGTTAAGGTCTCCTGGGTGACTGATCCACTTCCCATGCCCCACTCTACCGTTAAGGTCTCCTGGGTGACTGATCCACTTCCCATGCCCCACTCTACCGTTAAGGTCTCCTGGGTGACTGATCCACTTCCCATGCCCCACTCTACCGTTAAGGTCTCCTGGGTGACTGATCCACTTCCCATGCCCCACTCTACCGTTAAGGTCTCCTGGGTGACTGATCCACTTCCCATGCCCCACTCTACCGTTAAGGTCTCCTGGGTGACTGATCCACTTCCCATGCCCCACTCTACCGTTAAGGTCTCCTGGGTGACTGATCCACTTCCCATGCCCCACTCTACCGTTAAGGTCTCCTGGGTGACTGATGCCACTTCCCATGCCCCACTCTACCGTTAAGGTCTCCTGGGTGACTGATCCACTTCCCATGCCCCACTCTACCGTTAAGGTCTCCTGGGTGACTGATCCACTTCCCATGCCCCACTCTACCGTTAAGGTCTCCTGGGTGACTGATCCACTTCCCATGCCCCACTCTACCGTTAAGGTCTCCTGGGTGACTGATCCACTTCCCATGCCCCACTCTACCGTTAAGGTCTCCTGGGTGACTGATCTCACTGCCAAGTTCTAGGCCACTCAAACCAGGAGGAGCCAGGCCTTTGCCTCCAAATCTCCTGACCCTGCCACAGAGGCGAGCCCATTCTTGTTTCTAGGTCTCGGTTTCATAGTCTGGGTAAGGAGCATGCTGGGCAATGTCCCTCTTCCCCAAGCTATGGCTTGCCTATTTCCAGAGTTCTTCCCAAAGTAGGGTAGTGATGGAGGGTATCTGGCAGCCAGGCAAGTTGACTACCAATATTGTCTTATTTCTTCACTTTGAGTTAGAGTAATTTCACCTTGTGGCTTTACCTCTTGCTGATCAAAGCTCTGACTGACAGTTAAGTGCCTTTGATTAATAAAAAATGGGGGAAATGAATTAATCATGAGTTCAATTCAGCGTGTTTGGGAAACACGCTCTTTAAAAAGCCAAACCCGCGAGGGCCAGTGTGAGGGGAATCACGGTGTCCTTTGGGGTCAGAGGGTGGCATCTAGGGTGGATAGCCACGGAGTCTCTGGCTGTGGACAGAGGGCCCCTGCGACAGCAGACACCCTGGGTGCTGCTTGGGCAGGAGGCCTGGTCCCTTTAAGGATGCTCTCCCTACCCAGAGCCCCAAGCCTGTGCGGAGGAGGACATGCATTATTGAAAGCGCATTTCAATACCTATTCTCCCCCTCCTCCTGTGGGTGGCAATCACAGTTTACATAATCTGTCTCTCTGCCCTCCCAGGCAGCTGCTCCCTTCTGGCTGAGTGGTTTGAGGAGGGGAGGGAAGGGAGAGGGACATATTAACTCTATGCTGCCACCTCACATCTCACCCAGGGTGTCTTGTGGTGAGGGTGACAGCAGACCTTAGCACCCCACAGCCCCAGGCTCTAGAGTTCCTTATGCACCAAGAGACCTTGGGTACATGGCTTTGCCCCTCTCCTATGATCTTGACTTAATTCATGGCTCCCACCCTAGTGTCCTTGTTAATGGCACCCCACCTCCATCTACAACACAGAACCATATCCTGTTCTCCAGGTCCATCTACACCTGCTTGTGGGGCAGCTGTTGGGGGACTCATAGGCAGTTCCAGCTCAGTCAAGCCCAAACCGACATTTCCAGTTTTCTCCCAACCATCCATTCCTTCCATTTGTCCTAGCTCTGTCTTTCCATCCATCTCTCCAGCATTCATTCACTCAACCATCACCCATACATTCACTCGCTATTCATAATTCACCCATCCATCATTTTTACTACCATTCATTTATTCACCTCTTCATCCATCTACCCACCCACCCACCCATCCATCCATCCATTCGCTCTTCCATCTGTCCATCTATCCACTCACTGTTTACTAAGAGTCTAGCATTTGACAAGCAACACAGACGCTGGGTTTGTCCTCCCAAAACATAAAATCTTGTGATGAAAACATGCAGGTGATTAGACTACTGTAATAATCATGGGGAGTGTAGGTCAGGTGAGGTGCTGCAGGAGCAGAGGGAGAAGCACTCTGGGACCCTGGTGGACACTGAACACCATTTTGAATGTGACAATGCCTAAGCAGACCCCTGAGAGCTAAGGAGGGTGCCTGTTTCTCTCCCTGTGGTTCCTTCTCTTTACCTCCCATGACAACCCCTTCGGGAGGAGTCTCCATCCTGTCCTTCTTCCTCATGGTCTTTCTTGGCCTGGGTGGGAAGATCACATTGTCACCAGTTCCAGGTGACAGAGCGTGACTGAGCCTGGCTGTGGGAAGGGGTTAGGGCTTAGTCTGCCAATGTTCAATCCCAGAACATTGATAGCACCACGGGAAATGGGGTGCCGGTTTCCCTAAGAGTTGCCTTGCTGGGAGAAAGGTGGTCTGTTACTTTGCCATTTGAAGGGAGACTGTGCCAAAGAGTGAGGACCACGAGTAGAGACCAGATGGAGACAGGAGGGCAGTCCTAAACATCTCCAGAGCCTCTCCATCCGGACCTGTCTGCTCCCAGCAAGGCCAGCCTTCCCCTTTAAGCCACTGGAGTTGGGCTCTGTCACTTGCAGTCAAAAGAGCCCTCATTAACAGCACAGATCCTCCGGTAACAGCAGGACACATTTCCACATCCTTTGTCTTATTTGATTTCACAACAGCCCCAGGAGGCTGTTCATAAGCGATGACATGAAGGCCCAGACAGTCCAGTCAGCAGACCTAGACCCTGGTCTTCTAGACAGTAGAAGGCAGCCCTTAGTCTGACCTCGGACATCACTGGTCTGCGATAGGACCATTGTGAGTAAAAGAGAGACGAGGACAGAAGATGGACTTGTAAGGCAGTGAGTTAGAACAGGTGAGTTTGGAAAAGTAGAAGAGAGGTAACCACACCCAAGCTCCAGGTTTGCTATGTTAAGGCCAAAAGAGCTGACCTCTGGGGAGCTGGTTCAGCAGAGAGGAAACTTGCTCCACACACCCAGCCTGTATGGTGCTGCTTGACCATATTTCAAGGTCTGACCTCCTCTAGGAAGCCTGTGTCCCCTGGACCCCCATGTCTCCTCCGTTCTGCTAGTCACACTGGTCTCCCCATTTCCCATAGCATGACTCATCTTCCTCTGGAGCAGTCTACGCCTTTCTGCACTGTCATTAGACCCAAGGTCCTAACCTCATGCCTGGCACCCAGTCCGGGCTGAATGCATATCTTTAAGAAGGGCTTATTTGAAGGAAATGAATGCCAGACAAGGCTTAAAGTCAGAATGCGAGTGTTACAGAAGGATAGAGTCAGGGAAAGCGAGTGAAAGAGAGAGACCAAGCCATCGAGGAGGGATCCACAGAGCAGCCTAGGGTGAAGTTCAGAGGCCATTGGACTTATGAGGTTCATCTGGCCTTGGTCCTTGGAAAGTGCGTCATCATATTTTGTGGGGGGACCCAGTTTGTTCTGAGTCCTGTAGAATTGGGAGGAATTGGGATCCTGCAGGATGGGTGGGTGCAGAGTTGTTGCAGTTCCTGTCACTGCCACTGGGGGGCAGGGCATGGGAGACCGTGGTGTAAAGACAGAGCAGCCACCAAGGTGGGAAAGCCTGGGGCCTTTCCCAGAGTGACGGTGGTGTGACCCTTCCCTTCAGTAGCTGCCCTTGGAGTACGGGGAAAGGGTCCAGCTTCCTAGGCTGCCGCTCTGCGAATATTCCCCCTCGGTTCTGGAACCAGATGGTTGACCAACAGTCCCTGCAGATCACAGCCCTTCTATTTATCCTCTATGGTCCTTAGGACCGTCTAAATAATCCCATTTATTCTGCCCATCTGCTTGTTTATTGTCTGTCTCTCCTACTGTGGGAGACTCTATGGCAAGGACTCTGTGGGCCTCCCTGTGTCTAGCCGAGCACCTGGAGATGCCCACAGTATGTGGGGCAGATTAGTGAATGGAAAGAAGACAGGTGGGGATGGGATATGCTTGGATATGGAGTTGATGAAGCATTTAACCAAGCAAGGCTCCGAAAATAAAGGCATCTATGCGGTGAGAGGAGAGCCCTTGAGAAGAGAAAGGCCCTTCCTTCTAATTGTGGGCTGTGCGCTGAAGCACAGCAGCTGCTGGGAGACAGGAGACAGGGAGGTCCTGAGGGAGGGATGCAGACCCAACTCCCAGGACACCTGCTCTCAGGCAGTGAGGAAACCCACTAGGGACCAGCTGTCTCTGTAAAGGCAAAAGGATGCTAATGCCACTACTTAGCGAGGAGGGAGCCTCAGCACTGGGCAGGGGAGGACCAATCTTGGAAGATGGGGAGGAGCATGAATGGATGAGTGTGTGCCAAGTAAATCAGGAGGGTGTGCTGGACACTTCTTTTGCTTTTTTTCTTCTAGTTTGTGTGTTCAATTGTGTGGTCTACCCCACCCCATCTCCTTGTCACCGTGGGCTCAGAGGAAGACTGTCAAAACAAATGAAGAGCCTGAAACCTGGGGAGTTAAAGGGATCAGCCCAGGTTCATCCTACAACTGTAGGGCTGGATCAACTTGGTCTAAATGGACAGGCATCCATCACGGCGTCAGGCTGGGATGTCCACCTCTGCCAGGGTTCTTGGTGTGAGAGGACAGCCAGTGAGGAAGAACAAACAGGCAGAATTACTACTGTCCAGCAAAATAGGAGTAAGATGATGTTTTTGGAACTGTTCTTTTATTTTCTGCTCTAATCCTTCCTGGGACCACCTGTTCTTATCTGAAATTGATATTAAAATGGACACAGCACCCTCCTCCCCCATAGGCTCCATTCCTATCTTCAACTGCAGGATATTGGGCAAATCTCCCCTACCTGTGAGATGCTGATAACAGTTCGGAACTCTTAAGGATTCAAGGAGGCAGAGGAAGTGGGTGAAGCCTGCTTATAACCTTAGTGATGCTACCTGGATTGGCCACAGACCCCCCCCCCCAGGCCCTTCCCACGAGCCACTCCACACAAAGCAAAATGTGTGTCCTGTCCAAGCGCCTCCAGAGGCTTGAAGAGCTGTGAACGCAGGCAGTGGAATGTATCTAACGGTAGAAACAATTGTAACCAAGTACAAAGGCGCTGAATGAAGCACCTTAGCTACAAAGGTCAGGCAATGAAGACTTGAGAGTTTAACCTTGGTGAGACTTCATTCACATGAGGCTCAAAACCAAACCAGATTCCCTTAGGAGGATGGAAGCTGGGGCCGTGGCTCCTTTTGTGGGGGAGGTGGGGACTGTGAAGAGGAGAAAAAAGGGCTGTCTGTGATGCTGCCAGCTTCCGTTCCCTCCCAAGGGTGTCCTGGAAGAGCTGATCCGTTCCACCCTTCCCTGGCTTCCTGGCTGCTGGGTGGTGAGCAGCTTTTCCTCTACCACCCCTCTGCGGTGGTGTCCCCTGTGCCTCAGTCTAAAAGCAACAGAGCCAACCACCTGTGGAGTGAAACCTCGATTCAAAAATCTTTCCTGTTTTTTTTTTTTTTTTTTTTGTTAAAGAATTATTCTTATTTTATGTGTGTGCGTGTTTTGTCTACACATATGTTCAGTACCCACAGAGGTCATAAAAGGGCATCGGATCCCTGTAACTGGAGTCTCAGGGAGTTGTGAGCCCCCATGTGGGTGCTGGGAATTGAACCTGGGTCATCTGCCATAGTAGCCATTGAGCTCTTAACCTCTGAGCTGACTATGCAGCTTTTCCTCCTTTTTGAGTGGATTTCCTCGGTGTTTTGTCACAGCAATAGGGACACAACTTCTGTTTGTCACCTCTCTTGAGCACTTCTCCCCCTGTGGGCCATATGCCTCCGTCCAGGCTCTCATGGCCCCATTACACACCCTCAATTGTCTCTACAGTTCTCATGGGTTCAGTATTGTTATCTTATCCTGCCAGTTCCCCAACAGCAGGACTAGTGACTGATCCGTTTTTATGTCCCTGTGCTGAGCATGGAACCTTGGCACGGTGGCCCAACTGCATGCTGTGGAATGACTGAAGGAAATTATTTTTAATTTTTTTTTTTTTTTTGAGACAGGGTTTTACTGTGTAGCCCTGGTTGTCCTAGCACTTGCTACGTAGACCAAGATAGACTTGAATGCACAGAGATTTGTTTGCCTCTACCTCGGGTGATGGATTAAAGGGTGTGTGCCACTAGACCCAGCTTAGTAACCCATTTTTATTTTAGGCTCTTATTTGCCTTATTAGGGAGCTCATCATTTGTTGTAGACAGACCTTTCTTTGTTGTCTTGTGACACACCTTGTGGAGCAGTGATTCTCAACCTTCCTAATGCTGCGACCTTAGAATACAGTTCCTTATGTGGTGACCCCCAACCATAAAATTATTTTCATTGCTACCTCATAATTTTGCCGCTGTTACGAATTATAATGCAAATATCTGTTTTCCGATGGTCTTAGGTGAACTCTGTGAAAGGATCATTCAATCCCCAAAGGGGTGGTGACCCACAGGTTGAGAACCACTGTTCTAGAGATTTCTATTTTCTAGGATAAATGCCCCTAACGTACATATTTACACCCTGTGTCCCACAGGATGGGTCCCTTTCTTTTCTTTTTCCTTTGTTGGCGAAGCACAGTGGGCTCACGGCCCATCTCCTGATCCCACCACCTCCATCCTCACCACACTTGGTTCAAGAGGAAAAGTTCTGGAGGCCAAAGTGGCGATTGGTCAGGGGACGAGGCAGACCCCTTTCCTTAAGCCTTATTCCCTAGGGACGCCAGGCCCTCCTATCATGAACAGTGTGGGAGTGGTTCAGCACGGGTCAGGATATGAGAGGGGGCGATGGGAAGTTGTGACATTCTTGTCATCAGAGATAGGTGAATGAGAACTGGCTGGCAGCAGTTGGGAGTGGCAGACTCACCATCTCCAGACTCAGTGGAGGAAAGGAAGAGAAACAGCATGACTGGAGGCCTTGCGGTGGGTGCACGGACCCGTTAAGCACACGGTCTCACAGACTTCTCATTGGTCTCCGTGTGTGTCCTGTCTTTTGTTTAGGACACCCTGCATCGAAGGTGCAAAGGCAGAGATGCCCTCCCCCCCCATTGCTATGTGAGGACACTGGGTCCTGACGCCTGACTCTGGGAGTCTGAGGTCACCTCTGGACCCCTAGGCTCCCAGACACTGGTTGCGGGTCATGATCCTTGTTGTAGGGACACAGACTCAGGGATTCCTCCATCTCTAATAGGGAGGCACTTTCTGAGACTACTTAGGGCCAGTGGCTGAGAAGAGAGCCATGTGACTTCCAGGCCGAGGTGTTTAAGAACAGGTGGCTTCCCCCCTCTCCCTCCCCTGATACATACTGGGGAAGCCGGTCGCCTCCCAGAGTCACCACGTGGAAAGAAACTACTTGTTTTACAGGTGATGTCATGCAAGAGAGAAATGACCACGACTGGGTCAAGCCACACAGACCTCGGCCTTTATTGGATACCACAGTGTGCTCTAGCCATCTTCCACAAGTACTCCCTCCTCTGTCATGGCCACAGTCCTAGCTTCCATCATAACCTGGCACCGTGGCTCCTCAGAACTCAGCCCAAGAGTGGCAGATAAGAATCACTAAGCGTTTAGTATTGTGACAGGAGGGGAAAGGGGCCTGTGGATGTTCAAAGCACAGTGACAAGGCAGAGAGAGGGGGTATCACGGGGGTTTTCTCCAGGAAGTGACATTTCAGCTGAGTTACAGTGGACAAACATGTGACTTCGGCATCGACCAACTGGTATATATTGTTCAGTCAGCACAATATTGGTATCGTTTGTTAACTGATGATATTTAAGAATGAGGTTCCTGTAGAAGTGTGGATTTGACATTTCACTTTAAAACAAATATTACAAAATGACTGAAAACAGAACAAAGCAAGCAATGCTAGGACCATTTGCCTGTGTGGTGACAATTGATTGCCTCGAGCCGGCAGTACCGTCACAGAGCCAGGTTGCTACAGCTCCCCGGGGGAATCTTGTCCTCTGAGTACCCTGCAGACACCACCACAACTGAGGGTCACAGCACCCCACTCTGTTGTTCTCTTCCAGGTGTGTCCTACCTGTGGCTGTAGCTCATGCAACAATCACAGATTTACTTAAAACATGCGGAGCCTCCTCTCTTCCTCTTTTCTTTTTGTAACTTGATTTCCTGGTTTTCAAGTGTCAACTTTGTATATGACAATGCCATTTTTGCAACGTCAAAAGGTTGGACATGCCATTTTGATTTCTTCAGCCTCGTGCATCTTAAATTTCAACAACGAGGCCAAGGCCACTGGTTTAGGATCTTTATGCTCCCTTGAGCTTGAATCTAGAAGATTCTAGAGGCCTGGGGGTGGTGGGGTGGTGGGTTGGGAGCCTATGGCACTGGCCGCTGATTGAGATCTTGGTATAGCAATAGTGAGAGAAAGGAGACCCCAGGGACTGTCCCCGAGAGTCAGGCTGAGGGAATCACATTGCTGGGGTCCCTTGGCTCTTTGGAAGGGACCCCTCCTGCTTTGGGCTCCCTGGAATGCCTCCTTCCTTCTTCTGATTTCAGCTCTTTCTCAGCTATAGTCCTGCATGTTGTGTGTTCTAGCTTTCATGCTGTCTCTTGGCCCAGAGTACACAGAGCCAGGCCCCCTGGGACTGAGACCCTCAAGCTCAGCTGTGACTGATGCATCCCATAGGAGGTCTCCAAATTGTCATCTCAGCTCCTCTTCCCTCTGAGTCCCTGGGTAGCTGATGACACCTGGGAACCCCCTTTATGAAGAACAGTAAACCTCACATTAGATACTATTATCAACATAGCTGAATTTACACATGACCCTTCAAGGGCTGATGTGAACAGTCTGGGTTCACACCTGCTTCTTCAGAATACTAAGCTGGCCAAGGCTTACCTCTTCTGAACCCAATCATTCTTTTTAAGATCAGCGTTGCTAGACAGCAGAGGCCTGAGATCTGTTCCAGACCTAACTTCTAGCCATGGCCCAGGTCTTACTGACTTTTGGCCAAGCTGCTGTCCTGGTTCTTAGACCTCTGTCTCAATCAGGAAACCCTCGCAATCTTCCTCCTTCTCAGGAGTCTGTATTAGTCCCTCCAGGAAATGTCCCCCAAAGGCTGGATGTGTGGTAGTGAGAGACATCTCTGCATTTGGGCTGATGTGGACTCCAAGCTAGGGGATTCCTGCCGCATTAATGCTTCCTTAGTCAAGGGAGGTCTTGACCCTTTTGACTCCTGTGCATTTTGCTTATTTGCCTCACAGTTTATACATAATAAGAGGAAATGTTTCACTATCTCATCTTTAATATATATGCTTTTAGAGAGGGAATGTGAGATCCGTTATAAACAAGAATCCAGTATATCTTGATTTACGATGGGGTTGCATCCTGATAAATTTGTTGTAAGTTGAAAATATCATAAGTAGAAACATTTAAACACCTTTATGGAATGCCTGGCTAAGCACCACAGTGCATGGTAGAGCGTTTTGTAACTGGGTGGCTGGGCTCCCTGCCACTGTCAGGCATTGCTGGGGACAGGCTCATACAGCCCAGGAAAGGATCATAGCTCAAGATCCCAAGCATTATTTTTATGTGTGGGTGTGTGTGGGTATGCATGTGCATGCGTGCTTGTGTGTGCACCAGAGGACGACTTTTGTGTTGCTCCTCAGACACTGTCCACATTTTAAACAATTGCATTTACTTATTTATTTACTTATTTGCTTCTTGTTGGTTTGTCTGTGTGCTCCTGTAGAGGTCAGAGGGGCGACCTTTGGTTTTCTCTCTCTCTTACCATGTAGGCTTTGGAGATTGAACTCAGGTTGTTAGGCATGGGGGCAGGCACCTGCCCTCACTGAGCCATCTCACTAGCTCTAAAGATGCAGCCGAGGCTAACCCCAGACTGCTTCTCTATCATGGTCTTCTACCACTATGGACACCAGAAGTGTGTGTGTGTGTGTGTGTGTGTGTGTGTGTGTGTGTGTGTGTGTGTGTGTGTGTGTGTTTAAATACAGTCCTTTCTTTATCCTAGAGCCAGGCACCTGCTTTGCCTTAGAGAATGAGTATGGCGCTAGATCCACATACATAGGGAGTTAGAGTAAACAGAAGGAAATAAGAACTCAGAGTTTGTCCTTCCTAAGCGACAGACACCATGACTGGTGTTCTGCATAGATTATTCCACATTCCCCCCAGTTTCACTCATGCCCACCTCCACGATTCCTGTCCTACAGGTACTATTCATCTACTTGTCAGTTTTCTTTACACCGATTTGCCTTTTTTAAAAAACGCACAATTTTACATTAAAAGAAAATGCTGTATTTATTTCCACAAATCAGAGTTTGATATACAGCTTCCTTCTTTCTAATGTGCACTGATTGTTAGCTATTAAAATAACACACGTGTGTCTGTCTACCACCTAACGTCATCTTGCACAGCATTAATCTTGTGTGGGCCAGCCTTTGGGAACTCCAATGGCATCTCAGCCATCATGGCACCCACTCCTGGGCGGAGACGTTACAGACAAGAGCAGTCCTTCCTGAAGTCTCGGCGCTGTGAAGCAGTGGGGCTGGATTTGAACCCAATGCCTACCTGTGCTTAAGCCTTTTCAACTCCAGTGCTTCTCAAGTATATGTATTTTTAAATCCAAAGACCCCTTTAAAAATAAAACTGCCTGGGAGCCCACCACATAAAACAAATAAAATCAGAGACTTTGTGATTAAAATGGGGCTGGAAATTCCGGGCTCCGTGTGTGTGTGTGTGTGTGTGTGTGTGTGTGTGTGTGTGTGTGTGTTCACCACAAAGCTCATTTGTCCCCCAGGTTCCTGTCTTCCTCAGGACCCTGGTTGCATTCTGGGTAGTGACTAAGATAGAGCCAGACAAAGTGCCCCAGGGGTGCTGGCTGCCTTCCACAGCGCTGCCGGGGGGTGGACGCCCATCCCCATGATGCTGAGGGTCATTTGATGCCCATCTCCATGATGCTGAGGGTCATTTGATGTCTATCCTCATGATGCTGAGGATCATTTGATGCCCATCCCCATGATGCTGAGGGTCATTTGATGCCCATCCCCTTGATGCTGGAGGTCGGTTGATGCCCATCCCCATGATGCTGAGGGTCATTTGATGCCCATCGCTGCCCGGATCCTAAGACTCTCTTCCTTCCAGCAGAGTCTTACTCTGGAGTTAGTCAGACCTCACTCAGACCCCACATGCTCTTCCTAATGAGGGCCATTTAGAATCATCCCAGCACTCACCTGGCTCCAGACCTCTGGCAGCCTACTTTCTCTTCTCACTGCAGGGTTTGTTTGACCCCGTAACTTAGAGGTTATGATCCCTATGAAGTGGGATCTCCTAAGGGACCTTCTTTGCCCAGAAAGAGAGGAGCCTATGGCCTTAAGAATATGGGTAGATATAGACAGCATTCCAATAAATTTTAAATACTTCTAAATGATATTCTACCTCACTGTATCCTCTGACCATACTATACCACTACCACTCATTTCCCTGTGTCTTGAATATGGCCTTGGTCCTCTCTGAACCGCCCAGGAATGTCCTCAGAACGTCATCATCTTTGGGGGTTTCCCTTGTTCTGTATGGCAGGTCTCACTAAGGCTAAGCCCAAGCTTTGGAGGGTTTGTCTTTGTGGACCCATGTATATTAATTACTAAGTTCAAAAGTTTACAAGTCAACTTATGTCAAGCCAATTAGATTCCTCTGCTCAAGTCAAACCAAGTCAGTAAACACCAGGCAGAGTTACTGACTGTGAGCCTCTACTTGTTCATACCAAGCCAGGCTGTCCATCAGGGAAGAGTCCAGCAGTGAACACGATGAACTCCTAACTCTACAGGGATACTTCCCTTTTGAATCAAGATTCCAACCTCAAAGTTTTCCTGAGCAAAACGTTTCCCTGGCCTTCTTCCTAAGGTTTGCAAGAGGTTCGAATGCTGGTCCCCAGCTGCAGAGTCTTTAGGAGGTGGAGCCTGTCTGGTGGAAGGTCCCTGTGTGTGTCCTAGGTCCCCATGTAACTCCCGGTCTTTACCATATGAACAGCTTTTCCCTCAGACCCCTGCCGCTGCAGACAGCACAGCTCCCACCACTGCAGGGGACGGAAATCTCTATAACCACGACCCGAAACGAACTGTCTTCTCTGGAGCAGTGGGCAGGTGGGTACGCTCTGTCACAGTTACTATCACCCTTCTCAAACCGCCTCCTGGAGTATTGCGCTGAGCACCTCAGATGGCAGAGCTAGCCGACCCCTCCCCTGTCAGGGTCTGCTGTGTAGGGATCTTGAGTCATTCCTTCATCATTCAGACAGTTGGTTTTTTTTACTCATAAGCTTTGACTAAACACCGCACGATGTGCTCAGCACTATACAGACATTACCTCATTTAATTCCCTGCGACAATTACATTGTCCGGGTCTTTGTGTAATCAATATGGACCTAGAGCCATTTAAGTGGCTAGCATGTAACCCAGCCCTAACACCAAAGCCATGCTCTCTCTCTCTCTCTCTCTCTCTCTCTCTCTCTCTCTCTCTCTCTCTCTCTCTCTCTCTCTCTCTCTCTCTCTCTCCTGCCTGTTACAGCAACCAAATAGACTGCAGTCTCCAGTGCCTAAAGGAACATATTCTATACGGAGGGAAAGAGAGGGTTAGTGGATATTTTATGGAAGGGCCAAATCCCACCTGACTAGTTTATTAGAATTCTGTGAGACGTGAACTATACAGGGAGATAAACGGTGACTTTCACAAAAGCCTTTGTTAAGTTTCTATCCCAAAGCCTATTAATAAAATTGATTCATTATAGAATTGGGCAGAAGTGGGTGGCGAGTAGGAGGGAGCCTATTTTTATATGGATAGGGAACTGGCTTAGAGACAAGAAGGAGGGTGGAGATAATGGGTGCTTTTTCAAACGGAGAACTAGGGTTCTCCAGGAATTGCTATTGAGTTAGGTTTGACGGAAGCTCAGGCTGCAGTGAGTGCGAGTGAGCCCTGGTCCAAACACAGGGCAGATGAGCAGGGTTCCACTCATCAATTAGAGTCCAAGGAAGACAGTGTGAGAAGTCTTCCCCTTGCAGGCACGGAATGGTCCTCAGGGAGCTGCAGAAAGTGGCCAGGGAGCAGAAAGACTGTGGCCAGAAGCCTGGAGGTGGCATTATCTCTGTCACCGACTCTAGGGAATACTGGGCAGGTCGCTCATCCCCTTGGGTCTCAGCTTTCTTCCCTGTGCATTGAAGCGTTGGCTCTGGTGGCCCGGGAAGACAGAGCACCCCGGTGGAGGATACTAGCTTGAGACAGGAAATACTAATGAGAAAGTTTCCATTTCTCATAACCAAAATGCCTAGCTATGTCCCTGTTCTGCGATGGGATCTCTCCTCTCCCTCCCCCCAGCCCCTGTGACTATGAGGCAGAGAGCCATGAGGTCTGTGGTGCTGGGGCTCAGAGCCCAGCCTGGGATTCCTCAGTGGCGTTGTCTGTGAATGACTCAGCATCGTAAATAGCCCCATCTGGATGAGCCATGGTATCTATAGCATTCAAGCCATCTCTGTATCCACACACACTCTCTCTCTGTGCAAATATGTGGATCACTGTATGCTAAATATGAGGTGGCCTGGAGACGTTCCTCCTCTTAAAAGATTATTTGCTGTGAAACTCAAGGCTGTTTATTTAAAGAAACAGGTTTACAAGTGTGCACACTATGGTGTGGACGAACCCATGTGGAGGGAAGGATGCTAGGGGGGTGAGGGGTGGCTAGGCTTGGCCTGCTGACCTGTAAGAGAGCCAAGGGTGACTGATCCACCCATGCTCCTTCTGTCTTTGCAATAAGGGGCAATGGGCAACACTACAAAGAGATGGGGATTGGTAGGAGGGGGAGGGGATTCTGTGATTCAGTAGAAAGAGCGAGGAGCCAGGGGTGACAGGTCCTGGCCTAGACCTGTCATCTCATCACAGATGATTTGTTAGTTCTCTCATTCATCTGTTAAACACTAACCAAGTCCCCCTGTGTGTATAGGCTCCTGGACCACAGAGAGTGGATGGGAATCCAGCCTTAGCCCCCTGCCTGTCCTGAACATTGGGCTAGCCCTATCCTGGTCACTGGGCTAGCCTCTGAGCTTTTGTCTTCTCATCTGGAAGCAGGGATGAGAATGGTCACCGCAGGTTTTGAGAGAAAGAGTATTTGATAAGACAATGCACCAAAGATGCAGCTAAAGCATTTCACCACCCCCAGCTGACCCATCTCACTCCAACTTGGAAATGGAAGAATGACCCCCTTCATCTTAGTCCCAGGCAAGAGACTCCCATGAATGCCGCCCATGGCTATGACCTTGAGCCGCAGCCTTACCTGTGCTTCCTGGATGAGCTGGGATGCAGGAGACTCAGGCACCAAGCAGGATCTGTAGCATTTCACAGATGCTTAGCTTCCTAGAGAAGGAGAGAGGATTTGGAGATGAGAGAGTGTGTGGCCAGCGGTTGGGCTTCCCAAATGGCCTTAGCCACTACCATCTCCAGCCAAGGTCGCCGCTGCTTCTCTGTTCTAGCAAAGGGCTGGGTGAGATGGGGCTCTGTCTGGCATCGGACCCCACTCCTGGCTCCTTCTCTGCTTACTCTGCCCATCTTGTTTACTCACAAGGCACTTGGATGGTGCCAACAGGGCATCTGATTGGTGTCAGTAGACATGTTTTATTGTCAGTCATGTCTGGTTTCCGGCCTTGGAGATATCTGTCGCGTGTCCCTGACCCTCTGCTCCCTCTGCTGTATAGTGGGGTTTTAACAGTGCCACTTCCTGCGTGTAAACTGGATCCTTGACTGTAAAGACATAGAACATGAGCCCCTCAGATCCTCACTTGTCTTGGGGGTGCCAGTCTCTCCGTAAGAGGCAGGGGTTAGCTCATCTCTGTTCCCAGACCTGGCACAAGGTCTGTCAATGTCAGTGCCTCGCCAGTGTTTGTTGACTGAGCCTGCTCTCATGGTCTGGTGGAGCTGTCTTTACACACTGAGGACTAGAAATGTCAACTGAATGGAGAACAGAGGCGGGCAGGCAGTTGTTGTGGTGCTCGAGTGTACATAGATGCACCCACAGACTGTGACCCCGGCCCATAGTCCTTGCACTGTCCATACCTGCTGCTGATCCAAGGCCCTGGGTGGGGTCTTCTTGACTGAGCCCCAGATGTAGGCTGTGGAGGCCGCCAATGCCTGCTAACCCACTTCACCCCCATACAACTGGTTACTTCTCCCTGTCTTCTTTCCAATAAGAGCCCTTCTTCCAGTGCCCTAGGACCACTGTATCTGTCATTTACAGAAGGGTGAAGGGCTGCCTGGCTCTCAGACGCACTATATGGTGTGCCTTTGGCACAGGCAGTCTTCAGACCCTGCCTTCAGATCGTTTTGGACCATGCATCCATCTGACCCCCATCTTGCGTGACCCTGCTTAACTTTCACCACACACAGCTCCAGCTTTTAAGCCCACTGTCAGGACAGGGGTTCCTTCAGGCTGTTCCGAGAGCCCAGGACTGGGCAGGGCTTTGTCTGATGAATGAGTGAGAGGGCCAGGCCATGTTCAGGTGCTGTGGCACAGCAGGAAAGGGGAGCAGTGTGATTCCTACTCTCACGGAAAATCAGCAACAGGATTGGAACCATGGACAAATTGCTGTTGTCTGATTGGCTGGGGTGGTGTGTGTGCGTGCGTGTGTGTGTGTGTGTGTGTGTGTGTGTGTGTGTGTGTGTGTTTCATGGAACAGAGGGGTGGAAGGACTACATTCAGTCCAGGAACAGTATCACAGCATCTAGAGTGCAAATGGCAACTTGTGTGTCTTTGGCGGGGCTGCCTGCGTGCGGGGTCAGTACCTGATCTTTAAGAAAAATGGGCGGCACAGTTAACCGCTCGGTGTCCACCTCTGCTGAGGCCCAAGCAGCTAGTACTGTAGGTGCTGGCACATAGTAGGTGCTTAGTCAACCGTGGAGTGAATGGGAGCATAGGCAGACAACAAGTCAGGCTAACTCCCATCTCAGGGCTTGTGGGAGTCAAGGTGGCTGCAGACCCTCCCACAGCTAGCTGTCCTAACTGCATGGACGGGGTGGGGGGGTCTCAGTTTCAGCACCCCATCTTGACCATCTTGATATCTGGCCAGTCCATTGTCATCCATCTATAGAGGATGGCAAGGAGGCTCAATAAGGACCTGACCCGTAGTTGAAGTCCAGGTCCCCTGTCCTACTCTAGAAGTGAGATGGGGACAGCTGCCAAGAAAGCAGTCAGCTGAAATGTAGTGAGTCCCACTCTACTTGTGGGCTTGTCAAGGAGTAGTAGGGGCTTCCCTGGAAGATAGACCGGGCCTGAAACTTAGAGAGACCAAGAGGACAGTGGGATGGGAAGGGCTTGCTGGATAGAAGGGACACCATCTGCAAAATCATGGAGCCAGTGTGGTCCATCAGGAAACTTGGAAGCATGTGGCATGGCTTGGAACTGTGTCACCAGGTCCCACTTGTGTGGGGCCTCAGAGCAGCCAGTGGAGGTAGAGAATCCTTGATGGCCCCAGATTTATGCCTCTAGAGTAGAGAAAGCATTGGAGTGGGGGAAGGTGGGAGCTTGGGATCATCTTGCCAGGCAATGGATAGTGAGGAGCATGGAATAGATCCGAAAATGGGGATGGGAGGAGCAGGAAGCAGGAGGTGTCGGGTTGAGAGAGAAGGGACTCCCAGGTTGTCATAGTGGCAGGAGAGGCTGCAGGAGAGGCTGCAGGAAAGCCGTCTGGGAGATCCTCTGCTGACTCCTGCCACCTCTGCCCCCGCTGTCTTTCCCCTGCCCTTTCTGGTTCTTCTGCCAGCATTGCTTCCCGCGGCAACGCTGCTTCTTGGGTTTTATTGAGATGTCAGCTTTACTGCCTCTTCCTGGATTCTTCCCTGGATGCGTCATTGAACAGGCCCACTATTACACACCCCCTCTTTAATTTACCTCTTAGAGTTTATAGAACCTGGCAAAATGACTTTACGGGTTTGTTGTCTTTCTCCCCATTAGACCTGAGCTCTGTCAAGGCCAGGTCCTTGTCCTGGCCTAAGAAGGATGGCTCAGGCAGACACTTCTGGATCTGTGTCTGCACATTTGGGAAATGGGAGAACAGTACTTACTACTCAGGGTTATTGACACAGCATTGCAGACACGTGGCCCGCCGAAGCCAGGATGACCCCAGGGGACCTACCAGTCACTCTGGTAGCCCAGAGGAGGAGGATGGGGCTGGCTACATGGCCTAGCCAGGAGGTGCTGGGATGGGGAAGTGCCTGGCCCTGTACCCTGTTCTGAGTAGGCGTTCAGTCGTGAGAGCTGGCGCTGGGCCCCTCCAGCCATCTGCTGCTTCAACTGAAAGACCCTACTTGCCTGCTTGGCTGTCACAACTTCGCAGCAAGTCAGCCACGGGAATTCTCATGGCTGGGTTTTTGTGGAACACAAAGACTGCCTCTCGAAAATGGAGAAATGCATTTCCTCTGCATCGGCAATTACCACGCTGAATGTCTAGGCAACAGTTCTCACCATCTAGGACCGTTACCAAGATTAACTTCTGAACCCTATGAAGGGTTGCTTGTTGGGACTTGGGGGGCAGCGAGGGAAGCGCACACATTCGTGTTTTCTATCACACGAGAACCTGCACCCTCCCCCAAGACAAACCTCTCTAGCTGCTTGATGTATTTTCAGGGAAGTGGTTTCCTTAAATGCATTAATTTTCTCAAGGATGTGAGGTTTCTGATGTGTCCTGTCCCACTTAGTCACTGACTCAGCAATGTATTCTGTAAATATTTACTGAGAAGATACTAGGCATTCTTATAGGCTCTGAGGATGTCACGGAGAAACAAAATGTAACCTGCCATTGCTATCCTATGGACCAGGGAGAGACAGATGGCAGAGTCCTGCTGGTAACTGGCTGTGTGATTGTGGGTTAATTCCCTTCCCTCTCTGGGCTTTGGGGTTTGGTTGCAGTCCACTTGTAGACTCTCTCGTAGAATGTTCTGATGGCCCTCATTGATTATGGAGCATGACGGCCATTTCCAGCTTGTGACTGTAGGTCTCTCAGAGTATCTTGTTCTTGACATTCTTTTGCCTCCCTTTATTTAGTGGTGCCCATGCTGCTTTTAGGTTTTTATTTATTTTGTACCTGTGGTGCATGTATATTTATGTTTGTGTGTACTCACATGCCTGTGTGTGTGTGTCTGTGTGTGTGTGTGTGAGTGTGTGTGTGTGTGTCTGTGTGTGTGTGTGTGAGTGTGTGTGAGTGTGTGTGTGTGTGAGTGTGTGTCTGTGTCTCTGTGTGTGTCTGTGTGTGTGTGTATTCTCTGTGTGTAGGCACACCAGACACCAGAGGTCAATGTCAGGTTCCTGCCTCAGTTGCTTTTCTATCTTATATTTTTGAGATGGGGCTCTCACCGAATCTGTTAGATTAGCTGGCCAGTAAGCCCCAGGAAGCTGCCTGTCTCTACCTCTCCAGCACTAGGATTATGTATGTACACAAACCACACCTAGGGTTTTGTTTTTGTTTGTTTTTGTTTTTCAAGACAGTGTTTCTCTCTGTAGCTTTGTACCCTATCCTGGCACTCGCTCTGTAGACCAGGCTGCCCTTGAATCACAGAGACCTGCCTGCCTCTGCCTCCCGAGTGGAGTACTGGGACTAAAAGTGTGCACCACCAGTGCCCAGCCACACCTAGCCTTTTAGGTGAGTACTGGGGATCTGAACTCAGGTCCTAATGCTTGCACAGCAAGTACCTTATGACAGTCATCCTCCAGCCCTCACTCTCCGAATGTCTCAGTTTAACCCTTACAGAATCCCCTTGAAGGAGGGGCTTGGATTCATCATCTCTACTTTTGGAATGAGGATGTGGGTGTCACAGACAGAGATAACGTCTCTGAATTCACAAAGCTTCTCACCATGCACCCCCTCTGCCACTGTCGCCGCTGCCTGCCTGCGCTCTACTCCTCTATTGCCTGCCTCCAGAAGTGCTCCAGAGCTGTTGCCTGCCTCCAGAAGTGCTCCAGAGCTGTTGCCTGCCTCCAGAAGTGCTCCAGAGCTGTTGCCTGCCTCCAGAAGTGCTCCAGAGCTGTTGCCTGCCTCCAGAAGTGCTCCAGAGCTGTTGCCTGCCTCCAGAAGTGCTCCAGAGCTATTGCCTGCCTCCAGAAGTGCTCCAGAGCTATTGCCTGCCTCCAGAAGTGCTCCAGAGCTATTGCCTGCCTCCAGAAGTGCTCCAGAGCTGTTGCCTGCCTCCAGAAGTGCTCCAGAGCTATTGCCTGCCTCCAGAAGTGCTCCAGAGCTATTGCCTGCCTCCAGAAGTGCTCCCAGAGCCCCTTCTGACTGACTCCTTCTTAGCCTCTGCTCCAATGACTCTGCCCATGCAGGCCCTCGCCATGGGACGATGTTGTCCTTGTCTGTTTGTCCAGATGCTGAGTAATCTCATCTCCACTGCCTTCTCTGCCCCTAACCCAGCATTCTGGGTCACCCACTCTCCACACAGCCACCAGAGGCTTATTTAAAAAGCAAGATCAGTTTTTATCAATTTTGTTTTTTGTATTTTGAATAAAACTCCACCTTGGGACCACGGTTTGGAAGGTTCTGCTAACCCTAACCCTCCCCTTCCCAGCCCTCATCTATGGCCACTTCTCTGCACATTCTCTCTACTCCAGGCACGCTGGCCTCCTACCTGTCCCCGGGCAGCCCAGGCTCACATTTAGCCATTTTCTCTTTCCAGAGGGCTCGTCCCCTCAACAGGACGAGATTTATTTGGACCCCACTTCCATGTCACCATTCCCATATCTATCTGCTTAGGTGGTTCCACATTTACCTTTGAACTGTTTATTTTTAATTGTACTTATTTTCATTTTTTATTACTTATTGAGTTATACATTTTACCCCTCCCTGCCTCCCCTCTCCCCTCCCACTCTTTCCTCTGTCCCCCAAGCTCCCAGTTTACTCAGGAGATCTTGTCTCCTAGGCCGATCCATGTCTGTCTCTCTTAGGGTCCTCTTTGTTACCTAGGCTCTCTGGGGTTGTGGTCTGCAGGCTGGCTGCCCTTTGTTTTATGTCTAATATCCACTTATGAGTGAGTACATGTTACATTTGTCTTTCTGGGTCTGGGTTACCTCACTCAGGATGGCTTTTTCTAATTCCAACCATTTGCCTGCAAATTTCAAGATGTTAATTTTTTTTCCCCCTCTGAGTAGTACTTCACTGTGTATTGTAAATGTACCACATTTTCCTTATCCATTCTTCGGTTGAGGGGCATCTAGGTTGTTTCCAGGTTCTGGTTATTTTGAATAATGCTGCTATGGACACAGCTGAGCAGGTGTCCTTGTGGTGTGAGTGTGCAGCCTTTGTGTACATGCCCAAGAGTTTCCCTTTGGATTGTTATTAATGAGGGTGTGAGCCCCAGGAAAGCAGGTGTCAGATGTGTCTGGTTCTTCTGTGTCACCTGTACCGCAGTGCCTGACATGGGAGAGCCAGTCAGTGACTGAGGTCTTGAAGGAAGAGTAGAGTCCCTCTGAGATCCTATTACACGGCAGTCCTGCTGGGTCCTGGCCTGGATCTGTTAGTTCAGGCTATGTTTAGGTGCATGGTCACTATCCATCACTAGCTTTGCCTGCCTGCAGTCTTATGCCCAGGCATGAGGCAAGTTCATTGGAAGCTTTCTGCTGACTTCCCTTCACTAGGGATGCTAAGAGCTCCTTGCCTGTTTCTTTATTTGTCTTCCTTTAACTTTGAGCAACTTCTGAGATGTTATCTTTCACAGTATGTCATGGGCCAGGGGCTTCCCTGAGAAGGGAAAACGTTACCTTTTAAGTCAGAACCCCAGAGCCCAATCAGGGCACACTCACTTAACACAGCTGTCACATCTCATCAGCAAGGGAGAGAGACTTCATACTCTAAAGAGACACGAGAGTGCTGAGTTCTGCCAGCACCTGGGTCAAACACTACTCATGGAGCGCATCAAAGGAAGCTGTAGTCTGCAGCCCAGAGGGATGTTCGGCCACATTCAGGGTGAATGGAGAAAGAGGCTTCCTGTTATCCTGCCACGACTAAAAGAAACTGAAGTTTGGGAGTCTAACTTCAGAGCCCTTTTCTAATGAGAAGTAGAGCCGCTTGGGGCATGTGCATGGTGGCCAGAGGACTGGTGCCACTCACCTTAACGTCACTTCTAAAGCCCATGGAAATGCAGCTTGTCGGGTCTCAAAGGCCACCCGCCACACAGGACCTTCATATTGGAAACCAGAAAACGGCCCTGCCCTACTTTTAGGAGCCGGGAAAGGAAATAGCGTGCTGTTGTATGTACCAGGAAACCCCAAGGCCAAATCTTCTAGGCAAAATCGTGAACCTAACAGCTCTGTGAATGTTACATTCAAGGATCCTAGCTCTGCTCTCAGAGCCAAAGAAGCCCATGTTTCCGTAGAATGTGGCTTACTGATCGCCACAGCCTGCCAGCCGCATGGATTCACAATGAAGGTCACTTGGGAAGGAAGCTCACTGTTCCTTTACAGGACTCAATTTGTCTTATCATTTCCTTTCTGGATTCTGGCTGATGGCCTCTGTCTTGGTGGCCTTTAGGGTACCATCACCGTACAATTCTGGCTTGGTAAAATTTGTCATTTTCCCACTCCTTCCTAAGAAGCTTCTTCTAACGTATGTGTCACTGCAATATGGCTTATTCCTCAAAACGTTCCTCTGAGGACAGGAATGTTCATAACTGGTAGAAGCACGGAAGTCAAGATCTAATGACATCTGAGGCATTGCATCATCTGAGTGACAGAAGTTGTTATTGATGTTGGAAATATCTGCACAAAATGACACAAAAGTCTTACATGGTGTCTTGGGATCTTACTTCAAAATAAGTCAGTGTGTGTGTGTGTGTGTGTGTGTGTGTGTGTGTGTGAGAGAGAGAGAGAGAGAGAGAGAGAGAGAGAGAGAGAGAGAGAGAGAGAGAGAGAGAGAGAGAGAGATGAAAGTGGGTACAGGTATAGAGAAAATTAAATTGGTCAGTCACTAAAGCTGAATGATATCATCTCCCTACTCTGCTCGCTCCCCGTCCAGGGTCTCCTGTAGTGCAGAATGGCCTTGAACTCACTTTATAGTCAAGGATGACTTTGAACTTCTGATGGTCCTGTTCTCCATCTGGGATCACAGGTATGTGCCACTATGTCAGTCTATGTGGTGCTGGGCATCAAATCCAGTGCTCGGTGCCCTAATGATGGAGCCACGCCCCTAGCCCCTCTCCCCCACAAATAGTATTGAAACATCCCAGCCTGGAAGGCACTTTGGGGACTGGCCTCAGCCTTTCTATCCTCATTTCACAGTCCCCATCCTGAGGACCTTCTGGCATGGTGACATTACCCTGGTGGCTGTGATTTCACACCTCTAGGCCTTTATACACAGCTCCATCTGTCTGCCATCCTTTTCTCCCACAATCCAACAGTCTTGCCTCACAAGCCCCACAGCCTTGTTTATTAGCCGAGTACTTCTCACACCGTATTTTAATTTTACTTTTCGCTTCCTCTGCTGGCCTGTGGCATCCTTGGGGCGTTTCTCCATCCTCCCAAAGTGTATCATCAGAACATGTTTTCAGAAAGAATAATAGTAATGATGATAGCTACAAGGTTTATTTTTTTCCCCCGGTATTAATGTGCCAGGTACCTCAACTCATTGCATAGCTACGGACATTAAACCTTAAAACAGTGTGTACTGTTAATGCTATCACCCTCTCCTGAATAGATAGATACTTTAGGGAGGTTATTTTACCGGTAACTTTGTGCTACAAGGTGACAGAGCTGTGGCTGGGTTCAAAATAAAATCCACCTGTCCTTCCTCCGTGGGGTCCGTAGGGTTCCAGGAGTCGAAGAGCCTAGGTTTTGGCCTCAATTCTGCTTCTAAATTGGTATGTGACTTTAAGGGGCACCTCTGCCCCCTAGGCCCTCCCTGTGTGCCAGGGAGAGTCTTTGAGAGAACTAGAGGATCACGTGACACGAGGGCCCTCCCAGTTTCAACTCGCCGAGAGGAGATTTTTCTTCTACGGTTGGTTTTCTGCCCAGAAGCTGGCTTCCCTATCGGGGAACCTCCCAGCTTTTCATTCCTCAACCTCTTCTTGCTAATTGTAGTCTCTCAGAACAAAACCGTGTTTGCAACCTGCTGCCCGGGTCACCTCTGCCTCCCTCCTTCGCTGCCCAGCTGGGATTTCTCTTTAGGTGGGGGTGGAGCCCTGGGCAAGAGGGAGGGGAGCCTGCAGCTGCCCGGCTCCTTCCTGCGGCTTCCCTGTTGTTTCTCAGCCCCTTCCCCCCTCCCCTCCCCCCACGACGGAAACTCAGCTTCACACTTTCTAGGGATGTTCCGGGCACAGCCGGAGCCAGTGGTTGCAGCGGGCAGCCCCGGGCTTCTGGGTTCATCTCTCCCAAGTCCGCCACCCGGAGGTGGGGTGGGCGTTTGCAGGAAAGGGGGTCGGCGCACTCCTTCCTCCCGGTGCAGACTAGGCCCAGCACGCCCCCTGGAGCTGGGGACCCCCTGTGCCGGCCCCCTCCGCCCTCTTTCCGAGTCCTAGCTGAGCCCCGCCATTGCTCCCGCCAGGCCTTGGTGACTGCAGACCCAGGCCGGGGCCGCGGCGGTGACTAGGCCCGGGTCCAGCGTGCACCCTGCGCCGCTCGGAGAGGAACGGGAGTCCCCGATGGGGCAGCTTTCGGCCCGGGGAGCGCCCAGGCCTGGGCGCCGCGCTCTTTGGGTCTCCGCAGCTGCGATGCAGCGGCTGGCCAGGGCGGCGGGGCGAGCGGGGCTGCGAGCGTGCAGAGCCCCGGGGCCGCTCGGTCCCCAGCGCTCGCTGAGCGCGGACGAGGCCCGGAGCTGTCCCCCGGGCGGTGCTGAAGGGAGCGGGGAAAGCGACGCGGAGGGGGCGGCCGGGGCAGCGGCGTGCGGGGCCAGGGCAGCGCGAGCCCTCGGCCAGGGTCTTCCCGACCGATCGCTCGGCTGGCGACACGGAGCGAGCGCAGTCTACGAACCTGTTGGAGGCAGCAGTTCCTCCGCGGCCGACCAGGGCGCCCGGGACCGAGGCTCTGGCGCGCCTCTCCCTCGCGTCCTCCTCACTCCTCCGCTGAGACGCTCCCTCCTGCCGAGCTTAGCGCGCGCCACGCGGGGGGCGCACAGCCCCTCTTCTGTCCGCCCCGAAAGCACACAGCTCACAGGCCTCCCCCAAGGGCAGCCGGGCTCCCAGGGAGACCCGAGCTTCCTGAGAAGGGAGGCGGGGGCTGGCTGCTGGGACAACAGCGAGTAGCACAAGAAATCGGCTGGGAAGCAAGAGGCAGGGGAGTTCCCCAGACTCACAGCTCTGCCTTGAAGTTTGGGGACGCGGGGGAGGGGGGTGTTGCTAGGATATCCCGTCTTGGAAAGCTCGTTCCTCCTCTCTTCATTTCTGTGACCAGTAACTACAGCATATGCCTCAACACTTAACCTGTTCAGTTGCAGACTCCTCTCTCTCTCTCTCTCTCTCTCTCTCTCTCTCTCTCTCTCTCTCTCTCTCTCTCTCTCTCTCTCTCTCTCTCTCTCTCTCTCTCTCTCTCTCTCTCTCTCTCTCTCTCTCTCTCTCTCTCTCTCTCTGACATCTCATTCTGGGATGCCATTAACCGTCCCCCAGGGAGCTCTTTCTGAAGACAGGATATATAAGGTTGTTCTCACCGTGACAGAGACTACTTGTTTTGAATGCACTCACCCCAGGGCCTTTGCACCTGTGTCCTTTGCCTTTTGACTGCGACCTTACTACTTAGGTTTAATTCACAGGGGGTAAAGTGTACGCACTGTCAGTGAAATCTGTGCTGTACGGTCAGCCTGTAAGTCTCTCTGCTAGATGTCTGATCACACCATATTATGATTGTTTTCTCCGCCCCAAGTTTTTATCAGTCTGGTAAAAACTGGAGTCATATTTTTCTTGGGATCTCCACCACAGTAGCCGTGCAACTATAACTGCTAAATCAGGAGGGACAAACGTGAAGCAAGGCTCGAAGGGACTCCCCTCTCTTCGTGTGGCTGCTCATCTGATTCCTGCATTTTATTCACAGCCTGCAAGGCCCCACTTGGCAGCCTCATCGCCAACACTTCTCTGAGTCACCGCTTTCCCTTCCAATGACCTCGATTTCCACCTTGAGCTGTGTAAGAAAATATAAGTTGCTATTTTCTTTGCTTGCCACACTCCTCATCTTGACTCACAGGGCGGAATCCTTCTAGTCATTTGGATTTTAGTTCAAATGTTCAAATACCATTCCCTCCAAGAGGCTAGCTCTGACCATGCTTTTAATCCAAGTGTGTCCAACATATTTGTAGATGTCAGAATCATATCACAATATCAAAAGGTTGAGCAGCCCGGATTCAATGCTTCCCCCATTTACTCTAGGATCAAATTTCAATTACTTAGTAGTTACTTCTCGGAAATAGTTTTACAGCCATCCCTTGTTATGTATGGGGGATCGGTCCCAGGAACTTGTTACAAAACTCTGAAGATGCTTAAATTTCTTATATAAAATGGTATTGAATTTGCATACAACCTACATAGTCTTCCCATATGCTCTTATTTTTGGGACAGGGTCTCATGCAGCACAGCTGCCTCTCCTCCCCCTCCCCCCTAAGTGCTGGGGTTGCAGGGATTGCCACCATGCTTGGTCTTCTCCCTACGTCCAGTCGTCTTTAGATGACACAGGTGCTTGCTGTGTAATCAGTTGTCAGCATTCTGAGCAGACTTTATCTTAGTCTGCATATCACAGTTTTGCATTTCTTGCTGTGTGGGGGTGACTGTGAAGTCATTTCTGGTCTGGAAGTCACCAGAGAGGGCTTGAGAAGAGGGGACACAGATATTCGTACAGAGGGCAGAAGCGACTGGGAGAGGACCATAGGCCATTTTGTCATGCTTTAATGAGATATGCCGCAGACCAGGCAATTTATCGTGAACAAAAATGTACTGGCTCATTGTTCAAGTAGCTGTGGAGTCCAAGGCAGAGGAGCTGGCAAGAGTCTTTTTGTTATGTTATCTCATGAGAGAGGGAATGAGAAAGGAACGGGGAGGGAGAGGGGAGGAAGGACAGAGAAGGTGGAGAAAGAGAAACTTCTCAGCTCTGTCACCAGGGTCATTTATTCATCTGAGAGGACAGGGCCACTGTGAGCTAAAGCCTCCTGTAAGAGGACTCTTTTCAGTCACACAGGGAAACTGTAGATATGCAGCTGTGGGTGGAGTCACAGGCCTGAGCAATGGCCTTTTCCCATCCTGGGCCAGAAAAACAACACAAAGTGAAACAATTCCTTCTTCTCACTTGATGTACAAGACACCTTTATCCAGAGTCCGTTATCCTGCCCATTTCATACCCCAACCATCGAGGGCAACAGAAGCAGACTAACTTGACCAAAGTAAAATACCTTGTAAATGATGACACTACTCCTGGTACCATGATGCATGCTGGGATCTAGAGGTAAGGAACAGCTTTTTGCATCTAGGAAATCGCATCACTAGGAGACACAGGCTAAGCAGTAGATTATAGCTCAAGAATGATTCTTGACCAGGAGAGGGGTGGGGCAGTATGAACCAACAGACACCCAAACCAGGAGAAAATGAAATTTGAATAGCAGCTGCCACTTGTGGAGCACTATCCAGATGTGACACGCTATGGTAAGAATTTTGTGTCTTAGCTAATCACTCCTGCTTACAAAGGAAATGGAGATCACAAAGCTGTTGAGCAGCAGGGTGAGGCTTAACCATTATGAGCTACAGAATTTGAATTTCTGGTGAGCAGGAATTTGAATATGATGATTAGGCATTAAAAGCCTGTGCATAGGATGTCTTCACTCCTACTGAGAAACCTTTGTGTAGGAGTGCTGCCAGACAGTGGAAGGGAGGGTAAACACTACCTTTGGGGATGTTATAGAGGCTAAAGCTGAACTTTTGAGGACTAAGTAGGGATGTTTACAAGCAGACTCAAAGAGAGAGTTTTAAATAGAGACAGAATCCGAGGGCCTTCCGATGTGAAAATAAAGGGGTTATTATATGTGCACGGAGTAATATGTTACATGTTGAATGCTTGTGAAACAGCTATACGGAGGGGGAAAGCAGGCTGGAACGATTTCTTCTCTGAGGAATGGAGAGTCATTGCTGTGCACAGACTCCACGGCTGTCCTTGGTCATCCCACGGTATCAGAGTTGCTCTATGCCATTTGCAAAGTGCTTCCTACAGACGCTGTACACGTTACTCTGGGGTGGTGTGGGTCAGAAGCTCCAGGAGGGTACCATGCCTGCGGTTCTTATAGTTGATAACACCTGGCAGCAATCCTGAGCCTATGCAGGGGCTCAGAATGCAGTGGGGAGAGTCTTCGAGAACAGGGAGTCTCGTCTAGAGGCAAGTGGCGGAAGCATGAGAGGAGGGCACAGGTCTTTAGGATACCTAGTTTGGAAAGCACCAAGCTACTGCTTCCCGCCTCCGAGCTCCTTAGGGAGGTTGGGATTGAGTTTTCCAAAATGGCTGCCGACCAATCCCAGCTCACCTCCCCCGCCATCAACAGAAAGGCCTGCTGGCACCAAGCTCCCAGAACCCAGCTGGGCCTGGCCTTCTCTGCTGTGTTATATCTTTTGGCTCCTGGATTTTAGGCCTGATGTTCTCTGTTATGTGACAATCACATCATATGCCACCATTTGGGTTTATGGTTTAAAAGGGTGGTTGCTGTGCTATTGACACTCCTCCTGGCTCTGGTACAAAAGCTCTGGCTCCTGTGGCTCCGCCCCTCCTGGAAGTGCTGTGTGCTCTGGGATTGGCTGGCCTGCAGGGCCTGGTCAGTCCTGCTCACTTCGCAGCGCACCTGCCATTCAGTGTCTTTGCACGTCTCTCATTCTCTGTGTGGTGTCATAGAGGAAGATGAGCCCTCAGCATTCACGCTGTGGAATAGATGTCTCCCAGGAGAAGGCAGACCTGCCTGCATTCTCTACAGGGCTTTCTTCTCACCCCGGTACACAGCACAATTACCTCTCATTTTAGTTTTGATGACACTTTCTGCTCTTTGAAATAGCTATTCACTTGTTCCTTATTTCTCCTTCTTTCACCAAATCCCAGCTCCATGAGAACCAAGTCTGCTCTGTTACCCGTGAACCTGCTCTTTCAGTCTGCTTTGTGTTGCTATGGTATCTGAGGCTGGAGAATTCATAAAGGTGTAGAAATCGATTTTCTGAGTTCTGGAGACTGGGATCTTCCAGATCAGTGAGCTGGCACCTGGAGGGGACAAACACTATGTCCCTATATGAGGAACAAAGGTATCCCATGAGCCCTTCCCTACCCAGCACGAATCCATCTGGGATACTGACCTCAAGGTACCACTCTCCACAGAGCTACACTAGGGTTTGGGGTTTATTGTAAATGGCAGCTGCTACAGTATTGGGTCAGGTAGGATGTGCTCTCTGCCCCTTCCTGTTAGGTTCTCCATCAGAGCAATACACCACACATCAGAGATGTCAGCACATGACATACTAGCATATTAGCACTTATCCTTTTCACATCGGACATGGTTTTTATATAAAAAAGTATTTTATATTTTATTCCCGTATATGTGCTTTGGTGTGTATCACATGACTGTGGATGTCCATGCAGGCCAGGAGTGGCCATCAGATCTCCTGGAGCTGGAGTTAAATTCAGTTGTGAGCTGTCCCGTGTGGGTCCTGGGAACTGAACTCAGGTCCTTTGGAAGAGCAGCAAATGCTTTCATCTACTGAACCATCTCTCCAGGCTCCTCTGAAGTTCTTAAATCCCAGTTGTCATTGTTTTAGCTAGTCAATTTATTCATTTTTGAGAGGGGAAAGAGGGAAATGTAATTCTTTAACGTGTACAGCGTATCTCATTCAAATGTTAAAATGGGCATTTGAAGGCAAAACTCATAGCCTTAGTTCACAAATGAAGAGATGGACTCAGGTACCAGTTCAAATCCACTGCAGAAACCATGCCACGTGCAATTCTGACATCAGCTCTTGGGAGCTATGAGTTGTGTTCTAGGCTAGTTTTACCCCTCACTGAGTTCTGAGTTAGGTACACCGTGTGAAGCTGAGTTTCCTCACACACATTTCTTTGAATCGTTTGTGGAGAAGGATAAATGGTACCATGCCTGTGAAGTGCTCACACATGAAAAGAGACCAGTGACATGGCTGCTGGCACTGGTGCTGTTGTTTATGGTAATCCTCTCTGCTGCTTCAAGGTGCTGTAGAGGATTGGCTGAGCGGAAGATGCTCAGGGTTAATGTCACACTTCATGGTTGTATGCAAAGTTCTTCAGAGCAGGACTTTGGGCAGTGATTCCCCTCTCATGGGAAAGAAGGAACATCTAAGAAAGGACAGAGAGCATCTGAGCATGTGTGATGGCTACTCTTGGTTGTCAAGTGGATTACACCTGGACTGGACTTAAAAACCCAAGCTGCTCCAGTCCTGGGAGGGAATCTCTTAATTAGATTAGTAGAGGCAGGAAGAGCCATCTTGAATCTGGGCCACACCTTCTCATGGCAGCCCACATAAAAGGGCATGGAAGGCAGGGCTGTGCTGTT
Source organism: Cricetiscus sungorus (assembly GCA_030556225.1). NCBI lineage: Eukaryota > Metazoa > Chordata > Mammalia > Rodentia > Cricetidae > Cricetiscus > Cricetiscus sungorus. Next base: position 21,358,368 of record JANBXA010000190.1, on the reverse strand, counting down.
TATCTGCTTGCCCTCACTCTAGCTGATAGTCCACCCATCCTGTTGCTGCAGCCAGTATTAAACCCAACCTCCTCAGGATCCCCAGTATAGACAGAAGGTCAGTGGCTCTCCATTCTCCTCAGGATCCCCAGTGTAGACGGAAGGTCAGTGGCTCTCCAGCCTCCTCAGGATCCCCAGTGTAGACAGAAGGTCAGTGGCTCTCCAGCCTCCTCAGGATCCCCAGTGTAGACAGAAGGTCACTGGCTCTCCAACCTCCTCAGGATCCCCAGTGTAGACGGAAGCCCAGTGGCTCTCCATCTTCCTCAGGATCCCCAGTGTAGACGGAAGGCCAGTGGCTCTCCAGCCTCCTCAGGATCCCCAGTGTAGACAGAAGCCCAGTGGCTCTCCAGCCTCCTCAGGATCCCCAGTGTAGACAGAAGGTCAGTGGCTCTCCAGCCTCCTCAGGATCCCCAGTGTAGACAGAAGGTCAGTGGCTCTCCATCCTCCTCAGGATCCCCAGTGTAGACGGAAGCCCAGTGGCTCTCCATCCTCCTCAGGATCCCCAGTGTAGACGGAAGGCCAGTGGCTCTCCAACCTCCTCAGGATCCCCAGTGTAGACGGAAGGTCAGTGGCTCTCCAGCCTCCTCAGGATCCCCAGTGTAGACAGAAGGTCAGTGGCTCTCCATCTTCCTCAGGATCCCCAGTGTAGACGGAAGGTCAGTGTCTCTCCAGCCTCCTCAGGATCCCCAGTGTAGACGGAAGGTCAGTGGCTCTCCAGCCTCCTCAGGATCCCCAGTGTAGACGGAAGGTCACTGGCTCTCCATCCTCCTCAGGATCCCCAGTGTAGACGGAAGGTCAGTGGCTCTCCATCCTCCTCAGGATCCCCAGTGTAGACGGAAGGTCACTGGCTCTCCAGGACTTCCTTGGGGCTCCAGCATAGATTGGGACTGCTGATAACACCCACTTTCAAGGACTGATCAGCGGCCAGATTCTTGGCCTTTCCGCCATGAGACAGCCATCGTTGGACTGCCTGGACCACATTCCGTAAGCCAGTGCAGGAAACAGCCCTTTAGTACGCATTCATCCTCTAGGTTCTGTTCCTTTAGCAGAGCCTGACTGGAAACATATGTCTCCATTTCCCGGTAGAGAGGAAGGAGCTCGCTCAAGGACAAAGCTTCACTTCAAGCCTCCGCTCTCTTACTCTGAAGCTTTAGAAGAATGTGAGTTGTCAAGGTGCCCCAGCCCCTCCCCTGGGCTCTGAAATTACAGCTAATCCCCTCTCCATTGTGTCTGCCACTAGGGGAGAGAAAAAGCCACAGATAATCTCTAACCCTCACTTGAGCCAATAATCACACCCATTTATCTCCCCCATAAAGCTGCTTAGTATAAGGTGGACAGGAGGCTGTGCTCCAGGGCCTGACGCTTCTCCAGGCTCTGGTTGCCTGCAAACGGTCTTCCTTCCTCCTTCCTTCCTTCCTCCTTCCTTCCTTCTTCCTTCCTTCCTTCCTCCTTCCTTCTCCCTTCCTTCCTCCTTCCTTCCTTCTTCTTCCTTCCTTCCTCCTCCCTCCCTTCCTTCCTTCCTTCCTCCTTCCTTCCTCCTTCCTTCCTTCCTCCTTCCTTCCTTCTTCCTTCCTTCCTTCCTCCTCCCTCCCTTCCTTCCTTCCTCCTTCCTTCCTCCTTCCTTCCTTCTTCCTTCCTTCCTTCCTCCTCCCTCCCTTCCTTCCTTCCTTCCTCCTTCCTTCCTCCTTCCTTCCTTCCTCCTTCCTTCCTTCCTTCCTTCCTCCTTCCTTCCTTCCTTCCTCCTCCCTTCCTCCTTCCTTCCTTCCTTCCTTCCTCCTTCCTTCCTCCTTCCTTCCTTCCTCCTTCCTTCCTTCCTTCCTTCCTCCTTCCTTCCTTCCTTCCTCCTCCCTTCCTCCTTCCTCCCTCCCTTCCTTCCTTCCTTCCTCCTTCCTTCCTTCCTTCCTTCCTTCCTTCCTCCTCCCTTCCTCCTTCCCTCCTTCCTTCCTTCCTTCCTTCCTCCTTCCTTCCTTCCTTCCTTCCTTCCTCCTCTCTTCCTCCTTCCTCCCTCCCTTCCTTCCTTTCTTCCTTCCTCCTTCCTTCCTCCTTCCTTCCTCCTTCCTTCCTTCCTCCTTCCTTCCTTCCTTCCTCCTCTCTTCCTCCTTCCTCCCTCCCTTCCTTCCTCCTTCCTTCCTCCTTCCTTCCTCCTTCCTTCCTTCCTCCTTCCTTCCTTCCTTCCTTCCTTCCTTCCTTCCTCCTCCCTTCCTCCTTCCTCCCTTCCTTCCTCCTTCCTTCCTTCCTCCTTCCTTCCTTCCTTCCTTCCTTCCTTCCTTCCTTCCTTCCTCTCCTTCCTCCTTCCTCCCTTCCTTCCTCCTTCCTTCCTTCCTCCTTCCTTCCTTCCTTCCTTCCTTCCTTCCTCCTCCCTTCCTCCTTCCTCCTTCCTTCCTCCTCCCTTCCTTCCTCCTCCCTTCCTTCCTCCTCCCTTCCTTCCTCCTTCCTTCCTTCCTCCTCCCTCCCTTCCTTCCTTCCTTCCTTCCTTCCTTCCTTCCTCCTCCCTTCCTCCTTCCTTCCTTCCTTCCTCCTTCCTTCCTTCCTCCTTTCTTCCTTCCTTCTCCCTTCCTTCCTTCCTTCCTTCTTTCCTTCCTTCCTCCTTCCTTCCTTCTCCCTTTCTTCCTTCCTCCCTTCTCCCTTCCTTCCTTCCTTCCTTCCTTCCTTCCTCCCTCCCTCCCTTCCTTCCTTCCTTCCTTCCTTCCTTCCTTCCTTCCTCCCTCCCTCCCTCCCTTCCTTCCTTCCTTCCTTCCTCCCTTCCTTCCTTCCTTCTTCCTTCCTTCCTTTCTTCCTTCTCCCTTCCTTCCTCATTCCTTCTCCCTTCCTTCCTTCCTTCCTCCCTCCCTTCCTCCTTCCTTCCTTCCTCCTTCCTTCCTTCTCCCTTCCTTCCTTCCTTCTCCCTTCCTTCTTTCCTTCCTTCCCCTTTTCCTTCCTTCCTTCCTTTCTTCCTTCCTTCCTTCCTTCCTTCCTTCCTTCCTTCCTTCCTTCTCCCTTCCTTCTTTCCTTCCTTCCCCTTTTCCTTCCTTCCTTCCTTCTTTCCTTCCTTCCTTCCTCCTCCTTCCTTTTTCAGTTTCTTTTTTTAATTAATTAACTTTTTACATTCCAATCCCAGTTCTTCCTGTCTCCTCTCCTCCCATTCCCCCCAGTCTCCCCAAATCTGCTCCTTGGAGAGGGTGAGGCCTCCCCTAGGAAATCTAAGTCTATCCCTGGTCATCTCGTTGAGGCAGGACCAAGGCACCTCTTCTCCCCCACACCCCTGTGTCTAGGCTGGGCAAGGTGTCTCTCCACATAGAACGGGCTCCACTAGTCAGTTTGTGCATTAGAATGAGATCTTGGACCCACTGCCAGTGCCCTCTCATATATCGCCCCAGTCACACCATTGTCACCTGTATTAAGGGAGTCTAGTTCAGTCTTATGCAGGTTCCACAGTTGTCAGACCTGAGTCAGTGATCTCTCACTAGCTGGGGTCAGCTGCTTCTGTGGTTTCCCCATCATGGTCTTGACTCCTGTGTTTGTATTATCGCTCCTCCTTCACTTCGATTGTACTCCAGAAGCTTGGCCCAATGGTTAGTTGTATATTTCTGCATCTGCTTCCATCTATTTCTGGAAGAGGGTTGTAGCTTCTATGGGGTCGTGGGTTGTAGGCTGGGTATCTTTTGCTTTATGTCTGGTACCCACTTACGAGTGAGTACATATTACATTTGTCTTTCTGGTGCAAACAGTGTTTCTAATGACTGTTGGGAGGCTGAACTCACAGTGAAAACAGGATGGCATCTTCAGTGCTGGGAGCAGCATTCCTCATTGCCCTCTGGGGAGCAGACACCAGATCTGTGAACAGTTTTCCTGAGGTGAAGAGTTCTCCGTGCCTCAGTTTCCCCATCTGTAAAACAGAGATAAAGGCCTGTGTGCTGCAGAGCTCTTGCAACACTGAGTGAGATGCTGTGTGCAGAGACATGTTAGTGGGCTATTTCTATCTCCATGTCAGCTGAGTTCACTGCGACCCACACTCAGTATAGACACTGAGCCCTCTCAGGCAAAGTGAGGAGTCGGTTCACTCAGGAAAGGCATGAGGGGATTTCGAGACAAGTGTGCCCAGGCTGGAGGGATAAAATCTCGATGTTAAAGAGACAGAACAAAGGAGTTTCTCTGCAGGTGGCACTCCACCCTGTTATAAAGGGCAGGTCAGGGCAGTTCCTGAGAGAGAAGGGCTTTGGGAAAGTTCCCAGGAGCTCATCTGAATCTGCTGGTCTTGAGGGCACTGAACTGGTCTCATCATGTCTGGAAAACTCTAGAAATAAGAATTTTGATAGATATGAAACAGTGATGGCTGGTGCTGGGTGTGGAATCTTTAATTCCAGCGTTTAGGAGGCAGAAGCAGGCAGATCTCCATGAGGTCAAGGTCAGCCTGGTCTACATAGCTTGTTACAGGCCAGCAAGAACTACACACATAGTAAGGCCTTATCTCAAACCAAACACAAAACCAAACCCAAGCAAACTAAACAGAAAGAGGTGGCTGGCTGATCACACTCATGTCCATAAGATGCACGTATGTATCACGTGTCTTCCTTTTGGGAAAGGGTTTCACTGTTGGGAGGTTAGAGCTAGCCTTGCCACCAGTTCCCTGAGCTCTTGGACTACAAGCATGAACTACCACTGCTGTGTTCAACAAACATCCATTCAGTACTTACCATGTGCAATGTATAATTCCAGATACCTGAAAGTTTATCATTAAGCAAAGCAGGACAGTGGGCTCCACATTTGCAGTGCGCACTGACCCCTGGGGTGGAGGGGAGACAACAGATACACAACTGTGTGAGGCCTTTCTTAGGGCAACTGCTATGGCAAAATGAAAACTGAGGTGGAATCTGATCTGAGGTGGGCACTGCTTCCTACGGGGTCAGAGAAGACCTCACGTGTGTGGTGACATTTATACAGAAACTTAGGGGGATGAGTCAGCCAGCATGTCTGAGAGACCAAGGCGAGGCGGTTGGCTGCAGAGGTGCGAATGAGAAGGGGAAGACAGACGAGTGATGAGATGAGAGACTTCAGTAGCATGGTGAGGACATCGCCCGGCATGGTTCCAACAAACCCTGGGTGGAGAACGTGGCAAGAAAGGGAAAGGGGAGAGTGGGGGGGGAGTGGGAGAGTGGGGGGAGTGGGAGAGAGTGGGAGAGAGTGGGGGGAGTGGGAGAGTGGGGGGGAGTGGGAGAGAGTGGGGAGAGAGTGGGGGGGAGTGGGAGAGAGTGGGGGGGAGTGGGAGAGAGTGGGAGAGAGTGGGGGGGGAGTGGGAGAGTGGGGGGAGTGGGGAGAGAGTGGGAGAGAGTGGGGGGAGTGGGAGAGAGTGGGGGGGAGTGGGAGAGAGTGGGAGAGAGTGGGGGGAGTGGGAGAGTGGGGGGAGTGGGAGAGAGTGGGGGGGAGTGGGAGAGTGGGGGGGAGTGGGAGAGAGTGGGGGGAGTGGGAGAGTGGGGGGAGTGGGAGAGAGTGGGGGGAGTGGGAGAGAGTGGGGGGAGTGGGGGGAGTGGGGGGAGTGGGAGAGAGTGGGGGGAGTGGGAGAGAGTGGGAGAGAGTGGGAGAGAGTGGGAGAGTGGGGGGGAGTGGGAGAGTGGGGGGAGTGGGAGAGAGTGGGAGAGAGTGGGAGAGAGTGGGAGAGAGTGGGAGAGAGTGGGAGAGTGGGGGGGAGTGGGAGAGAGTGGGGGGGAGTGGGAGAGAGTGGGAGAGAGTGGGAGAGAGTGGGAGAGAGAGTGGGAGAGAGTGGGAGAGAGTGGGGGGAGTGGGAGAGTGGGGGGGAGTGGGAGAGTGGGGGGGAGTGGGAGAGAGTGGGAGAGAGTGGGGGGAGTGGGAGAGAGGTGGGGGGAGTGGGAGAGAGTGGGGGGAGTGGGAGAGAGTGGGGAGAGAGTGGGGGGAGTGGGAGAGAGTGGGAGAGAGTGGGAGAGAGTGGGAGAGTGGGGGGGAGTGGGAGAGTGGGGGGAGTGGGAGAGAGTGGGAGAGAGTGGGAGAGAGTGGGAGAGAGTGGGAGAGAGTGGGAGAGTGGGGGGAGTGGGAGAGAGTGGGAGAGAGTGGGAGAGAGTGGGAGCTAGTGGGAGAGAGTGGGAGAGAGTGGGAGAGAGTGGGGGGGAGTGGGAGAGAGTGGGAGAGAGTGGGGGGAGTGGGAGAGAGTGGGAGAGAGTGGGAGAGAGTGGGAGCTAGTGGGAGAGAGTGGGAGAGAGTGGGGGGAGTGGGAGAGAGTGGGAGAGAGTGGGAGAGAGTGGGAGCTAGTGGGAGAGAGTGGGAGAGAGTGGGGGGAGTGGGAGAGAGTGGGAGAGAGTGGGAGAGAGTGGGAGAGAGTGGGAGCTAGTGGGAGAGAGTGGGAGAGAGTGGGAGAGAGTGGGAGCTAGTGGGAGAGAGTGGGAGAGAGTGGGAGAGAGTGGGAGAGAGTGGGAGAGAGTGGGAGAGAGTGGGAGCTAGTGGGAGCTAGTGGGAGCTAGTGGGAGCTAGTTTGGGTAGCTCAGGTCATGAAGGCAATGTCAGGACCTGAGGGGTGCCATACTGTAGCTAAACTTATGGGATGCTTGAATTTGGGGATTCCCAAAACAAAGAACATTCAGGAGCGGCCATCCTGCTGGGCAGATCTGAGCATGAAACGGGTGTAGGCTGTGCTCTGCCCTTAGGAAGCTGCTTTGAGTCGGGCTTTCTAAGAGCTGACCTCTAAGGAAGTCAGTGACAGTGCCAGTAAAAAACAGAATTTCAGAGTTCAAGTGCTTCTCAGTGACTGACTGACAGTAAGATGCTCTTGATACAAGGCCCTCATTCTGCAGGCCATTAGAGTCCCTGGCATATACCTTTCAGAAAAATGTGTGGCTCTGAGACGGAGTGTACCTAAAAGAACTTGAGCTTTAACGGTGTGGGACACGGTGCTGGGAAGGTGGCTGTCAATAAAGTGGCTTCTTTGCAGGCATGAAGACCAGACTTCAGTCCCGAGGACACATAGTAAAACAGTGCTCCTGTGGTCTTAGCACTGGAGGGGCAGGAATGGGGGAGGGGAGCCTCCTGGGCTCTGTAGCTAGCCTGTCACAAGGTGAACTTCAGATCACAGTAAGACATACTGCCTCAAAAAAGCAAGGTGGCTGAGGCCTAAGGAATGGCACCCACAGGAATGGCACCCACAGTTGTCTTCTGGCCTTCTTCCTCAAGGGCACACATGAATACCTGTACCCTCACACAAATGAGCTTTTGTACACATACATACATATACACACAAACACACACACCGAGAAACAGAGACAAACATACACAGAGTCACACACACACAGTCACACACACACACACACACAGAGTCACACACAGAGTCACACACACACACAGTCACACACACACACACACAGAGTCACACACACAGAGCCACACACACACACACACACACACACACACACAGAGTCACACACAGAGCCACACACACACACACACACACACACACACACAGAGTCACACATACACACACATAGTCACACATACACACAGAGTCACACACAGTCACACAGAGTCACACACACAGAGTCACACACACACACAGAGTCACACACACACACAGAGTCACACACACACACAGAGTCACACATACACACACAGAGTCACACATACACACACAGAGTCACACACACAGAGTCACACACACACACACACACACACACACACACACACACACACACACCACGGTATGAGAACTTATATCCATGAAATCTTAGACACAGATGTTTACTGTGGTTTTAAACATTAGCTTTGCAAAAGCTGGCAGCAGCCAAGATGCCCTTCAGTTGGTGAATGGATAAACAAACGTGGGAGCAGACAATGGGGCATTCTTAGTGTTCAACAGAAAAGCACCATCGAGACGTGAGTGGACACAGAGGGAATTTAAGTGCTTGTGACTCAGTGAAAGAAGATTGTCTGCAAAGGCTCCTCAGCCTATCACTCCAACTCTACGCGTCTCAGATGAGTCAAAGCTACGGAGACAGCCAAAAGCTCAGTGGCTGCTGTGGAACGTTCCAGGCAGCACTTCAGCGGCGGGGACTTGTTGCTGTCTATCCCTAACCCCACCCTAGATCGTCTGCCTCCAAGAGGGAACCCAAAGTAAACCATGGACTTCATACAATCATCATGTGTCAATACATCCGTCAGATGTAACAAACACGCCACTCTTGGGGGTCCTATACATGTGCTGTGGGGAAGGCAGGTAAAGAAAACCCAATTTCTCCAGCTTAGTTCTGTTGTGAATATAGAGTTGCTCCTGAAAGAAAATCTATTTACAAAAAGGTGGCAGATTCATATCAGTAAGCATCTTTGGGATGGGTGGGTAAGCATTTGACATGCTTCCATCCAGGAAGCTAAGTGGAACTTGTGGGCTAGAGTGAATCTCTAGCTTTTAAATGTCCGCTCCCCTTTTCCTAAGCACATCTTGCATTTCTCATCCATATGAGTTGAATCTCCAGAGGTGGACTTGATTAGTTTAGACTAACCAGCCTGCCACATCCTCTGGACCACAAATGCTGTGCGAAGATAAGTTAATGTCACAGAGCCTTAGTCACCCAACTGGAACCAAATAGCTTCTGTGCTGGCTCTCGCTTTGGGCTGATAGGGTGTGAATGTCTAACCTTTGGAGATACTGAAAAATGTCTTCTGGTCAAGAAAAGAGCCAGCTTTGGGTGAGGCCTGGGGAGGAGTATACTTTTACAGAAGGAAGAGACTAACAAAGGAAGGAAACAGAATCCCCCCACATCATCTAAGTCTGGATCAAGCCTGACCTGAAGTTGGCATGCTGTTCAATCAGGTGACACATTCTTCTTGTTGTTCAAACCAACTTGAGTTTCCGAATATTTTCAACACTAGCTGGTTACATAGTGGATTACATGCTTCCAAAGCTTGGTAGGAGAAAAAAGATTAGATTTTGACTTCCAACCTCAAGACCCATTCCAAAGGTTTTCACGAGTAAGGTATAAATACTTGCTGAGATCACTGTGCATCATGATCTGGTGTCTGGGATCGGGCTTGGGTTCTTTTAAGCAGGAGACTGGTGCATATGGAAGAAGCATGCATATGCAATGAAGATTCACACCCAAGCATCTGTCTGTCTGTCTGGAACTCTCATGCATAACCAAGAATCCATACTTGGATGCATTCACAGACACATATGCAAGCATCCACGAAGAGGGCGGAGGCATGCCAAAGTCCCCACACGGAACCAGGATGAACCACGATACCACATCAAGGAGATGGAGACAGGCAGGAGAGTGTGGTGGGACAGAACACGATGGGACTCTGGAATCTCTGAGGATCTTTCTATGTGGGTACAAAGAAGGGATGTGCATGTTTGATGTGTAGAGAAGTTGGGGTGAAGATGACCCTGAGGGGATAAGACATGGGTAATCCTCTTCTCCTGATGCTAAGGAAAAAGAGGAATGACAGACAGAGCTCTGGAGCCAAAGGATATGGTCCAGAGGCACAGCAGAGGTAGCTGGCTTCTTAGTTTCTATCCATTGTGTTGGTCCTTGGGATGCCCAGGAGATGTTTGAACATTTGAATGTGTCTGTGAAGGAGTCTCTGGAAGGGCTTTGTGTTTGAACTGTGGAGCCTGTAATGTACGTGGCTCCCCCAGTGTGTGTGGGCATCACACAGTTCACCGAGGGCCTGAGCACAGCAAGGGATGTAAGAGGGCACATTTGCTATGCCCGGCCAAGGCCTGGCATTTTTTACCAGCCTTTTGGTTCTTAGCATTTTAGGTGCAGACTGGATATTTAGCATCAGCTCTCTCAGGCTCTTAGGCCTTTAAGCTACACCATTGGTTTCCCTAGGTTTCCAGCTTGCAGACAGCAGCAGACTGTGGGGTTTCTCAGCCTCCAGAATGGTGTGAGCCAATTCCTTATAATAAATCTTTTTATAAATAGATGGATATATATACTCATTCCTGAGAAACAGGGCCTATATTTGTATACACACTTTCATATATACATGCACACATATACATATATACATATACAAGCACACATATGCTTATACATATACACATACATATGTAAATATACACAGGCATGCACATAAATACATGCATACACATACACGAGAACACACAAAGTTTTTCTGCAGCAGCTTTATAGAATTTTCTATAAATACCTGGGGACTAGGAAAAAATTCCACTCAATATGAATTGCTTCAAATAGGAATTAAAAATTCCTATAAAGGCAAGGTAGAAGATTTGACTCGAACTGTCAAGAGTCTAAAATGAGATAAAGTTAAATGTGTTACATTTAACAAAAATAGGACACAGGGAAAAATGAGATAATACCTGATTTTAAGGACAAATTAGAATCATTGGAGTGGGAGTTGGGGAGATGGCTCAGTGGTTAAGAGCACTGGCTGCTTTTTCAGAGGACGTGGGTTCAATTCCCAGCCCCATATGGTAGCTCTCAACTGCATGTAATTCCAGTCCCGATGGCTCTGATGCCCTCTTCTTGTCTTAATTAACACCAGACACACATATGGTGTACCCTCGCACACATGTAGAGAAAACACACACAAAATAGAAATAAATCTTTTTAAAAGGAATTCTTTTGAAGATCTATTTTTCCCAATAAAATCATTGGATGACTCATTATTGCCTCCATTAAATTTAATTGGATTTTGTAGTATGTTTGGCTATCAAAGACTATATATATATATATATATATATATATATATATATATATATATATATATTTGTACATACATATATTGTACAAAACATTACTGGACTCAAAAATGTCCCTGATGGAATCAGCCTCCTCAGTATTGGAAGCTTGGAGAGATCTCACCTCAGTGCTTTTCTACCCGAGAGCGTGTACACACCAGTCACTTTCCGTAAGAGCCTCTCCAAAAATTTGTGCCTTCAGAAAATCACCCCTTGGCTCACAACCCTGTGGTCTGGATGGGGCCGGTAGGAAAGCTGGTGTCTGTTGCACACGGCGAGGTCTGACTGGAGGGCCCACCTCAAGGCTGCTCTCTCTTGAGGGCACACTGCTGCCAACGGCAGTGGTTGTCCACTGGGGGCTGAGAACTGAGGGTGCCTCCACTCCGTCTACCTGGACTTCTTGTAAAGCTCTCCACAGCATCTTTCCTCTATCTGCGTCCCAAGAGTGAGCATCTTCAAAGACAGACAGGCGCTCTAGACCTTTTATAGTCCAGCCGTAGGAGTACAAACTAACTCTTGCGGTGTGGGCTGACTGATCACTACATTTGTACGCTAAGAGAGATGTTCCAGGTTGCTTGCCATTGCTGTGATAAACATCAGCACCAAAAGCCAACCAGGGAGTGGGTGTGGCCTTTTTAGTTTACAGCACAGCCCGCCATGAAGGGAAGTCAAGGCAGGAACTGAAAGAGGCCATGGGGGACTACTGCTTTCTGGCTTGCTCCCATGGCTGCCTTTCTGTACAAACCAGGACCACCTGCCCAGGATGGTCCAGCCCACTGTGGTATACCCATAACATATGCGAAACATACAAATCATCAATCAAGAGAATGTCCACAGACTTGCTTATGGGACAGTCTGATGGAGGTAATTCCTCAGTTGAGGCTCTCTCTTGCCAGATGACTCTAGTTTGGCTCAAGTTGACAAAAGCTGACCAACACAGGAGATAATTATATTACCATGATGTGTCTAGGTTTTTGGGACATCTTCTAAAATCACTGTAGACTAACCTCTGGGTTGAGGAACCCATGGCGTCATTTATGTTTAACTCATGTGCAAAACACACAGTTTGCAACACTTCCCCAGATCTCATTTCCCTGTGTAACAGGCTCACGATCTAGGATCTTGGCTTCCAACCTAGGTTTTCTAACAAGGATCCTTGGGTGCACTGCTGTGGGTACCATTCTTTGAGGGCTCTTCCGTAGGCTCTGAAGAGCAATGTCCTAAATGCTTCCGTGTTTCAGGTAAGGTAACTGCTACATGCACATAAGGGTCATGCCTTGAAAGCCTGCAGCCTGTATTGAGCGGTAGAGTTAGTAAGATAGGCGCTGTGACTTGACAACATGACTTGTCCCCAGTCTGGGCATTAGTTGTAGAGGCTCCATCCTCCCAATGCACTTGGAGGGGTTGCTATATGTGTTTCTTTACGTACATCTAACCAACCGAACTTCAGAAATAGTTTTTTTTTAAGGCCAACATTCCCAATATCTCAGCCAATGTTTTATCCTTTTCAACATCTCTGTGCAATAATAAGAAAAGTATCAGGATATAGGATTCCTGCTAATGGGACCAACAAATGGGCATCGTTTGCAACCGTTACTTTAAAATGCTTGTTTGGAAATAATTTCAGGCTCACAGAAAAAAAAAAAAAGATAAGACCAGTGCAAAAACAAAACAAAAAAACAAATAAACAAAAAAAAAACCCCTAATGTATTCCTATTTCTCATCCAAGAGGTAGAGCCTTAATAAATCAGCTCCTATTTTCAAAATAAAGCTTAAGTAAAAGAAGAAGGAGAGAGAGAGAGAGAGAAAAAAAAGAGGACAGAGTACCCCAGAGAAAACAGACCAACCTCAGGCTTGCCTCCAGGCACATTTAAAAATTACTGATAATGGATATCTTTTGCCTGCATGTCAGGGATTTCTGCCTTAATGGCAATAGAATCTCACATTTCCCTCGGGAAATCATCTCTCTCATTTGACAAGCGAGTTGCTCGGGACTGACCATACCACAGTTCTCTGAAACTCACCAAGATGGGGCCTAAGCGGGTTTAACCAGCATCAATTTTGTCAGAAATGTGCCAGGAATTCTGGTGACATGATTTGTCCTTTTCTCATGGACAGTGTAAGCATGCACTTCTCAGATCCACTTGAAATTATTTTAGGACTCTCAGGGGCACACCTTGAGGTAGTCAACCCTGAAGAACACAGGGTTCTGTGTGGGAGCCCAGACCACTTCTGTATCAAAAAAATGATTTTTGTTTTTCAGAAGTCAGTTTGAGCAAACACAAATTTGCTAATGTACTTCCTGCACGGTGGTAGTTGTTTGGTGAGCACAAGGTCACAGGGACACACAGTGCAATGTGTGTGGATGCCGATGGAGAAGATCCTCTGAAATGGCTCCTACACATGTTCAGTAACATCTCTTACTTCAGCCTTCCAGGGTACGTTCCTTGTCACGTTTCCTTCTGCACTGTTATCTGGATAGAGCTGAACCAGTCTGAAATCCAGGGATCCAGGCAGACACATGACCCAGTGTTGGCCAGTGGGAATATGGCATCGCCCCTGGTGCAGTGTTGACTGAGGGAGTGGTAAAGCAGAGGTAACCAGGGTTGGCCTTAAGACTCTGAAAAAGAAGCACTCTCTCGGTTGGAGAAAGTGAACCCAGAGCTACTGGTGGCCAGCTTGTCACCAAGAAGGGAAGCTGTGTCTGAAAACATGGCCATGGGGAGGACATTAGAACATAAGGGAGAGGGGTGGTTTTGGGTGACATTCACATACCTACGTTCAGCTGTGTTTAAAGTTAGACCTTCTTGTTTAGCTTTTGAGTAACACTCTGAAACATTAATCACCTTCCTTGATGGCTTTTGTTGGTGCCTCTCATCTCAATCAGGAGTCCTGGTAGCATATCAATGCATAAATATTTCTATTGCAGACACTATTCCTGCTTCACAGATAAGGAAATTGAGGCTCAGACTAAAGAATGGCTGTTTCAACTGTTACAGGTACAAGCTTGCTAAAATCAAGCCCCCTCTTACTCCAGGCTCAAGAAGTGAACCTCACAGCCTGCGTTTTGGATGCCTGCCCATCCGTTCCCAGCTCTCGGATTCTCTCTCACTGTCCTAGCTGTCTCAGCATTGGAGTAGTGCCAGATCGGGAGCAGCAGGTAGTGGACCAGATGCTGCCTGGGTCAGGAGCCCAGCATGCTCTCAAGGACACAGATGGGTTGGCAGCCTTGGGCATGGGCAGGGAGCCTGAGGCGGGGGTGGACACTGGTTCCTTTGAAAAGGCTCATTCACGATTTGCTGACTCCTTAGGGCACTGGGCGCTGAGCCCCTGGAGTCCAGGTTTGGTGTGACGCAGCTCTTGAGAGCTCATACACAGCTGAGGGGAGCCCTGCCCCACTTCAGTGACAGTGATGGTTACTTGGGTGTGTGTTGAAGGGATTGTAGAGCATGGTAAAGATGAAGTCACTTCTTCCATCCCTAGGACTTGTATAGCTGGGAGATCAGAGCAAAGGCTTGTTAAGTTGGGATGAGCGGACATCTGTTTCTCAGATCTCTTCCAGTCATTAGACTTTCCATATTTATATCTTTGATGCTGCAGTAACAAAACAATAGATGGTTTTTATAGACTTTGTTGGCACCATACATGGAACACCTACTATGTAGTAGCTTGGTGCTTTCTATCTGTGCACTCCTGGATGCTCGTTTGGTCCACGAAGAATGTGCTACTACCCATTTCTACCTTGTAGATGAAGAAGCAGAGGTGCAGAAGAATTAATTAACTCAGACAGCCTAAGCTGCACAGCATGCACACCAGCATCGCCAGGCATTTCCAGCCAGATCCGATGGCTTCAAGGCCATGGCTTCTCCACTCTACTTATTCTGATGCTCATTATCGAAGAGGAGTAATCAGAAATCTCATGGAAAGAGTTCTTACCCAAATAAAGGAGCTACAACAGTCCTGTTACTAAGATAGCACCTTCCCAGTAGGCACGAGTATATTTGTGTTTGTGGAATGTCCCTGTTAGGTGCTTCAAAAGTACGTGGTCCGTATGAAACCTTCAACTCCTTCATCCCAAAGTTCCTGTTTTCTTCTCCATCTCACTGAGTGTGGCCCATTGAGCAAGACAGAAGTGTGTGTGGACACTAGCAGAGACCTTGTCTTCCCTTGTCTCATGCCTAATCTATGGGTCTTGTGCTGGATAGTTAATTTTGTCAGTGTAACATGAAGCAGAGTCATCTGTGAAGACAGAATGTCACTCAAGGGGTATAAGATTGTCCTGTGGGCAAGTCTGTGATGAGTGATTGATATAGGAGGGCCTCGCCCATTGTGAACGGTGCCACCCTTGGGCAGGTGATCCTGAATTAAACAATAATAATTAAAACAAACAAACAAACAAACAAAAACCAAACTAACCCAGCCTGAAAGCAGCACCCTTCCTGGTCCCCCTTCTTCCTGCTCACTCCTGCCTTGGCTACCCTCATGATGGACTTTATAATTAGGACATGGAAGCCAAAGAAATCCTTTCCTTCCCAATCACTTTTGGTCAGTGTTTCTTGTTTTGTTTTGTTTTTTATCACAGCAACAGAAAATGAACTAGGGCAGTCTTATATTGTATGGTACCCCAACACCACTTCAGCTCCCTATATTATTTTAATATTCACCATCTCTTTCTCTGGTCATTTTAGTAGCCTCCTTCCCAGCCTCCCTTCCTCCAGTCTCCTCTAATCCAACTTCTGATTTGTTGGTGCCATTTCTTAGGCAGACATTCAACATCCATTAAGCTATGTTGTAGAATTAAATTCAAATGCCTCTGGAGGCGTCAGGGTGTTCGTGATGGATGCTTGCCTGCTTCCCCAGCCTCATCTCTAACATACCCCCTCCTTTGTCATCTTCTCAAAATATAATCTCTTGACAACTTGAAGTCACCAGTATGGGGTAGAAGATAAGACCTAAGATTCCCAAAATGCAGGAGAGAGACAATGATTGTAACAGTGAACGGGCCTGTCCTCCAGTAACGGTCACTGGCACAGTGGTAGGCTCTCTGTTACAACTGCATTCCCTTCTCTTGGGCGAACAAGAAGAGGGGTGGCTGTGGGCCAGAGTGTGGACTCATCTGCCCTCCATGCAGATGCTGTTGGGGGAGCTTAGGAGTCAAAACGAGCACAGGGCAGCTGGGTGCGTGGCATGTGTGTGTCTGCCTCTCCACTTCAGAGATGTCATCTGCAGAGACATCGCCCGGTGCTGATGGCAGGCTGCGCTCCAAGGCCATAGGTGACCCTCTCAGCCTCATGATGTCACCAGCTGCAGCCTCGCAGGAGTCCGTAGCATTGTCACGGTGGACTGTTCACTTCCGTGCAGCGCTTCCGAAGACTTCTGTTTTGATTTTGTGAGGACAGCGGCTCTTCCTGTCCTGTGCTTCAGACTCATACCAGTTTAAAATAAAAACCGTAACTGTGAACTCAGTTAAAATTGTTGCTGGCCCTTTGTATCCGTGGGCTCTGCAGACATGGATTCAACTAACTATGGCTCAAATGTAATTTTAAAACTTTCACTGGACCAGGAAAGCTACAGACCACCCTGTTTTCAATGTTTCCTAAGAGACAGTAAGCCACTATTTCTATAGCACACATTGTTTGCCAGCAACCATGTCCTCTGGAGATGACCTAAAGGATGGGAGGCTGTTTATAGACTCTATACACTCACTCTGCCCCCTTGTATAAAGACTGGAACATCTGCAGAGTTTGGTATACTTAGTGTGTGTGTGGCTGAGTAAATGAACCACACAGAGTTCCGAGTGTTCTGTTCTGGACGTGTAGCTGGTGGGAGATCCATTGTAGGCAGACGCAAATGCAGGTATGGACAGACACACACTCACAGGTGCAGGCATAGGAACGCAGGTGCTGGGGAGCTGCGTCGAGACACAACCATCTTCATGGAACTTGTCCAAAGCGGGTCCCTCTGGATTGGAGCGCTTCCTGTTGCAGGTTGCATGTTGATTCTTCTCTTTTCTTTTAGGCATTCCCAATGGAGATGAAGTGTAACAAATTAAAAGAATTCAAGTTAATTTTTTAAACATTTATTTAGCACGCACGTGTGTGCATGTGTGTGCATGAGGATGTCAGAGAGCAGCTTGTAAGAGTCAATTCTCCCCATTTACCACGTGGGCCCTGGGGACCAAACTCAGGTCGTCAGACTTGATGGCAAGCATTTTTTACTACTGAGTCATCTCACCAGCTGGAAATACACATTTTGATATTGAGTGGATTGGGTCTGCGTTTCAGCAGCATCGTGTGTGTGTGTGTGTGTGTGTGTGTGTGTGTGTGTGTGTGTGTGTGTGTGGCTTTGGGTGGGACATAGGACCCCTCTGAACCGTGACTGTGTTCATAAATGGGGCTCACGTTGAGTGCTGCAGAGTGGGCAGCTCTGAGGATTATTTATGCGAGCGCCCTGTGTTTGCATCTTCCTGGGCTACATGGTTGCTCTACTGGAGGCTCCCGACAGTGTCCCCTCATGTCCTTGCAGAGCTCCGTGACCAGGATGCTCTGAGTCTGTGGAAGAAATCAGTCATCTTGTTCCTTTTTGACATGTTAGTAATGTCTGGGTTGCTGTCGGAAGCCTTGGAGATGCTTCCTTTTCAGGTACGGGAGGGAAGAGGGAAGCATTGTGTTTGGGAGGGGAGTGGGGTAGAGGAAGAGAGGACCAGGGAAGAAGGCAGGACTGCAGCTTTGGGGCTGGAGCCTGGGAGGCTTCAGGGCCCTGAGGGAGGCAAAGCTGCCCTATCAACTGGATGTCAACTGGAGATAGCACTCAAGTCCTTCGGTGGGAACTTAACTGGTTCCAGAAGCCTCAGGGGAAGTGATGACAAATACATATGGGAAGAGAGGTAATGCTCTCCAAGCCTCTGCTGTTCAGGACAGGGAGCTGGGCACGTTGATGCCCACCCAATTCCTGCTCACATTGACCTGGAGGGACAAGGCTAGCTGCCACCAAAGAATCAGAGATCAGAAGTCAAAGCCCAGAGAGGTTGAGTGTTCTACCCGATGCCACACAGCTGAAGCTGTGGCCTGACCTTTCCAGTCTTTTCTGTTGGGAAAGCTGCAAACTGTGTTGAATGGACACCTGGGGAGTCCCCGAATAAGAGCACTGGCTTGAGGCTTGAGCTGCCAGAGACTTTCTGCACTGCTGTGACATAATATCCGGGACTAAGTGGCATAGGAAGAGCAGACATGGTTTGCGTCTCTTACACTTTCAGAATCGGCTAAGTTCAGGAGTGAGGGTGAGAGTGTTGGCAGGTTGGGTTGTTTGATGAGGCTACCCTCTGCTTCCATCATGCTGCCTCAAAGGTCTGCTCCTGTAGAAGTATAGATGGGGCCTACTCTCCGCACTCTCCCCTTCCTGAGGGCATCTGGTCCTGTTCGTGAAGAAAGAAGCTGCCCGTTCCTTGCCCACCTCTGATCCATTGCCAAGTCCTGACCATCAGGAGCGATGCATTCAACCCATCGGAAGGAGCTCTTGTTTCGGGACAGGTCCATGGATGAACCCCTTGCCGTAGGAGACAGGGCACTGCATGACACTTTCCCTGGGGATATGTGACATGCACATCCACCGATCCCAGATGGGGACTGATCACAGTCCAAAGTGATGGTAACATTTAAGTTCAGCTTGGTTGACCAATGAGCTTATTGCAGTTACTTTCAGGAGTGGTTTAGCTGAGTGGTTACTCACGGGAGTGAGGACTCTCAAACGCTGGAGCCCTGGGACTCTCTGCATGACTCTCGGGCAGCTCAACAGGTGCAGAGAGCCTCCTCTAAGCGAGCCGGCTGGGCTGAGTCTCCTCAGCAGTCATCACTGCTTATGAAACTCTGAGGAAGGAGGGGCCATGTGAAGCTGGTTGGTTTCAGGGATTTCTGAGACTTGTGAGTTGTTTGCTTCTGGAGTCTTTACCAGCCTTCCTTTAGAACGTCTGAGTCTTACGGGGCTTCCCTCCAGGACAGAATGAGGGGATTGCTACACAGCAGGGCAGAGTGGGTTATTGTCGACTCACCAAGAAGTGTGTAGGACAGGGCTTTAAGAGTCACAGACATTTTCCTCCAGGCAGAGTCAGAGCTGAAGTCAGGCTGCACAGCCAACAGGACTTCTTTAGAAGCCTGTTTCTGCGTGGGTCCCTACCCACAACTGTATGTGGAAGGCTTTTTAACAGGTAAAGTCAGAAGTCTGTACATGCCAGGTCTTCGTATGCATTACCCCAAGCAGTAAGTGGACCACTGCACTGTGGCTCAGAGAGGTTAATCACCTACCCCAGGTCTCATAGCCAGAACTGTCAGAGCTGGGATGTGAGCCAGGGACGAAGCTCCTAGTTAATAATGACAGTGGTGGTCAGCCTGGTCCCGGGGTGGCTGGAATCTAGATGTCAGGGTCCCTGATGTAGGGTCATCTCCCAAGTGCAAAGTGATGAGGTCATGTCCTTAGCTGCGCTCCTCAGCTTTGGCTGAGCTGTCACCCCGCCACCCCCTCGATGCTGTTGTTTTGTTTTGTCACTAATGTTTCAGCAGGCATTTCTATCCCGAGGCGCTTTAATCACCAAGGGCCCTGTTCCAACGTGTTATGCATAAATAATGAAGGAAATAAATGATGCCTGCTCTTCCATGAGGACGCTGCCTGGCTGAGCTGAGCTCCCCCAAATGAGCTTCCCCAAACCTTGCACCTTGCAGTGGAACCTGGCTTTGCCTGTCCTGTGTTGGGGGTGTGCGTGACTTCTTACAGGCCCCATAAACTTGCACGCTTTAGCTTCCTAGTAGTCAAACAGGAGGAAAATCTCATCAGTTCTCAAAGCCATGGCCAAATCAGACAGTTCGGAAAGGCCGCAGAGGAGGAGAAGCCATGGAAGGTTGGGGGAGAGGGCCCAGGTAAGCTGTATACC
Organism: Cricetiscus sungorus; assembly: GCA_030556225.1. NCBI lineage: Eukaryota > Metazoa > Chordata > Mammalia > Rodentia > Cricetidae > Cricetiscus > Cricetiscus sungorus. Next base: position 21,338,728 of record JANBXA010000190.1, on the reverse strand, counting down.
CCCTGTGACAGTCTATTGGCTTGTCACTGTCACATGGCAGGGAAGCCCTAAGACACCAGTTGTCTCTGAGGCTCAAGGAATAGTGTCCAGTGCCGTTTGTGGAGCTGGGTGGCCACATTTCCGGTGTCCTAAGCCCGTGAGGCAAGCCAAGGAGACCTGCTGCCTGAGGCTGTTCCTCACAAGCCGGGCAGTTTTTCTTTGAACAGAAATCTTCAGATTTACAAAGCTCCTGAAGGCTGGAGAGGTAGACAGTGTTCTCAGCCAGGCGTGGGTGGCTCCCACGCCTTGGTCCTCTCACACGGACCAAACATCCTCAGAAACCTGAATGCAAGTGCGTGGAAGCCAAGCAGGGGCCGAAAGAACAGGAGTTAGGCACGACTGAGTGGGGGCTTCTGGGAGGCAGGAGAGGGCCCGGGTGAGTCCCTGTCTTAGACCTTAGGGTCCTGGAGTCATCTCCATGCCATCAGGATTGCAAGTCCAGGACACTGAAAATGTATTGAGAGGTTACCTTGCCACACCTGTGACCTTGAGCAAATGATGCTGCCTTCTGAGTGCTGCTGTCCTGAGTGTCCCTTTTCTGTAACATCCCTGTGTTACAGTCTGCAGTGGACATGGAATGGTTCTGATCTTGTGATGTGATGGGAACTGAGACGTTGGTCTCTGGGTCTCTTCAATCCTGTCTGTGCTCCTGAGACCACTGTAGATGGAGGTGGGGAGGGTACTAGGAGGCTTCTGATATTTGGTCTTTGGCCCTAGTTCCTGACACAGAGTGCCGAAGACCTCCCCCATTTCCTAAGTGATGGAAATACTCTTTGTTCTCATGCATAGGGGGCTCCTGCAGTTTCCAGGTGGGAGCCAGTTGCCAGGGAGACCAGCCAAGTGATGAGAGGATAAACTTCCCGCATAGCTGCCAGATCTTGGGTAGGAGCAGGAGATCTGAGGGTTGGTCACCACTGGCCAGTCATCTTTATTTTTTTAAATCACTGTGTCTACATATGGAAGCTTCTGTAAAGGCCCCAAAGGGCAGGCTTCAGGGAGCTGCTCCTTCCTGGACCAGTGGCAGAGAGCCTGGAAGCCTCCACTCTTCTTCCATAACTCTTTCCATGCAGCTTTTCCATGCATCTCTTTGTCTGAAACCTTTATCGTTTCTTTAATAACAAACGGGTAGGTCCCCCCTAAGTACTGTGAGCCTCTCTAGCAGACAATGTGATGGGAGATGTTATTCTGTAAATATGTTTCTCATACTGGTTAATTAATAAAGCACCGTTGGCCAATAGAAAACTAGATAGGTGGGGCTAGGAAACTAGGAAGAGGAAAGAGGAAGTAGTAGGGAGGAGTCAAGATGTAGACCAGGGAGGGAGAAAGACGCCAGCCGCGGCTCCCGGTAAGATGAGCCACGTGGAAATACTTAGATAAGTAGAAATGGGTTAATAATTAACACAGAGCTAGCCCATAAACAATGATGGTAACTGGCCAACAGGATTGTATCAAATACAGAGTCTCTGCGTGTTATTTGGGGCTGGTGTGGCTGTGGGCCCAGACTGGCGGCAGGCGGGATGGCGCCTGCAGGAAAAACCTGCGGTAACAACAATGGACCCAAAGGAGGGGCCACGGGGATCATGACTCACAGGTGACAAGCTGTGACTCTGATGAGCATCTGGGGTTGGGAGGTCTTTCAAGTGAAAGGCCTTGCCCTATGGGATCTGTAACTCCAGGTGGATCATGCCAAGATGGAGTTAAGTCATAGGACACCCAGCTGGTGTTGGCAGGAGGGCTGCCTGTTAGTGTGGAGATTCACATGCATTTCAGGGGGCAGAGATAGCATGCTCTGGGGTGTGGTACATGTGATGAGGTGTCCACTTCATCATGTAGTCAGGAAACACGATCCAGTACGCTGAGAGTGCCAGAAGGCACATACATTCGTGGACCATGCACAGTGTCCTAGCTGCTTTCCTGTGGCTGCGATGAGCACGAAACTTCTGGAAGGAAAGGGTTTATTTAGCATACAGTTTCATATGGCTTAGTCCACCGTAGTGGGAATCCAAGGCAGGAACTCACAGAGGATCTTGAAGCAGAGACCACAGAGAAATGCTGCTCATTGGCTTGCTCACCTGGCTTGCCATACAAGCCAGGGCCACCTGCCCACGTCACACACCTGGCCAGGTGGTACTGCCCCCAGTACTGTCTCCCATGTCAATCAGTAATAAAGAACAAGAAAATGCCCACAGACACGCCCATGGGCCAATCTGATGGAGGCCATCCGCTAGCTGGGATTCCCTCAGATAACTCTGGGCTTGTTGGCAGCTGAAGCTAACTGGAAGACCTCTATATGTGCAGTATGTGTCTGTGATACACATTTTTTTACTTCAAACACTTCCTGGCTTCCCTTGGGCATATCCGAGTTAGCAGCATCACCGCTTTTGCACTTTGGGCTATAAATAAGTAAAATGGGGATTGCTTGAACGCAAACAGCGATTTTCTGGGATGGCAGATCTGACAGCCCCACTGTGACTAAGTGACCACACAGCTGGTAGCACACGCAGTCTGGAATGCTGGTCAAAGGCTGAGTCACAGCCCTGGAAGATCAAGGGGTTGAGCAAGCCAGAGTGGTGCTCAATTTAAAAGTCACAGACTATGTATGTCTGGAATTTTCCATTTAATATTAAAGACTCCAGCTGCTCATAGGTGCTGAGACTTTGGAAAGTAAAACCACAGGTAAGGGGCGGGGTGTTACTGCCCTGGGTGTGAGTGTGCAAAGAATACAGGGCTCCACACAGTCCCCGGTGAGCACATAAAACTAAGATGTGTGACTAATGTTTGCGAAAGTGAGGTCTGGATGCCCACCAACCCATTTGTCTGTCCGGCCCATGTCCCCTTGCTATCTTGCTCATCCATACGTCTGGCCATCATGTGTCATTTATTCACTTATTTACCGAGGGAGCTGTTACTGGACCCTGCCCATTACCTAGCCCTATCAGAGCCAGCTTGTGGGATCTTGCTTGCTTGTGGCCTTCATTCCATTCATCATTTTTTTTTTCTTCTTGACAGGATCTCACTATGTAGCTCTGACTGGTATTGTACTCTTCTATGTAGATCTAGTTGGCCTTGAACTCAGAGGGATCTTCTTGCCTCTGCCTCTTGTGTGTTGGGATAAAAGGTATGTACTTTTTGCTTATTAGTTTAAATATTTAATCTTATGTATACAAATGGTATGTATGTATGTATGTGTACCACATGTTGTCTGTGGAGGACAACAGAAGGCATCTGATGCTCTGGAACCAGTTACCTGGCTGTGTTCTGCCCAATGTGGGTGCTGGGGACCAAACCTAGTTCTCTTACTGCTGAGGTATCTCTCCAGCCCCAGCCCCAAAGATGTCTGAGAACATGCCAGAGCATGGCTCTGTAGCACACACTTGGTGATGATCAGTGGCAGGTGATGGGGATGTGTGTGGCTGACCAAGGGGGAGAAACAAACAGTTTAGAGAAGGAAACATTTATTCCCACGGGGTGGACCAGGTTAAGGGAAGATAATATCCATAGGAAAGCTAGTTTCAATGGGCAAGAAGGAAGAATGGCCACTGGAACCCAGGAAGTTCAGGGGGAGGGGAGAAAGCCCCGGGGAGAATGTGGGGCTATCAAAGGGTAGTCTGGCAGGAAGGATGTGGAAACTAATTGCCTACCTTGCTGCCATCTTTCGCTGGTGTCGCCATCTTCCAAGCCGAGTCAAGTCCAGGGAACAGAGGAGCTGGGGCCTAGACACAGAAGGGAGGTTTGGAGGAGGGGCAGTAGACGGTGACATATCCAGGCTCAGTGGACATTGGACGTGTGGCCTGATCTGTGCTGGCCCCTGAAGCATCGCAGCCCCATCCTGCTTAACCCTTAGAAAGTGACGGAGGAACTATCTAAGGAGCAGCACACAGAAGTCCGGGGATGGGTTGTTGTCCAGGAGGGGCAGACCGCACTCCTCATAGACTGGCCTATGTGGAGACCAAGGCAGAAGCTGGAGATGGCAGTGTGGGGCTGTGTGCAAGGGTGGGGATCAGACCCAGCTGCCAGAGAGCAGACTCAGACGCTCTTGTTCATGAGCCCTTCCTATAGCAGTAGCGGAGAGGGCTGGCAAGGCTACCAGTCTCACAGCAGCCAGGCTCCTTCCCCACTCCAGGACAACATTTCCCAGTGAGAGTTGCTTTTGAAAGATTAATTTTTAATGACATTAGTCAGACCTCATATATTTTCCCTGTCAAAACTGAAAGCGTGGGTGCCCATCACGCTTGGGGCCCTCCCCCAGGCAAGCTCTGCCCCACCGCTGGGACTTGGTCTGACTCCTGGTCTTTACCTATGTCATCCCCTTCCCATCCCAGCCAGGGGGTTGTGATACTATCAGGAGGACATTTTGGCCTTTGCATCTGGGGATGTGATGTCCTGGTATTTAGTGAGCAGAGGCCGCTGACGTGAAGGACACAGCATCCCGTGGTTTGTGGGTTTTGTTTTCAAGCAGCAGTGCTGCAGTGAGAGGCTTTGGTCAGGGCCAGGGGTCCTTGGCCTTTCTTTAGTCATTTTCCATCTCCTCCTGTGAAGTATTTTAATGCTGTGGCTAAGCTCTGCATTAGACATAAGACGGGTAAGAGTCTTCAGGCTTCCAACAATCAACGACTGAACCTTAGGAGACAACAAACTACCAAGAATCCAAGGCATAGGTATTTACACAGAAGCCACACTGTGTTTGTGCGTGTGTGTGTGTGTGTGTGTGTGTGTGTGTGTGTGTGTGTGTGTGTGGTACACTTGTGTGCTTCCTTTTTTTCTTTCTTTCTTTTTTCTGTTTCTTTTTTTTTGTTTGTTTTGTTGTGTTTTGTTTTATGAGACAGGGTTTCTCTGTAGCTTTGGAGGCTGTCCTGGAACTTGCTCTGTAAACCAGGCTGGCCTCAAACTCACAGAGATCCATCTGCCTCTGCCTCCCGAGTGCTGGGATTAAAGGTGTGTACCACCAATGCCAGGTCGCATACATTTTCTTATAAATGATACCATGCTGTATCATCTATTTCTTGTTCTATTAATCTATTATCTGTCTTACAATCTTGCAAGTACACTCCTGGGCAACTTAGGTTTACACACACACACACACACACACACACACACACACACTCATGTGTATAGAAATATTACAACTTTAGATAAATTCTCTGTTCTACATTCAGTTATGGCCTACCATTTCTCTACTGATGAACAATTAGGTGGCTTCCAAATTTTTCTCCCTTGAATACAAGCAATGCTGCTAACAATTATAGTATTATTATTTTTAAAAGATTTTATTATTTTTAATTTAGTGTATACAAATGTGTGTCTATGCTGGGTATATGCATGTGAGTGCAGGTGCCCTTGGAGGCCAGGAGAGGACATAGGAGTCCTTGTAACAGGAATTACAGGTGATCATGAGCTGCCTGCTATGGGCGATATAAATTGAACTCTGGTCCATTGCAAGAGCGGTGAGCACTCTTAGCCACTGAGGTGTCTCTTTGGCTCAAAGTATTATTATTTCTAATTGAACTTTTAAATTTGAGATACTTGCACAGCACAGAGAAGTCTTACATCTCTTTACCCAGTTTCTTGCAAAGTTACAGGAAAATACAGAAACCAGGATGTTGATGTGGCTATAGTCAAGTCACAGTAGAGGGCCTCTCAGGTGGCCCTATCAGAGTCCAACCCATTCCTACCCCATTCTCAGCTCACCTTAGACCCACTGAGCTGTTCCTTCTCTCACCTCTAAAGCTTCGTCATCCCAAAGACACTTCAGGCAGAGTCTTTCACACTGGAGAGTCATCGAGGCTGCTGTTTTCCTAAGCATCGCCACTGTTGGGGTTGGCGTGTCAGATCCTGCCGTGAGCATCTTAAACAGCCCTGCATGTATTGTTTGTGCAAGCTTAGGTTTGACCCCTCCGTGGACAGTTCCAGGAGTGGGGTTGCTCTGTTGTGTGGTAGGAGTGTAGCATGTTCTTGTAAGAATACAGCAAACTGATTACAGCAGTGACTACCATTTCACACTTGACCGGCAACAGAAGGGTGGCACTGTCTCTCTGCGTCTTCCTCAGTGTTCAATGCTGTTGTCATTTCCTACTGTAGCCGTCCCAGCAGTTGCAGCAAGCCCTGTGGCCTTGCTTCCTGCTCCTTGATGGTCAATGCTGCTGACCACTGTTTCTGCACTTACACCGTTCCATTCCTTCTTAACTGAAGTCTCTCTTCATAGCTTTTGCTCATTTTCCAGTTGGACTGCTCATTGTTTTACTGCTAAGTTCTTAGAGTCATTTTGTCATTAGGTATGTTCCTGTGAGGTTCATATACGGTTGGGCATATTTTAGGTACATAGTTCTATTAATTTTGATAAATGCATACAATCATGTAGCTACTGCCCCAAACAATATAGAAACATTTCTGTCACTTTCCCCAAATTCCCTCATGCCTCTTTATAGTCAACCCCATGCCAAGCAGCACAGATATGCTCTCTGCCCTTACTTAAGAGTTGATAGTTCTGACTTCTCTAGAAAGCAGTGTGTCTTAGTCAGGGTTTCTACTGCAGCGTAAAAACTAAAACCAATTCAGGCAGGAAAGGGTTTATTTCATCCTCCAACTCTCAGGTCACACTCCATGGCCACAGCCCATCACTGAGGGAAGTCGGGGCAGGGTCTGAAGCAGAGAGCATGGAGGGACAGTGATTACTAGCTTATTCCCCATGGCTTGCTCAGCCTGTCTTCTTATACAGTCCTGGACCACCTGCCAGGAGTGATACCATCCACAGTGGGCGGGGTTCCACACCCATGATCAATCAAGAAAATGTACCTCAGGCTTGCCCACAGGCCGCTCTGATGGAGGCTTCATCTCCGTTGAGGTTCCCTCTGCCCAGATGACTAGCATGTGTCAAGCTGACATAAAACTAACTGGAATATAACGAAATTAAACGGAATTATACAATTTGTAGCTTTGGTGGGAGGGATGTTCTGGGGATTGAACTCTGAGCTCTCCACACTTGGAAAATGCCCAACTAGATCCCAGGAACCGTTTTCCTTCTTATATTTTGAGGCAGTCTTACACTGAACTCACTTTGTAGCCCAGGCTGGCCTTGAACTTGTCATCCTCCCTGAGTAGCTGGGATTGCAGGAAGGTGCTACTAGGCCAGACTTGACATAATGAATTTGAACAACTCTGCACATCACTCACAATTCAGTATAATTAAATAAGGAAGCTCAGATCCAAACTTGCTACTTGTGGCTACTGTATCAGTCCCTCATTGGGTAAGAGTTTCCTGGGCCTTGTCACTTGTTCACCTTTTCATCCTGGCAACAGTACTGTTCACAGAGGAGAAACTAAAACTTTAATGAGGTCCATTTTCAATTTTTCCTTTTGCAAATTAGAGTTTTGATGCTGAGCCTAGAGATTCTTTGCCTAGCTCTAGACTCAGAAGATCTTCTATTTTTAAAAAAGGTTTTATAGCTTAACACTTTCTATGTAAGTCTATGATCCATTTTAAATTTTGTATAAGATGTGAGCTTTGGTTTGAAGGATTTTTTTTGGCTGTGAACATCCAAGTGCTTACAGCATCAATTGTCATCTGCTCAGCCTGTGCTCTGCTGTTAGAAGTCTCTTGGGTGTATTTGTGTGTGTCTCTTTCTGGATTCTCTACCCTGTTCCATTGACCTGTGCATCTACGTTTGCATCAACACTGCTGCCTTGATTCCTGTAACTATTTGATCTTGAAACATTAATTTTTAATTTTATAAACATTAAGAAAAGTTGCAAATAAAATCAACACTTTACACCTATATTAACCAGACCCCAAATCCAAACATCTCAGTGAGGACATCCCAAGTTTGGAAATCAAGCAGAACGATTTCTCTCACATTATTATTGATTTTTAAATGATATTAGCAACTCTAGCTACTTTTCTGTTTTGTGTGAATTTTAGGATAGTCTCTCTTATAGCTGTAAACACATTACTTGCCTTAAATATTGTGTTTCATCTGCACATTAATTTTGATACATTAAAATTGATAACTTTTCTGTGTCAAGTCTTCTGCTCCGTGAGCATATCATAAATTTATTTGGGTTTGATTTCTTTCATCAACACTGTATGTTTTCAGCACATAAGTCCTGCACGTGCCTTGTTAGATATGTCACTTCCTCTTTTCCGAGTGACTACAAGTGCCATTGAATCGGAGCTTGCAGCATCTCGGCACTAGTATATAGAGGCATGCTTGAGTTCTGTACACTTAACTTATATCCCAGTCCTGCCAAGTTCACTCAGAGTTCCAGGTTTTGGCTTAATTTTTATGTTCCTTAGATTGTTACACATTTACAAGTATGACATCTGAAAATATTGATACTTTCATTTATTCCTGTAAGGTCTGCATGTGTGTGCATGTATGATGTGAGTGTAGTTCACACACTCACCTGGAACTGGAGTTACACATGGTGGTGAGCTGCCATGTGGGTGCTGGGAATGGAACCTGGGTCCTCTGAAAGAGCACCCTGAGCTCTCTCCAACCCCAATTCTTTTACCGTTAAAATTATTCTTTTTACACTATGACACCAGCTATAGCTTCTAGTACCCATGAGGAACAAGAGCACAAAGATGAGACATGCTTGCCCTTCCTGCTTTTATGGAGAAGTGCACACATCCACTTGTGTGAATGCGGGTGGTAGATTTTGTGTAGACAATTTTGATCAAGTTTAAGAAGTCTGCCCTAGTCCTGGTTTTGCTCAAAGTTTTGATCACAAACGGATGTTGAATAGTTTTCAATTCTGTATCCTATTTTTTTTTTCTTCTTTGGCTTGTTAATATAGAGGGTTGTGTTAATTGGTTTTTAGACACTGATGCATTTCCTGAAGAAATATTACGAATTCTGTTTGCTAACATTTTGCTGAGGCGATCGTGTCTGTATTCATGAAGGACACTGTTCAGTGGCCATGGTTCTCCCCCCTTCTGCATTCTGTGTTTATCTCTGATTTTAGTATCGTGTAGTACTAGCTTCATAGGATGAACTTAGCTGTGTTGTTCCTTTCCTGTTTTCTGGGAGAGACTGCACAGAGCTGGTGTGACTTTGAACATTTGGTAGAATTCTTCAGTGAGGCCATCTGGGTCTGGAGATCGTTTTTGGAAGGTTTAAAATTATGAATTGGATGTCCTTAGTGGGGCTACCCAAACAATCTACTTCTTCTTTGGGAGATGAAAGTGGCTGCATTTTTCAGGGAATTGGCCCATTTTATCCATTCCACACGACATCTCCATGTGTACCTCGTGGTTGCAAGGGGTAATCTTTCCTTCGGTAGACGTTTCTGCCACCTCAGGTGAGAGGGGCTTACTACTGCTTCCCACGTGGCCTTTGTTCATAGTATCTAAGGCTGGTGTGGAAGGCTTGCAGCCGGGTGGGATGGAGATCAAGTCTCCCAGCTTGGCATAGTTTGGTGGCGAGGGCTGTGTCCATAGTCTTTCTCTCAACTTATCAGTTGCTGACAAATGGCTTTCTGTCTTTCTGGGTTACACGTTTGTTGGTCCTTTGTGTGTAAAATGTCTCCCTAAGGCTTTTGGGAGTGATGGGAATAAGAGGGCTTTGAGTTTTTTAACGGACTAATCTGTTGATACTCATAATTTGACAGCACTGCTGCAATAGAGACTTAGGAGCTAAGTTATCATGCCTTCACAAGGCTTCCTTTCTCTGGACCCCTCTCTTTCAGCCTGCCGTCTCTCTTCTCCCTGGCTGATGCACAGTGAGCAACTTTGCTCACTGTTGTCCTTCTGTCTTGACGCTCTGCTCACCATGTACCATCAGCAGGAGACTGCTGACCACACACGGAAACCACCAGCCAAAATAAACTCATGCTGTTTTTCTCAGATATTTTGTCATAGCAACGGAAGCCTTAACTAGCCCAAGAGAAGCCCTTTGGGAGCTTTATTGTTTTGGTTGGTGCACATAATCATTTCTTAGCTGCTGTCTTCTTTAGCTTTAATCCCTGACACCGCAGACAAGAAACCCCCACACACTTCAAACAATGCATTCTTTGTGTCTTAAGGCCCCTATTCAATCTGTCTTTTCCTTCTACCTTCTGGTCCTATGCTGTATATGTAATCCCCAGGGTTTTCAGTTGTACCCACATGACCTATAGGAAAAGCTATGTGTACTCTATCTTCCTGGTGGTTCAAATCTTTATTTTGCATCTTTAAAACATTCCCCCCCCTTTTTTTGGAGACAAGATCTCTCAAGGCCCTGGCTGGCCTTGAACTCACTGAAACGAACCTGGCTCTGCCCGCTGAGTGCTGGGATTAAAGGTGTGTGTCACCACACCCAGAATGTTTTTAAAACTTCTCCCTTGGAAGGATGTAGGGATGCTTCTCTGGGGCAGAGACTGAACTACCACTGCTTGATCTTAGGCATCTGCATCCATCTGCCCTAGGACAGTATGCAAATGTATTCAAATGTATTTTTCATAGCCTTCTTGGCTGTTTATATGGACCTTATACTTTAATGAGGGAGAGAGATAAAAAGAGACAAAAACCAGATTAACCACACACAGTCTCAGAAAGTAGTAGTGTGAAGAAAATGGCACAGCCTGGCGATAAAGGGTGTGGGGGATGGGAGAGCCTAGGGGCGTTTTAAAGATGTTCTGTTCAAGGAGCCACCATTCAAAAGTGGTGGAGGATGCAGAACCCTAAAAGCGTAGGTGCTGGAGGATATGCTGGCACAGCCAGAGGATGTTGCTCAGGATGACAACAGGTACTTGGTGTCAGTTTTCCCCAAAGGCAGTAGTGTCCCCAGACTTATACGGTATTTTTGTTAGTATCCAGCAGAGGAAAGTGTAGTATAGTTTTACGGAATATTAAAAGCTTCAGGTCCAGAGTAAATAAAAAAACTTTTCTTTATTCAGCTCTTCTAAAAACAAGTAGATGTGTAACCATCTGATTTTTCCACTGTGGGCTTTTGAGTTAACTAGACTCAGCCTGCTGTGAAGAAATAACCTTGGGACCAATACACAGGGCTATCTTTGGCACATTTGTACATCAAAGAGCTATGGGACAGAGAAGCTCGCTTTACAGGATACGGTGAGGGAGCGTGTCTCCTGAGAAAAGACTCCAGAGCTCGTACCTGAGAAAGGAGAAGGCAGCTGTGGCAACATTTAAAGGCTTTAGTAGTAAGAAAGCGATTGGCAGAGAAACAGAAAGGTCCAGAAGTTGTGATACCACACAAGCAAAGAGGGAACGGTGCTTAATGAGAGCTGCTGGACTGAGTGGGCCTCTTAGCCAGTGTGAAGCCCGTGGACAGCTTTGACTGATAGTTTAAGTGTTCTACTTTATATTTGGGGAAGCTCACTGTCTTGTGTGTAGAAGATGGAGCGAGGAGACGAGTGTGGTGGCTCTGGCTAAGAGAGATGGCAGCTTGAAACTGGGAGAAGATGGGGATGCGGCTTGAAGCGGGCAGATGCCAAGAGTGGGATGCAGCCTGCAGCCTTGGCACAGGGTGGGTGGGGAGGCGAGGGAGGTAATCTGAGATAGGTCTGGAGGACGGTGTTTGAGTGCTTGAGGTGGAGTTGGGCCAGGAAAGGAGGGAGCTCAGAGGAAAACGAGAGCTTGTTTTCCCTGCAGGTGGACACAGATGACCTGGGGAGGTGCACTTGGCTCTTGTGATGACTAATTCCTGTTTGCAGATCTAACCAGGGCCTCCTGACTCCCTGCAGAGGACTCGGGGACTCTGTGTCGCCAACCAAGAAATGAGAAAACAGACTTCAAACTGTCATTAGTCAAGGAGCAAAAATAAATTCTTAATTAGCCTTTGCTGAGTGCATATTAATTACAGTTCCATTTACATGGCTTCTTCCTAGATGCGGGAGTAGAGAGGAGGAGGGAGGAAGCCGGGATTGCCCTGTGTGGAGGAGGACAGAGCTGAGGTTGCCCTGTGCCTTGTACTAGGCAGGGCCCTGCTGCTAGTCTTTCCACCAGGTCCCCGTCCCAGCTTCCATTGTTCTTTTTATAGATGCAGCAGCTGTGTCCTGAGGAGGCAAAGGACGTACCCAGGGTCTCACAAGGTCAGAGCCCCCCACAATGGCCATGTTTACCACGCCACCATGTCATGTGCTCCCTGGCCTAGCGTTCTTATTTTTATTAAATCAATTTAAAACTAAATCACCTCTGATAGACCTGAAGGTCCCTGTCAGTCCTTGTGGGGACACCTCACCCCTGGTTTTGCATTCTTAGTTCTTGCCGAATCTTCCCCGAGGGTCACCTTGTCTCTGGACATTGGTACCCATTGGTTTCCATGGTGACGTTCCCTGTCTCCCTCCAACAGCTCTGGGATGCTGTGGCTTCTGTGCTGCTCTTGGGACCTGAGTAACTTGTCTCCTGACAGCTTCGAAGGCATTCTTCCTTCTCTTCAATGAAGACACAAGTAGCTGTTGGTCTCTGCTCTTCCTTAGCCTCCTTGGAAGTCAGAAAGCACAAATGAGAGATCTTGCTTGACAGAGGGAGAGAGAAATCATAGAAAGCATAGTCTCTCTAGTGGTTATTCCAGTCACTTCTTTTGGTTTCCCTTTGCCTGACTGGGTGACGGGTGTGACATTTGTGACATTGGCATACACCAAAGCAAGTCCACCCTGGATCAGGCCAACGTTGTATCTGAAAACTTGCAAATGATACCCTATTAGAGAAAAGAGCAGTGAGCCTGCCTGGCATTTGTTACGGCTTCCTCAGCTTCCGTGTCTGCCCCTCCCCACTCTCCCCTTCCATTGCACTTTGAAGCAAATATGAGACATCAGAGAGTCTGAGCCATTCACTTTTCAATCTGTGTCTTTAAAAACCAATAGCAGGCAAAGGAAGCACGTTCTGCCTGAAATCTTTACTTATTTTGTGGAAGACTGGAGTCCCAGGCAGGGCTGTGGGAGGTCATGCTCTTGCAGCCCTGAGAGCGTGTCTCTTGCTTCCTCCTGGCTTTCTTCATCGCCAGCACTGTGCAAGAGGGAGAGCATTCCCATTTCACAGGTGAGACAACTCAGGCCCAAGGGAGGGAAAAGATTTTCTCAAAGTACTTAGGCTAACGGGGGCCAGAGGGTCACTTAGGCAGGCCCGATTCTGCTCAGCTCATTTGTAGAAGTGTGGCTGGTGCAGCAGAGGTGAGGCGAAGAGGGGGTCCTGGGGCAGCTTGAGCCCTCCTCCTCTAGAAGCTCACTTCTGGTCCCTGCGCTCTTTGAGGGAAGCGGCCACTCTTGTTACTGAGCTTGCTATTGGGGATGCCAACCTGGCCCCACCCAGATTTTTTTTTTTAACCAATTCTTCCCAATTCCACAGGGCTCTGACCCTGAAAGGAATGGCGTCAATCTACCAAGACTGCCCTGGGAAGAAGTTGTTGAAAACTCATAGGTCTGGGATGTCTGCCTTGTGAGGGCCTGATGTCTGAGACCAGCCGTTTCCACAGGAGACTGAGGGGCTGTGACTGAGGAGGAGTGGATGGATGCTGAGCAGGAAAGAGGCTCGCACGCGCCTCTGGCTATATTTCTACAACAGTTAGGTGTCCCTTGGAAACGGTGTTCTGGGCAGTTGCCTTCTCCTTAGTGAAACATTGGTCATGGCTGAACCATGAACTCCAGCTTCACAACTCACAGTCAGCCTTCCCTCCCTCTTGCTTCATGTGTGGTCTACAGTGAGTTTCCTGGTGCTTCCCTGGGTCTGGCTGCCCAGAAGCTAGCCCGTGAGTTCCTTCCGCCTGAAACAAGCTCCCAGCCTTGCTGTCTGAGAACTGGGGAGCTATTCCTAGTGAACCAACTTCCTCCAACCTTGAAAAACCTCCTCTTGTCTCCAGCTTTCGCTTCATCCCTTAGAGCATCTGTAAAGAGGCGTGTTAGTCATGGCCACCCTGGGGCTATGAGAGTGACATGAACTTGTGAATTGCGGCTGCAGCAAATGGAAAGAATAATACAATAGCCACTCGCTCCTTCCCCTTGGGAAGTGCTCTCACAGCTCCTCCCCCACCCCCTTCTCCACTTTCCTCGGGGAGCAGGCTCTTGATGGAGATGAGTTAGATGGCTTGGAAGCTTTTGTAGCCACCCACTCTTCCTCCTCCCTCCCTGCTGAGCTGACAGTTTCACATGACATCAATTCCTCTGACAGCAGTGTAAACAGATGGTGGTCCCTGCTGCCCCGGTGCTGGGGAGCGATTCCATGGTAACCTGCTAAACTGTGACAGGTGCCAGGACCGTTGGAAACCAGGACCTGCAGACATACAGGCACGCACGGCTCAAGCACAGTGTGTCATCAAGGACACAGGACTCGAGGACTGTCCCTGCCTCTTCCTAGCTGTGTGCACATGACTGATTTGCTCCCTTGCTTGGGGTTTGAGGGACCTATGGACTCAGATCCAGAGCAGCCAGGGTTACGGTCTTGAACGTGTTTTATGTGGGGATGGGCACATGGCATTCCACAAGCCTACAGGTGGGGTGAGTGGCCACATGATCAACGGGCTGGAGCATCGACTTCGTGGAAGGTGATCATGAGGCAATACAGAAAAAGTGTTGGGACAGGGGAAGGAAGAGAACCCCCATCTTGGAGTCTGGCTGAAGCCTGTTTCCAATCAAGAATTCCAACATGATTTATTTGCTTAAGGCCTTTTCCCCATCTGAGCTGTAAGCCTGAAGTTTCCCAGGAGTCTCATCAGAAATCCCTTTGTGGTAATAGGACATGTTCTGACCCCTGTCCAACCCTACTGGCTCCTGAATTTATGCTGTCTGGTTGCAATCCTATCTAAGGAAACTCTGCAATCTCCCTGCACTCTCAGCCATTGAAGAGGGGGGCACAGAGCCTGTGGGAAGAGATCCTTAGAAAGCCATTAAATAACGAGGTTTCAAGAGCTGCCAAAATCCTATGTACACTCATCACCCAGACACTTGAATGTGCCTCTCCCTTGGGGAGTTCATATCCACAGGTGGGTTTGTCTCTCCCTCCCCGAGCATCTCCCAGTACTTACGATCTGTGTCAAATTAAAATAAAACAATGAGCTCCAGCTCTGATTCATATGGGCTTGCCTAGAAGGTCTTTCCCATGCAGAAGCCTCTGGCTTCACTTGGGGGGAGACTCTCAAAACTAAGGGGGTGCCTCAGGCTAGTAGGGCAGGCGGCGAGGGGGGGCTCTTTCTTTTTGCCACTGCTTGTATTTGGAAATGTGGCTCCACGAAGTATCTGTCTAGAAAAAGGCAAAATACATAAGTAAGATCTGAGAGGGCGGACACCTGGTGCTCTACAGAACACTGGGGGTGGGGGGACAGTGAGCTCTTGGGGCAGGAGGGCCAGGATATCAGCTGCCTGGGAGGTGGTTTTCAGGCAGGATAGAGAGACAAAGTTATGGGGACACAGGTCGCCTGGGGTTTTCCTCTGAGGAGTTGGGACCTCACTTTTGGCAAATGTTGTGAAAGCTCACTGGGACAGAGAGGGTAAATGATGTGTTCCCAGCTGGGACCTAGTGAGCAACCCCTGTGGCTCTGTGTTTACGGAGCTGTGAGTGTTTACTGACTCCCTTGCCAGTTTCTCAAATTGTCCTGCTAAGCTTGTATACTTTGCTTTAGACCATGCTAATCCCAAGCTCAGAGAGGGCCAGGGCCTTCACTCAAGCCACACAGCAACCCACACAAAGCACCGCGTCATGGGCTGACCTCCTGCTTCCTGAGCTCGTGGTCCTGGCCTGAAGGTCTTCCTGGCCTGAAATCATCCCTATGAGCTCCCCATGTTCACTGCACCCTGTTCTGTGTATTGTCCTTGTCCTATGTGGCTTGTGTGGTGAAGCTTGCCCTTGCAGAAATGGAGGCAATCTCGTAGGTGTCTTTCTGTAGTGGACCGGCTGTGTGTTAGGCAAGCGACATTGGCTTTGGGCGTCGGTTCCTTCATAAGGGGAAAGACGACTTGGATGGACTGGAGAAGATAACACCGCGACATGCTGGAAAGAACTGATGCAAACTCAATGCATAGAAGTGACAGCTGCCGGTATGAGCCAGACGACACTGGCTGGCTTCCCGCAAGTGAGGCTGACTGCAAGGAGCACGCAGAAGGACAAGTTCACTGGCACAGGACACGTGGACACGGGGCAAGCCTCAGAGCCTTGGAGAAGCCATTCACTTTCTTTGAGCACCCATAAAATCAGAGTAATAACTCCATATTTCAGAGTAGTAGGGAAAGGCAGGGCTGTAAGTGCAAGTGCTTACAAAGTACTACACTGCCTGCTGGCTCAGAAAAATTCTCCAAGAACTAAGACCATTTCAATCCCAGCATCCTATTGTCAGCCAAGGCAGAGAGTCCCCATACCATATTCCAGGAGGTGACATACCTTACATACCCCTAGGGAAATAAAGCTCACCCCTGCCCAGTTGAGCAGCTGTGTAAGACACTGGCCTCTATGGGTTTCAAACTTGTCTTCCTGTGGCTTCTCCGGGGTCTCTTGCTCTGTCTTGGGGTCCCCACAGCCATATTCCCTTGTGCATTCTAGGGGTGTGGCAGCTTTGTTTTTCCTCCAACCCCCTGAGAACTGGCATGGTGGGAGATCTATGCCCCTGCCTCACTACCCTCACTCCTTGTCTAGGCTGGGGGCAGGGGGCTGACAGATGACAAGCACGTGTGGGAGTTTAAGCCTGGACAGGTTGGATTGGATTGAGTCTCAGGGAGGAACTAGGAGGGCGAGGTCAGGGCAGGCCCAGAGATGAGACAGGCTTGAGGTTGGGTCCCTAGCTATGGCTGATTTGGGGAGTATGATAACAGTTCCTGCTTTGTGGGGGTCTGTAAGCATTAAATGGTCAGAGACACTTTCATGTATGACAACACGGCTTTTGGAAGCTGTTAATCTTTTCATCCCCTCTTCCCCGCCGCCAAATCTGTCATCGGTGAATGAGCTAATCCACTGCAGAGAGAGGCTTCAGACGAGCCAAGCTTTGAAACATTTATTACTCTTTCAGCTTCAAGGTTATTAAAAATTATTTTATGCTTCTAAAATTCATCAGCTTCAGGAAGGCTGGCTGCCTCCATTCCAGTACCAGAGCCTCCTGAAGCTCTCTATATGTAGCTCTTTCCAGTGGGAAGAACCCTGGACACACAGACACTCTCAGAAGGCCTCCATTGAGTTTCTTGAGAGGACACATCTTAAACCGCCCTTCCTGGGCAATGTCAGTCATGTGGTTCCCTCCTCCCCTACACGAGGTAGGAAATTATAAGGCAGATAAGGAAGAAGAGAGAGAAACCAAAGAAAGAAGGAAGTGAGTCATACACACGGCCTTAGACGGCTCAGTGCTGCTGTAAGAGAATGTTCGAGAGTGGGTAGCTTATACAGACCCGGGGTTTATTTCCTACAGTTCTGGAGTCTCAAAGTTGGGGAATCTATTTTTGGTGAGGGACTTTGTGCTGTATCATCGCACGGAGAATGGCAGAGGGCGATAACACACGGAGGGGGAGGGACATAGCCACTGCACAAATCTGTGTCAGGATCCTTTTAGCTTCAAATGTTGGCCAAGAGCCCCTGCTCTGGAAATCCCAAATACAAAATGTTTCAAAATTCAGAACTCCAGAGGCTCCAACAAGAGGAAAATTCCACAGCATAAAATTTTATAGACAAATTGTTAAAAAAAAAAAAAAAAACTCTCTATGACAGTTCAGGTTGGGTAAAAGGAACACATGAAATAAGAATGAATTTAGATATGGGTCCTACCCCAAGCTTTCTCATTATGTAAATTAACACATTCACAAATCTGAAAAATAAATCCAAAATCCAAATGTTCATGGTCTGGAGCATTCTGGATAAGGGATGCCGAACCCCAAACATGCGCATTGCTGTAGCTTTAACCCTTATACTTGGTGTCTGGAGGAAGGTGAGCCAGGCTGGCTGAGTGAACTGCTCCACAGCCTTGCCCAGTCCAGGCTACCCAAGCCTGTTCTCTCCAACTCGGTGAGGGCGTTACCCTCAGACTGGAGGTAAACGGTTAGATTAGTCTTAGGATCCACACAGAGACCCAGTATGAGGCGTCCCATACCCCAGCAGACGAGGATGTTACTTCCACTGGCCCCCTCTCAGGTGCTAATCGATTTTCTCCACGTCTCTCATGCTTGTGGGTAGTATTAGATTAACCCCCACTCCTGAACAACGCACCGGCTAAAGCCAAGGGCAATTAAACAATTTCTAGCTCAGCTTCCTGAGAAGCTAGCGGCTGCGTGTGGAGAGGCACGCATGAGCAAAAGTGGGACCGTGAAGACGGGGGAGAGAAGGGGAGTGGTGGCGGCCTGTCCTCACTGTACGTCGTGGCTGTGGGGACAGGCGCAATCTCCATTTTACAGAAAAGAGACTGAGGCCTGGAGGGGACAGGCGGCTTGTCTGGGATTACACAGCTAGTAACTGGCAGAGGAAGAGCTGGGATCACATCGTCTCACAGTGTTGTGTGCTGCAGTCACAGAAGGGAAGGACTCGGACATCACCAGATGTTTGCCAGATGTCAGCATCCGGCTCACTGTCACTGTCACTTTTTTCCTCACAGTTGCCTTGCAGGTCAATATTATTACTGAAATTAATTTAATTAGTTACAGGGCTGACAAGAGGGCTCTGCTCTTGTGGAATATTCCTTTATACTGTGTGAAGATGTGTCACTGTGATTGGTTTAATAAAAAGCTAGGCAACAGCTAGGCAGGATTTCCAGGCCCAGAAGATCCTGGGTAGAAGAAGGGTGGAGGCGCCATAAGACGCAGAGCGAGCAGGGTGGGCACTATGGAGATGAGGTAACAAGCCTCAGGCAGCACACAGATTAATAGAAATGGGTTAATCTAAGTGACAAGAGCTAGGTGGAAACAAGCCTCAGCTGTCAGCTGAGCTTTCATATTTAATACGAAGTCTCCATGTGGTTATTTGGGAGCTGGCTGGTGGGACAGAAAAAAATCTGACTGCATTTAGCAGATAAAGGGTCCTGCCACCAAGCCTGACAGCCTGCGTTAGATTCCTGGGATTCTCAGGGTAGAAGGAGAAAATAGGCTCCCAAACACTGTCCTCTGACCTTCATATCCACAGGTGTGCACATACGCCAAGTAAATAAATAATAAAGTTCATTTCTGTAAAAGGAAACTCTAACTTTACATCAATAATTGCATTTTTAAAAGGACATTGGACACAGACATAAACAGAAGGCCCGTGATATTTTACATAAACAGGAAGTAAATCATAACAGGTATAAAGAAAGCAAGTGCTCCTCCTATGTGACAGAGACACCATTAGCTGCAGAGTTCAAGGTCTGCTTTCAAGAATCATCAATAAGCAGAAAAGGGTGGAAAGCTTGCCAGCACCAAGGCAGCTTCTCCCATCGTGAAAGAAGAGAGGGACCAAAAATTATGTGTGCACTGGCTCCTTGCAGTGTGACCCAGTGTCCAGATATGGATCTTTGAGAAATATTAGCCTAGGCTGCCCTGGATGGGGTTCCATAGTGCGTGTGGTGGATGGGGTTCCATAGTGCGTGTGGTGGATGGGGTTCCATAGTGCGTGTGGTGGATGGGGTTCCATGCGGCGTGTGGTGGATGGGGTTCCATAGTGCGTGTGGTGGATGGGGTTCCATAGTGCGTGTGGTGGATGGGGTTCCATGCGGCGTGTGGTGGATGGGGTTCCATAGTGCGTGTGGTGGATGGGGTTCCATAGTGCGTGTGGTGGATGGGGTTCCATGCTGCGTGTGGTGGATGGGGTTCCATAGTGCGTGTGGTGGATGGGGTTCCATGCTGCGTGTGGTGGATGGGGTTCCATGCTGTGTGTGGTGGATGGGGTTCCATAGTGTGTGTGGTGGATGGGGTTCCATAGTGCGTGTGGTGGATGGGGTTCCATAGTGCGTGTGGTGGATGGGGTTCCATGCTGTGTGTGGTGGATGGGGTTCCATAGTGCGTGTGGTGGATGGGGTTCCATGCTGCGTGTGGTGGATGGGGTTCCATAGTGCGTGTGGTGGATGGGGTTCCATGCTGCGTGTGGTGGATGGGGTTCCATGCTGTGTGTGGTGGATGGGGTTCCATAGTGTGTGTGGTGGATGGGGTTCCATAGTGCGTGTGGTGGATGGGGTTCCATAGTGCGTGTGGTGGATGGGGTTCCATGCTGTGTGTGGTGGATGGGGTTCCATGCTGTGTGTGGTGGATGGGGTTCCATAGTGCGTGTGGTGGATGGGGTTCCATACTTGCGTGTGGTCTCAGGAGCACAGCATTCCAATAGGCACGCTCCCTAAGACATCTTGGTGTTGGCTGACACTGCTGGCCTGAGCTGGGGTTCACTAGGGACTCCTATGTAGTGCACTGTTTCTACAAAAGTTTGAAAGAATATATTTCCGATGTAACCATACAGGCTTTGCATGGCAGCTCTGCTGAGGTGGCCCGGTGCAGTGTAGTCCTGTAGTTGTTGCACCTACAGAAAGAGAAGATGTCAATGACCAAGCGTGACTAGGTTTCGATAAAGCTTCATTTTTGAACACTGAAATACAAATTTCATATCATTACAATTGTCACCAAATGATACCATTCTTTTGACATAACTATTTGAAAATAGAAATCACTGGTAGTTCTAGGGTAATGTGTCCAAAGTCAGGTTGTGACCTGGCCTCTACTTCAGGACCTGTGCTTGCTGGTAACATGGCTAAAACAACAGCTGCCACTGCCTGCACCAGGGTAGGTTTCTGTGTGTTGGACCCAGCAGCTCCACTGATCCCTTCCTGGGATCAGTGACCACTATAGGGCCTTGACCCTGCAGCCTCATTTTGCAGTAGGGCCTTCAAGTAACATAACTATCCTTGGCCTCTGCTCACAAGAAGGGTAGAAGCAGGGGAGTGACCTCCGGTAGTAGTTTTCCCCGTGCCTGCTGTCTTCACAGACAGTGAAACTCAAGGAGGCAAGACTAAGTGTCTGTCCTCTGCAGGTCTGGGCCCGCAGCAGGGTTCACAGTCAATTCTGACTACATCGTGTCGGCCAAAGCCAGTCATGTGGCTGTGCCCGGGGTCAAGGGAAGCAGAGATTTGCCCTGGTCATTTGATGAGAAGAACTCTACAGTCACACCACACAGAATAGAGGAAGAAGTAAAAACTGGGCCCAGTGATGCTATCTACTGCTCACCCTAAAAGACTGCGTTATTCATTGCTATAAAAAATAGTTTTGGGGTGTCCTGGGTTTGGTTTCTGAGAAGATGGGGCAGAAACAGACTTTCCTCACCTTCTGTGGGTGTAGGGACACAGCACAGGATGGGTTATACTTGTGCAGAGGCAAAGGGGGTAGAGCTTGGTGGCATTTCAACGTGCCAGCCAGCATGCCAATCTCCACCCACTAGGCTCAGCCGGCTCCTTTCTTGGAACAGCCCTTTGGGGCTCTCAGTACCTTGGATAGCACCTTCGTTCCTCACCGCCTGAGAAGGAAAATGTCTGGCTCGCGCTTGGGAGTTCTTTCTAGGTTTTAAACACATTTGAATAAACAGAGTGATTCCACATACATATAATACAAGGCGCCATTCCTCTGCTTTGCAGACCGTGCCAGGCTCCAGCAGCCTGTGCCTGGCTGGTTTGAATCAGAATGTTCCCATTGGTGAGGGCTCAGCTTGCACTGTTTTGGAGGCTGTGGGCCTGGCTGGAGGAAGTAGCTCACTAAGGGCCACCCTTTAAAGGTTACAGCCATCTTTGAGGCTGCTTGCTTTCTCTGTTTCCTAATCTGCCATCATGTGAGGAGGCCCCAACACTCACTTCCTCCACCACAAACCCCTCTGTGGTTCCCTGCCAACGATGGCCTGAGACCTCCTAGAAACTGCGAGCCTTCCCTGCCGTCGTGGTTCCTGTGGTGGCGTGTTGTTCACAGTGATGCAGATGGAATGCACCCATCTCTACCTTGTGGCCCCATGGGTACCAGACGCATTCTGCGTTTGCATCTCCATTTCCTGCCATGCCCTGTTCACTGTGAACATCACATCCTTTCCCCATACACACAACATCTTTCACACACAGGAATTTTTCACTCGGTCACGGTCTGAGAGGTCATGTGTGTGATAAGCCATCTCAAATGTTGCTAAACAGGAAGGGGGAATTTCCAGGTTACGTAATGGAGTATCCAAAGACAAAGGAAGCATCGGGCATGCAACGGGCTTGGAGAATGTCTTTCCACCCTGGTTCCATTCTTATAAGGCACTCTTTCATGTAACCACTAGCGACCCCAGGAAAAAGAGGACACCTGGTATTTCCTAGGCATTCCAGCCAGAGTTCTAGGACAGCCAGCCATGTGTCCACCGTGAACCTATGTCTGTGGGAGATGGAGTACTGACCCTTGCATCCAGGAGGGCACTCACACCACTTAGACCATAAGAATTGTAACTAGGGATTCCCCCAAAGAGAATCAGGGTTTGGCTATCAAATATATTGAGGAACAGTAGCTGGGAACTAAGACAACAGACGGGCCCCGCTCTCAAGGGTTCCTCTGTCTGACATGCCTTTTCTTTGTAGAAAAGCCTCACTCCTGCTCCTGGCTGCACCTCTGGCATCGCCGCCTCTTACTGATCCCGTGTGCCACCCCCATTTCTCCCTTCTCTACTCCATCGCACCATGCTCTGCTGAAGGGGCCTGTTGGAGCAGCTGCTTTTGGAGGATGCTGATGTGCCTGGCTAAGCTCCCCAGGTCCAGAGCCTGTGAGCTCGGCTTTCGGGGCTTTCTCCACGTCCCACAGGGCCTAGAACAGCCTCTTCTGGGGGCTCAGCCCCGGTGTCTTGCTTGTTGCCTGGGGTGCTCTCTTGACTGGGGGTGTGCTCACCAAGGGGCCTGAGGGCTTACAGCAGGCTTTTCCACCATTAGGATCATCCCCCCTGCCCCTCGACCATTTAAAGGCCATCCTGGTCTCCTTGAACCTGGTCTTGTGGGAGTGCTCGTCTGTCTTTCTCCTCTGGCCCCTTCTTGCAAAGCCCAGACTTGCCTGGCCCTGCCTATATTCACCTACCACCTCCCCACCCCTAGTACTTCCCTCCTCCCATCTGCTGGTAACTGTGGTGAATAATTTACAGGATAGCAATTCTAATTCATCCTCTCTCCCTCTCTCTAACCCCCTCTCCTCTCTCCTCTCACCTACTCTCCCCTCTCCCTCTCCCTCTCCTTTACCTAACCCATCCTCTCCTGAATAAGGAACTACCAGGTCGTCCCTGGGTCCCCACTGCCGAAAACAGTTTGTGGCACCAAGTCCATGCTCAGTGGAAGCTAAATTCAAACACTAGCTTCAATAAAAGACTGCATTACTAAAAAAAAAATCGTCAAGAAATTTCTTTGGCGATGCAGGCGGCACAGGGTGTGTGGGTGAGTGATGACTTCAGCAGAAATGCCACAGAACGCACGGGTTCTCCATTATTTATGGCACCGAGGAGCCTGTTCCTACAGCATGGTGATATATTCTGAGGGTGCCAGCAAAGGGTGTGAGCAGTTTGGTTCCTTGGAGTCACTGTTGACCCTTTCTGTGCATTCGGGAAAGGGGGTTCCTTTCTCTTTGCAGCAATAAAAAACAACAATGAAACACAAACAAATAAAAAGTGGTTTGGCACTTGGCTCTGCTCCTGCCTGTAAATGTCAGTGTGTTGGCAAGGGTGGAGTGAGGGCCCCGGAGGATCAGGAGTATGGGTTAAAGTTCTCCTTTGCTCTCTCTGTGTCCTCTCTGAGTACCATTTTCTCCTCTGTTTGATGGAGCCCAGTATTACCACCCTCATAGAGACCAGGGGACATCCAAGGACTCAACCCCGATTAATGGGCAGTGGCTGTCCTGCACTCTGCTCCAGCTAAGCCGGGTCCAATCAGCCAGCAGCCAGGTTCCTGGGTGGCACTGTCATCCAGATTTGTTTGTTTTCACTTGAACCAGTGGGTAGAGGCTGAATAATTCTCTGTAAGGGGTTCCTTCTTGTATAGTAAAGAAGAGTGTGTGTGTGTTGGGGGGGTTCAGGCAGTGCTTGGGCTTGTTATAAGAGCAGAGGTGGTGTCAATCCTAAGTCCAGGAGCTGTGCTCATCACTTGAGAGGTATGCTGGTCCTGGGGATGTTGGGGGTGCTGGTTCTATGGATGGAGGCTGGTCCTGGGGATGTTGGGAGTGCTGGTATTTGTCCAGGGTTGGGGCAGAGGCTGTACATCACTCAAGGACAGAGAGAAGATGCAGTAGTGCTCACACACAGAGGGTATGTTTCGGATCTTAGGCATCTAGCACATAGTCAGCCCTCAGCCCACAGTGGGTGCTCCCTGCACAGAGTCAGCCCTCAGCCCACAGTGGGTGCTCCCTGCACAGAGTCAGCCCTCAGCCCACAGTGGGTGCCTCCTCTTGGGACTCAGCTACTCCAGGAGACTCCACCGTCTCTCTCTCTCTCTCTCTCTCTCTCTCTCTCTCTCTCTCTCTCTCTCTCTCTCTCTCTTCTCTCTCTGTCTCTCTGTCTCTGTCTCTGTCTCTCTCTCTCTCTCTCTCTGTGTGTGTGTGTGTGTTAAGAGCACAGCATGAAGCTTACTGCATGAACAGAATTTTAAGTGAGGACTACCATGTGGCTACCAAGGTCTCCACGGCACGCAACAGATCACCAGCACCGGTTCAGCTGTTTACAAGTCATGGTGTGGGTATAGGAGGCCTGCCGTGAGCACAGCAGACGCGCACTGCATCACTGAGTCACCCGCAGCCCATTCCTCTTGCTTTTCTAGCTATTGATCAGTGACTCAGCATCTCCTCTCCCCCAGCCCCTGGTGGCCACCATTCTTCTCTTTGCTTGGGAGTTTGGCTGTTTTAACTTAAGTAAATAATTTTCTCCTTAAGTACTGCCTTCTAGATAAGGAAAATGTTCTTATTTAATTTGACTGTTTTCCTATTTGTTTAATTACTACCATTAAAATGCTAATAACTGTCTCCAAGTCTTTTGTGGCACCTGATTGGCTCCATTTTGGGTTACTGCGTTTGTCAAGGCTGCAGCAAGTATCAGAGTTCCAATTCAAACTGGCCCCAGGCAAAGAGGACACTCACTGTTTCTCTAAGTGTGCTACAGGGTTGCCTTAGCTGAAGTGGAGGAGGTTCCTCCTGAGAATCAAGGGGCCTCCCATCCCCACCCCTGCCTCCCTCTGCGCTGTCCTCACGCAGGGCACAGCTGACTTTTGGTTTAGTTTCATCTTGTCTCACCAACAGAGACACCAAGAGTTTGGGACTTGGCCCCAAATCCCACAAAGGCAGGGTGTGACAACCCACTGAGCTCTGTGCCTGGAGTGGGTGTGTGGGTGTGTGTGGGGTGGGGTGGGGGGAGTGAGGGGAGGTCCATTCCCACTCACACCTCAGAGCCCCTCAGGTGAGTGTGAGGAAGACCCTAGAGTGAATCAGCAGGAAGCTGTGCTATCAAAGACAGAGAGGGGGGTGTCTGTCATGCAGGTGACAAAACCGGCTGCGTCCACTACTCTTCAGTTAGCAGACAACACGACCCCTTCTCACAGGCGCTTCCTTTGAACAACGGGGCTTAGGCATCACATTGGCCAAGAAGCCCTTTGGGACTCGTTATCTTGACCTGCCCAGATGCACATGAAGGCTCTGGCATTAACACTTGGGCCAGAATGGTGGGACTTCCCGGTCTCCACCTGAAAGATGATGTAGGTGACTGCATGGACATATTTGGAGAGTTTGATGAGATGATGGGCATGAAGAAAGTGCTTAGGAGATCCCTCTGTGGTCAAAAGTTTCCTCTGCTCTTTGGAACCGGGCATCTTGGAGTGCAATGAGAGACTGACTCTGCACCCACGGTGAGGCATGCAATGGGCGCCCACAGGGAGACACGCAGGGGCGCTCAGTAACTGGAGTTAGAGAAGACACGCAATCACTTTTCACCAGGGCCGCTTCCGTCCCCGCCGTTACTAAGTACGGAGCTGTGTAGAGAAGCAAATTTCCTCCTCCAGGATCACACAGCTAAGGGCAGAGACTGGCACTGAACTCCGAGCTCACAAGCTCCCTGCCCCAGTTGATTGCAGGTACCAGCCAGCTGCTTTTCTGCACACTCTTTGTCCTTTAAGGCATGGCCGGAAGGCTGGCCCTCAGTGCTTCCCTAGGACCCTCTGCCGAGTCAAAGTTGTCTTAGTCTGTTTTATGTTGCTGTAATAAAATATCTGAGACTGGCTGATCTGTAGAAAACAGAAGTTTATTTGACACAGTGTTCTGGGGACCAGGGTGTCCCTGAGCTTGTAGCTAGCATTTGGTGAGGGACTTGTGCTACCTCATAGCATGGTGGAGGTTTGGGCGTGGTGAGACAGTGAAGATGTCCTAGCTCAGGTCTCTCTCCCTCTTCTTAAAGAGCTGCTAATTTAGCAAGGCTGTGCTGATTCACACCTTTAATCCCAGCACTCAGGAAGCAGAGACAGGCAGATCTCTGAGTTCCAGGCCAGCCTGGTCTACAGAATGAGTTCCAGGACAACCAAGGCCGTGCAGAGAAACCCTGTCTTAAAAAAAAATAAAGAAAAACAAAAAAATCTGATGCTATCTTGGGGACCCTACTTCATGACCTTATTTCACCCTAATTATTTCCCAAATGCCTCATCTCCAAACACACCAACACTTGAACTTGGGGATTATGTTTCAACACTGAATTTTTGGGGACACATGCAAGCCAGAGAAAAACCCCATCTATTCATCCCCAGTCCTCTAGCTGATGGCTCTCAGCACAATCCTGTGTCTGTGCCTGCCTTCTGTCACTGGCTAGAGACTCAGGCAGATGCTGTTCTTTGTCCTTGGTCCTGATGTGCTGGGAGTGATTGTTCTCCCTGATGCTGAGTCCTGGAGTGAAGACGATGCTTTTGCTGTCATCCAGTTTCCGCCCTGGGCCTCGGGCATGGTCCGGAAGCTCCTTAGCCTCAGTGTTGAATTCTCGAAACGAGACTAGCAGCACTCTCTCCCACGTGTTGCTGGGGGCATTAGCAGATGGTTAATAACAACAGTGGAACATTATTTGACAAATGAGGGCTTACTCATTTCCAACTATCTTTTATAAGGCTGACACTAGACTCATCAGTTTATGCATGTGAAACAGGCTTTTGGTTGCCAGGATTTGACTGCTGGAGCCTACAACCCGCACAGTGGGAACCTATAAGCGGTGATCCCAGGATCATCAACAGCTATGTGGAGAGGCCACCTGGCCTCAGCACAGCCCCAGCTGCCGGCACAGCTCCCTGCCCTTGTTTGTTTGGCAAGCTCAGAAGGTCACTGAGATGTGATGGCCACGAAGGGCTCTGGACACCCTGGCTGGGTGTGGCTTTGCATGGCAGGAGCTTTGATCCACTGGTTCTAAGAAGCAGCAGGCTCATGGAGTCTGGAGAAAGGAACGCACCCTGCCTTTCACCCTGAGTTTCCCTCTCACTGCCCTCTTTGCAGCAAGCCCCCTCTCCTGTGGAAGAGGCTGTGGTGACCGGGCCCTCCCTCTTCAGGAGCCTGACAGTGCTAAGGAGAGAGGCCTGAGAGATGTAAAGCTTGGGTGGTCCAGGCTGCATTCCCTGCTCTGGTACCCACTGGCGGTTGGACCCTGTCCAAGCCATCTTCCTTGGGAAAGGGCCTGGTACCCAGTAGGTGCCCAGAAGTTCATTTCCTTCTTTCTGTCACCCTTTTCAACCTCAGACAATTACTGAGAGCCAGTCTCCTTGCAGCCACGCACACTTAGGACCCAGTGGAGGCTGCAGGCCCTCAAAGGGTGCCTCGAGGCTCTGCAGAACCGGAAGAATTCAAAACCGAAATGGGGACTGACTGTGGCTCCAACGGGGTACCACCCCAGGGTCAGGGTCAGTGTCCGGGCGAGGCATACCTACTTGTCCCTGTGGTGAGGAATGTCTTGTTCAGCGTCCTACAGCCAGAGGCCCCAGCATAGGTGAGAGAAATGGACTCCTGGCCTGACCACTGTACCCAGGTGTACTCTACCTCCTGCCAGGCCCACCCGCCCCAAGCCGGTCTGAAAGAGGCGCCCTGCTTCTCCCCCCACCCCTGGCCTCAGCTGGGGCCATGGCACTCAGTGAGAGCTCTGGAGGCTTTGGGATCTTGGCTTTGCCTTTAGGACATAGTGTCCCTGTTGAAGGCTCCTCAGGAAACAGCCGGTGTGCTCAGAGTTAAAGTGCTCCATGGAAATGTAGGTGGGGGCAGCATACGGGGGACCCATTGAAGCCTGGGAGGGGCAGTACCCAGACAGGCTTTCCGGGGTATGGAGAAAAGGCAAGTTTAGGTGGTAGACGGGTCCTGCTGTCATCAGGAGAGTGATGGGCCAGACAGGGGGTGCATTCCTTGTCTCTTGACATGAGTATGAGGCAGAGATGGTAAGGACTCTGGCACTGGGCCCCTCAAGGATGCTTCCCGATTTCCCATGTCTGGGGACAAATTTCAGGGGCCCATATTCTTCTCTTGGGGATGGCCATGGCCTTGCAGATTTCAGAATATGAAGCCCTTCCTGGCTTTTTGTGCCCTGTGAAGAATAGGTCACAGTAACCTCTGGCAAGGGGCCAAAGGCACTTCTCCTCCCCTGCCCTGCTCTCAGACAGCAGCTGCTGGCCTTCCTGCAGTGTCAGACCTGGTTCTGACAGACTCACAGAAGACTGTGTGTGTGTGTGTGTGTGTGTGTGTGTGTGTGTTTCTTTATGAAGTTGGGCAACCAGAGAAAAGACCGGGGTGACAGAGTTGCAAGGATACATGAGTCGAGGGGCCTGAAGGTAGTGTCATAAAGGAGGTGACTATCTTAGAAGGCCTGGGTTCCTTAGGAAAATTGGGATGCAATTTCCAGAAGGGTGATGTGGATTTAGGACAAGATGCACAGCTGTCCTCAGCGGGGGCCAGGACCTGCCGCCCGGCTCTATGCTGGTGTTTTTCCTTCTGACTGAGAACGGAAGGCTCACTTGTCCTTGCATGTGGCCATCTGCACAGATGCCCCTGTCCCTGTCTGAGTACCCTTGGTGGCTGCTGGCAGCCTGAAGAGTTTCAGGAGGCTGAATAACAACCCCTGGGGATGTTCATCTCCTCATCCCTGGGTCCTGTGAGCATATTGCCTTTTAAGGCCAAGGGGAACGGCAAAGGTAATTTAGGGGTTTCACTTAGGGAGGCTTCCCTGGCTTATCCGTTTAAGCCAGGCATGTGCTACACAATGGTGGTGTTTTGGTCAATGACTAATCGGGATAAAAGCAAGCTGAACAGCCCACTGCTTTGTGCTTCCCTGGCTGTCCTAACATCGCATAATGCTTTACTCATAATGGTGGCTGAGACGGATAAGCCATTGCACCACCAGTCACTGTCAAATGCAGCATATGAGCCTATGGACAGGGCTGAGAACTTGATGGTGGCAATAAATAGCCAGGGGACCCAGTGTGTGTGTGTGTGTGTGTGTGTGTGTGTGTGTGTGTGTATATATATATATATATATATATATATATATATATATATATATATATATATATTATATATATACATATATATATATATTTGCTATACTATAACATTGGTGGTTATTTTAGGGTGTACTCTGTGTACTTACAGAAAACAGAATTTACTGCAAAAGTTTGACTCACCACTCTATGGTGTTCCCACTCCTCCATTCTAGGAGGGCTAGAATAGAATGCCCTCCTATTCTAGCATTGCTCTGAGAGTGGCCATCACCGCAAAAGTTACATGTAGATGTAAATAAGGCAAGAAAACGTGGGGGCAGAAGGGGTTGGAGGTATGCTGTTATTATGGCCAGAAGCAAGGATGTAGACAGCAGCCAGGTGCTGGGAGAGGCCAGGAGGCTCTCAAGGGGCGCACCTCTGCCTGCAGCATAATTTAGCTCTTTGGGTCCCTCTAGGCCTCCTGGCTGTGTTGCTTTAGGTGTGTGGTCATTTGTTACAGCAGCAGAGGAAATGGGATAAACACCATTGTGGTAGACATACCACTTGTGGGTACTTTGTTTCTTAATGATCTCCTTCTCAGCCAAAGATAGAACCTTCTGGAAAGGGCTCACTACCGATGGCCTCCTCACCATCAGCACCACCCCACCGGGCAGGCTGGCTATGAGCTGACACCTTCTCCTCTGTCAAGACATTTTCTCACAGCTTATTGGCCTGGCTTCAGGGCCCGCTCCTCTGAGAAGTCTCACGCGCCCCTTTGCTACTTTACCAACTCCTTTTTGGCACATTTCTTGCTGACACAAATCATGCTGGGGTGGAAGCAGGTGCTCCTTCAAGGTGTCTGTGATGACTGAAAGCCAAATGCACAAGGACTGTGTCAATTCAGTGTGAAACCTGGACAAAACACACAGCAAGCAAACACTTGCCAGATGAATACGCGGATGACAACAGATGGGCCACTAGAAATGTGGGGTCAGGGAGAAGCTCCTAAAGGTAGCCGTTGGGAAGCCCTCTTGACGGTTGGTTTCTCCTCAGATTGCTTTTCTCCCGGCTCCCACCTTCCTTGGCGTTAACGTGGCCACAGCTGTGCTCTGAGCTCTGCCCTGGTGGGTGGAAGTGGTAGGCATTGAGACGTCGATGAAGTGTGTCCCTTCTCATTTTGTCTTTTCTACAGCCACAAGAGATAGCTCGAGTCTTCAAGGGGAGCTGGCTGCCATGACCGATGCCTAGCAGCGTCATCACAAAGAACCTCCATTTACCAGGGCCACGGGGCCCAAGAACCGTCACGGGAAGAAAGAACCAAGTTCTGATGTTTTGGGCACTCTGGATCCACTTATCTCAGCATCTTACATGGCTATAATTAATGCAAACAGCATCTGGGAGCGAGGATGTTGCCATAACAACAAACCTAAATCACGTGGGACTGGCCCAGGGGATGGGCAGTGGGAGGAGAGGGCACAGAGATTTCAGGTAGGGAAGCTGGGGACTCGTTGTGTGGCTGCAGAATATTTAATGATCTGTCTCTTCAAGTAATTTGGAAGATCAAGGACAATGGCCCTGGGGAGGTGTGAAGCCTAAAATCTCATGTGTGCCTGTCCACCTGTGCTGTGCCAGCCATAGTGTACTATTCTAGAACACCCCGATCCCAGGGAAGAGCTGTCCAGGATATGAGCAGAAATGGAAGGGCATCATCAAAACTGAATCCTCTCTGGGCTAATTTTTTCTTTTTGGATGCTTATGTGTGCAAATCAGAGATTTCTATAGGGCTTAAATACCCATGTATCCCCGGGTCTAATCTCACAGAAGCTCTCTCTGTACTAACATATGATTTTGGTAAATACCACCTTTGGATATAAATAGGACTCTGGACCCACACGTTGGCTGAGTCTCCCGTGGCAGGAATGGGCTGCATTGAGTCACCTTCTCCTTGGATGTCTCATCCTGGAATCTATGGCCTGGGCTTGCAGGTAGAGGGCTGGGTCTGGGGGAAGCAGATTCCTAGGACCCTTAACACTCATGATTTGCCCAGGACCACACAGCTAATGCATGGTGGGATCAGCTCTGCTGGTTCTAGGAACTTGCTGTTTAGTGGCCAGTGGTGCCTAGGGCCCGGTTTCACCAGATCCAGGTGATTGAGAGAGAGTGTGTGCGTGAGTGACTGTGCTCACGATTGTTGTGTGGTGGGGTATTGACAACTGAGTCTCCATTCTTGTTCTTTTTGTAAGGGAAGCACTGCTGGACAGAGAGCCGGCTGAGGTCATGTGAGCATTCTTCTTTGATGATATAGCTGGGCTCAGAGGATGCAAGGACCTGGCTGTGTTCACACAGCAAACAGCCGTCCCTGCTCTGCTGTTCTTCTGTGAGAAACTACTAATTCACTTAGCACCCAGAAGGCTTTGCTGCAATATCCTCTCATTTTCCTTCCATATAAAATTGACAAACGGCCCAGGCCGTCTTTTCTGATTGAAGTTCAGGCCATTGTTAAAAGGCAATAAACCCGAGCTTTTCTTCACAGAATTTTGGGGTTGGCATTTTCAACTCCCTTCCCCTCAGCTTAAGTTGGGTTATTGTGGCATCTTTTAGAAATTGAACCCCAAATTTGCCAATTACAAACTTGTGTTTGGCAGATGAATGACTGCTGAGGACTCCCAAGGGCATAAAAACAGTCTTACATGGAGAAGTCATGAGTTGAAGGGAAAAGAATCTACTTCCATTCCCACAGCGTGGATGGAAATGGTAGAGATGAGGTTCGATGCTGGGTCCCACTGGTTCTTCAGCCTTGCTTGCCTTCCATTTAACCTGGTAGCTAAGATTCTCTAAGCCTCTCATTGGGTGGGTGGGTTTCTGCCTGGTTTAGGTGATGTGGGAGCTTGCCAGATGGGTACCATGGTCCAGCACTGCCCCCTGGTGGACGCTCATGCTCTGACACACAGGGTGCCGGCAGGCAGTTAGTTGGGTACTTTCAGGATGGTTAGCTGTAGGCATGCTGGAAATTATCCTGGTGGCATGGCCTCTGGGTTTGGGGGAAACTACTGTTTTAGCCTGCTGAGACACACTATAGCTGTTGCAGTTCTTGCTTGCCTGTGGGACATACAGTCATTATTAATGATTTACTGCTGTTTACAGAGACATGTTCCTAGCTGAAAGGATGACAAGTCCTCACTCTAGCCTCACAGGATGATGAGACCTACAGATAGATGGCCACTATGTGAAGAGATTGGACATCTTTAGCCAATCCTGGGACATGATGGGAGAGGCATCTGAGACAGGAGTGGTGCTACAGTTTGGATGTAGATTGTCTCCCAAAGATCCATGTGTAAAGGCTTGGTACCCAGTCCGTGGCACTATTGGCCAACCAGTCCTGATCCTGACACCAGGGATGCTCAGGCTTCCAGGCTTCCTTAGTCCTACTGTCCATAAGGTGGCCAGGCTGGCAGCCCAAGAAGAGCTACTTTAGGGGTGGGACCTCCTGGGAGGGTTAGCTGTGGTCAGGTAGAGAAGTCTACTGACTCTAGGCCACCCTTGGCTAACCCCATGTTCCCCAGTTATTTGTGAACACTGTCTGAGCTCGCTGTGGGCCAGGCCAGGCTGGGCATCTTGGACCAGGTGGGTCATGAGCTAGCGGTCCTCGGGACAGTTGGGGAGTCCATACGGCAGAGAGAGGCATTCTGAGAGCAGGGCTTTTGCAGTGACAGCACTTGGTATCTATAGGGACGGACAGGACAAGAATTGGCCAAGTGTGGGTGTTGGGCCTGAAGAACCTGGAGCTCATACTTCCTGGCCTCAGAGGCTCAGGAGTGGGCTAGTTGGTGCAAAGTTTGGACAGAAAGCCAAAGGGAGAGCCCTCCCCACCCACTCGTGGCTGGGGCAGCCTTATGAGGGCAGGAAGGACTCTGGCTTTGCTTTATCAGTCTGGTCCCTGGGACACAGGCCAGGCCTTCCATTCTCTCAAATGGGGTTCCCACCCTGTCTCAACTCCCCGGAAGCAGCAGGCTGGGTGCTAAGAGGTGGGAAGGAGGAGCCGCTTCTCTGGCCCAGCCTTGTAATTAGACCCTTCAATTGCAATTACTTTTGCAATTAGCTCAGCTGGTAATTGGAACGGGAGGTGGTAATTTCTGTCCTTCACGGGCTCTCCCTTTGAATTGGGCTTTACTTATCTGTCCAGGATGCCGGATGGTGCTCTGGGGAGCACTCAACTCTTGGGAGCAGCTCTGAGAGCACAGCCTTGGGTTTGGCACAGCAGGACGCACAGGGATTCTCTTGAGTCCCCAGAGCTGGGGCCTAGGTTGTGGCTTCTCAGCAAAGGGCTAGTCTGCTCGTGAACCAGGCCAATGCAGTGAGGCAGCCTCCACAATAGCCCATGCTTCCAGTATTTGTGTCCATGTAACCCCCCCATCCCCCGGGTGTAGAGTGGCGTAGTGACTTGATTTGAATCATCAGAACATGACAAAGTTGCTGTGATATTTGTCCTCAGGGTTTATGTGTGAAAAACTTAGTGTCTAAGTTCATGTGTCAATGGCATTTGGAGGCAGGGCATTTGGGAGGCAATCAGGTTGAGTGAAGTAGGAGGGTGAGCAGGAGGGTGGGCAGGAGGGAGGGTAGGAGGGTGGGAAGGAGGGTGGGAGGAGGGTGGGAGGAGTGTGGGCGGGAGGGTGGGCGGGAGGGAGGGCAGGATGGTGGGCAGGAGGGAGGGTAGGAGGGTGGGCAGGAGGGTGGGCGGGAGGGTGGGAAACAGGGTGGATGGGAGAGGGTAGGAGGGTGGGTAGGAGGGTGGGAAGGAGGGTGGGAGGAGGGTGAGTGGGAAGGTGGGAAACAGGGTGGATGGGAGGGGGTAGGAGGGTGGGTAGGAGGGTGGGTAGGAGGGTGGGAAGGAGGGTGGGAGGAGGGTGGGCAGGAGGGTGGGCAGGAGGGTGGGCCTCCATGGTCTTATTACAGCTCTCTAAGGAGAGGAGGGCTGAGCTAAGAGACTTGCTTGGTGTTGCCATGTGATACCCTGTGATATCATGTTAGGATGTGGCCAAGGTCCTCACTGCTGGCTCTTAGACTCTCCAGTCTGTTATACATGACCAAACACACTTCTATTCTTCATGCATTGCCTATTTGTGCAGCAGTAAATGACCAAAGTAAAGGTTTAGAGAAGAAACACTGGAAACTCCTGACTGGAGTGAACAGAACTGCAGATTTCCCCTTTCTGAGCAAGCAGCGAGCACAAGCAGGCACCATTAATTCATCCCTGACACCGTCTTTTTGGAGGGAGTGGTAGCTACTGCAGGCTGAGTTCTCAGCCCCGAGACCAACCCCCACGGCAGACACCAGTCTCGGGCACAGGCTGTGTCCGGAACTCCTGGCTGACTGTCTGGAGATTGGGTTTTCATGGTCACCTTCCCGCGTCTGATGACTTTGTTAATGGAGCTTACATAATTCAGGAAAACATGTTTACTAGGTTATTACCTGCTGGTGAGCAGCAGATGGAGAGATGGGCAGAGCAAGGCATGAGGAGAGGGAGCTCCCTCCCCCCCCTCCACTACAGCCACACAGACCCAGGGATCTGGAAACTCCACAAACATGACTTTTTTTCTTTTTCTTTTGAGTGTTCATTACTCAGGCATGATTGCATACGTCATGAACCATTCATTAAAAACCTTAACCTCCAGTCACTTTCCCTTCTCCAGAGGTTGGGGGAAAGGATTGAAAGTCAGTCGTGCCTTGGTCTTTTCAGTGACTTGTAGACTTGTGCTCATCCTGAAGTCACACAATGACTTCTAGATAGCAGTCATTTATTAGCATACAAAAGATACCCTTATTAATCCCCCAATGCCAAGGGTTTTAGGTGCTCTGCGTCAGGAGACGGATGGAGGTCAATGCCCACTTCGCCGCATCACGGTCTTGCCCATGGTAGCTTGCAGTCAGGCTTCGCTAGTAGACCAGGACCGGTAGAAGGAAAATGCACGACAAAGGGGGCTGGGTTGATTGGCTCACACAATACAATCTGGGCGTCAATAAAGGCTCTCTACACCGAAGAAGCTGAGAACATGACAGGGGCTCACTCTACATGGCCGGATGCCTCAGCATTCCCAATCCAGCACCAAGGGCCTGGAGGACCCTGAGGAGCTACTTTCAGTTTGTGTTGGAAGCTCTAAGAAGTTCAGTTCTGATGTCAGCAAAGAACAGTAGCAGCAGCAGCAGCAGCTACACAGCAGATGACTCAACCAGCAAGACACCAACACAGGCAGGCAAAGAATATGTTTTTAACTCTCATTTAAA
The DNA here is from genome assembly GCA_030556225.1 of Cricetiscus sungorus. Lineage (NCBI taxonomy): Eukaryota > Metazoa > Chordata > Mammalia > Rodentia > Cricetidae > Cricetiscus > Cricetiscus sungorus. Next base: position 21,303,098 of record JANBXA010000190.1, on the reverse strand, counting down.
GTGGCTTTTCCTAGTTCAATAATGTTAACAAACGTAGTCAAGCCTCCCCTACAGGTATGCTCAGAGAGCTGCCTCATGGGCGATTCTAGATCTTGTCCAGTTGATGGTCAATAGTAGACATCACAGGTACAAAGTTTGTAGCTTTCATTTTTCTAACCATCTCACCAAGACCTCTTTGCTTTCCCTCTCTGATAAAGCAAGCTGCCGTATGGAGGAATCTTTGGCAAGGAAACGGGGATGGTTGTTATGGCAGGTTGTTCCTACCCGCCGGCTCCATCCTGCCTGCCGCCAATCTGGGCCCACAGCCACACCTGCCCCAAATAACACTCAGAGACTCTGTATTTGATACAATCCTGTTGGTCAATTACCATTATTGTTTATGGGCTAGCTCTGCCTTAATTATTAACCCATTTCTACTTATCTAAGTATTTCCACGTGGTCGTCTTATTGGGAAGCCGCGGCGGGCATCTTCCTTCCTCCCAGGGCTACATCTCGACTCCTCCTTCCCACTTCCTCTTTCCTCCTTGTCTCCTAGCCCCGCCTATCTTGCTATCTCATTGGCCACAGAGCTTTATTAACCAGTATGAGAAACATATATACAGAATAACATCTCCCATCAGATGGTCTTTGAGTGAGAGCCACTGAGATGCAGAGGCCCTCAGTCATAGCCTTTGAGAAGCTGCCCAACAACCATTGACTGAGCTTGACAGCCAACCAACCCCGCCTTCACCAAGCCACGAGATAGGACTGTGGCCCCAGAGCTGAGGTTGACTACAGCCTCCCCTGAGAGGTCAGGGGCACAAAAGCCACCTGAGCAGATGTAAGACTCCTGACCACATGTGTTGTTTTAAGCTACTGTTTTAGTGACTGATCTGTTGCTTAGACAGCATTGCATAACTGAAATACAAACTACTCAGTATTCACTATTCTCTGACAAATACACAGTTGTCCTTCAATGCCATGGAAGTTTAGTTTTAGAATCTCCCTTTCAAGAATGCAATTTGCTTACATAAAGTGATGTTGTGTTTGCACATAATCTCTTCAATCCTTCTATACTTTAAGTAGCCTTTGTGTAACTTTTAATACGTTACACAATGTAGATGCATTCAAATAGCTGTTACATTGTCTTGTTCAGGGAATAGTGATGATAAAAGTGTATATTTTCAGTACAAATTATGCTTTTTTTAAAGATATTTTTTCAAATGACTTTTATCATTGGTCGGTTGAATCCATGGATGTAGAATATGGAGTTCCCATTGTATTGTCAAAACTAACATGGAAATCCAGATTTATATTTAATATTATTGGACTTCTTGAGGTTCTGCTCTCAAGATGAGAGGAGCTAGACCACGAGGCTGTCTCCCGTCTCTTCCTATCACAGCTTCATCTACTATATCTTGGGTCTGACACACACCTAAGGGCTAAAGCTCCTTCTGCATGTTCCTTGGTTCTAATCGTGTGCACACCATCGCTATGGCTCACTCTTAAGAGCTGTCTCTGGGGAAAGGCCAAGACAGCCCTGGAGTTGGGTTTTAGTACTGCTCTAGTTTGAATCTTAAATTCAAAGGCTCTGATTTTGGAAGCTTGGTTCCTAGGTAATGTCACTGGGAAATGATGGCAACTTGGTTCTTGGGTGAAATCATTGTGGAATGGTTACAACTTGGAGAGATGGAGTTTAGTTAGAGGAAGTCAAGTCATTAAGAGCAACTGGTGAAGGAAAGATCAGGGCATTGGCTGTCCCCTTTTGCTCCCTGGCTACTAAGTGATTGGTTTTGCTTTGCCATACACTTGGCTATGATGCATTGGGGCAAATAACCATGAACTGGAATCTCCAAAGCTGTGAGCCTAGGCAAACCTTTCTCTTAGGGAGTTGGTTGTCTCAGATATTTTATTATCAGAATTGAATGATAGCTAACAAATACCATTTGATTTGGGAGATCTTATGCCCCATTTCCTGCAAGTGGATGTGGTTTAAAAAGGGGTAGAGTGGATACAGCCTCCGAAGCCCAAGGATACTTGACCTGTGAGGGGCGGTTGGAGGCCAGGATGAAAGCAGGTCCTTCTTACATGGGTCTGAGGATGGTCATGGAGGGCCCCAGGGACATACCAGAACAGAAACAGCCCCAGAGGAACTGCTGTTATTGTGACAGATACCCAGGAGACACAGTCCTAAGGAGACCCATGGTTTTCAGGCTTAAGTCAGCTAGATCCATGGCTTTGGGCCAGGAGCCAGGGAAGGGTATCGTGGTGGTGAAATGAGTTGGAGGATGCTGTTGACCTCATGGTTGCCAGGGATCAGAGCCACAAGAAGGGGTCTGTGGTGAGAGTGACTTCCCTGTGCAAGTTCTAATGACACACATCCTCCAATAGGCCCCACCTCCCAATAATGCTATCATATCATGAACACACAAAGGGTTAATCCATTGGTTAGTTCAGCATCTTCCTGATTGGATCCACCTACTAGGGACCAACGCATAAACATTTGGTGAGGACATCCCAATATCCAGACCATATACGGTGTGACTTCTCCTGGAGAGATGTGAACAGGCGTCTAGTTACCCAAAGTTGGGCACAAATTGCAGATAAAGCAATGATTCTACCCAAGTCTAGCGTGTGGACCTGTGTACTGTTGGCATTGCTTATGGATGTAGGTGAGGAGTTACTCGCAAGTGCATGGGTAGCTGGAAGGTGTTACTGTGAAGGCCACCAAGGCGTGGGTGGCAACTCATTAAAGCTGCATTGTTTTAAGCCGCCTGCCCAACAGGTTGGCAGCCACTACCAAAGAATCACCACCTTTCTGGCAATCGTTTCCTGCTTATAACACCTCCCAGAGAAGCCCATGCACCTTTTAGCTCTCTGAACTTCCAGAGTTGGTGTGGACTAATCCTTTTGTATATTGTGAAAGTGTGTGTTGCTGTCATTGTTAATAAAAAGCTCCTTGGATGGTAGGTAGGAAGGATTTCGGGGGCAGAGGAAATGCTGGGGAGAAGAGAGCAATCTAAAGAGTTGCAAACAGTTATCTTATGTAATGTGATTTATTTTTTGATAATTTCATACATGCATGCAATGTATTTCAATCATAGTTACCTTTCACCTCCTCCAGTTCCTCCTGGATCCCCCTCATATCTCTTGTCCCAACTTCTTGTCCATTTTTTTTAACCCACTGAGTCTCATTAGTGTCCATACAGTCATGGGTGTGAGGCATCCACTAGAACATTCTTCTAGGATTCACACTCCTGAAGACGGTTGGTAGCTAATCAAGGGGCTCTTGTGTTCCTCCACATCCCTTCTGAAACGTTGACAGACTTGATCTTTTGCTGGCAACCCTAACTGCTGTTAAGTTAGTGAGTGCAATGGTCCTGTCATACCCAGAAGACTGAAAGGGAAAAGAGGAATGGGAGGGGGATTAAGTGGAGAGGGAATGGGAGAGGAGAGAAGAGGAGGGAATGTGGAGCAGGACACCTAACACTAATGATGTTTAGAAAAGTCATAAGAAAGTGTACTATTTTATATATTTCCATATACACATATACATGTATACATTTTACACGGAGGATAACACCCTCTCAGAAGCTTTAGGTTGCCAAATATAAAGCCCAGTGTTGGGTGTGGGATACCCACCACCCCGTGTTTAGTTAATGGAGGAGGTCCCAGAGACTCCCAAAATAATAAGGCTATTGTCATTTTCTCTATGTTGCCCACCAGAACTTGACAATAAGATCCTGTTGCTGAAGATGCCACACTTTGGTCACAAGACTTGGGAAAATGAAGCTGGAAATGATTTAGAAGCTTCCTCTCTGATGGAGTCTGTTATGCAGACTGCTAGAAGAGAAAGTCAAATGTCTTATCTAGAGGTGACCTTCTCAAGCTACCACACTGACTGGACTGTCAAGATACACCCATGGGTGCAATAGTGGCATGGGTGTTATCGGAGTAAACAACTGTCTTCTCATTGTCTTTAAGGCCATTTCCTAGGATGGAACTCATGCCTGGTATTGTAAATCTGGCCAAGAACCCCGATTAGGGAGCTGACAAGCTCTAGGGGCGAACTTACTACTACTATTTTGCCAAATGGATGCAGTATCAAACTGCCTTGTAAAAAACATATCTCTGCACACATAGATTGATGCAGCTCTCAGACCTCATCAGAGAAGCTTCTCTGTACAATGGATGGTGGCTCACACAGAGACTGACAACTGGGAAAGTGCAGAGAGAAACCGCCTGTGGAGATCCAAAGGACTCACCTCTTGGCTTCTCAGTTCTCAAGGGAGAGGCTGTCCTTCCCTCCAGCATGGTCATTCCATTAGATACCATCCAATACGTCATCGGTTAGGTATGGGATTTCAGTGGAGAGGGAGCAATCAATACAGGGATTATTGAGAGTTCACAGAATGATGTGCAGAGCTGGGCTGGCCGGAGGCTGTGGCTGCCCTTGGAGGTCCATGCCTGGCTTGTACCAGAAAGCTATACCACCACCTAAGCCTCCATCTTGTACTTAGAGGAGGCAGAGTTGTTCTGAGCCTCAGGTAGATCAATGCTAAATCACATGTCTGCTGCTCAGGTGCACAGGAGGCCCAGAGGGCCACGCAGGTATCGATGTTTGCATCTGATTTGAGCAGGAGGGCTTCATAGGAGAGGAGAGGGTTAAAATGTGAAGCTCACTAGTCGGGCAGTCCTGGCTGAATACTGGCGGCCAGGGCAGTAAATGAACAAACAGTAGTACAACCCACCGTCTCAGCACAGCACGAACATTGCCTTCCCCCCTAACAACACGCCAGCTTTGTTTGCTGATGATGTAGGCTTGGGGGAAGAAGTTTGGGTGGGTTGAATCTTGAGAAACCCAGGATTTTCAAAATTCCCCCCATGGGGGTGGGGTGGGGTCCACATTCTATTTAAATGGGTGCAAACAGTTAGACAACCTTGGGAGTGACTGCTTTTGCTTTGCTAGCTACTCTCCAGCTCAGTACTTCCTCCTCTTACTCATGGTTTGCTCCTTTCCCTCTGGATTTTAATTTTAGTTTTTGAAGAAAGAACACAAAGAGTTGATACAGATTTAAAAAAAAAAGCCACAAAATTGCAAAATCAAACTCAATCGATGTTTATATTCAGACGTGCTCTGCAAGCACCAATATTTTACTAGCTGGTAATGTTCAACTGAATTCAAAACTGAGAAGGTCATTTCAGATGGGTTAGGAAACATTATCCTGTGCTGATAAGATAAATTGAGCTCTCCCAAGCCAGCAAGTCCCCGGAGAAAAGATCCTTGCCAAATGTCCAGCCCCAGGATTTTTAAAACCTGGAAACATACTATGTGTGATGACATGTGAAACTGTTATTGGCTTTAAAATTATGTGAATTTGAAAGTAAATATTTACTAACAAGTCTCTTCCAGGTAGACTTTGGATACGTTGCCTATTTTATTCTTTCTTTGACCTCAGTGATAATGGTCACTCCTACTTCCCAGATGGGGGGAAATTGAGGTATGCATGAATAGGTAACAGGTCTTCATGGCCCTCTTAGAACCTAGATTGGAGTCAGAACACATACCTCAGGGTTTTGAGATATAGAGAGGTGTGTAGTTATCTTTGGCCATGGTTCTAACCCTTGAGGCTTGTGTATTTTATCTCAAGTCACCACGGAAGTTGATGTTGTCATAAGCCATGATATGTTGAGCCTGATGGAGACTGGACAGTCGAGAAAGTGTTCTCAACTCCTACTCTGTGGCTCTGAGTGTGTGTGTGTGTGTGTGTGTGTGTTCTGGTCAAGGACAAGAAACTGGTTATACATTCTTGTACTATACCTGGTTTTCATAGCTGACCAAACTGGCAATTCTAAATGATCAAAATAAAATTAGAATGTAAAGAAAAATGGGATTTTTAAAAGAAATCATGCCTTGGGGATGTGGAGACATGAAATTTTCCTCAGGACCTATTCCTTGTACCTTGGGGTGACATAGGGATTTGGGTGAGGGCAGGGATTGTGCTCATTTCCATCCTTAAGGTTTTAGAATATTAAGATAGAGTTGCTGGAGGAGCAGGGTTTGACCATATAATAGAAACAGGGCTAGAGAATGGCCTTAAGTACTTGACTACCTTTATGTCTATAAAATGGCTCACAGAACATGTGTTGTCATCCTCGCCTCACTGTCCTGAGAGCCTCCTTGTGTCAGAAGTTGTGGCAGAGGGGTAAGGTTCAGTGTTAAACATGTGTCTATTACATGTGACATGCCTGGTTCAATTCTTAGTACCATAAGAAAGAGAAAAGGTGACTATTGCAAATATCTCATATTAACATTAATTTTGGGGTTGGTGAGGTGGCTCCTCACTTCACCTGCCACCCAGGCTGACAATATGAGTTCAGCTTCTGGGGTCCACATGATGGGAGAGAACAGATGCCCTCAAACTGCCTTCTGACTTCTGCATGAGCTCTGTGAATCCTCCCCAATCAGTTTTAAAGGTAAAGGTAATTTTTATGTACCCAAGCTGAGCCATGTTTGACAAGTTATTTTTTACAGATATTAAAATCCTGTACTTTGGAGAGTTTTAAAGAAGCATCTTTTGGGTCTAAGGATTTTTTCTAATATACTTTGGAAGTTCTGGATTCTCCCCCTAGGTCCCAAAGTTCCCAAAGTTTTGCAGACTTATGGTGTCTAATGAATAAATGACTGGGCCCCCGGGGCAGCCCATTCATCAGCTGGTCCTAGAACCCAAGGCTGCTGTCCAAGATCTAACCTGTGACTCATACAAATGTAAAGTCCACATGTGACACATGCTGGGGGCAGCAGGGAGCAGGTTGGTTCATGATAGGGCTGGCTCACAGTAGGGCTGCTCACAGTAGGGCTATCTCACAGTAGGGCTGGCTCACAGTAGGGCTATCTCACAGTAGGGCTGGCTCACGGTAGGGCTGGCTCACAGTAGGGCTGGCTCACAGTAGGGCTATCACACAGTAAGACTGGCTCACAGTAGGACTAGCAGGCACAGACTCTCATGAAACACTATTTAGAGATCCTATTTGCTAAGTTAGATACAAACTTACCAGTGTTACATAGAAAACAAACCATCACCGTGTGTTATCCTTACCCCTGAACAGATAACTGATCATCTTTCTTGCACCTGAGGGAAACTGTCTTAGTATTTCTATTGCTGTAAAGATAGACCACGACCATGACAACTCTTATAAAGGACACCATTTAATCGAGACAGTGGCTTACAGTTTCAAAGGTCCAGTCTATTACCATCACGATGGGACATTGCAGCGTGCAGGCAGACATGGTGCTGGAGGTAGATGAGCGTTCTATATCTTGGAGGCAGCAGGAAGTGGTCTGTCTCACTAGGCTGTGATCGGCCTGGGATTTCTGTATTTTATACGGATGTTCTCACACTGGCATCTTCTGTCAGTTGTCCCTCATGCTGGCAGGGACTCCTTTCTGGAGGATGTAGCCAAAGGAAGAAGTCATATCAGATTGTGATTGGCACCCATGTTGCTCGAATGTCCTGCCTTCAGTCTTTAGCTGCTTACATCACATCCTGACTTGGTTCTCACATCCTGGCCTGAGCTCTGGGGACCATAGCGGAGAAGGCTGTTCCCAAATGCAGGATGGTGGTATTTGCAAGATTTGGGACTGGGTAAGCAGGAATGACCCGCTCAGTATGGGGTGTGTCTCCTATGCCTGGTTCTTAGCACACGTGGAGGCCTGGAGGATGACACGGGGACATTAGGAAGGGCTGTGAACGCCCATCTAAGGAGCCTGCCTTGAATCCACAGGTTTTTAGACAGAAAAGCACTCAGTGCACTTAAGAGAGAGAATGTTTATTTGGGCTCACGGTTTTAGAGAGTTTTGTCCATGGTTTTTGTCTGTTGTTTTGGGCATGAGGTGGGCCAGAGCTTCTTGATGGGAAGGACGCAGTGGCAGAGCTGCTCACCGTATGGCGTAGTCATCTGTGGATTCATCCCCTGATGGAGTTAGCACCCTCATGATCAAATCACTTCAGCGGGTGGACAAACAAGCATTTCTATATGAGCCCTTAGGGGACATGCTGAGATGCAAAACCTAACAAATACCATGTAAGCCCTTCTGCTGAGTTGTTGTTCTAAGCAGGCACAGTCTCATTTGAATCCTGAGGATTCTCTGACAGACTGTAATTATCCATATTTTACACTGGAGGAACCTGGTGCACTGAGCAGTTGAGGATCTGGAGTTTGAGGCTAGCCAGGCACTACAACCCATCAACTGTGGGATGTTTAGGAGTCACAACAAGGGGAACACTGGGCTTGGGATCTAGTTAGTTAGGAGTCTATGGACGCCTTTGTGAGGTGGCTTGAATAAGATCCCCCCCCCATAGTCTTGGATGTTTGAATGCTTGGGCCCAGTTGGCGGTTCTGTTTGAGTAAGCTTAGGAGGCATGGCGTTGTTGGAGGAAGTACGTTACTAGGGTAGCTTTAAAGTTTCAAAGCCTATGCCATTCCCCGTTTGTTTTCTCTGCTTTATGCTTGCAGTCCAAGACATAAGCTCTCAGCTCTTGGCGTCCAGCTTTAACTGCAGGTCTGACCTGATGATCATGTTGTCTCCACCATTATGGACCCCCGTCCTCTGAAATCGTGGGCCCAAATAAGCTCTTCTTCTGTGAGTTGCCTTGGTCATAGTGTTTTGCCACAAGAGTAGAAAAGTGGCTAAGACACATGACCGAGCCTAATGTAGGGCCCTGGCCATGGAGGTTGGAGGGTCAGGAAGCTCTGTGGCTCGCCCTTGAGCTCTGGAGAAAGCACTCTCAGAATGGGAGCACTCGCCTTCCCTGTGCTCTCATACTTCCCCAGTGCACCCAAGTGTACCAGGCAGCAGACACTCACAGCTAAGAGAAGCATGGGGAGGCTCCCCTTTCAACACCCACTCCCATTTCCTCCCACGCCCAGGACAGCAGGGACAGCAATGAATCAGAAGCCGAGGGCCAGCAGCAATCTGGCCAGATGTGGCTTAGGGAAGGGCTTAGTGTTGTTGTATAATTTTACTTCCACATTGCCAATTTCTGCTATCTCTCTTTCTTCCTCTCTCACCTGTCACCTGTCACTCTCAGTAAGCCTTCACATGCCCCTCCTCCACCTTCCTTTCCTTTGTCCCTTCCTCCTTCACCCATATATGTCTGATATTATGTTGATAGCTTTATAAATATTAACTCATTTAGTGCTGTTAATGAAAGCCCAGAGTTATATATCATTGTGGGATAATCCCTCTGTGTGCTGTGAATTTGCTTTATTACCATTGGTTTATAAAGAAACTGCTTTGGCCTATAGCAAGGCAGGATAGAGCCAGGCAGGAAATCCAAGCTGAGATACAGGAGAAGGGCAGAGTCAGGGGCAGAAGTCAGCGAGCTGCCAGAGCGACAAGATGTACTAGAAAACATGCCACCAAGCCATGTGGCAAAATATAGATTAATATGAATAGGTTGATTTAAGCTGCAAGAGCTAGTTAGTAATAAGCCTGAGCAATAGGCCAAATAGTTTGTAATTAATATTGAGCCTCTGAGTGATTATTTTAAAAATGGCTGTGAGACCGGGAGGGACAAAGAAGCTTCCATTTACAGTATATTCTCCTGAAAACAAACAAACAAACAAACAAACAAACAAACAAGACAAACCTAGATCCACCATCCACCATTCCACATAGCTGCTTTGTTCCACTGTTCAGCAGTTTCTGCAGTATCTCTGGCAGCAGTGACAGTATTGTTAATGTGTTTGTGGAGGGCAGGGCAGGGACTTAGATGGATGACACTGATATGGATTATAAATTGTTGATGTGGTCCTTCTTCTTAGTCTCCTGTCAGTGAATGCAGGTGGCCCAGGTAGGCGTCTGAGTCTGCCAGGGGTGTGTCTGATAGGCCCTTGTCTGATAGGAGCAACGCAGAAGGATGGGGAGTGATGAGCTCATTTTATTGGTTGTTTATTGCTCCATTGTAGAGAGCCGTGAAGTGCCACGCCTTAAAGTGGCACTGGCTTCCGCCTTACACCTTCCCATTGGTGAGGGCTCTCTGGCGTAAACAAGCCCTTAATTGGTTAAGTCTGTTCAGCCTGTCTGCTTCCGCATTAGAGTAGCCTATCTGCAGGGTCCACGTGGCTCACTGGGGTTGGTTAGCTGAAGTGTATTTAAGCCTGTGCAGTGGTCTCTCTCTCTCTCTCTCTCTCTCTCTCTCTCTCTCTCTCTCTCTCTCTCTCTCTCTCTCTCTCTCTCTCTCTCTCTCTCTCTCTCGTCAGAAGAACATGTTTCAGGAATTAAAACTGCATGAAGAAGATCTTCCCAGAGTCGCGGCTCCATCTCAGTTCTATTTGCTCGGTCTGCGGACTCACCACAGACTTGCTTTTGTTAGTAACGCATTTTCTCAGGACTTTGAAATGTGTACCTGCTGGTGTTGTTTGTGCCCTGGCATTCTCACGACAGTGTGCTTGGATGGGCCCGTAGGTCCAAGAGGAGGCTGAGAGGCACGTGCAGGGTTAGGGTTAGGGTTAGGGTTAGGGTTAGGTTAGGGTTAGGGTTAGTGTTTACTGTCGTATGCTGCAAATTTGAGAATGTTTGTCACAGAATTGCTGGGGCACCATTGGCTGCTGTAATCTGTCATAGCTGTGTGTCTCTGTCCGGGCCAGCTTCCTTAAAAGAGATCTGGGAGGAGGGCAGAACTTAGAGGTCATGAGAACCCCAGGTTAAGTCCGAGGAGACCCGTGAGAATTTCTTTTCCATGACTTTTCTCTACTGTTCTGGTAATTGACTTGTTGTGACATCTTTGGAATAAGGGGAGCCAGAGGGCCTTCGCTTAAACACGGGTGCCCCAGGGAGCTGGGGGTCGGGGCCTCCCTGCTGGTGCTGGCACAGCTGAGAATCCACTTCTATGTACAGATACTCCCGGATTTGAAAACAATGGGTCCCCACTGCACCGACTCCATCTGACTCAGCGATGCCCTCACTGAGCAAGCCAGTGTTCTGCAGAGTGCTGGCAGCCCACCCTGGTGATCCCAAGGCTGAGGAGGAGCTGCTGCCCAGCATCACCAGAAGAGATCCCATTGTATCTGTGTAACCTGAGCAAAGACGGCAGTTCTGACTACCTCATGTGAGTTACCACCACATCACCACAAAGAAAGAGTCCTCAGTAGCGTCATCGTAAGTCGGGGGCTGTCTGTGTCTTGTGGTAAATGTGCACTACAGCCCCAACAGGGAAACCTTGACAGATTATCAGCATCCCATTGCTTAAACAAAAAAGCATTGTCAGGGACTCAATGTCCGTGGCTAGGAAGACAGACACATAAACTAAGTGACAAGCTCCCGTGGCCAAAAATAATGAGGGAGACCTTTGTGTTGCTGTTCTGGTTGAAACTCGAAGATGTAGTGTTGAACTCATGTCCTTACAGATGCTGCAACTTTAATGATAAAAAGAGAAAAGAAATCAAATTTAATTAAACTCTACGCAGCAATCTGAGGCTATTGCTTCATCAAAAAATGATTAGGTGGAAAGATGAGGGTGGGGGCTTGCAAATGGACTCCATTTTTCCTTTATGCTACAATGTTTTAGTTTACATGTCCTTTTTATTTCTAATGTTTTTAATTGAAATAGAACATTTTACTTCCCCCTCTCTTTTCTCCCTCCCGCCCCAAGCCTCTCCCTACTCTTCAATGAACAGATTTTTTGCTTTGTTATTGTCACCTAATATATAAATATGTGTGTGTGTGTGTATGTGTGCACACAAATAATTATAAGTACAATTTGCTGAGTGTGCTTTTGTTGGTAGTGTGTCTATACTTTTAAGGCCGACAAGTCTAAATTAGACAACCAATAAGGGGTTCATCCTTGGAAGAGGCTTTAACTCTTCCCAGAAGCCATTAGTTTCCTACAAGTCTATGTCTAGGAGTAGGACTCTATGAAAGTTTGCTATAGGTGGGGCTCTGAAATTTTTCCCTTCCCATGTTGATATGTCCATTGATAGTGCTATTTCCCCCATTTTGTTTACATAGACATTTCTGTTTTGGAGAAACTATCTCTGCCCTCACTTATGACCTTAAAGATAAGTCCAAATTATAAATCAGAAAAGACATAGGCTGTTGACAAGCAGGTGGAGCTGTGATCTCAGCTGTGCCATTCACTGGGTCACGTTTCCTCTTCTGGCCCCATTTTGTGGGTGCTGACTGCTCTCTCATGGAAACATAAGCCTGAGTGTGGGAAAGAGCTCCAAAATGTCAGTGGACAAATGATGGTCAGGTTCATCTGGAAGCCACAGAACCCAGAAGGCAAGTCCTTTGGGGACACTGTTTCTCTGGGAATCATGCCAGGCTTATGGTCCACGTGAAAGTTTTAGCAAAGCCCCAAGGAGTGAGGCTCTGGTGCAGCCAGACTAGCCTCTGAGGACAATAGCACGACAGGGTGTGAGAAGCCCACTGGGTCCCATGACCTTGAACAGGGAGATTGGGGACATCCTCCTGACACCTGCAATGACCTCTAAATAATGAATTACAAGTCCCTTAAGGCCCTTGATGCAGTGAAGGGAGCTCATTCCGGAAGCCCAGAGAGCAGCCAGTGTGTGCTGATGAATTCTTACCAGAACACTTGAAATTCTGGTGGCAGATATGTGTCTGTGGTGGTCATTTCCCGCTTGAACAACCTGGAGCAAACTACCCAAGCATGTTAAGCTCCCATTCCTTCTCTGTGCTGATGAGCTGTCTCCAGTCCTGGCCCTGGGGACCACAGCCGACTGGATGAGCGAAAATGAGCTCTTGGGTACTCTGAAAGGTTTGCACTGTTTACCAGCTCAGCTGAGGTGGGATTCTAAACTGATTCCCCGGGTCTGGGCTCCACAGAAGTTCCCCAACATTCATCTTGTGCTTGAAATGCAAACTGGGCTTTGCATAGCACCTGGTTCTGTTGGCCCAGAAGCATTACCCTCGAGAACGCCCAGTGGCTGGGCCCACAACCTCCCACCTGGTGCGAGCATAGCACCAGCCTCCCGGTCTCGATGTACCTGCTATTCCTTATTCCGTGCTCCTGTATTCCTTTCCTTCCCTAGTTCCTCTGTCTCCCTGGAGGGCAGGGAGCACATGCTCAAATGCATTCTCTTTCCTATGCCCCAGCCCAGAGGTCAATAGAGACTGGGCATCACAGAGTGTTACAGTCAAGCTAAGGGTGAGCCAGGGACATCTGGAGCTGAGAGCCAGCTTGGCCTACATGAGTACTAGGCCAGCCTGGACTATATAGCGATACCTCATTTTGATTTAAAACGAAAACATGTAACTCTTCATCTTGATGGACTGCAGGATCCGCCTGTTCTCTGCTTCTGCTCCAAGGCCCCTGATCTGGTTCACCAACTGAAATATCAATGTTCCATTCCTAACTCATACCTTAACTATCTCAGCTCTTTCTTGCTTAATGCCTTTCTAAGGCTTCTTGTTAGGTATAGGATGAGGTAGAGCCCCAAGACAGACAGGCAGAGGCTAAGCCCCAGCTGCCCATTAGGGCAGCTCAAGAGCTAATTCCCACATTGCTTCAGCCAGCCTGGGGGACCCCTGCTGGTTTTCTCCCCTCTCCCTTGGCTTACTTGCTAATCTTTGCTTCTCATCCAATTCGTGCTGGTGGAAACCAAGTCCAAATCTGCAGACCGTGACCCTGAAACCATGGCTCCTGGGAATCTGATCTTGGCTGTTTGTCTGTCCAGTGCCCTGGTATTTACCACACTCATGGTAAATGGAGGAGAGAGCAACTCTGCTAAGAATGACTCCAGACTCACCTTCTTGGATTCACTGTTGCAAGCCTTTTGCAAAGTCTCAAACTTCTCTCCTGACTTATTAAACATTGTTGGAAAGAACGGTTTCTGTAAGCTTTGAGTTACCATCTTTCCTCCAGTTCTTACGAGAATTCATCAAGGTTTGCCTTTGTGGTTCCTTGGGGTGGGGCAAAGCTCAGAATTTTACCACTCCAGCTTCCTGCCTCCCACCCAAGAGTCCCTTCTCTGTCTGATGTCCAGTTACCCAAGCATGTCCTTCACTCCAACTTTCTCCTGCCCTCCCTCCTCCCCTCCCTCCTCCTCTGCACAACATTTGTACATTTTCTCTTGCCCTCGTCCCTTACCTGCATGTGCATTCGCTATGGGCCTCTGCCCGTGACTGACAGACAAATCCACTCTGAAGATGTCTTCTTCTCTTGTGTAATGAATCTCAGCCTCTGACAAGTTTGAAAATCTATTCACAAACACACTTGCTGTACACTGGGACCACCAGGTGAGCAGGAAATGGTGGCCCTCCACAAGTCAGGAACAAATGGAGATGTCAATCTCCCAGAATCTCAGCATGTATCCTTAAAGTAATTCTCTCATCCATGGTTGGGCTTTCCGTGGCTTCTGATATGTAGAGGAAGTGCAGCTATTGGGGGAAACTTCCTTATTTTTGTTTTGTTTTTATTCAGTGTGTGTGTGTGAGTCTGTGTGTGATGTGCATCCATGTGCATGTGTGTGGGTTTGTGTCTTTGTGCATGTGTGTGAGTGTGTGATTGTGTGTGTATGTGTCTGAGTGTATGCATGTGTGTGAATGTGCAGGTATGTATGTGTGTGCATATTTGCGAATGTGTGAGTGAGTGTGTGTGTGTGGTGTGTGCATCCATGTGAATGTGTGTGGGTTTGTGACTGTGTATGTATTTGTGTATGTGTGTGTGAGTGTGCGAGTGTGTATATATGTGTGAGTGTGTGCATGTGTGTGTGCAGGTAAGTAAGTGTGAGTGTGAGTGTGCAAAAGTGTGTGAGTGTAGGTGTGCGCGCATGCGTGCGTGAGTGTGTGTGTGAGTGAACATGTGTGTATGCCCATGTGGAAGCCAAGCTATAACGTATCTTCCTTTATTGTTTTCAACTTACTGTCTTGAGTCAGGGTTTTTCTTTTCTTTTTTTAAAGAATTATTTATTTTATGTGCATTGGTATTTTACCTGCTTGTATGTCTGTGTGAGGGTGTCAGGATCCCTTGGAATTGGAGTTACAGATAGTTGTGAGCTGCTATGTAGTTGCTGGGAATTGAACCTGGGTCCTCTGGAAGAGCAGTCAGTGCTCTTAACTGCTGAGCCACCTCTCCAGCCCCCAAATGGAAAAGCCTCCAGCTTTTCCACTGAACTTGAAGCTCATTTTTGGCTCTGTTGAGCAGTGAGCCTTCAGGATCTTCCTGTGTCTTCCCTGCAGTGCTGGAGTTACAGGCATATACAACCATACCTATCCTTTTAAGATTAGTGCCGGAGACTGGAACCCAGATCCTCAAATGTGGAAGGTAAGTGTTCTCCTACCTCCTTAGCCCCGACTCAACTTTTAAAGGCAACTTCCAATTTGGCCTTTACCCCAGAATTGTATCATAACTTTTCCCCCTTCTAAATCAAGACACTACGCGATAAAATTTGGGAGTATTTCCTTGTCAGGGAAGGAGGGAGAGAAGGGAAAAGGGAAGAGGGAAGAGGGGAGAGGGGAGAGGGAGGGAGATATCAAGGCAGTGCAGTGTTTGCTTTGAGAGCTTTATTGGAACATGACAACACAGAGCATGGATTTGAAGTCCCACAGCAGCTGTTCCTAGCCTAGACATCATGCACCCATTTCCGCTTCCCTGAGAGGCTCCAGAAAGTTCACATTTGCAGGAATCCTGTGGAGTGGCAGGCTGTCCTTGGGTACTGTGGTCTTGAGCCCTGATTGATTGTCTCTGTGATTGGACATGTCCATGTTTACCAGAGGTCTCATGTCTCCAGTTAGTTAGGCCGTGATTTAAGAGACTCACCTGCCCTAGAATCCTGAGAAGACACTTAGATGGTTTTTGGGGCGGCTTTCAGAAGGAATGACAAAGAGACTCAATGGTCATCTCTGGGGGGGTCATTAGGCCAAAGGATGCCTTGAAGTTTATTGGCAGGCTAGCTCTTAATATTAGTGTGGACCATTCTTTGCATATTCAACTGGCAAATTTTCCCTAAGTGTGTGAACACTCTTCCAGGGGTCCAACAGACAAAGGTCAACAGAAGGAACTCACATGTAGGGGTGTAAGATGGGTATCCAAGAAACCACAGCTACCTGTTACATTATAATCAAGCCAATAGTCTCTAAAGAAAGTCCCACAGTGTGTGGCAAGGGCCTGATGTAGGATGGATCAGAAGGGACAAGGCAGAGGTCCTCAAGGAAATGGTATTTTAGCTGAGATCTCATGATGTCAACTTGTCCAGAAGACAAAAGAGCATTTCAGGCCATGCAAATATCACTCTGTGTGCTTTGCTTGCTAGAAATAGTAGATTTTAAGCAAATGATAAGGTAAATAGGGGTGGAGTTAAGAGAAGGTGGTGCAGGGGACGCTGGGGGGCCATGAAAGCTGACAAAGCCCACCAAGGCTGTTGTATGGAGGGCTGACTGGAGGAAGGCGAGGGCTGGAGAGTGCGGGAAAAAGGCCTAAGCAGCTTCACCAGTTGTCCGTTTGGAGACTTCAGCAGCTGAGTCAGGTGAAATGGGGAAGATGAAGATTACCAGTTGGATGGCAGATATGTGTGAGAGCTAAGACTCTAGAGTGTCCACCATGAGAAGCAAGGCAAAAGGAGGGGCCGAGGCTGACCTCAGCTCCCGAAGTTCAGGGTGTAGCCTTTGCTTGAGAGGGGGACTTTAGAGAGGCAGGCGAGGGAGAAGTTGGAGAGTGGCCGTGGACATGAATCCAGGTGGAGGAAGCATGGCCCGATGCCTACAGCTATAAACCAGTAAATAATCTAAAGTCATGAATGTCGATGAGGTCTTGAAGGGAGGACCAGAGTGAGAAGTCTCAGTGCTGAGCCGCAGGGAACAGTCACAGCTAATGGTTGTGTGGAGTCACAAAGAAGACTGAAAAGTTAAGGGTGGATAGTGTGTGGGGGGCGTGGGGTGGGGGGGCAGGAGAGGGTCTTGGACACCCAAGGAAGCTTGAGTATCAGGGGAGGTTGAGGTCAAGGGAGGGCAACACCATTAACAGCCCTAGGAGAGAGAAGACCGTGGGCATCCTCACCCTCTGGAGCTCTCTCTCACCAACTCCACCTCCTTGAGTCTCTTCACAGTAGTTCTCTGACTACCGAAGACAGGCGTTCATCCATTTGCACAGGAGTAAGGAACTGCCCAGAACGGCAGTGTGCCCAGGTCATGTGGCCAGCAGAGGGCAGCACCGGGTCAACCCACACATTTGCATTTTCCCAACTCCCACCTGTCCTTCCCTGGGGCCCAATAGACACAATTTGCCCTGCAAGTCCACTTCCTGTTCATAGCAAGCCACCATCAATGGCTGGACCTCAGCATGGAGAGCTTCCTGGAGGGCTAAGATGTGCTAGAGCAGGGTTAGCTGAGTTGAGAAACTATCTTGACTTCTCTTCTGAGTGGCAGTGTAGTGAAGTTTCAAGAACACAAACATAAGCCTGAATTTCCATCCATCCATCCATCCATCCATCCATCCATCCATCCATCCGTCCATCCATCATCTAACTATCTACCCATTATTCATCCATCCATCCATCATCCATCCACCCAACCTCCCACCCACCCATCCATTTTCCCCACACATCCGATACTCACTCACCAAGTACTTTCTGAGTACCTCTATCCCAGGTCCATTTCTAGCTGAGTGGCCTGAGGTACATTCCACACTCTCAGTTTCTATCTCTGTAATGTCAGGCAAGTGAAGCTCATCCTAAGAACGTGTATATAAATTATGAGAGCCCATATAGGTAAGGTACCTAGCACCTAGTTAGGTGTTCTCCGAGGGCATTTTCTCTCCTCTTCCTTTTCTCCCATCCCCTTGTCTCTTCTTTTCTTTCATAATGAGATTCCACGAGGGAGTGAGGCAGGGATTTATAGTAACATCCTTTTCCCTGCTCAACAGATGTGCATGTTTTCTACAGAAGCACATTTGTGCACATCTGTCCCACGTCTGCTCATGACTCCTAGGGCCAGCACCAGTGTGAGCTTTGAACCCAAGAAATTCAGCCTAAGTGAGCAAAGCACCTGTCTGGAATCCACTCACAGGGAAGCTGATCTGTGTGTTCTGTGAACCCCAAGGCTCAGGCTGAAGTTTGTCCTCAGTGGTTTCAGGGTTTGGTCCACAGGGCTCCAGAGGGAGATCCAAGCCATAGGTCTGGGATCTTGGTGTCCTGGGCAGGATCTAGACAGCCTCACAGGGCAACGCCCTCATTCCTTCCTGTGACAGTGTCCTTTCTGCCTTCTCAGACAGTGGCTCTCCCCACTGCTCCTGTGAGGGGCCTTCGGGGTGTTGCTGGAGAACACGAAGCCCCCGTAGGCTCTTGCAGCAAGTCAGGAGGCCATTGGAGCATGTGGTGCAGGACAGCGCTGGTTTCCTGAAGAGACATAAGCACAGGTTAGAGCCGGGTGGTGTCATGGCTAATCTTGGTTGTCAACTTGGCACACATGGGAAGGGGGCCCCTCAGTTGAGAAAATGAATCAGATCGGCCTGTGAGCATGTCTGTGGGGGTTTGTCTTGGTTGCCAATTGCTATAAGAAGATATAGCCCACTGGGGATGCCATCCCCAGGCAGGAGGGCATGGGTCTTGTTAGAAAGCTAGCCAAACAAGCTAGAACGAGCAAGTCATTTAGCAGCTATCTATCCTCTGTTGCTTGCTGCTTCAAACTCCTGTCTCGAGTTCCTGCCTTGGCTCTCCACCACAATAGACTGTAACCTGTAAGCTAAAGTAAACCTGTTTCTCTCCAAGTTGCTTTTGGTTATAGGGGCCCATCTGCAACAGAACGCAGACTAGAGTCGGCCAATGAGACAAGTCCACGGGGCCAGGGATGAACCTCTCTGTTGTGCTTCCACTAAGCCTGGACCTGGAGTAGGTGATGTGGGATGACAGAGATTCTCTTCATAGGGGTTGGAGCCTAGAGCTGTGTCATGTATGTCTCACATGAGCTGGGGAAGCTTGGAGAAACATCAAAGTTTTGCTGCCATCCAGTGGGGTAACCAAGCTCATGGTTCCTCCTTCCATACAGAGGAAGGGAAGAATGCTGTCCTTCCCTGCACTACGCCTGCCACATGGTGGCTGAGGCTATGGATGCCTGACTTTGCAAGGATCTGTGAGCAAAGACACAGCTGGATTCCAGCCCCCTAAGTGTGGCTATCTCTGGCCAAGCCACTGTTAGGAACCGCAGGTGGCCCTGACCCTCTGTCCTAGCACACTGTACCTCCAGCTGGAGAGTAAGATCGCGCCTGTGGCATTTTAGAGGTTATTGCTGCCACGTGAGTAATGTACACATTTGGCTAGGCTAGCAGGGAGGGATCTGCCCTTGGAAGAGCATTTCAGCGGTTCAGAGAAAGCAGTGTTTGCTGAGTTACTACAGAAGCTTCCTCAAGCTGAGGGTAGGCAGCTTTGCCCTCTATGGGGCCCAGTAGTTAATTTCCCAAGCAATGCACTGGGGAAACATTTCATGCTCACAGTGAAATGTCAAAACATAGAGATAGCAAAAAGACACAAATAGAGAACTCAAATAAACCTCTCCTCAGGTAAATCTTTCTGTTACACAATTCAGTTAATACACATTTGAATGAAATACATCAATCATCCAAACAGATTCTACTTAAAAAGTACCTATGAGTGATTTAAAGAATGTTTAAATTAAGAATTCTAACTTCAGCAGTGCCTGATTCGCCTCAGCAAATATTTCTATTTTGTTCTGCATACATTTTATTTTAAATGTAGATGGCATCATGTCTTATGATTGTTTCTGTCTGTGGCTGACTTTTTATTCTTGCCACATTACCTAGAGACAGATCTCTCACTGAACTTGAAGTACAGACTTTTGGGTAGGCTGGCTGGCTGGCAAGCGCTGGAGAGACACTTTGCCACCCCTCAGTGTTGGGGCTACCAATATATGTGACCACGCCTGGCTTTTTAAAGTGGGTTCTGGAGATACGAACTCAGGCCCTCACACTTGTGCTGCGAGTACAAGGCAACCCCTTAGCCCCTGTTTTCTTTCATTTTAATAGCCACATTTATCTATTTTCCCTTCTGGATTTGTTTATGAAATCCTTTTAAATCTCAAGGTCATCAAAGTATCCTATGTTCTCTTCTATAAGTTTAAATGTTGTCCTTGATATTCAACCTATGAGCACATCTGGAATTGGCTTTTGTGTGTTGCATGGCATCCAATATTATTTTTCCATTTCCCTTCCTTATCCCTCCCATTCCCTTTCAAAAGCAAATGATTTTCCTTCCTATCTGTGTGTGGTGCTGGCTGAGTTTCTCCACCTGATTTCGTTTCCCTTCTGGTGGACATGAAATTGGCCCCAGTGTTATGATAATTATTAATTTCAGCAAAACCTATGGAAAATGTCCTTCTTCATTCTTCATGCCATTTACTTGTTTATTTTGATAAGTTTTGACAGAATTTTGATGGGAGATGTTATTTTGTAAATATGTTTCCAATACTGGTTAATGAATAAAGCACTGTTGGCCGATAGGAAAGCAAGATAGGAGGGACTAGGAGGAAAGAGGAAGGAGTAAGGAGGAGTCAGCATGGAGAGATTGGAGAGAGCAGAACGCCAGCCTGCTCTCCAGTAAGATGAGACCATGTGGAAATACTTAGATTAATAGAAATGGGTTAATAATTAAGACAGAGCTAGCCAATAAGAAACAAGTAACTGGCCAACAGCTTTATATCTAATACAGAGTCTCTGTGTGTTATTATTGAGGGCTGGCATGGCGGCGGCGGGACCGACTGGCAGGGAAAGCATACTCGTTACACTGCTTTTGGGTTTGTTGCTCTTCTTTTGAAGGCTTTGTCTTTTTTTTTTAAACCTGTGTCCTCTTATGTTTGAGAGGAATGTGTTTTGTTTTTGTTGGGAAGAAGCACTTATCAATTCACTACACTTTCTATTGTGTTTACAGAATATTACATGCTTATATTGATTCTCCTATACCCGGTTTTTTAATGTTGAAAATATATTATACATTTTATATTATAATTATTTGTTAATTTCTCTTTGTATTCTGACAATTTTACATGTTTTTAGAGAAAGGTTATTTGGTACATATAAGTTTAAAATTATCTTTCTGGGAGATGAACTCTCATCAAAATATGATAGTCATATTTATCTTTATAATACCTTTTACTCAAAGTTTATTTTATATGAGATTAATAAAGCTAGGTAGATTTCTTTTTGTTTGTATTAGTGTATGGTATTTAATACATGTGTTTTTCCTTACACTGTCAATATGTTTGTTTCATACATGTTAAATCTGTTTATTATAAAAATATTTGTTTTAAAAAAAACAAATCTGATCTTCTTTCCCCTTCTCCTTCTTTCTTTTAAAAACATACTCATTATTATTAATGTGTGTATGTGTGCGTGATGTGTGGGGTATGCAAATGTCATGCTTGTAGCTTGGTGTACTTGTAGCAGTCAGAGGACAGCTTCATGGAGTCAGCTCTCTCTTTACATGGTGTCTTAGTTAGGGCTTCTATCCCGGTGGAGAGACGCCATGACCAGGGAAACTCTTATAAAGGAAAACATTTTATTGGGTGACTCGCTTACAGTTTCAGAGATTCAGTCCACTGTCATCATGGTGGGGAACACAGTGGCGTGCAGGCAGACATGGTTACATCTTGACCAGAAGGCAATGAGAAACGGACTGTCTCACTGGTGTAGATGGAGCACAGGAGACCTCAAAGCCCACTCTCACAGTGACACGCTTCCTCCATCCAGGCCACACCTCCTAATAGTGCCACTCCTTTTGGGGCCATTTTCTTCCTAACCACCACACATGGCTTCTGAAGATTGTACAGAACCCTCAGCTAAGCCATCTCAGATACCGTTCTCTGAGACAGTGTCTCACCACATAATCCAGACAGGCCCTGAATCCACACTCCTCTGTCTCAGGCTCCCCAGTGCTGGAACTGTAGATGTGTGAGACCATGCCTCACTCTTCATATTTTTTAGTTAGTTAATTTACCTATTGGCCAATGAGAAACATTTTCATTTTTTACTTTCAACTTGCTTTATATTTTGCATTTGCCCTACCCTGTCTAAATGTCCCCCATATTTTCTTGCTTTGTTCTAAATTGCCCCTTTTCCTTATTCTCTTACCATGTGTCATATGGATTTCTACCTTTCGTTTCAAAGTAAGGCTTTCCAAGGCATTTTGACAAGCATGTGTAACTGTGAGAAGTCCAGTGGCCGAGGCCATTTTCTACACCAAGCCATGCAGGGATTCAGTATGCAGACTCTATCCTGCGCCAAGAGACACCAAAGGCTTTGCATTCTCAACCCTATCCATAGCCTCAAGGCCCATTTCTGCTTGGAGAGAAAGGATGCTAACTGGACTCCAAGAGAGAGCAGAGGGATTGGTGTCATCGCAACACCCGCTGTGCCATCTTTTTGTTGTCTCCTCCTGGAAACATTGCTTTAACTCTTCCTCGAAACCCCCACTCCTGCCCATGTGGAAGAGGTGACACCCACCCCTCCCCTTTGGTTTCAAGGTAGAAGAACCAAGACCTGATTCCGGTAATGAAACTCAACCCTGAAACTTTTCTGGAGCCGCTTTTCTGCTGGGTCTGAGAAGACAGCAAGGCAGGAGCTTGGGCCTGCTTGTCGGGAGAGGGTTAGAATGAAGCCTCTTGACAGGAGGAAGCTAAGCTGAGAGCCCATGCCCTGCAACATTGTTTCTAGCCGTGCTCGAGCTGCCCTTGACCTCACAGCGTCTTTCAGCGAATTTCTGCTGCTGGGGCTTACCAGTGTCTAGACTGAGAGCATTCCCAAATGAACGTTATTTGAGTCAGATCTTTGACATGAAGGTGTTACAATATATTCAGCCACCAGGGGTCAGAAGCCAGCATCAAAGCTCCCTCATGAGATGCCTCCCTCATGTATTTCCTCTTCACATCCCCAAATTTCCCTCTGTGATAACAGTAACATCCCGGGACACGAGCATAAGGCCCTCTTCCATTGCCCTCTGCTACCTGCAGGACAGATGGCCAGGCAGAACCACTGACTACTTGTCTTGTGTCTCTGAGTTCTTTCTGAAACTGGCCATGTCCTTCATTCCTTCTCCACCTTCATGGAGATGCGGCTGGAGCCCAGGGCTGCTGAGCATTGTCCCCAGCCCCTCAATTCTTCTTTGATGACAGTTTCTACTCCTCTTTCAAGGCTGCCCTGTACATCTGTCTCTGAGGTCTCCCGGGATTATTGATGCCTTCATGCTTCTGCACCTGCTTTCCTGACCTTGCCACTGGATCGCCTCTCTGTCTCCCAGACTAAGCTAGGAGCGTCATGATAGCATGTGCCAGATCTTCCTCTCTCTTTTTACATTTGAAAAACCACATGTGTTCATTTGTGTGTGTATGTGCGGCGTGTGCCATGCTGCTTATGTGGAAGTCAGGGGACAACTTGTAACAGTTGGCTTGTTCCTTGTACAATGTGGGACCCAGGGACCAAATTCAGATAGCCAGGTTCGGCAGCACTGTGAGCCGTCTCCCCTGTCCTGATCGCTCACCTTCTATTCATCACCTAATGTCCCATGAGTATGAGTGGACAAGGGAATGTTCCCGTCTCCTATAGACAGCGGCTCACCTGTCTTCTGACTTGCCCCGTTTACACAGGCAGGTGTGGCAGCTCTCACCTGCTGTCTGTCTACTTCACCTCTCACGACCTGTCTGCAAGAGCCTGGTGAGCAGGAAGCCCGCGGACGCGGACGGTGGCAGGTGAGGTGTGCGTGCAAGTGTGTGCATGAGAAGGTGTGTGTGTGTGTGTGTGTGTGTGTGTGTGTGTGTGTGTGTCTGTCTGTCCCTGGGACCCACATGGTAGAAGGAGACAACTAACTCCCATAGGTTGTCCTCTGACTGTCACATGTATGCCATGATGAACACACACACACACATACACACACACACACACACACACACACATACACACACACACTACACACACACACACACACACACACACACACACACACACACACACATACACACACACACACATACACACACACACACACATACACACACACACACACACACACACACACACAAGCTAATGTCGGAAAACGACTGACAAGAAGAAGCACCGCCTGAGTCTGTAGCTGGTTGCCACACCCTTTCTTTTTTACCGCAGTGACAGGCACTACAAGGCAAGTGTCCAGTTTTCACAGATCATGAGACCGAAGCTCCAGGAAGGTGGAGATGCCCTACACACTCTCACCAGAGGTCCGGTGGCTCATGCCATCTGACTGCAAAGCACACCTCTTCCCAAGGTGACATACTGCTCCCTGGGAAGCAGACTACATGCACGTGACAGAAGGGTACCGAGAGGCAGCCCCAGAGACAACACGATGGTCTGGGCTGGGTAACCAGCGTCCAGTAGCTTATGAGTGTCAGCATACACTGATGGACAGCTGAGGCATACCCCAAGAACACCATGTGGGCCTTTCAGTGAGCGGAAAGCTTAAGAGTGTGCATTTGTGTGTGGCTGGGTTTGCAATCCACAAGTGTGCAGGTGTAGAGCCTGGGAGGAGTGTGAGCCTGGGAGGAGGGTGAGCTGGGAGGAGGTTGAGCTGGGAGGAGTGAGAGCCTGGGAGGAGGGTGAGCCTGGGAGGAGGGTGAGCCTGGGAGGAGGGTGAGCCTGGGAGGAGGGTGAGCTGGGAGGAGTGTGAGCCTGGGAGGAGGGTGAGCCTGGGTGGAGTGAGAGCCTGGGAGGAGTGAGAGCCTGGGAGGAGTGTGAGCCTGGGAGGAGGGTGAGCCTGGGAGGAGGGTGAGCTGGGAGGAGTGAGAGCTGGGAAGAGGGTGAGCTGGGAGGAGGGTGAGCCTGGGAGGAGTGAGAGCCTGGGAGGAGTGAGAGCCTGGGAGGAGGGTGAGCCTGGGAGGAGGGTGAACCTGGGAGGAGTGTGAGCCTGGGAGGAGTGTGAGCCTGGGAGGAGGATGAGCCTGGAGGAGTGAGAGCCTGGGAGGAGGGTGAACCTGGGAGGAGTGTGAGCCTGGGAGGAGTGTGAGCTGGGAGTGAAAAGCAGGTCTGTTACGAGAGTTGTGTGGAACAGAAGCCATTTCCTACTCTGAGTTGTGAGTAGTGGGTGGCTTTGCATTTTTTCCTGATACAATGGATGGTAATGCAGCGGCACCCCCAAACACTTGGGGGTGTGGGGATGAGGGAACTGCATGAGCTGGGGCTTGTGCTCTGAGGACAGGAGAGGGGAAGATCTGCTGGAGGAGAACCAGGAGGACGCAGAGGGGATAGAAAAATGTGCTTTGCCACAGCAGGATGGTGCTGACTGAGGTGTAGGCCCTGGGGAGCTGCTGAAGCCTTAGTGAACCGTCTAACATCCCTGACACCAGCTCACTGCCATACTACCCCAGGCAAGTTCCCTGAGGCCTAGAGTGGCCCTTCGCCAGGATTCCCTGTGGGGGCTGTGAGTGTCTCAGAGGATGGGGGAAGGGAGCTTGCCCCTCTGTTGTCTGCATCTGGACTGTCCCCCAAAGGCCCGTGTGCTAAAGCTTGGTCAGCCAGGGGTACTAGTGAGGGGTATGTGACGAGTGGGTGTGAGCCTTTGAAAGGAGGGGCTCAGTGGAGGGAAGTTGGGCCATCGATAGCATGCTCTTAAAGGGGAGATTTAACCCAGCTGCTCCCCTCTCTTTCTGCCTCCCAGGCATGGTGGGGTGAGCTGTTTGCTCCCCAACTGTGGTGATATCTTGATTGTACAAATAAAGCATGTCGGAAGGCCAGAGAATAGAGCTTGCCTCTAGCTAACCGTAGGGGTCTGGAGGTCTGTACGCAGGACATCACCGCACCCAGCTTTCTCTGATGCACTTGCCACCTCAGCCCCGAAGCAATGCAGCCAGCCTGTCACAAACCGAAGCTTCTGCAGCCAAGAAGAACCCCGCTTTTGAAATTGTGACCTCAGCTATTCTCAGCGAAGGCTGGCTAACATGGCCGCTGTCGAGACCTGGTACAGGGATAGGCAGATTTCACAGGTGTCCTCCCCAGGTGCAGGGTGTGACCCCACACTCATGTACACCTTGTGCTGGGTGTCTGAGTTGTGGCTCTCTCAGCAGCCTGATGGGTGGGCACCCGCTCGGGGGTCTAGAGATGAAGGTTTAGCCGAGGGCGTGAGCTGTTGAGTACAGGGATGGAGGCCCCACACGGGCTAGGTACAAACTCGGGGCACTGAGCAGATGGGAACCACTGAAAAAGCCAGCACTCACATGGGGCCTCGCCCTAGTGCGCTCCCTCAGTCAGGGCTCGGGATGCTGCTGATTGGACTCCTGCAGTTTTCTTATAGAGGAGCCACAAAAGTCCAGACAAGTTGGCAAACTCGCCTCAGGTGACCAGTCAGCAGGCTGGGGCTGGGGTGCTTTAGCACGGAGGCGTGGCTTGAAGGGAAGATGAAGGTGTGGGAACCCTGCTCCCTCTTTAGCCCCTCCCTGTCTCTCTGTCTCCTGGTGTTGGAGTGCTAAACAAAAACTCCTGTGAGAATCTGCAGACTCCTTTCACTTTACAGCATCCGTGTGGGAAGAGGTGACTGCCACGCCGCCTCTGGGGATGAGGACCTGGGACCCAAGAACTCTGGTCACTTTCCCATGGAATCGAAGCAAAAAAGAACGCAGCCTCTGGGGAGCCAGCTGCACCACACTCCTTGCCACATTCTCCTCAGGCTGCATGAAGCCGAGCTGGGGGCCAGGAGCTACAGGGGTCCACTCTCTGGAATGTGGGTCTCACTCAGCCTCCCTAGTCCTGGCCTTTAGTTCACTCAGTCTAGTGGTTCAAACCAACCCTCTCCTGAAAGTGGAGTTTTAAAACAAATTAGCATGCATGCACACACACATGCGCGTGTGTATGTGTGTGTGTGTGTGAGAGTGTGTGTGTGTGTGAGAGGTGTGTGTGTGTGTGTGTGTGTGTGTGTGTGTGTGTGAGTGTGTGTGAGTGTGTGTGTGTGTGTGAGTGTGTGTGTGTGAGTGTGTGTGTGTGAGTGTGTGTGTGTGTATGTGAGTGTGTGTGTGTGTGTGTGTGTGTGTTTATGAGAGAGTAAGCGCATCTGTACACAATGGCACACATGTGAAGCTCAGCTCTCCATACCTTGTGGGTCCTGGGGACTAAACTCAGGTCATCCACTGTGGTGAAATGCACCTCTACGCACTGAGCCCCCGGACCCAGGATTGCTCTTCTAAGATAAAGGAGATCGGAACCCGCTCCTAACTCACGCTTATGAAAAAGACCCCGGGGTGTCTGATGCAATTCTGAAGTTCACTTCCTTGGATCATTCATCTCACCCCGAGGAGGCAGGGAAAGTGGCATGCGTGTTCCATCAATGGGGAACTGAGGCTTGATGAAGCCTCCTATGTGACCCAGCTCTGGGGCTCCAAAGCCTGGGCCCAGCTCCTGCGTGTTCAATGGCCTTTCTGTTATGAGATCCTAATTTGCTCTTGGGTGTCCGCCCTGAAGTTAGGAGGGCAGAGGTATTCCTTCATGTGCTCCCTCCTCAGCTTCCTCATTCTTCCTCCTTCCCGCATTCCCACTGCCATCTTGTTTGGTTTCTACCCTCTGCTCTGGTCAGCTGACCACACAGCCACGGGACACTTCCAGGATCCCACTGTTGACGTGGCTTTGAGGAAGTGATACCCTCAAATGTGACTAACATCAGGGAGGTCCATGTAGCCTGTCCTGAAGACAAGGAAAGTGGAACAAATGTCCCAAAATATCCTTCCTTCTGGCCGGAACTCGGTTTCTAGAAATTCAGTTTCTAGGAAAATTCTGAGAGAAATCTGGGTGTTCTCTAC
Organism: Cricetiscus sungorus; assembly: GCA_030556225.1. Classification (NCBI taxonomy): domain Eukaryota; kingdom Metazoa; phylum Chordata; class Mammalia; order Rodentia; family Cricetidae; genus Cricetiscus; species Cricetiscus sungorus. The sequence continues at coordinate 21,275,338 of JANBXA010000190.1, read as the reverse complement.
CAGGCCCTGTGGATATGACTGATTCTTGATAGTTCCCAGAAGAGCTTAGCAGCTGGCCAGATGTGACTCAGGCTGGACATCCCACTTCTGCCTGCGTAGACAGGTCTATCTGGAGGGGCCCAGACAGCCTAGGGAACTTACCCCAGAGGCTGGAGGTGGGGTGAGTCCTGTGGTGACTGCCTTCAGTGTCCAGAGTCACTGGGGTCACAGATGGCTGTGACCGTTGTCTGACATTGTAAACTTAAGGTTTTCCTTCATCTGTGCAATCGTGGTCTGTCTGCTCCCTGCGCAGAACGAGAGGAAGACTCTTACCGGAGGGAGTACCCAGGCAGGTGCCGACACTCCTTTTTCCCTGCACCCAAAAGACGGTCTACTTTTCAGACTGAGGAAGTTTTAGAGAAAGGAAGTAATGCCCAGTCAGCAGGCTGCCCCGAGAGGCAGCATCCACGAGGTGGATGGGCCTCAGATGGCCAGTGCATAGATAGGGGTTAGGAACGAGCTTGCAAAAGTGAGTGAGAGTTGATGAATCATCAGAGCAAACATCAGAAGCCGAGAGAGAGAGAGAGAGAGAGAGAGAGAGAGAGAGAGAGAGAGAGAGAGAGAGAGAGAGAGAGAGAGAGAGAGGCAAAGCTGCTTAGAGGCTGACCCTCACCGGGACAGTGTACAAGACTCATCTTTTTACTGTGATTTGGGACCGCATGTGCACTGGCCATGGAGAGGAAGGCTGTGTGAGGACGCCACTTCAGGAATCTGTGACAGTAAGAGAAAGGATTTTCTGGCTTTCAATTGCAGGTTCTATTTGGTTTTCATACTAATGAATCCCTCCAGGTGTGTGTGTGGGGGAGGTGATTCAGAAAGTCATAAAACTTACAAGGAACTTTACTCCAGAGCTTACACAACAGTGAAAAATCACTTTGGAGAAGGAGACCCTTGGGAGGGTGTTGCAGCACTTTGCAAGTTGTACAGGGAGCTGCAGTGGGGCAGTGTCTGAGAGCTGTCACTCAAGCTGAGCTGTCTGAGTTGCACATGCTCCTGCTACCCCAGTGAATTCATCAGCTTACCTGTCTGGACCCGGAAGGACTGTCTCTGGCCTGTGTGACTCTTTCTCTGGGATGCATTAAAAGTAATATTAGTCAGGGACTTCACCCCCACCTATCTTGAATGCCAGTTGGTGGATGGTGATGGCATGTGGGTAAACAAGACAGGATTGTGTCTTAGGTGGGCCGTAATGAGGTTTTCGCTGTGCCCCGCAGCTTTGCACGGGTGACATTCAGGACAAGAAGACCCACTGGTGGTTATGTGGTGACACCCGCCTCTCTTCAGCCCTTGCTGCGTGCCGCCATTCATCTGTATCTCTAGGCAGGGAGGACACGGTTGTCCCAGTCAGGGATTCTCAGGTATGGACATTCTGCAATGTTTTCCCATCCTGGCTCCCAACGCTCTGCTGTAAACAACTTCTGTGTCACATAGAAACAGTGTCACCCCAAAGCCAAGACCCCTGGGGATCTCTGCTCTTTCTGCAGGGGCGGGAACAGCTCTTTTATAGGCAAGGAAATTGAGTCTCAGAGAAGGACATGACCTCCTCAGGGTCACAGCCTGCAGATAACCCTACAGAAAAGGCAGAGGCATCAGAAGCCAGGTCGCTTGTTCCCAAGGCTGGGGTCTTGCTGCAGAGCTGCCTTGTGCCCAGCCAATGCCCTCCCCTGGCCCCGCTCTGGCACGTGTAGCCAATCATGACAAGGACAAATTCTCTTGCATTCGCCTCTACTCTAAGTGACTCATTAGTATGAAAACCATATTCTCCATTGCCACTGCCAGAGATTCCTGACACATCACAGTTGGGGTTGTGGGCATAATTTCACTCTCTTGTTAAGCATTTATGTGTAGTTATTGTTGGAAGAGTCCCCGTGACTAATCCAAGTTCCCAGCTTTCAGATGAAAGAAGGACATGGGGTTCGGCTCAGGAGCCAACTTGAGTAACTCTGCAGTGGTTTGAGACAAATCCACTGAACAAATCCAAACCTTTCAGCTTCTCAAATGCAAAAAGGTCACAGGGGAATAAAATCCAATGATTTCCAGGAACAAGCGTAGCTGTGCCAGGCACTGTGTATGAACTGCTGGTAACATCCATCCTGACCCTTTTAGGGAGGCGATCTTAATTCCCATTTTTCAGATGGGCAAACTGGGGCTCAGAGAGGGCAAAGCACATGCGTAAAATCACAGATTGTGTGGCTGAGAATTAGTATTCATGTCTTACCCCTATAATTTACAATTTACCAGCATTAGTAAATTATAGTCATGGGTCAAATCTTACCTACTGCTTGTTCTAATAAAAAAGGCTATAAAAATGTAAAGTAGCACTTCATGCCCATGAAAACGTTATGCAACTGACATTTTAGTGTCCATAGACAATACTCTACTGGGACACAACCATCTTCATACATTTATTTGTTGTTCATGGCTGCCTTTGCATTATGGTGGCAGACCAGACACAGTCGTGTGTTATTAAGCAATCGACCAAATCTGAGAAATTCATTGTTAGGAGATAGACCGTCGCACAGACGTTTTGGTGTGTACTCACACACTCTGAGCTGTCCAGGCCTTGCGTGCACCTTATCTGTATGGCACGCCTGTCATTCCTAGGTTAAGAAGCTGCGCAGGGGGACACTGTGCTGAGTGGTGCAGGAAATTCCAGCACAGTGCTGAGCATCTGTGCATCTGAACGCAGACACACTACTGCAAAGGCACAGGCAATACAGCTTCTCCTTCTCCGTTGTAATTTTAGATACGGAGCCTGACACTCTGAAGGTAAGCTTTCCCTATCTGCTTCCTGCTGGGATGCTAAGGACCTTTGAAAGACAGTGAAAGTTGTCACCACTCTACAGACTGGAAAGTGGACCTCAGACTGTCAGCGTCAGACTGTCAGCAAGTAGAGTCACAGCGACTCATACCAAATCTACCCAATTTCCAGGCAGCTGACATCAGGGCAGAGAGGGATGTCTCCTGTGGGGCCGAGGAAGGTGTGCAACCTCTCCCCAACAGGACACACTGGCTGGTTTATCCCAGAGCAGCAGATCCCAGGAGATGGGGGGGATGGCTTCCTCTGGCCCCCAAACTGCACGCTGCTCTGGAGCTGGGTCCCATAGGGAAAGGGCCTTTGAGGGCTTTCCTTGTCTGACGTGTAAAATCTTTCTTTGTGGTGAAAAAAGTAACAGAGGCCCTTGCCTCTCCCCGTAGGCCCTAGGAAGACAGCGCCTGCTGTCCTGCCTTGGAGAGAGGCCAGAGGAGAGGCATAGTCTCAGAAGAAGGTGAAGCCTCCATCTGACTTTACAGGCACCATCCTCAGATGCACCGTTTCCAGTGAGTGGCCCTTCTGCGGCCATGATTTATCCTCTGGACTTCTGAGGTCAAGACGGGGTCCCCACTGCTCTCTCTAGTCTCTTTCCCCTGACTTCCTCTGAGGGTGGGAAGGGCTCTCATACCCCCCACTCTCTCCAGAGAAAGAAGATGAAGTTGTGGCTGTTTGTGGCTATCTGTGACCAAAGGCTCAGAGGACCTCCCTGTGCCCATCACACCCCCACCTTTCCTGGTGAAGGAGAAAGGCGCCTTAGAAGGAAACAAAGGCAAAAGGAATGGATAAAGGAAGACCAGACACAGGAAAAAATGGGTTTCTGAAAGCATCATGCTAGATGAAAGGAGCCAGGCACAAATGTGTAGGGTCAGAAAATCTGCACTGACAGAGGACTTCCCTAGAGTTAGAGGATGCGGTGCGGGGTGGGTTGTGGGATTTGGAAGGTGACAACGAAAGGGAAAGGGTTTGTGGGGAAGACGCCAAAACTGGCTGTGACAGTGGCTACATTCTCCTGGGAAGGTTCTAGAAACCGCTAGTGTGTGCCCTTTAAATGAGTGGATTGATAGTGTCTGACCTGAGTGGGAGAAAATGAGAAAGAAATAAGGTGGAATATAGACAGGCAAGAGGAAGAGATGGATGACAAAATAAAGAAACACCTTTGTTCACATGCCTGCCATGTCCAGCGGTGCTAAGGACCTGCACCTTCGAAAGACAGTGAGAGTTGCCACCACTCCATAGACTGGAAAGTGGACCTCAGGCTGTCACGTGTCACCAACCAGCAAGTAGAGTCACCGTGACTCAAACTAAGTCTATCCAACTTCCAGGCGGCTGACATCAGGGCAGAGAGGGAGCCCTGTCTTATACAAGGCATCCAACAGGACCCCAGAGACAGGGGTTGCTGCTTTTCTTTAGTATCTGGGGACAAGTATTTAAATGATGAAATCAGCATGCCAAAACTCTAGGCCATGTCGGGGAGTCAGATGATGGAAATAAACTCATCTGGGCCTCTGAACGAGTTTAGAACTCCAGTGGACCCGTTTAGGGCCCTGCCCACAACACCCTTCTTAGTCAGCTCCTCTGAGGAAGTGTGTCTGCAGACACGGAGCTCTGGCATGCTCACAGACATTGCAGCCTCATCTCCATAGAGTGAACGGATGTACAGGGAGCACACCCCGCCCCCCACAGAGCGAGGCCATGCTGTGGTGAAGGATCTGCGGGTGGCTGTCCTGCCTAGAGACACTTTTCCTGCTATTGCCATGTGCCTTCGCTCTTCAGGGCCCATCTATGGCAGTGGTGGGGTGGGTGGGTTCTGGATACTGCTGTGAGGCTTGCCCCTGGCATCAAGGCTCAGAGGAGGCCCCCCTGTGATGTCAAGTAGAAGAAAAAGGGGCGAGTGCTCTCTGAGCTCCCAAACTTCCCTCTTTGGGACTTGTTTTCCTGATGTTGACGGCGGGGTGACCTTAATCACTCTTTAGGGATCTCATAAACCTAGGACAAGAATTTATCTGGACATTCGCCAGCATGCCAGGCAAGGGCTAGCTGTTAGGGATCCAACAGAGAAATAACATGGGCATGGCCCGGTCTCCAGGAGCTTATGGTGTAGGGGGGCAAATGCAACACCAATTGAAGGTGGGACAATGTCTTGCAGCCTGGGGGAGTGCCAACTGTGTGCATGATAAGAGAGAAGTGTGATTGTGGGCTCATGTGGCACAGAGACTTGATGGCTGGGCAGGCTTTGACTTTCAATCCAAGAGCAACAGAAGGGTTGGACCACCATGAAGTCATTTTCAGAAAGTTCTTGTGTGGCTTTGGAGGGAAGGAAGGCAGACTCAGGGACTGGAGGCAACTCTGGCTCCTTGGAAGGAGGAGAGTTGGAAGGTGATGGAGAAGGTACCGGTCATTGCCGAGCTAGGGACAGAAACACGGGTCTGTGCTGGAATGAGGAAGTGCACACTCAGAGGTGCCCTCGGATCTTATCCTCCCAGAGATTATGGGAGCAAGTGAGTGAGGGGATAAGTCCCAAAGGGTGCAGCCTCCCTGCCTGCTCTGCGCTTCAGGTGGGTCAAAGCCGTCCGACGGCTCGGCTTTCCCTTCTGGGGCCTACAGGACTATGTCTGAGGTATTTGTCACAGGCAGAGCCAAGTTTAAGACCAGGTTGACAGAGGCCAGGCTTGGAGGACAGACAGGCACAGATGGGAATCTTAGTTCTACCATATCTGAGTCAGTGGTGGCCTGACGCCAGTCAGTTTGTCTCTGGGCAGCTGCTAGTCATTCAGGGCCGCCCATTGAGAAGTCCTGCGCATTTGAGAGCGGGGTCTGTGCTCTGCTCACTGCTATGTGCTGACAGCACAGGCATCCTAACAAAGGCTGTGGCAAACACCTGACAGATCTCACTTCTAGTGATGGAGTCAGGCAGGTGCCATGCTCCCACAAAAGGCTGTCCCTCAGAACTCAGAACCCACAAGAGCTTGCAAGTGAATGAATGAGCAAACGCATGAAGAAATGGGTCTGTCCCAAGGACCAACACTGTAGGGACAAAGGCGTGGTCCCAGGAAGAGGAAAAAAGCCACATTAATTGAGCAGCTCATCTGTTAGGTGTTTTTCAAGCCTCTGCTCATGACTCAAGCAGGAGCTGGCTCCCCACATGAGTTTGCCCAGTGCTCCCAGGACAGTGCCACGGGTCCCCTCCACAGTCACAGTGACTCCTTAGTCCCCAGTGAGTTCATTGAAATCTCAGTTTGACTCTGTTTCTCTTCTTAGCTTGGACACCTCTCAGAGGTGGAATTTTGTCATTGTCCCTGTGCCCTGTCCCCACTATGCACTTGGCATATCCAGTGTTCTTCTGTGGGCTTTTTGTTTTTTAAGGTTTTTTTTTTTAAGATTTTTTTTTTTCTGTTCTCTCTTCCCTCACACATGGTCAATGCAACTTCCCTTTTCACATCTGCAGGCTCGCTCTCCTGGCCCACATCAAAGGGGCCATCGCAACCTTCCGTTCAAAGCCCAGACATGCTAATCATGCCCTTCTTTCCAAAGCCTGCCCCCAGCCCCTGCCCCCTTGTCTGTCTCTCCCCAGACTCCACATACACGGTCCACACTTTGGTTTCCACTGAGGCCCCATCTTCCAACCTCTGCCATTTTCATTCTGTACTAAATTGAACACTCCCCAAGGAAGAGCTAATTTGCACATGGTTTTTGAGTGCTCCTCTATGAGTATAACTGGTCACTCATGATTCCTAAGTGCCAGGTCTGGGCCTTATGCTTAGGCCACCAAAGTGGAAAGGCAATGTATTCAGGAAGAAAGGCCTCTGAGTCCTGGGATGAGTAGCACTTTCTCCAGGTGCCAGCTTAGCGGCCCTCGATAAGATCTGTTACTATTAATGTGGCCTTTTAAAAATGAAGGCAGGTATTCTACCCAAGAGAGCCACTGGAGGGTGAGAGACGATGTCTATAAAATGCTCACGGAATGGTCACATGCCACCCACACAGAAGGGAGTGTCTCCCAGCACCTCCAGCCCACACAAATGTTTACCTGTCTGGGGTTCCTTGCGGGTGTGTGATTTCTGCCCCACGACACAATTGGAGCTTCAGGGGCTTCTCCTCCTGCCATCTGCCTTCTCGGCTTTGGCTCCTGAACAGCAGAGAATTGTTCAGCCTCAGCGATGTTTTGTGGGAGTTGTGGCTGGCAAGCTTGCCACGGAAGAGTTGTTGGTAAGCCATGCGGAAGTCTCTGTTGAGGGCGGCATACAGGATTGGGTTCAGGGCTGAATTGGCGTAGCCTAGCCATAGAACAATGCCTTCAACCACCTCATTGATGGCATCGTCCCCTCTCAGTCCACGATAGACGAACGTAGTGAAGTAGGGAAACCAGCAAATGATGAAAGCTCCCATGACGGCAGCCAGCGTCACGGTGGCTTTGTGCTCTCGGATGGTGGCTGCCTTCCAGGAGCTGATGTGGTTGATCCTTTTGGCCTGCTCCCTGGCGATCTTAAAGATTCTGTAGTAGGTGACACACATGATGAGAAGGGGCAGGTAGAAGGTGACCAGCCCATCCACCAGCCCGTACACCTCATTGACCTGCACTTTGCACTTGAAGGTATCATTGCCCCCTCGGGTTTCGTTTCTGCTGTTCCACCCCAGGTGAATAGACAGGAAAGACAGAGTGATGGAAATGACCCAAATAAAGACCAAAGAAATGGCAACGCGAACTGGGGTGACCAGCACAGGGTACCTCAGTGGGTCCGTGACAGCCCAGTAGCGGTCCAAGCTGATCATGAAGAGGTTGAGGATGGAGGCTGTGCAGAGCATCACATCCAGGCTGGTGTAGATGTTGCAGAAGACCTGGCCAAAGCTCCACTTGAAAGACAGCTGGTAAATGGCAGAGAAGGGCAGCACCAGGAGGCCAAGAAGCAGGTCAGTCGCCGCCAAAGACACAATGAAGCAATTGGTCAGACTGCGGAGACGACGGTTCAAGCTGACAGCCAGGCAGACGACCACATTGCCAGCAACGGTGATGAGGATGAGGGTGGTGAGGATCAAACTGATGGTGACTTTCAGCACAGTAGAGTCCAAGCAACAAGAATGAGCCGTGCCATTGGGCTCCATGCTGGGGCCCTGTAGTGTCTACACTCAGCCTCAGCCACTTCTCTTCCAGCTCCAACCACTGGGCTTCAGGTTCCCAGCCAATCCAAAGGAGGGTTGGGAGGGTCTAGTGACTGGCCTAATGCTGTTGTAGAAATAGATCAAGCTGTGCCTTGTGAAGTACAGGGCATAGTAAGGAGAGAGTAAGACTAGGACCTTCACGGCTTAAACCCCAGTCCTCGCTGGTCTTCCAAGTCACATTCCTTCCAGGTCTGTAGTATGTATCTACCTAGATTCCTCATGGAGATCGAGGCACTGGTGGCCGTGTCTTGAGGTGGTTTTGGTTTGAGCAAGGGATCATACATATCCTTCTCCATGGCTAGTGCCTGCTTCTATCCATGGCATAGGGTCAAGGACTATTAGCTGCCCTCTCTGGGGTCACAGGAGCTAAAAATGCAAAGATGCAAAGATTTAATGCTTAGCACTTCATAATTAGACCACCAGCCTGACCTGATTCAATTTGTCTTTCCGGACTTCCATCGCCTGGTGAGAAAGTAGGAGTCATGGGGCTCTTCTAGGGAAGACTCTTCCTTAGGGAAGACCAGGACGGCCAGGACACGTGATGGGACACAGAGGGAACCACGATGTAAAGGCTAGAATACCATGAGGAAGAAACAAATGGAAGGGTCTGCTTTCCTTTGCTCCCAGCTGCTCGCTGGTGCCTGACCCCACCAGCAGGCATTTGTTATTTGTTGATTAATGATACATTGGATGAGTGGATAAAGAAATGCATTAACTTCACTCTTATTAAGTGTGGGGACACTCTAAACCGGGAACTGGAGACTTTTTCAGAGTGAGAACCAGGCAGCCTCTATTCCTTTCTTTGCAGCCCGCGGGGCATCTGCTGAACTGACAAGTCTGCCACTGTAGCATAAAAGCAGCCACACAGGGCCATGTACAAAAGAATGCATGGGCTGTGCTCCAGTCAAGCTTTGTGACGGACGAGGAATTGTAATAAGAGATCCATGTGCGTCTACTTAAGGGGTGTCAAGGGTTTATTAAGGTATAAATGGGGGAAATATATTCACGGACATGGGATATAGTAAATCCATTTGCAGAGTTTGACCCTGTCTTCACCACCCAAGAGAGAGAATGACCCTCCTCCCTCCTTCCTTATGAGTGATGTAGGCAGACAAGAAGCACCACCTTTCTCCGGCCAGAACACACAGTACATTTTTCATTTTTGTCTAAGCAAGCAGGCTCTAAACCTAATACAAGAATATACACAATAAGAACGACTATCAAGTATTGTACAGGAGAAAGGAAGGGTAATAACATAAGCAAAAATGAAACTACAACTGTTGAGGCTCGGCAGTCTGTGGGCCCCGCCTCTGATGGGCAGGACGAGTAATCACTATGTCAGGCCTTACCTGGCTGGGCAGAGACTGGGTTACGCATGCGCAAGCTCCCCTTTTAAAGCAAGCGCGCCAAGCGCACCTCTCTCTTTTGTTTCTCTCTCTCTTGTTTCTCTTGCTCTCTCTTGTTTCTCTCTCTCTCTTGCTTCTCTCTTATTTCTCTCTCTTGCTTCTCTCTCTTGCTCTCTCTGGGGCCCCCCCTTCTCCCTCTCTCTCCCCGCTTTCGGTTGGCCACCAGCTACCCCCCTCTTTCCTCTCCCCTCTCTCAATAAACTCCACGTGGGCGCTCAATCTCGTGTTTGTGTTTCTTAGGCCATAGCAGCTGCATCACAGCAGCTGTATCAAAAACAACAACAACCAACAAGAACATCAAGTCAGAAACACATACCAAATGTCCAGATCATAGGTAAATGATAAATCACAGAGATTACTCCAATAGAATCTGAATCTAGTATCTGATATGCTCTTAGTTAAGATATGAGAGGATAGTAATGTTTTATTACCATTGATTGATAAAGAAGTTGGTTTGGCAGAATAGGGCCAGGCTGGAAATCCAAAACAGAGGTGCGGAGAAAAAGAAGGTGGAGTTGGGGACATGCCATGCCATGGAGTCACCGAAAGGGTAAGATGCCCTGGTAAGCCGTGGCCACGTGGTGATACACAGATTAGTAAAAATGGGTTGATTTGATTGTGAGAGCTAGTCAGTAATATGCCTGAGCCATTGGCCAAACAATTACAATGAACATTAAGCCTCTGAGGGAACTGGTAGGTGGGAGAGAAACCTCCAGCTACAACGAACTGTGGGTTTCATACTGCTTTCATCTGCTACACAATCATCTCGATTCCCCACCCCAATGACTGCAAAGCATCCTTGTCTTGTCTGCAAAAGTAGGCAGAGGGTTAGACCTTGTGACGTCTACTGTCTCCATGATCTAACAAGTCCATCCTTGCTCAGTGTCCAACACCCATGTCCCGGTCAGCTGGTACACAGATCACTTAATCCTAAAGGTTGTATAACAGTCCACGATGTGGCTGATGTGGTTTGTTCTACCACGCTATCACCTTCTCAGGCATTTCAGTGATTCCCCCTCCCTCCTCTTTCCTTCCCCTCTCTCTACCCCTCACCCCTCCTTCCCTGCCCCTTCCCTCCTCCAATACTACTCAATAAATAGCTGTATGCTCAATACCCAGGCACCAGCTCACCTGCCCAAGTCCCTTCCAGTGATGACAGCCTGTGTTTCCAGTTGATGAGAAACAAGGTCAGTCCTTGTTTCGTGGCCCCTCTAACACAGCACCTCCTGCTTTTTCTGAGAGCAGCCAGACAGCAGGCTCTCCTGAAGACTGAGGCTGTGAAATCCAAATGACAGCTGAACCCTCTTAGAAGCAAGCAGATCGCCGAGGGACGTAAATCCTGCCTCTCTGATGCTCTTGCCTGGAGCTGCTGTGCAGTCTGAATACAGATGCACCCTCTGCTTATGATGACTGTGCTGGAGCAGGGACCAGGGTTCCTGGCACCCTCTGCTGCTCCAGCTGCCTCAACCTCTCAGCCCTGCAAGCTGAGCCTCTGGGTATTATTTCTGGAGGAGCTTTTCATTACACGAAGAGCCTAAACAGCACAGGTCTTACCATCACACTTAATTAACTTTGGAGGGGTAGCAATAAGGATAGACATTTTTTTGAGGCTCCCTATTTCTGATAATAATTTTCTCTTCATTTCCTTGACAGCTGGCTGTAGGCATTTTGGCATTGGGCTGGTATTCAAGTTAATGTTTGGGAGAGTTTTTAAATCTGAGTGAAACAGCTCTCGATATAATTAAAAATCCCATCCTTCCCTTGCTTTCTCCCTTCCTCTCTCCTTCCCTCCCTCCTGTTTTCTTCAACAGTCACTTCTCTGGGGTCTTTGGGTGTGCTAGAGTGTTCTGGGTACCAGGGATGCACAGGTGACCAGCAATGACCTTTCTTTGTGAGTCTTCCCAGGGTCCACTTCTCTGTCTTCCTGTTGGGCGTGAGGCTTCCCGGAGTTTTCAGTGAGCGTTCTGAAGGCCGGGGAGTTTGTGCTGGGTTAATCCCATCCCACCCCATGCCCTGTGAGTCGAAAGAATGGCCCACCCTAAAGAACCATATCATCTACTTGTGGCCCAACAACCAGTAGGGCCTTTATCTGTAGAATCCTCATGGTCATCCCAGCTGTTGATGCAAAAGATACTTTCCCAAAACTTCACCTACCCCTGTGCTTAGTGCTCACTGCAGTAAGCCAGCATCCTGATGCATCCGAGGTCAACTCTCCGAGCTGTCACACAGCCTAGCCTGCACACCCAGGAGGTAACTGTTGTGACATTTGGTTTGAGGGGAGTCTTCCACAGTACTCTTGTCCTGTGTATGTATAGGCAGGACACAGCCCCACGCAATACGCATCTCTTTATAACCTCCTTTCTTTAATTTCTTTAAAATTTTCTAATTTATAACAAGTGTCTCTTCAGAGCACTTAAGATTTAACCAATTCTTAAGATTTTACCCAACCTGAGGCCACGTAACCACAGATGCATGGACAATGATATCTGTGCTGGCAGGCTTGTGAGTGACAAATATATGGGGACAACCGAGTTTCCACAGCAAAGAGGGTGACAGAGCTGTAAACTACAGAGGATCAGCACTGTGTCACAGGCCTGGCCTGTGTGATGTTGCTCATAGCCGATACAACACCACTGAATCCCATGGACAGCCCTAGGAATGAGAGCGATTGTCTCTAACTTTCAGGAGTGTGTGGACAGAGAACCAAGTGTTGTCACCCCTCTGATAACTGGCAGACCCTAGATTCAAGTTCAGCGCTACCGTTTAGATAAGTGGCCCCCAAAGGCCCATTTGGCAAAGACGTGGCCACCAGCCTGTGGCATTGCTAGATATGGTTGAAGTGTTAGAAGGAAGGCCTGTGGGGCGGGAGTCAGGTCATTAGGGTAAGATAATGGGGCTTGAATGTGTTATTGGGGCCTTGATTCTTTCCTGTCTTCATTTTTGCTTCTTGGCTGTCACAAGGTGAACAGACGCTTCTGTCATGCACTCCCTCCATGATGTGCTATGCTGTCAGAAGCCCAAAGTCATGGGGTCAAGAGAACAGGGATGTAAACTCCTGGAGTTACGAGCCCCAATAAATGTTATTTCCTTGTTTGCCTCAGGTATTTTGTCATAGTGTGAGAAGCTGATTAACACACACAGTTCAAGTTCCTTCGGCTTGTCCTCAGCGCTCATTTTTTGATTAGATTTCAACTGTTAGATCTGTCTGTCTTTCTGTCTGTCGGTCCACCCACCTATGTATCCGTTCCCATTGCTCTTATAAGGGGAGAAGAGTGTGGGGTATTTGCATGCTGCTTCCCACCTTATTGCTCATCCTTGGGGCTCAGTGGGCCTGATGACTGTGTCTGAATGGACAGGTGGGGCTATGTTTATTTTATATGGAACATCCCCACGCAGTTGTGTAAAACTAAACAATGATGTGTATGGCGTATGTTCATCTTTGATACAAATTCAAGCAGTCTGGCTCTACCTCTCTGTATGTGCAGGACAGATTTGCCGTTCACTCCCATTTCCTTCGCCATCTCACAGCTTACCACAAATATTTCAGTTGTGCATGTATATATTTCCTTTCAGTGGCTTCCCATAATTGCCTTTTACACATTTGAAAGAGGAGCTTCCTGAACTCGCCCATGCAGAGCACCCCCAAACACACACACACACACACACACACACACACACACACACACACACACACACAGGGAAGCTTCTGGCTTCACCTACTGGTGTCCCCAGCCACTGCCACCTTGTTAGCAAACTCATTGTGTGCCCCCATAAGCAGCGCTCAGAAGCAATTATAGGCTGGGACCTCCGAGCATCTCTTGGGCACCAGTTACACCCACTCAGCCATGCTGGGCTATGTGAGGGGAATGAGGGAGGTCTGCTCTAGTCGGTTCCCATGACCTGCCTTCGCCATCTCTTAGTATGGCTCTCGGCTGGGCATTCAAGATTCTTGTCAACTCCTGCCTGCTGAATAGCTGTTGTGCCTCCCAGCATTCTGAGGAACACAGCTGTGGCAGGATCCACTTCTTCATGCTTCTGGAAAGTGCCAGGGTCATTCTGACCCTGTGCCTCTGCTGTGCTGTTCCCAATGCCTGGCAATGCCCTCCAGCCCTTTCCTGTCCAATGCGTTCTTATTCTCCTTTCAAGGGCTGGCCTCCTGTCACCTCCTGGTCCTGGTCCTGGTTTTTCCATCTTCCAAATCCCTCATTTACTCACCTGCCCCTGGTTAGTGCTTTCTGTTCAGAGGTCTGAGTTTTCAGGGCCTCATGAGAGCTCTCCTCCTGGGGAGGTCTGGGGGAATCCACTGTCAGAACTGTCTCCCCAGAAATGGAGTTGGGGTGATGTCTGGAGACTTGGAGGGTGGGGAAAATCTAGATTGGTCTGATGCCCCAACATCCACCTCGCTGCTACTAACCCAGGAGAAATGCCAGAGGGGACAATGACTAGGAATGCAGATGGGCTAGTGGATGGGGGCAGACTGGACCAGTCCCACTGGTGAAGCTGGGCTCAGTGCTTTGCCTTTGTGGTAAACAGAGTCTTCCCTTCTGTGAACACGTGCTTTCACCACCAGCATGACCATGTGGGAAGGCAGGCTTGGTGCACAGGCAGGCAGAGATTGGGGAACAGGTCAGTTACAGCTCGGTGATGCATGTTTGCAGCAAAACTTACGGGAGGAAAGGAACGTGAGTTCACTGGGCATCCTTCCTGTGGTGTAAGTGGTCCGTTTCTCGTTCTAGGAAATCACTGTGAAAACAGAGTCGTGCAGGAGGGACAGGAAGGACTCTGACACTGATAGATGTGGTCTCTTCAGAGTGACAAAGTTGTCCCAGAATGACAGTATGTCTTTCTCCACTTGATGGGTATAAAAATGATGAGCATAAAGGAACCAGAACCCTTAGAGCCCCACATATCAAATGTGCTAGGGCCCAACAGCCACACTTGTTCTGTAAATTTCCTGAGAGCCCCCAAGGTGCAGACCCTATGCTGGGGTCTCGGGACAGAGCAGCAAGCCCAACAGACATGGCATCCAGGCTATGGGGTAGGGTGAGCTGTAGAAACTATGGTAGACTTGCTAATTTAATTGCAGTTGTACCAAGTTCTATTCGGGAAAGTGGAGAGAGTCAAGGGAGATGGAAATGAGGAAACAGTGAAAATGGAGACAAGCAGATCCCGCATGGAGAGCACCCCCCACCACCACCACCAAAGAGCCTGTGATGAGAGATAGTGTCCTTTAACCTAGGATGCATGGGAAGCTTCTAGCAGGAGACAGGACAGTGAGTAGAGGATGCTACAGTTGGGAAGGCAGGAACAGGACTCCTGGGCCTTGTTCTCCTGCCACCCATTGGGTCTACATGAGCAGGCACTGATGAATGTCCCTAGCCATCACCATAGGTGATCAGACACTGGTGTCACCGTCCAGAGGGCAGTGTCCCATGAACCTGGGGTGCAGAGGGTTAGAAGCGCATCAGAACCAACTCCTAAGAAGCATCCTGACATGGATGCCCAAGCAGGTAGCTATTCAAGCACCATGGTTTTCATTCATTATGGAAGAACAGAGCCTCCCAGGCCTCAGAGCAGCCACCTCATGTGTTGACTGACAAGGTGGCTTGGGGCTCAGGGGTCCTGACCGAAATGATGCCAGGCCTTCTCAGTAGTTCTCTCTGCCCTCTTGGGGCTGTCTGAAAGGCTGACATAGAGGTCTGCCTTGAGCTGGGACTTGGGACTAATTTCATATGCAGAAGACTGAGGCAAGGGCCAGGTCACAAATGGAAATGGCATGGCAGGTCCCGGTTCTCCGGGAACTCAACACAAGGCAAGAGAGATGGGCAGCAAGGGCTGAGAGGGGTAAGGAGACACACAGGAACCGGCCCTGGAGCAGGGACAGCTCTGAGCCTGTATGTTGAGAGTGTGTGTGAGCATATATGTTAGTGTGTGCATCAGAGTGTGTATGTGTGTGAGAGCGTGTGTGTGAGTGTGCATCAGCAGAAGAATGTATATGTGAGTGTGTGTGTAAGTATGTGTGTTGAGTGTGTATGTGAATTAGTGTAACTGTGTATAAGAGTGTGTGTATGAAGGTATGAGTAAGTGTGTGTGTGTGTGTGTGTGTGTGTGTTTCTCATGGATGCATGCAGAACACACACTTTGAGAAAGGCAGCATTTTCTTGATCTAGAAATACCCATTATCATCATCATCATAATTATTAATTATTTACTCATTTATTTTGAGATGAGACTCTCCCTACATTGTCCGGGCTATCTCTGAATTGACGGCTCAAGCTCTCCTGTAGCTACAGCTGCTTAGAGGCTGGGATTACCAGAGAGAGCCACATTAACACCCACCTCTCACTACTGAGCCAACAGCTGTGCTTCTTTAGGTTGGTTTTGGGGTTTCCCACACTGCATGTGTTAGCAGAGTTAAAAGTGCACACAAGAAGCCAGACATGGTAGCACACACCTGTGATCCCAGCACACATGAGGTAGTGCCAAGTGGAGTTCTGTGAGTTCAAGGCCAGCCTGGTTTGTAAAGCAAATTCTGGGACAGCCAGGGCTGTTATGCAGAGAGACCCTGTCTCAAAAAACAAACAAACAAACAAACAAACAAACAAAAAACAAAAAAGTGGGACACACACACACACACACACACACACACACACACACACACACACACACACCGAGACTGTGAGGGAGCTGTCAATCAACAAGACTAGCTTAGAGAACCTGGGCCAATGGGGGAGCCTCCAGGTCACAGAGAAGGGTACCCGTGCCTCCAGGGGAGGGTAAGTAGCCACATCAGGGATGGAAGATTCCCTTTCCACTACCCTTGTCTGAGGACCTTCCCAGACTTCTCATCCTGCAGGTCATCTGGTCAAACCCAATAGACACATAATTTGTCATGAGGAAAAAGAAAGGACAGGGAAAAGGGACAGCATGCCAGAACAGAAGTAGGGTATCAGGTCCCCTACGCTGGGATGGAGGCGGAGTTGGGAAGGGCTCTAGGTTAGGGGTAGGGGCTGCTTCGTAAGAAGTTCACTGCCTCCGAACTCCTAAGCCACCCTCTTTCCGTCCATGAGGTTCACAGCCACAGGATCACGTGGGACTGTGCCATGTCCCACAAAGGTTCCTCTTTCGTTAGAGTAGAAATGACACTGCCTGCCTAGCTTGTGAGATCCAGCCCCTGCCAGTCTTCCCAACTGATCACCAGGGGGAAATGCAGCTGAGGATGGAGCGCTCAGATGTTCAAACTAGGTTCTGAAGGCGGAGGGTGCCATTGACAGTTCACAGAACAAGTTCAAGGTCATCCTGGGAGCCGGTAACAGACACAGAGCGCAGGTCTCCCTGAACACAGAGGCTGGTCCCCTGGGTAATGGCTGGCCTGGGCTAAGCACTGTTGCATTTAATCTTTGCAGTTTCGTTAGGGAAAGATGTTTGTTTTCCCCACCTGACAAAGGCAGAAAACAGAGCTTAGGGGTTGTGGCATTTGCCCAGGAAGAGGGAGAGTCAGGATTTGGGCCCAGATCTGTCTGCCTCCACAGCCCCTATTCTTAGCCACTCTGCATTTAGCTTTTCAGAGACAAGGGCTGCTTGGCCTCACTGCCTGTTTGCAGCTCAGGCTTCTTCCTTCCTGAAAATCATGGCCATGGCAGTCTTTCATTTTTGGGTGATGAGATTTGCATCTGCTTCCTCATGCATAGTGGGCGGGACATTTGGTCATAGCCTTCATTGCAGGAGGACATCTGGCGGGCTCTGTTCTTAGTGGGAGGCCCAGCCTTACAGGGGCTTTTGTCCCACACTCTTGTTCCTTTTAGCCATAGGAGCCTAAAATGAGAGCGTGTTTCTGCTTGTTCTCATGTCACCTTGTTCTAAGCATTGTGCTCCCCCCCCACACAAACAGGCTGAAATGTGAGCATATCTGAATGTCACCTGGAATTCGGGACAAAGGTCTCTAGCTGCTGCTCTTGGCCAGGTAGATGAGAGCCTTGTTGCCTTCCAGCCAGGTTCCCATCAGCCCAGAGCAGGGTGCTGGGGTCACAGAGGCCTCTCTAGTAGGACAGATGGATCATAGAGAGAGAAGGTAACTTGGATTGGAAGCCTAGAGAGTGGCCATTCCCACATGTCAGTCACCTACACAGGCCAGGCACATACAGGTGCTAACCCATCTACAGCAGGTGTGAATGCTATTGCCACCTGATGGGTAGTGACACTGAGGCTCAGAGAGAGCAAGTCACTTGTCTAAAGCCACACAACTTTGAGCAAGGTTTATGTCAGAGACTATGAGCATCCACGCACGGCCTTCCCACATGCATCCAGAATCTGGGCAGCTCAGCTGTCACGTCTCCTTTTCAGTGACATCTGCTTAGCATCGGACAGTACTGCGTGGAGGTGGCCAAGCCACAGCTGAGGACAAGTTTCCTCAGTGGTTTTTTTTTTTTTTTTTTTTTGGTCTGAGAAAGCTGTTATTTCTACTTCACACCCCCCACCACCACTTGAAATGAAATTTGCATAAGTCACTGTTTCAGAGCACAGTCCAGCCGCGTTTGGTACCTTTGTCACATTGTACAACTGTCTCCTCTACTGGCTTCCAAAAGGCAGCAGTCTGTAAGGAGACCCTATCCTTGTTGGTCTCCTCCTCCAGCTCTGGTGACTACTGGCCTAGTTTCTGCCTATAGACTTCTCTGCTCTGTGTACGGCCGCTCAGAAATCAGGAAGTGGTCCCCAGAGCCTCTTTTCTATTCCGCTCTTACCCAGCCTTCAAACACTTCAGAGAGCTGACTGCTCAGTGGAATGCTTTGGTGTTGCCTTGATTCCCTTCCCCCCTTCACCATCAGCACCCAACCGCCAGCCAGCCCCATGCGTCCTGCCTCCGAAATCCATACCGTCTTCTCTCCTCTCTCTGTCACCTTTACTGCTGCCACCAACTCTGTGTTACTCTGCAGCTGCAGATTCATTGCCCAGCACATGGAGCAGTTCTGAAGAGGGCCCCACCCGGCTCCGTCACAACAACCCCACCTAGCCTTTTGCACGGCACACTCTGAATTACTTAATTTTTCTGAGACACAATCTCAAGGCCAAGCTGACCTTGAACTCACTGTGTAAGGGAGAATGACCTTGAATTCTTGTTTCTTCTGCCTCAGCCTCCTGCCTACACCTGCCTGGCTTATTCCCCTGCCACTTCCTGCTGGAGTGTGAGCTCTAGCTAGTAGAAAACCTAAGAGCCCTTTTATCTTGCTCCCTGACAGGCAGTAGCTGGAGTGGCCAAACACACTTTGAATGGCCATCATCACATAGCAGTGTCCCAGATACCAGGCACTTTGAAGTGTCAGGCAACATGCTAGCGCCTTTCGCAATGCTATCTCATTTAATCTCCAGGGCAGCTCCACAGCTACTGCCCATATCTATTTTCTAGATTAGGAATGGAAGTTTCTTGGTCAAAGTGTACCCTGAGCATGGGCTGGCATGCAGGTGTGGGGAAGGGGAAGGCCTGGTGACAGAGTGTCTCCACAGGGCTAGACAGAGCCAAGGCAAACTTCTGACTTTGTTCTCAAGGAAGTGAAGCCGAGGTCTCCCTGGTTTGGCAGAGAAGCCCAAATCCCTGCCACCCTGGGGACAAAGGCTCCAGGGCAGGGGCTGGGGTAAGGAGGGTAACGCACTACAAATTTGGATTCCCAGGCTAAGTCCTGAGGTGACTCTGATTTGCTGGGTTATAGCCAACAAGTCTCATACCTTCAGTTTCTTGGGCAGAAAAATGAGTAGACAGGCTTAGAACATGTTGCATTTCTCCCTACCCTGTATGCATGAAGAGAAGGAAGGAAGGAAGGAAGGAAGGAAGGAAGGAAGGAAGGAAGGAAGGAAGGAAGGAAGGAAAGAAGGAAGCAAGCAAGCAAGCAAGCAAACAGGCAATTATGTGTCTTCCAAGTAACAAAATAGAAGAGATCTGAGTAGAATCCAAACACAGCTGTCTCCTAGTATTCACAAAGGACCTTTTACGACACCCTGAGAGACAGCCATCTTGGTCTCCTTATGTACTTCCCCTGATGGGGTGCCTTCTTACAAAA
This sequence comes from Cricetiscus sungorus, assembly GCA_030556225.1. Classification (NCBI taxonomy): domain Eukaryota; kingdom Metazoa; phylum Chordata; class Mammalia; order Rodentia; family Cricetidae; genus Cricetiscus; species Cricetiscus sungorus. Next base: position 21,255,869 of record JANBXA010000190.1, on the reverse strand, counting down.
CTTCAATAAGTCATCCAGAGACACCGTCCAGAGTCCGCACACTTTCTGTTGAAAACCATTACCACTCCCGGGTGGGGCAGGGGTGGGGGCTGCAATTCTTGCACATCCTATAGAAAGGACGATGTGGATGTTGCCAGATGGCCAATGCTAAGCTGTGGTTGTCTGATTAGAAGCCATCACTTGTAGCTTGTGTTTGCCTCTCTTGTACTTTTGATCTGGAACTTTGTGACATGTATGTGAACTTTTTTTTTGTCCTTGAAAGACTCCAAGTCCTCCTTTACAGGCAGCGAGCTCTACAGAGCTCTGTGTCTTTCAAGTCTTTACAGCTGTGTTCCAAACAGCCTTCGGGTCTGCCAAATGGACGCATCACTCTGACCCCTGCCATAACCTTCATCATCTCAGCCATCACTGCCACCCTAATCACTCCCATCATCACCTCTGCCAACACATACCCAGGGGCCAGGCATCTTCTTCTGCTCTGTCCTCTGCCCCTAGCTTATTCTTTGAAGGTTTTGCCCTTCCGGCAGGGTACAGATTAAAAAGCTGGGTCATTGTAGAGGTATCAGAAGCAAACAGCTAACCCTTGCTGGTTATCATAGACCATCCTTCCCACCCCCAGCCCCTCCACACCCATTACCTCAACTAGAGGCCTGTAAGAGAATGGTGGGCTGTGGGCGGGGACAACTAGTATCGCCCCATTTTGCAACGTGACACAGAGAGACCAGGCGCCTTGATGGAGGTCACACTGCAGGTTATGTCTGTCAAGAGCCAGCCCTCTTGGAATTCAACTCTTATATTCCATCCTGTCTCCCTCTCTGTTTCCAAAGCCTCATTCACTCCTCCACCCCATTATGACCTGTGCCAGATTTACAAAATATCACGCCTGTTTTTTCAATCTGACATTTCCCCCTTGAATTGGCTGATTTTTTTTTTTTTTCAAAAGGAATTGTCTGGTCACTATATACATGGATAGGATCACTCTCCCACATGTAGGTCACCCTAACAATAAATGCAAAGCACAGCCAATGTTGCTGAAGCCTCAGAGGTCGGTCCAGAGGGTGACTATGGAGATGGGGTACGGTGGCACGTGACAGGTGTTTTCTCCATGGACAAAGGAGAGATTACAAGCATCTGGGTATTTGTTGTTCCTATGTCGCTGATGACCTGACCTATCTTGGGTGAGCCCCCAGGGCTGCCTGCTTTGCACCAGAGGAATTATCTCACCCTACCCAGAGAGCCGACACCATGCAGAGGGATGGCAGCAGCCTGACCTGTGTCAGATACTGGCTTGGCAATGTTTCCATTGTGTCGCTGGGAAAACAGTCGACCTCACTGAGGCTGTGTTTCCATCTCTAAGTAGTATATCACAGCACATGGCTGAGAGGAAGAAAGTGGAAGTCAAAGCTGTGTGAGGAACACGGAGGCTCCCCCACAGATGGCATGCCTCATGGTTACTGTCTGGGTCTCTTGCAGAAGCTTATTTGAAGTCCCACCTTGTCTGGGAGTGAAGGCAGCCAAGGTCACCAGATGGAGAGAGGCAGAGCACAACTAAAACAAATCCATCTAAAACAGCCTGTGGGCTGGGAACGGGGCCAGGGCAGGCTGGATGGGCCGGTGCTTGGATTGGCTGTGAAGGGGAGGGAGCAGAGAGGAAGGGGCACCCATGCTGGATGGGGCACTTTGGTGACAGTCCCCTAACGGTGGCAATAATAGTGAGGGGGAAGGGTGAGGCCAAGTGGAGGGGGCAGATCACTGCAGAGCTGGAATTCTACCTTGGAGGCACGGTCAGACTCTAAATGCGTAGCACGTGGGGAAAGTTTCCTGAGACATCAGGGCAGGGGAGATTTGTAAGATCCTGCTCTGCTGAGGAGACCAAAACCACACAGGGCTCATAACCCTGATAAGCCCTTGGTGGGTCTTCTGATAATGATTCCAAGTTCTTGGAGGCTTCTGGGCACACCACCTTTCAGTCACAGATGAGATGAGAAATTTTGGGACAGGCCTGCATCCAGACGGGGTTTGGCAAGGTGACTCTGGACAAGATCCTTTTTGTTCTGATATGGCAGGCCTTTGGGGACTGACCTCCACTGTAACAGTGTAGACTCTCAAAGGGTCCCTGTGGCCTTTAGGATGTCATGGGGGAGAGAGAAGAAGGGGTACCACAGGCAAGGGCGAGGTTCATGGGATCTGGGCATCATCTAACCCTGAACCGAGGCCAGGGAGCAGCCCAGTGATCATTGTGGGTGCAGGGATCCATGTGGACAGATAGGCTACCCTTCCTTGATTACACCCAGAGACAGGGCTATTGCTCTCAGCCCCTTCAGTGACATGCATGTCCCTCAGTTTACTAATGTTTGTATGAAAAAGTAAGCCAGTAAGACATATTTTAGTCTACTGAAGAGGGTTATTGGCCTTAAACAATCATATTTTTTTTTAAATGCCCACTACCCCTACCCCCACCCCCAAGATAGGGTTTCTCTGTAGCTTTGGAGCCTGGCCTGGAACTCACTCTGCAGACCAGGCTGGTCTTGAACTCACAGAGATCAGCTTGCTTTTGCCTCCCGAGTGTTGGGATTAAAGGTGTGTACCCCCACTATCTGGTTCTAAAATGCCGAATTTTATAATCAGGAAATATAATAGAAAAATCTAGATTTCTAGTTAGAGTTAGTTTCTGACTTGCTGTGGCTTGGCTCCCTAATTTTGTTTTGTTTTGTGTTTTGTTTACAAGGAGCAAAACCACAGACGTCAGACATCTAGAAGTAGGCCTCCCTTACAAAGAAGTCTGCCCAGCTGGAAGATGAGAGAAACACCCTGAGCATGTGTACGGTAGGCTGGGCTCTCCTGGGTGTTCTTTCTCTAGGTCAGAAGTGCTAACTTCATTTCCAATTGTCAAAGATGAAGGACAGCTGGCCACCCTATTCCAGGGTCACGTCCCCATTGGTCAGCTTTGGGTCCGTCCTCATGCTGGGGGTCACTTGGAGCAGATCTACCAGGCACGATGTCAGCCGCCTGGTCTCTGAGAGCCTGGAGTTTGCCATCTTGAAGTAGAGTTCCTCTTAAGTTTGTGAAAAGAAGGCTGCTTAGAAAGTCTCTATCCGATTAGATGACCATGACATCTTCAAGGTTTTGCGGGTCAGGCCGAGAGAAGAAGAGGCCGATGAGGGAGTTCTGATGCCTTTTGGAAATGGTAAGAGGGTCCTGTTAGGGATGCATGGGTCTTGTTTGAGCAAAGTCGTGGCCTTGATGCAGGGGAGTCAATCAGGAAGACTTGGTGGTAGACTGGTTATTATAACAAGGAACTAAGTTCCTTCTGTAACTCTGTTGGCTGTAGCAATGGAAAGGTAACATGCTCATCAAACAGAAATGAAGCCTGAATTCATTCGTTCTGATCACACGGTGCCAGGGATGGAATCTAAGCCCTCAGGGACACTTGACAAGTGCTCTCTTCCTTTGAGCCTCTTTCCACACTGTCCCCGATTTGTTTTATTTTAAAATACTCAAATTTAAAGTAAATGCAAGTTTATTTTAAAATACTCACATGAGCAAACAAGGCTCATGACTTGGATGGCAGACATCGGTGAAGTCAACACCAGCATCTGAGAAGGGGTGGCAGGCACTCTCGGCCTCTCTGCCACAGTGTGTCTTTCACGTGTGTAATGAGAATTCAGACATGGTGCAGCCTCCTGGAGAAGTCTCACCTCCTCTGCCTCTCCATCCCCTTTCTGATACAGACAGTTCTGCCCATGGCTGTTTTGTCTCCCTCCTAACCCACCCCAGACACATTGCCTGTGTAGTCTGCTTCAGCAGCCTCTCGGCTTTAACTGGCTGGGCTGCAGCCTTCTTCCCTTCTAGATCATTCTTGGTAGCCTCAGGCCCCAGATGCAGATGTCTCTCTCCGGCAGTGTCTGCGGCCTCCTCTCACAGAGCTGGGGGAGCCCAAGAAGTCAGGTGTCTAGGCCAGAAGCATGCTCTTTGGGCTTCTTGGGCAGGATCTGGGTAGACCAGGTATGGGCAATCTGGGGACAGTGACTTTGCTTCCATTTCCCCCTCCTGAAAAGGGGTGAGATAATCCTAACCTTAGAAGATGTTAGGAGGCTGCTTGGTTAAGGGTTGAGAACAAGACTCTCCTGCATGGGTACCTTCTCTCTGGCTGCAAAGGCTCAGGCCTCCCTGTCACCTGGAAGAATAGAAGCTGTCCCTATGCAATGTCATCTGTCCTAGTCGGTGTTCTGTTGCTGTGAAGAGACATCATGCCCAAGGCAACTCTTATGAGAGAAAGCATTTAACTGGGGCTCGCTTACAGCTTCAAGGGTTTCGTTCATTATCATGGTAGGGAGCACAGTGGGGAGCACGGTGGGGAGCACGGTGGGGAGCACGGTGGGGAGCACGGTGGGGAGCACGGTGGGGAGCACGGCACAGAGCATGGCAGCATGCAGACAGACATGGTGCTGGAGAAGCAGCTGAACGGTCTACATTTGGATCTGCAGGCAGCAGGAAGAGAGAGACACTGGGCCTGGCTTGGGCTTTTGAAACCTCAAAGCTCACCTCCAGTGACACACCCACTCCAATAAGGCCACGCCACTCTAGAAGACCACACCTCCAAGTCCTTATCAAACGGTGCCATTTCCTGATGACTAAGCATTCAAATATATGAGCCTGTGGGGAATACTTCTTCAAATCACCACCACATCATCTGACTTGTAAGCGGTCAGTGGGCAAAGCCCAGTGTCTCAAAGCCCAGTGTCTCCGAGCTCGCACCAGGGCATCAGTGCTGTGGGCTGCTGACATACAAGCCCAATCCCTGGCCCAGGTGGGTCTGCCTTTCTTCAGTTCCCACCTGCATTTGCCCAGTTTTGTTGTTTCTCCTCTGGGATCTCATCCGGTCCCCTCACTTAGCAGCTCTCTTATCCCTCCCACTCCTGGTGTACCACCTCAGAGGGCCGGGAGGCACACTTCTGCCTGGACCCCTGCTTTCGGGACATGCTCACTCAGCCCTGGGGTGTTCTGTACTCTTGACAATGGCTTAGATGTTGCAAGTGATTTTTGATGCTCCAAACTTGAAGACACTGCACCGGAAGTGCTATACCCACTACTGTCACACATGAAAACTATGAACAATAAGGGGGAAATCCTGGCAATTAGATTTTTAAAACTCATCAGGACTCAAATGATACGTAGTGATTCTGTGAATTTCTATCCTGTCAATGTGAAGCAGGGGAGACTAATGCCTAGAAAGATTCGAGTGTAATAATTGTATTGGGGGTGGTTATTGATATTAATTATTATCTTCTTTCTCCATTGAGAGTTAATGCTAGCAAATAAAAAGCAAAGCGTGAAATATAGTATAGCACATACATGTTTCCCTTTGGGTAAAAATATGAATGCATATATAATATGAATCTAATGAAAATTTGAATAAAAGACAGCAAATCCTTTTATCTGTGCTGTTGTTCCCCCTCTCCTGTGATCATCCACAGGCTGAAAATATTAATGAGAAATTCAAGAAGTAAACAGGTCTTGAGATTTTTAGTTGCCTGTCAATTCAGGGATGGTGGTGTACACCTATAATCCCAGTATTTGGAGGCCTTGGGCAGGTGAATTATAAATTTGAGGCCACACTGGATTAGACAGCCTGTCTCAAAAACAAATAGAAAATGACATGATGTTCTGAGTTGCATGATAAACCTCATCAGTCCTGCCCAGGATCAATTCTAATCCTTTTGTCCACAGAGTCCACATAGGCTGTGTGTGGGCTGTGTACCTTAACATCCACTGCATGCTGGGGGCAGGTAGTGCCGTGTCCAGAAGGGTGGCCACTAAACAGCTACGGTCACTCTGGGCCAGAGCCATCTCATTACACTTTTCAAGAGAAGTCAGAATTCTGGATGTGATTTCAAATCTTTTGGCTTTAAAACAAGATGCCTTAATTTCCAGTGAATTCTCCTTTAAAATTTTGGCTCACACATGCCTCGATTGCAGGATGCAGAGAAATCACGCTGGAATTAGTCTGGAAGTGTCCTCCCTGCTGTCAGCATTAGAAGGCGCTGTGCAGGCCACAGGGGAGAGTTGTCATCAACACCCTTTCCGCTGTGGACCCTGAGTACAACATAACCAGGCAGATGGGATGGATTCCCTGGTGCAGTAGAGGCAAGGCTGCCATGAAAGTAACTAACGGACTTTTGATTAGATTAGATGCCTGCTCTCCAGGAGGTAATTCACTTCTATTACTGCAAATCCACCAAAGTCTGTGCCTAGGGAAGGCGTAGGCCCCAGTGAGGGAGCAGCTGCTTTATCTTGCTGAATGGACACGATGGATGTGCGTATCCAAACGCCCTGCACGCTGTGTTCAGACTTTAGACAAGTGCTGCTATCAGCTTCGGGGGGAGAAGGTTCTTTCTGCAGCGGCCGACAGTGACTGCAGGGACTGGTGACATCAAACAACAAATACTAAGATGTCCAACCATCAGGGAGACTTTTATACCACCCCGAAGCTCAGGGTGTGTCACCCCAAGGCACAGGGAGCACTGTGCCAGGCATGGGGAGGGGTGGGGAGCTCTGTGGCAGGCATGGTGTGGCCCATGCGCTCTTGAAATCCCCGTAGATGTGCTTGTCAATACAAGGCGGACACAAGACTGAGCCCGTTGACAGTCTGTCATGGAAGGGGCACACGGGGGTTCCATACCTCCCAGAACCTGCATATACGGTTGATGGTACTTGGTAGGAAGAAACAGTTTCTCCAGTGGTATAGCCGCTGGTGAGTTCCCCGCGTAAACAAACCCTTACCCTTGTTCCTATAAACCATCCCAGTGAAAACCACTGGGACATGTATGTGGGACACACCCCCCAAAGCACAAATGTGAAAGCAGAAGAAGGCCCAGTGGAAAAGAGGAAGGGGGTTAGTGAGAGTGGGAAAGGGACCATGGGTGTGTCAATATAATTGAAACACAGCATGCACAGGCACGGGAAAGTGGAAATAAAACCCATTGTTATGCATAATTAATATCTGCTAGTAAACATGAAACATTTGGCTCATCCAAAAAATAAAACAAACAAACATCTTGTGGGCTGTGTGAAAGTCCCCTGAACACGTGATCTCTGCATGTCCTCCTGTGTCCTGCAGAGTCTGGAAGGCTCCCTGGCTGACGCCTCCCTTTGCTAAATGCCTCTTCTGAGGTCACTATTGCTTGAGTTCCGCCTCGGCTTGGGGCCACATTCATTGGCAGTAGTTTCTGGGAGACTGCCGTTCTCTTCTGCTAGAGTAGCAAGAGAGCATATGCTCCTCTCTGGGCGTGGGAGCTGAGGCGAGAGATGCCTGCCTCTAGCCATGGGCTTTCTCCTGATAGTGAGTAGTTTTGTTTCTGGAAACATCCCACAGTAGCTCTACAGCTAGGCCTCCTGCTCTCGGCTGTGATGAGGCCTCATTTTCCCGTCCTCCCCCCACCCCCCAACCACCACCTTCCCACCACACTATGGGTTCTTCAGATTCCCAGAAGGCTTCTGTCATCCTTTGTTCCCTGCATTCTCATCCCTGTTTCTTTGCCATCCCTGTCTCAACCACCCCCTCCAGCTTTCTTCATCCTTAGTCTCCAAAAATCTGGAATCTTGTATTCAGGGCTTCCTCCTTGGCAGCAGAGACCCCAGGGGCCTGGCCTGCTCCCTGCTGTTGCTCTCCGCCCACATTCCTTCCCTTTATGCATACCTCCTGTGGTGATTTGACCTCTCAAGCAGCTTCTGAATCCATTCCCTCCTCTGGCTGTGGTGTCTGGCCCTCATCAGTGGTAGAAGGCCAGAGCATCCTAGTGGGTACCAGGTCCGTGCCCTCCTCCAGCCCATCTTCCTCTACATTGCCTGAAGGAATGGCATTTTGGAAAATGCAAACCTGATTGTGTCTGTGAGAGCCTAGACTCCCACATAGTTCCCACAGCCTACTCAGCAGTGAGTGGTCTGCGTCCTGTGGACTTCTGTCCACCCCTTGTGGACATCAGATGAAGCCAAGCTGTTCTAGCTGCCCTAAGAATGCCTGGAAACTCTGGGGCCCCATGTCTCAGGACCTTGTCTGCTCCGTCTGCAATACCCAGCACTCCCTTCACCTCCAGGGCAGCTTTGGAAATCTTTGGAGGTGAATTCCTCTGAAGTGTGGGTGCTGCACATGGTTGAAGGTCTGTCCTTAGCATCATTGTCACTGTCCTCTCTGCTAAACATGTGTCCTGGGCAGGTACCACATTCACCCATCTCTGTCTTCTGTGAACTGCTCAGGTTGGTTGTCTGGAGACCATTCTATCGATTCAATCGGAGAAGTGGGCAGTTTTAGAGTTGGCAGTGACCATGGCATTTGGTTTGTTCTAGAGCTAGAAGTATTTGTCATCACCCCTGCTGTTTTTTGAGGCTGGAAACCAGGTCAAAGTTCCCATATACTCCAGGAGAATGCGCCCATGAGTCTGGTGGCAATTTGCCATTCTGCTTGCTCCAATCCATGACCAATGTGGGCTTCTCCAGCCTTCCCTCCTTGTGGGCAGCCCACACCCTCCTCACTACACTGTCAAATAAGGGTTGAGTTGGAAAGCCCCTCTGAGGTCAGGCAATGATGGGCCCCTGTGATTTCTTCAGATTGATCATCTGCGGCCCAGAGAGGAAAAATCTACTTGCCCAGGATCACAGAGAGGGAGGAAATGTGTGCTCACACCTGAAGTGGTTCGTTGAGATTTTATCAGGTAGGAAAGAATGAGCAAAGGAACATTAGAGATGTGCTAGGGAGTCTGGGCCAGCCTGGAGGCTGAGATGCCAGGGGGGGGGCCTCTATGGTGCTACTCCTGGGGTGGACAATGGGCAGCAGGGAGGGAGGTGCAAAGATCGGAGAAGGAGTGAGCTTGTTTTGAGGCCAGCAGAGAGAGGAGAGACACAGCCAAGGTCATGGCCGCCTGGTAGACAGACATATGTGGAGTTTGCAGTGGGGTCTAAGTAAGAGAGCCAAGTGAGAAGATTTACCTGAATGTTTCGACAGATACTGAATAACAGGAACAAAGGGATTCACGGGAACTCAAATCCCAAATCAACGCATACTTCTGCTCCCACGTACACACCCTACGAAGAGTATGTGTCTTTCCAAAAGGCCTGTACGAGGTGCTCACAGCAACACGGATCAGAACAGCCCTACAGTGAAAGCATCCCAAATTCCCATCAACCAGTGAGCACCACACAAGGGAATATCAGTCAGCTCCAAAAAGGCACACATGACCGATACCCATTCCAACAAGATGGACATGGCACCATTTCACAAGGTAGAAGAAGCCAGTCACAAAACGTCACATGCCATGACGGTATTTGTCTGAGATGTCCAGACCAGAAAGGTCTATAGAGATAGAAAGCGAGTTAGCGGCTGGGTCTGGGTGGGGAGTGGGTGGAGAGTGAATGCGAAGGTTCACAGGTTTCCTTCAGCGATGATGAAAGGGTTTACAATTTGATAACTGTGGGCACACCAATACTATTGATCTATGTGATGGGTGTGGGTCAGGTTGAGAGCACATGCTATTGAAGCCCTTGGCTTGTGCAGTTTAAATGGGTAGATTTTATAGTCTAAAAGCTGGGAAGCAAACAGAAAGGGGATGGTGGTGGGGATAGGCGAGGAGGCGAGGGAGAGGGAACTAGGACTGACATGTAAAACAAGCTTGTTTCAAATTTAAGTAAGCAATATTATCATAAAAAGTTTGTAGCCTAAAAAAAGACCATCCTGGTTTCTGGAGGCATGGAGGGGAAGCTTGGGAGGCAGTGGCCAGCACACAAGGGGCTCTTAGTGTCTACCTGCAGACATCTTCCACGTGCTAATCCTTGTTTAGGAGTGGTCTCTCCCACCCCAGGGTTTGTGAACCCCAGCACAGTGCACATTTGGGTCAAGGTCATTCTTTGCTGAAGGACTGCAAGTGCACTGTGGACTTCTCAGCAGTGTCCGTGGCCTCTATAGCTAGATGCCAGAGCATCCCTCCTGACAGGGTGACATTCAAAAACTGGCAGTGTTGTAAAGGTCCCCGCGTGCAAAATGAGTCTTGGTTAAGCACCACCTTCCTTGCCAGTGGCTCTTGCAGAATCATTTGTTTATCTCCCCCCCCACACACCGAGGTCTCCAGTTTCCTAAGTTCTCCAAAATAGACCCCGAGGATACTGTTTGCATTCTCTGTGCATCCCCTGTAGAGAAGGTTGGGTCCCTGGAATCCAGCACAGAGCTTATCATTTTGTAGTCACCCGGGAGCCATTTTATAACCTATGTGGGCCAAGGCATTGATTCTCACAGGGCTATGGGATGGCCACTGGGGTGTTAGGGAGCACACAGAGTGTCAGGTGCTATTGACATTAGTAATTACGGTTCCTTCTCCTACGGTATTGACACATCTCCACACAGGTGTGCACGTGTTCTGTCACTGACAGGAACACTCGAGCTAGCTTTGTGTAGGGACTGGTGAGAAAAGGCAGGGTAGGTAGGCTCCATAGTTTCCATCTTCAGGGTCCCTGGGGAGGTGTATACATATAAGGATGAAGCAGAGAACCATGCATGCTGGTTTAAGCACTTTGGACCTGTTTGTGAGCAGGGAAGTGAATTCTGAGATCTGTGTTATCCAGCTCACAAGGAGACAACGGGCATAGCAGAACTGGGGACGGGTGAGGGCCAGATAGAACGTGGGGAACAAGCCATGGTGGCAAACGCAATCTGGAAAACTGAGGACATCTGCTTCTGAGGACCTGGGCGCCGCGGAGGCGGGTGCCCATTCACAGAACCGCACCGCAAACACCTCCCTCATTTGTTCCCTCCCCTTTTTTCATCATGACCACAGCCCTGGAAGCCACAGAGGTCTGTGTACTGACTGCTGAAGTAGGTACTGCTTGCATAAAATCAGGAAAACCCGAGGAACAACCCTACCCCCAACCCTGCCTCCCTGGGCAAACATTGTTAACCTTCTTTTGATTCCTCTCCCCTTTTCCTAAGTGTTTGCCACACATCTGGGGCCATGCCACATCTGTATCCCCTTTTCCTAAATGTTTGCCACACATCTGGGGCCATGCCACATCTGTATCTGCAATGGGTAGGGTTGTTCCCATCCATTCCAAACTCTGTGTTTCGTGAAGACATGTCAACCCCGGCTGTGGGACGTTTAGACACTTTGATGATTATCTGGGAGATTGATAGAATTTTTGTTCTCATCCCCCATCATTTCATGTGGATGTACTCTTGTCTTAAAACCATTTTTGGCAAAGAACCTTTTTGGCCTGCCAAGACCCTTACCCCATCATCAGGGATTTCTTTTTCCTCCAAGGACGAGCTAAATCCTTCAGAGTGCACTTAATCCTGCTTTTACTTATTTGGGGTGTTGGTGGGACCACAGCTCGGGCTTGTTTTCCCATGGACATGACAGCTGGGAGGGCTTCCAGATCTTCTGGAGATAGAATTTGCCAGATTGAACCTGTCACCAGATTTTTATCTTCTGTCTTATCCCTCCGATTCTGATGTATTCTTCATTGCATGTCAGTAGCTAATGCAGTCAGTGCAGTTAGCTATTAGTCCATGACAGAAGGGATGTGCCTGCTTCAGAACCAGGGCAACCGTCTGGGCTGAGACTAAAGGGGAGGCGGTTGATACAGCATGGAGAGGAGTCAGCTGCACAGGCCAGTCAGCCTGGCACCAGCTTTCTGTGGGACACTTAGTAGCGATCTTCCTTCCTCCTGGACTCTTAGAGGAAACGCTTGGTAAGGGTACCTGACTCTCATCCAATAAGTGTGTAGCTATGCTTCCACTACACACGGAACAAGCAGGGAACCCTAGCTGATCAGGGGTACGTGCTGGATGCCGGGCCCTGTGCTATGCATCTCATGGTCATATTTTTAGGTTCAGGGCCAGCATAGTACCGGTAGCATCACCCTGTAGTCACCATGAGTGTCAGACGGGAAACTGAGGATTCCAGGCTCAAGGTCACACTGGATTGCTCAAGAGGCCAAAGCCAGAGTCAAGGCCACTTCCCGTACCAGACAACACATACCAGATGTCCTGGATGGAGGGGTCCCTCCCAGTCTAGCGCAGGGGGTGGGGTGTGTCCTTGTTCCCCTCCCCCTAGGAGGATGTAGGCAAGGCGACCTGTTCTTGAGAAACTAGAGAGCCTCCTTCCTGTCGGCTCCAGGCTCTTCACTGGTGCTCGGTGATCGCAAAGTCTCTGCAAGCTCCCACACATTCATCAGGGGAGCAATGCAACCACCCAGACCCAGGGACAAAGCAAGCCTTTAGGCGCAGGTAGACTTACAAATCTACCCTTGCAGGCAGGGGGGTGTGAGGCTGCCTGGTATCCCTAGGCGGGATGGGGCTGCAAACCTAGCTCTCAACGCCCCTTGGTGGTGGGTATGACCCTTGAGGGTTACAGGGAGGAAACAGAGGTAGAGGGGCCAGCTCAAGGTCAGGTGCTCGTTGCTCACAACCTGAGGTCGAACCGGGCACGGGGTCACAATGCACCCAGAGGATTCTGAAGCAGGCAGCCAAAGCGGCCACGCCACAACCTGGTCATCGCGCCACCCACCCGCATCCCCATCGCGAGGAGATGTCTCCCGGGGGGCGGCCACCTTACCTTACCTGGTGCTGCCGCCGCGCGCTGTCAGCCCCGGGTCGCTTAGGTCCGCGCGCCTGCACTGGCTGGGGCAAGGATGGATGGAGCCGGTGGCGTGCGCCTAACACCCACTTCCTCGTCCCGCCCCCAGCTCGCTCCTCCTTATTCTGACAGCCGCTCCTTCCCTCAGCATTCTCTCCCACATTCATCCCCTCCTCTCCCCTCTTCCTCCTCTCTCCCTCCTCCTTCCCTCCTTCTCTTGTTCTCTCTTTCCTCTCCGTTTTCCTCTCCCCCAACCCTTTCCTTCTCTGGACACTTTCTCTCTTGCCCCTTCTTTTCACAGGGTCATTTATCAGCACCCCCGCCCCCTCCCCCGCCCCGACACACACAATGGCTTTCTCCTGCCCTTACCCGGGGAAGCTCCCTGGCCTGAGACCCTGCCCACCGGTGTGCACATTGATGGTGTGAGAGAGGGTGCCCAGCTATGGAGCACTCTGGCTTGAGAACTCTTAAGCCAGAAACCAGACCAATCCTACTACACCCGAGTTCCCAGGAGCTGACCACTCCAAGCTTGCAAAGTGTGGCAGAAAAACCAGTTTTGGGAGAAAATCCTGGAGGATCTCTGGACCTGAAAAGGCAGAGGTCTGAGAACAGAGAATAGGTAGAGTCGAGTCAGCCCGGGGTTCTGGTGGAAAGAATAGGGAGGGGGTGGGGCTTTGGGCGTAGGGCAAATAAAGCCTGTCCAGATAGGAAGTCCCATTTCCCAGATGAGAGCCTTTGCAACCTAAGGTGAAGCGCCTGGCAGGAGTGTGTGTCTGAAATTGGTGCCGACCTCAACCTTTCTTCCTTTGCCTAACTTCTGCAGAAGCCTCCCTCACACAACAGACCCCCCAGATACCCAGGGGGCCACTTGCCTTCCTCTGCTCGGCTGCTACTCTGGTGCCTGGCACAGCCCCGTGTGGTCCTGTGTTGTCCTGCCTGTCCACGTCACCTCTACTGGGGTCCTATGGTAAGCACTGGGCACGTGTCTTCAGTTGTAAGCCCACGTCCTCCTCTGTGACTCCGAGGGTGCTACTCAACCCAGAGAGGCATGGAAAGCAAAGGAGAAAGCCCTGGCCAGGGTGTTGAAGGGGAAGCAGAGTAAGTTTTTATGTACCCTCTGCTCACTAGGGTTACATTAGTTCAGTCCCCTTGTGCCAAACTAGTCTGTCTCCAAGGTGGCGTCCTGGATGCTTCTCCTGTTTGCTCAGCATTCACAAAGTAGCCCAGGCCATCTCTTAAAAGTGCAAGTTGGATCAGGTGTCTCTTTTGGGTTTCCAGCCCCCACCCCCAACCCTCCCCCCTTCCCATGGTAGTCACTTTCAAATCCAGGCTCCTCCCTTCCGCAGTGATCTGCAGACTCGCCTCTCCATGATGAGTGAGTGCTCCTCTCAGCAACACCACGATGGTGTGTGACTTGCGTGGGCACTAATGTGTTGGTGGAAGTGGCTTTGGCTAGAATCCACAGTCTCTTTGTCTTTTTTTCCGGCTTCTGTAGGATGCCATTAGAAGAATGCTCTGGAAGAGGCTGTTCCGCACCTGCCTCCCCTGGGGGGAAAGCACTATTAACAAGAACTCGGCCTGTTGAAAGCCCTTATGATTTCTGAGGTCATCTGACCTCTCCCTCTTTTTTAAGTTATTCGTTTTTATTTTTCTATGTTGGAATGTTCTACCTTCATGTGTGTGTCTGGTGTCCATGAAGACCAGGAGAGAGTACCGCAGAGCCTGGAACTGGAGTCACAGATGGTTGTGGGCCACTGTGTGGGTGGTAGGACTCAAACACAGGTCCTCAGGAAGAGCCGCTAGCGCTCTTGACTGCTGAGCCAATTCTTTAGACCCAGGCCATCCCATCTGGATGGATGGTCATGGTCCCTTCAGTACTTACCAAGTCACAGGCACCATCAGGCTGGTTCTAGGACTTGGTGGCTAGGAAGGACGGACGTTCCGAAATGACTGTGACATTTTAGCCCAGGCGCCTGTGCAATGGGAGGTAGAGTGTATGCCCTGCTGCAGCATCTGATCCAGGAGCTTTGCAGTTTGAGCTCTGCCTCCACAGCCCCTGTGGTGTTCCAGCCATTGCAGGTTGCAGATGCTGAGGAAGACAGAGTGTCTGGAGAGTGATGCTCACCTGGCCTAGAACCACATCAACCCGCAGGAAGAGCAGTGCCTTGTTTTAGGCAAGCGTGCTGTGCTGTGTAGTCACACAGCGAGGACCAGTAGATTGGCAGCCGGAGGGGGTCAGCTTCTGTCTCTGAGGCCCTTTTTCTGGGCTGCAAAAGTCATGTCTGCTGCAAAGAGCTTGGATGAGGCCCACATTAAGAGAAGAAAGGGAGGGAAGAGAAAATCAGGAGTGGCAATCAGACCTCTAATCCCAGCACCTGAGAGGCCAGAAGATAAGAAGTTCAAGGTTGTCCTTGGCTCTAGAGTGAGTTCAAGGCCAGCATGAATGATATGAAACGCTATCTCAGAAATGAATGAATGAATAAATAAATAAATAAAAGGGATTATTAAGTTCACTTATTTACTCCACTAGTGTCTTCTGAAGCCTGTAGAGCATCACTTCTGTGCCAGGATACAATGCTACACAAGACAGACAAGACTGCACTTCACCATGCAGAGACACACGTGCCAGGAAGCTCCACTAAGGGGAATTTAAACAGGTAATAGGATTTGGAATATCTGGGACGACAGTGTTGAGCACGCCTGGTGTTTGGCAATGGAACTGAGCTGGCTACAACAAGAGAGGATGGGCCGTCGTTTACATGGGAAGAGCGGCAAGTGCCTTGATGTAGGGATTGAGGGGACCAGAAGACTGGCATGGCTGACCTGAGGAGGGACGGGGTGCTGGTGAGAATTGGGGTTAATAAGCTGGGTGAGTAGAGTGAGTCATTGGAGGGGTGGATGGGGGAAACGGTCTGTGCTGGGGAGTTTGTTGCAATTCTCAACCAGCCACCCAACTGCAAGTTTTCCCAGTTCTGAAGCTCCCCAGCCCCATCCCATATGGGGCACCTTTGGAAATGGCTAAGCCCTGACAGTAGAGGCATCCATGCTAACAAGGCCACAGTCCCACTTTACAGGGGCTGTGGAGGCTGCTGTCCCCAAGTCCCCCTTGCTCAGAGTGTGTAAACGCCATCTTCTTCCGGCAAACACACCGGAAGAAGCCTCTCATTCTAAGGAAACCCAAACCACTGAACCATTGACAAAAATAGAAAGGGGGAAAAAAAGTTGTCTTTTTTCCCCTTTGGAGTGTGAACTCTCTGCTGAGTGTGACAGTAAGAAATCGAGAGAGAGAAGGAGTAGGAGAAAAACAAATAAAGGCAACAACTAAAATATTGAATGACACACGGTGATAACATTTAATGGATTAGCCTGTGGAAACTGCACTGAGAACAGCTGGCTTTTGTCTCTGGTTGCTTCCTGCGGGTGGCTTGGGGTTTGTGCAGGACCGAGAGCGTGCTTGGGAGGGGGCAGTCTTTGCTGGTTATCTTGCGCTGAGAGTCTTGAGGTGTGGTGAGGGTCTCGCTCTGGGTGTCCTGAAGGAGTGGAGCCAGTTCCTACCCTACAGCCTGGCCGTTTCCCAGCATCTCTAAGTTTGCACAGTGCCCCCTTCTGGCTCACAGGACAGGAAGGCGCGCCATGTGTAAAGCGTTTGTACATCGTCTCAATTGATTCTCTTCAGAGTCCTGTAAGGTGAGTGTTATTATTTCCTCCAGGCTGCAGACAAAGAGATGGAAACTACTAAGGTCTTCCCACTTCTTATTTCTGTAGCTAGGGATTCACCCGCACACACCCCTACTTTTAGTTCATATGTTGTCCTAGTCCGTGCTTCTCTTGGTGAAACAGACTGTTCTCTGAAGACTCAGGGTGTGGAGTGAAGAGGGAGCCAGGAGGTGACTCTCTGGATCAGGTCAGCTCATGGATTGGGTGGGAGGGATATTCCCAGAAATAGCTCAGGGTGCTGTGGTTTCAGTGTTGTTTGTCCTCTAAGACTTAACCTCCATTGTGTGGTGTGAGTGGTGGAGGACCTTAGGGAGCTAAGACCTATCGAGAGGTCCTTAGACTGAAGGGATCCTGGGGCCTGAGCCTCATCTTACTTTCTATTGGTAATGCAGTCTCTATTTCTGGCACATGGCCCTGCCTAGTCTGCTTTGAGGTCTTCCCCAAAGCCAGGCACAGGGAGAACTGTGTGCTAAGTCTCTCATCTCTAACAGCCCTGTGGTGGAGCCAATTGCCCACCTATCGTGTAATAGTGTGTGTGTGTGTGTGTGTGTGTGTGTGTGTGTGTATGTGTGTGCATGTGTGTATGTGTGTGTGTGTATGTGTGTGTGTATGTGTGTGTGTGTATGTGTGTGTGTGTGAGTGTGTGTGTGTGTTTGTGTGTGTGTGTGTGTGTTTTTGTGTGTGTGTAAGAGAGAGGGGGGAAGGGGAAGAGAGAGCCATGTACACATACAGGAAGAGGAAGGAGGTAAGGAAGAAGGAGAAGGGAAGGAGGGAGGAGGAGGCTAGACATGGATGTAGAATGCAGAATTGGTGAGAGAGGCTGAGAAGGCGCATTGGACTAAGAATAGTGTTTGAACATTATGCTGGAAGCCTGTGCTTCATCCCAGTGGTCAAAGAGAAGACACCTCTGAGAGACAGCAAGCAGGAGAGGAAAGAGACTGAGGAGTCTTCTGATCATAAGGAGCAAAACCCCGGGGACTGGTTCAAGAATGCAGGGCCGAGTGTGAGAATGCAGGGCCGAATGTGAGAATGCAGGGCTGAGTGTGAGAATGCAGGGCCGAGTGTGAGAAGTGAGGGTACGAGAAGAAATCGCCCGGGCCCAGTATCATGGGGACCACTGACTCGTGGTCTTTGGACAACTTCTGAACCTGATTTTGCAGCTCCCAGCTGCCGTCTTTTCGTCCTTCAGGAGATGCGTTCCTCCAGTTCTTGGTCCTCCAGAATTTTCACTTTCATGGTGTCTCTGCTTGGGCTTCAAAGCTGCGTGACTTTAATCCTAGTCTCTTAACTATCCAAATCCGAGGACAAAACATTTCGAGGAAAGTGGCTCTTGAAGCCTCACGACCAAGGGAAGGAAGTGGTAAGGCCCACTGCTGACAGCCTGCCAGGAAGGCACCTGCCGTGTGTAATAACCACAGGAGGACGCGCCCAACCCAGGTTCCAAAGAAGGAGCTGGCAGTGTGAGCCAGTGGCCACAGGACCAAGGTGTTTCTACAACCATTCCTTGGATGCTTCTGTGAGGGCTTGGGGTGAGATCTGAATTAAATCGTTGGACTTTGAAGAAAGCAGGCTGTCTCCCACATTGTGCGTGTATCTAGCTGTTCTGCTGAAAGCCAGAGATGAAAAGGGCTGATTTCTAAGCAAGAAGGAATTCTACTAGTAAAAGATGGAGTCCAAAATGCAGCAGAAGCTACCCAGGAGCCAAGGGCCTTGGATTTCAGAGTTGTCAGCTTCAGAGTGTGTGGACTGATTTCTTCAAACACAACTCGGGGGCTCTGAGAGGGCTCAGAGGTTAGGAGGGCTTGCTGCTCTTCCAGAGGACCCGAGTTTGAAACCTGTACCTACATCAGGTTGCTTACAACCACCTGTTATCCCAGTGCAGTCCCAGGGGATCTGATGCCTTCTTCTGGCCACTGTGGATACCCCTATGCACATGGCATACATCTACACAGACAACACACACATAAAGTGAAATGATAATAATGATGACATGAGAAATCTGTCTCTACCTACTATACATACACTACACAGATACACACAGACATACACACACACACACACACATACAAACAGATAGACATACACAGTGACACACACACACACACTCACACGAACATACACACATACACATAAATAAAAGTTAAATAGTGATAATGATGAGAAATCTCTGTCTCTACCTACTATACATACACTACACAGATACACACAGAGACACAAAGAGGGACACACACACACACACAACACACACACACAGATACACACACACACACAACACACACACACAACACACACACACACAGATACACACACACAGATGTACATGGAGAGAGACAAAGACAGAGACCACACACACAGACACAGACTCAGAAAGAGAGAGACTTAAACACACAGAGAAATAAGCACAGACACAGAAACCACAGATACACACATATACATAGCTACAAACACAGGCACACAGGCATATATAAGGACACACACACAGAGAGAGACCACATATACATACAGACACACAGATACACACACACAGATACAAACACACACAGAGAGAGACACACACTTACAGAGACATATTCATACACCTACATCCCCCTTTAGCTCTGCTTCTCTGAAGAACACAAGCACAGCAGAAGGGAGCTACTAACCATCCCCTAACCAAGGACAGGTGAGAACATTTAGTGTAAGGCAGAGGAGCGTCTGCTCTACTGACTGCCCAGGCCTGCAGATTCATGGGCTCAGAACAAGGCACAGCCAGGTGTGGGAATTATCCTGGGCTGAGCCCCTGGGAGCCTGACTGGGTTATTAATTATATCCATCGAGGCCAAGAGTTCTGGGATGCGGTCAGGAGGCGAGTCCAGGGCCCAGCCTAAGGACACTTGGAGCTTGTGCCTGGTCCAGGCAGGAGCTGAGAGCAATTGTGCCCACCACACTGCATTCCAACCCTGCTTTGTTTTGTCCTCCATTTATCTTAATTCCTGAAAAAAGTGGTAGCTTTCCTAGCTCGCACGCAGAAAGTGATTGTCATGTGACTGACTCTGGTTTAGCATAAGAAGGGTGGGAAAGCCCTCCTCAGAGTAGGAAAGTCAGACAGAATACTTTAGATGCACAGATTAAGATACACGGAACGAGGTTATAATAGCAGTTATTATATTTTATTCAGGTAGAAGTCATTTACACAAAAACCAACGACCCACAAGTTTCCGCTCCAAGGATCCACGCCCAGACTGCTCTCCGTGACCTGACTGGAACCAAGAGAGAACAAGCTGGGGTCTGGGAACCCAGACCTAGCCTTCCCTGATCATGTCCATTTTGGGGCGTGGTCAGTATCTCACTACAGAATACCTTCTTCCTTTACCTTGACCGCCATTGAGGCAGCCATGTTTGACCTAAAGGGAAAGACCCTAAGAACTGAGGAGAAATGGACACATTTCTCCAGATGTCATAGGGCTCAAGAACAAGTGTTGTACTGGAGTCTTTCCTCCTGTGGGGTACAGCCAGGTGTGGTCAGCGGCCATAGCAAAAAAGCAGGCAGTTTGGTGGCACAATGTGGGGTGGGTCTGTGTGATGGCAATGGTGGTGTTAACATTCCTTCATAGCAGAAGTGGGGACAGACTGCCACTGGACACAAGAGTCCAGACTCCCTCCAGCCCCAGCCGCACAACCCAATTGCACCACAGAGGAGGTGGAGAGCTGCCCTCAGTGGGGGCTCTTCAGAGGCACAACAGCAAGGGGAGCCTTGGCACATGAGGAGGGGACTTCCTGATGGGACAGCTGCTTCTTAATCTGCCATGTTCCTGCAAGTAAGCCACCAGTAAACTCACTGGTTCACCAAGGTGGACTTGAATGTCAACTCTCCTTATTTATTTTTTTATTGGGATGTGATGCTGCCCTATCTGGGATTTTTTTTTTTTTTCATCTTCCCAAGAAAAGTCAGCACCATTTGGAGTAGTTACCTTAGAACTTTTTGCATGTGGGCTAATGAAATGGCTCCCCGGTAAGCCATTATGAGTCTGCTTCTATTACTTACCAACTGAACACGTCCCAACTCCAGAACACATGACTATGTAGAGCGTGTGGCCCCACCCTCAATCCAACCCCTCTTCTAAACTATGGCGACTGGCTTTTCCTGTTAAGACTCTTGTTCCGTCCTCTATCTATCTCCTACCAGGCTTAAAGAGTGCCTTGCTTGAAAGTCAAAGTCAGAATTGCAGGTCAGATGACATGCCCCTCCTCCACTGAGCTCCCTCAGCTGTATGCATATATTTGCTTTTAAAGCACATGTCACACGGTTTTGTCAGGGAAACTTACCCATAGGATGTATGTTCTGAGCGGTGAAGGAGGAAGCAGGAGGGAGGGAGTCAGGACTATTTGTCCCTCTCAGTGCACTTCCACTTGTGAACCAGGGCCCAGGTCTAATACAAGGCTACCCCTAGCCTGAAGGAAGGCAGTAAGTAGGCAAAAGGTCACATTCTTTGCTGTTTATGACAGCACCTGTGAGTAAGTAAACACAGAAAATGAGCTTTGTCACCCCACCCAGGAGCCCTCGTGCAAATACAAACCTCCGGGGCTAAGCGCGGGCTTGGATAGTTTAAATTAATAGGTCCACTCTGGATGCTATGAGATGATTGGTTTAAGATGTGCGGGCTTTGTTGTAATCCTATAAAAGCTGTCTCAAGCCTGTACCCAGGTTCCCAGGCCTCTACCCCTGCGCAGCGTATGGCTGTGGACCCAGTGCACTTGGAATATAAAAGACCTCATGCTTTTGCATCAAGACTGCTTCTCATGAGTGATTTGGGGGGGGGGGCGCCTTTCCTGAGTCGGGGCGTGAGGGTCCATGCTCTGCAGGTCTTTCATATGCTAGGATCTGGACTAGTCCACATGTCTGCCTAGCAAACCATTTTAACCACTAAGCCATCTCTCCTGCCCCAAACACTTTGTCTTCTCGTTTTTTTTTAAGCTGTAATATTACTTTTTAAGTGGAAACACCTACTTTGTTAAAGGCTTGTAAACAATTAAAACGTAGGTACTACAAAGTGAGTCTCCTGAATGCTTCAGAGGTCTGATGAGTTACTGATAAAATCACAGAATTCTATCTCATACAGTAAACATTTTAGTTATTTATTCATAAAATGGAGTCATATTACATATTCTGTATTCTGCTTTAAGGTAAGAATAACATTTTCTGGTATTTTATACAAATAGACATAACTTTGCTTTTTAAGGTAGGAAAATGGTTTTTGTATTAGTTAGCTATTGCTGTGTAACAAATTGCCACAACTACGAGCCTTTTATTTATTATCTCACAATTTCTGTGGGTCAGAAATCTGCCCGTGGCTGACTTGGGGGTTTCCATATCTGTTGCTCTCAGTTAGCTGCCGTGAATGTGTCTGGCAGGCTTGGGTCCTCTTCTGAGAACTCCACAGGGCCGGTCTCCTTCCTGGCTTACTTACATAGCTATTGATACAATCCAGTTATGTTTGGGTTACTGTGCTGAGGACTTTAGTCCTCTGTTGGGCAGAGGAACTAGCCTCAGCTCTTTTCCATGTAGACCCTCCCAATACCGCCATTTGCATCACCAAAGCCAGCAAAGCAGATGATCTGCTAGCAAGACTGAGGTTGTAGCTGTTTGTATCAAATCACACAAGTGACACCTGTTGGATAGGAGCCAGCTATGGGTCCTGCCCACATTTAAAGTGACAGAAAGGTTTAAACACTAGGAAACTGCTATAGTGTTTGTTACAGTGTCACACTTGTTCATTCTTTTGCTGATGGACACCCAGGTTGTTGATAGTTTTCACATCAGTGTAAATAATGTCATCATACTGGCCATTGTACCTTCAGATTTTCTTGGGAAAATACCTGAGAGTGGAATTTCTCATTCTAAGGCAAAATGACTCACTACCAAGCACTCTATCAAAGGTACACCAGATGTATGAGCTCAACAGCACTGCGAATGTGAATCCCGCCCCCCCTCCCCCGCCACTGAGCGCTTAACCACCTGACCAGTATCTTTTCTGTGTGTTTTAGTATCAGTTGTGGTTCAGTAAAGCTGAATACATTGTTTTAAAGCATTATAGGCTGCTTATCTGTGTTAGGATGCTTTGATTAGCAAGCATAAAATTCCATCTGAAACAGCATAAGTATTAAAATGAAAACTCATGCTTTTCCAAAGAGAAGATAGAGCAACTCCAGGAACCGGCAGGGGCTTTTCCTTGAATCTCTCTCGGCATTTGGAAGTCACTCTGTTCATTGTCCACACCCCGAGGACCCAGGGGACCTCATTTCTTTCTATCATCTCTTTTGCTCTGTTTTCTTTCCCTTATTGGCATTCTTACGCAGAGCAAGGGTTCTCAGAGCTTTCATTTGGATTCTAATACAAATGTACCTATCACAAAGACAGATGTGTATGTGATGGGGGACGTCCTTTTGCATATGTTTCTCTTATTGGTTGATGAATAAAACACTGGTTGGCCAGTAGCCCGGTAAGAAGTATAGGTGGGGCTACCAGATGAGGGGAAAGCTGGGGAGAGGATGCAGAGGGAGGCTGTGAAGAGACGCCACACTGCCAAAGGAGTAACATGCTGGATTATGGGTAAACCACAGCCTTGTGGCAATACATAGATTAATAGAAACGGGTTAATAATTAAGACAGAGCTAGGCAATAAGAAGCCCTAGCCATCAGCTAACAGTTTAAAAAATAATATAGCATCTGTGTGTTTTATTGGGGCAAAGCATTGTGGGACCAGGTGGGACAGAAACCTCCATCTTTAAATGGCGTCCAACATGGGGCTCGAACCCACAACCCTGAGATTAAGAGTCTCATGCTTTACTAACTACAAAGTCAGATGTCATGATGCAATTTCTTCCCCTGGCCCCTTCTTTCAGATATACTGACAATAAAAATTTTATTATGTATCTTCTAGGTTTTTAAAACCTTGTCACTATGTGTCACGATGATGATGAGATGACAGAAAATGGACAGTGATACTGTTTGCTATTTACCATTTGTGAAAACAGACCACAAGATACTTAACAAAACTCACTTTAAGAGTTTTATTAGGCCGGGTGTTGGTGAATGCTGACGTGGGGCCCCGAATGTGCTGGAAATGTTAATAGTAGTAATGGTGACAATGATGGTGGCAGCTGCAGCAGTAAGCACACGCTGACGGCTGCAGTGTTTTAATAGTATAGTGTGTTTTTATACTACTTAGAACTTTGGTTAGGAAAGGCCTTTTTTGCTGATCACAACTGAGCCTCTGCATATGCTGAGAAAAGCCTTTCTCAACCCAAATGATAAAACTTTTTACTGGAAATGGCTTGATGGCTGATAACACTCACTGCTGTTGTGGAAGACCCAGTTTCAGTTTCCAGTTCCGGAGGCTCTAGCACCCCCTTCTGGCCTCTGTGAGCACTGCATGCACATGGAACACATACATTCAAGCAGACAGATATGCACGTAAGATAAATAAAACCTTTAAAATATTAATGTTTTATTTCTCCATGTTACATTTATGGTGACATTTAAAGGCCAAATTAACCATCTCTAAGGCATCTGCTCATTAACCTGAGAAGCTCACAAGTCTCACACCACCAGCAGTGACACTGAAAGTTGGACAGATTAGTTCCTTCACCTCTGCTTCCTGGTCACAAGTGGCCACAGGATGCTTGTGGGTTCAGTCTGGTTTGCAGAGTGCAGCTGTCAGGGCTTGGAGTCTGGAATGCTGGGGGATGCAAATAATTTAAATGCCTTCGACCCCTGTCTCCCAAGAAGCATCCCCTCCATACTCCTTGCCTGGAAGTACACAATTTCAGCCCTCCCACTCTGTAACACTTTGCAGAAGACGGGAGCTTAATATCCATCGAAGGAATGAATGGGTAATGCGAGCTCTCTTTCTACGTTTCCTTCTTGGACATTTTCTTGGTGACATTTTTTTTCACCCAATTTAATTTTAATTGCTTTGTCAAGATCTTCTTCCACATGCTAATGTTTTTTGTTGGCATTGAAACAAATTAATGGGACAGTTTTAGGAGAGCTGGCCACCAAGAGTGTGATCATTTGCTCTGTACACCTTTTGTGGTGCTGGGAAGCCACATTAAGTCCCTGGGTGCTTGCTATTTCTCTAGCTCTTTAGTAACAAGCCTCATCTCCTTCCCAAGACAGGGCCATTAGGATCTCAGCCGGGTTCTCTCTGGTGGTATCAGCAGCTAGGTGTACCTGGCTCTGGAACCCAGCAGAGCCTGGCATGAATTCATGGAATCTGAGGGTGACCTTGAGAAATTGCCTTGTCACTCTGAGTCTCAATCTCTGGTGTGTCTGTGTGCTGCATAGCCTTCCTAGCTGTGATGTCAGGGGTAATGCTTTTCTGGGCAGAATTATACAGCTATGCCTTGCATTAGGCTTACCTCCTGATATTACAGACATGAATACTTTATAACTGTAGGCAGTGCACCACCATGCTAGGTGCTTTTATCATCACTACTGCAAAAATACCCCTGTCTCTCCACCCTCTACCTCCATTCTTTGATGGCTAGGAGACTGCAGCATCTGCTGCACACCTGTTGCTGTCTCCTCAGGCTAACAACCTCTAAGATTCGTGGAGGTTGTTAAGGCAGGGTGGCTGGCTTGGCCGACTGGTGGCTTCTGCCCACACTCCATTCAACCATGGATACTGCAGATCCCTTGCAGGGTCCCGGGTTCTTGGGTCTCCCAGGAGCCACAGCTCACTGAGCAATGACATTGCTGGCTCTCATGTTTGGGGCAGCAGGGGTGTTCCCTTGGTGTTATGGCTAGTCTGGTCCCAGGGGACCCTCCTTTAGGGAACCAAGGACAGCAGCGGGGAGTGTGGAAAGAGGCCAGGGCTTGGCTTCTAGCCCTGCCCCTGCTCCCCAATATCTCCTCTGAAAGCTTAGATTTCCTCCTGACGACAGGAGGCTTCCTCAGGCCAGAAGGGCCAGGTGACCTTTCTGTAACAGGGCCAGTTTCTAGTTCTACATATTTACTATTTATTGCCACTGCTCCTCAAGAAAGTATGGTTTCACCATGCTCCCTACCTGCCAAGAGGCATGGCATGCATTAGAAAGGGTCCTATAGGAAAGAGTTGACACAATCCAATCAGCTGGGGAAGGGACTTTTACCAAAGGACAATTGTGGGTGCAGGGAAAGCCAATGCTGTAGCCTTAGCCATAGCTGAGCACTGGTTCCCTCCCTGACGAGGGAGGGGACAGAGTGAGTTCCAGACAGAGAGAGATGGATTGCAGCTGCCCATTTCTCTAGAGGGAGGCAGCCATCTCTAGTAACTACAGTACTAAAGGCCAGATGAAACTCAGCCCCACCCCGTCTCCCTGTCTTGACAGAGCTCCCCATGGCAGAGCACAATGGGAAGAAAGCAGATGAAGGAGACTTCAGTATAGAGCATCTTGACGGTGGAGAGAGGGTCTAGAGGTCACTGGTCACCCCAGGGAAGCCACATCCCAGTGTCCAGGTACATTGCCTTGACTGTGAACCCAGCTCTGTTGGATGACCCCACATTAATTTCCAGTCTTCCTCATAACTTTGAGGTAGGTGTTATTGTCAGTAGCAACCCTGCTGCACCAGAGAGGCCAGGCCCTTGGTTGCCTTGGGGGTGCCGCCCTGCAGGGACCTGGCCCCAGACGCCTTTCCCAGAGTCTGAGGGCAGAGGCACTAAGCACCATCTGCTTCTGTGTATCTGATTGCTCTTCGTCCTCCATCTGCACTGTGAAATGTGCTGAGGTGGCCTGTTTTAAGGTGTCAATATGGCCCCGCCTAGCAGGACAGGCTCACACCCAAGCACAGGGATTCCCGGGTCTCTGTGTCAGCTACAGGACAAGGGGCCACCATGAGCATTAAAACCAGCCTACCAAAACTGGTGGCATGAGGGTCCCAGTCTAGATCTTGTGACTTAGAGGGGGGACAGGCAACGGACTCCATGACATTCCCCTGTTTGACCTCAAATGGTTATCTCCCCGTTCTTACTTGTGAACAAGGGCGAGTGTGACATAACCCAAGGTAAATCTGAACACACCCTGATTTGACATTTCAGCTCTAACTCCGTGCGGGACAGTGGCCTATAAGGGAATGGAGCTGGAAAATTCTTAACGCCTAGTGGCGCCTCAGCCTTCATGGGCCTTAGAGAACCCTGTACTCCATGTTTGGGTGCTGCCAAGGGCACAGTGTGGCATTAAGATCACAGGCAGGACATGACATTGATCATGAGACTTCACCACTGCTGTCTCCCCGGCCCCTCCCCCGTCCCCCTCCCATGACAGGGTTCTCTGTGTAGCCCTGGCTATACTGGAACTCTCTCTGCAGACCAGGCTGGCCTCAAACTCAGATCTGCCTGCCTCTGCCTCTGCCTCTGCCTCTGCCTCTGCCTCTGCCTCTGCCTCTGCCTCTGCCTCTGCCTCTGCCTCTGCCTCTGCCTCTGCCTCTGCCTCTGCCTCTGCCTCTGCCTCTGCCTCTGCCTCTGCCTCTGCCTCTGCCTCTGCCTCTGCCTCTGCCTCTGCCTCTGCCTCTGCCTCTGCCTCTTGAGTGGTGGGATTGAAATGTGGGCCTCCATGCCCGGTTCATCACTGTTGTCTTATTTGGCTTTTCTATTGCTCTGATAAAGACTGTGCCCAAAATCAAGCTGGGGAAGAAAGGGTTTACTGTATCTTCCTCTTCTGTATCACACGGGAGGTCAGGGCAGGGACTCGAGGCAGGGACCTGAAGGTAGGAACTGGGAGGACATTGCTTACTGCCATGCTCCCCATGCTTGCTCAGCTTGCTTCCGTATATCACCCAGGCCACCGGCCGAGGCGAGGCAGTGCCCATAGAGAGCTGGCCCTCTCACTTCATTGAGAAAATGCAGCACACACTTGCATACAGGCAAATCTGATGGAGACATTTTTCTCACTTGAAGTTCCTTCTTCCTACGTGACCGGCTAGTATTCGATTGACTAAAAACCCAACCAGTACAACTGTGTTAGGGAATCTCAACACTGGCCGTGCTATACACTTCATTGTCACTGCGAACACACTTCTACTGATGAGTTTGCTGTCTAGCATTATGCCGAGTTTTGCTTGCCCTCTTACTGTTTCTATTGATGGTGACTGGAGGCCATCTGGAATAACTCATCACTGAGGCTTTGGGAGGATGACACAAAACAGCATCATGATGGGCATTGCAGGGCACATCCCTACCCTTAAGCAGCTCAGAGCTGTAATTTGAACTGTTCTTGATACACTGTAATTACTGTATCAGGTGTAAACCTCCAGGCTAGCCTCCCCCCACCACCAGGGGTGGGGAAGTAGACACAAACATTAGACTCCATTGGAGATGTTTCTGATCATACCCGAGCCTGGGGCTCCCTGCGTTCATGTCACAGGTAGAGGTCCAGCTGTGGTTAGAGGTGATTTCAGCTTTGGCTGGAGAGAGGAGGAGCCAGAGTGCTGGTTGGTTCTTTGAAGGTGAGTGCTGAAAGCAAGGGCACATTTCTGGAGGCAAAGGGGAGTGAACTGGGAAAGGTCAGAGGACTGTTTTTGCATGTCCCAAAGGAAGTCCACAAATGTTCCAGGGACAGCAAGCCCAAGGCAGGAAGGAGCCTGTCTGACTGCCGCCTCAGATAGGGCCTGCCACATGGTATGCCTTCGTAAATATTAGCTTAGGAGAGAGAGAGAGTGAGTGAATGGACAAGTTTCCTTTAAAAGACCGAAGTTACAACTCAGGATTTTTGTGTATTCTGTATGTATCATTTTCCTGTGTAACAAAATAGCACAGAAATCATGCTTTACATTACAGAAATCCACAGTTATCTAAGCTGGAAGTCTGAGATCCCCTGGGGATCAGATCCTCTGTTCTGAGCTCCTCCCCAGATTTCAGATGCTACAGGTGTCCCTTGGCCCATGGGTAGTGTTCTTTTCCTGTGTCTATGTTTTTGTGGGCCCAATACTTCCTGCTTATCAGGACTCTCCATGGTAGGTCTCTCCCAGATGACATCATCTTCATCATTTGCCAAGACTTTGATTTGGACACAGTTTGAATGCATCTCCTGAAAAGTCAGACGCTGGTAGCCTGTCTCTCAGCGTGGTGGTGCTGAGGTGCTGAGGTCTATCTGGAAGGTGTTTAAGTCACTGGTCGGCACACTCAGAAGTGGTCAATGCTGGCTTTGTGGAGAGAGGCTCTCATGAGAGTGCCAAATAGCACGTGCTTCCTCTCTGCTGCACGTGGCTGTCCCTTCTCCTTATTTGCCATGAAATAGGAAATAGGATGAAGCAGGAGGAGCAGTGACTAGGTATGCCAGCACAATGTTCATAGCCCCCAGCACAGCCCGCACATAGGTGCCAGGAAAGGGAAGAGGAATGGTGGGTCAGGCTGCTGAGAACACTCTGGAACAGTGGTTCTCAACCTTCCTAATGATGCAGTTCCTCGATACAGTTCCTCATGCTGTGGTGACCCCAGCCATAACATTATTTTCATTGCTACTTCATGTCTACAACTTACCACTGTTATAAATCTTGGTGTAAATATCTGTGTTTTCCCTTAGGTGACCCCAGTGGAAGGGTCATTTGACCTCCAAAGAGGCTGTGACCCACGGGTCGGGAACTGCTCCTCTAGGCCCTTCTGCTTCCTGTTATAGAAAGCTTTCAGTGAATCTATTTTCATTTCTATCCAAGTTCACTGGGTCCTGTTTCCCAGGCATTTGGAGGCTGGTTTCTTTCTTCAGTGTAAGAAAAATAATAGGCTTCCAAATTCATGCCAAGCTTATCCTTCTGGTTAAATCTTTGCAACTGCGTTCTCAGTTTCTGAACCTTGGCAACTGGTTGTTAACCCTGAAATGAGCTGGAGAAAAACCAGTTCTACCATTTGGACCAAATTAAAGCAAGTTCATTCTATTTCAACTGCTGGTGGGCGTGGAGGGAATATTTGGCCCCAGGGTTGAGTCACTACTGGGCAGGTACATTGTTGACCTCCAGTGTTTCTGGCCCTTACTCTGTGGGAGTTCTTCACAGGTCCCTGAAATCCTGGCTTGCAGCCAGCCAGCCAGCTTTGCCTTGCTTACTTCGGTGACCTCCTGTCCCAGCCCGGCCAGGGACTTTTCCAAGCACCAGGAAAAGGATCCAGTCTGCAGTTTTACTCTTGTGTCCCTGAGAGTCCCCAGTATTCATTAAAGGCAGCCCGTGACAGCCCGTGTGTGTGTGTGTGTGTGTGTGTGTGTGTGTGTGTGTGTGTGTGTGTGTTGAGGAGGCAGGTATCCTGACAGGTGATCAGTGAAGACAAAAAAAAAAAAAAAAAAAAAAAGGTAGTTAAAATAAAGCAATAGAAATAATTACAACAAATGCAGTAAACTAAAAACGAATGATGTTGATATATATATATATATATATGTGTGTGTGTGTGTGTGTGTGTGTGTGTGTGTGTGTGTGTGTGTGTATGTATATATTGTACTAAAAGAACATATGACTAGAAATACTGGGGGGGGACTGGGTGAAGTGGGGGGGGGTAAGGTAGATGTTGTCATCCAAACAATGCATTGCTAGGCAACCACAGAAGAAGGCCTGATACCTCTCATGGTCACGTGGGAAGATGTTGGTGACCGGCTCCTGTTGAGAGCTGAGAAGGAGCACACTGGAATGAGACTGGAGGTTTGTGTCATTTGCTGCAACAGAAAGATTGCATTGGAGGGGAACCACAGGATGGGCTAATGCAGGGGGATGGGGTGGGGGAGTTTCTTCAAAACCTTGGGTTCTCCTTGGTGGATCCTAAGGTGGGACTAAGAAAGCAGCCTCTGCGGTGGGTGTTGTCAAAGAGCTGGGAAGTTAGGTGGAAGGCATGGATGCCATCCCTAAAAGCGGAGCCGCGATTCACCTCATCAACGGAGGGGGTGGCCACGTGGTGGCTTTGTCCCTGCCTCATCTGAAATGCAGATGCAGCAATGTTGGACTCAGTTCACGTGCTGTACACATCGAGCTGTCGAGCTGTGTTTATGCTCAGACCGGAACATCTGGCCTGCCTGCTGATGAGGCTGGCTTTTTCCTTCTTGTCATTAATAAAGAGTGGAATTTTATTTCAAATTTTGGGAAAAGGCTATATAGACTACTTATATACACATACATACATATGAGCATGATTATATACAACAGAAATTAAATGATTTAGTAATACTGTTTTCTTTTAATTGACAGGTTTTATGGTATTTTTGAGCCCTGAAATTTCACATAAAAATAAGTATTTCTGATGTCTGCTAGAATCTATGGGAATACTTATAAATGTTGGCCTCATGGCCTCATATAAAACATAAATATAGTGGAATTTTCTAAGAATTGGGTTTTTAAATTTTTAAAACATTCTCATTTTACATAACAGCCCCATTCCCTCTCCCTCCATCCACCCATTCTCCGCACCTTCTTCTCACCCCCCCCCTACATCCACTCCTCAGAGAGGGTGAGGCCTCCCATGAGGAATCATCAGAGTTGTCACACCATTTGGGGCAGGACCAAGGCCCTCACCACTGTATCTAGGCTGAGAAAGTATTACTCTATAGGGAATGGACTCCAAAAAGCCAGTTCATGCACTAGGGATAAATGCTGGTTCTGCTGTCGGCACAGACTTCCCAAGCCCCCACTGGCACTCATGTTAAGGGGCCTGGTTCAGTCTTATGCAGGTTTCCCAGCTACCGTCTGGAGTCAGTGAGCTCCCCCTTGTTCAGGTCAGCTGTTTCTGTGGGTTTTCCCAACATGGTCTTGACCTCTTTGCTCATCACTCCTCCCTCTCTACAACTGGATTCCAGGAATCCAGACCAGTGCTTAGCTGTGGGTGTCTGCCTTTGTTTCCGTCAGCCACTGGATGAAGGCTTTTGGATGGCATTTAAGGTAGTCATCAATCTCATTATAGGGAAAGGGCATTTAAGGTAGCCTCTCCACTATTAGATTCTTCTTTGGGGTCATCCTTGTGGGTTCCTGGGAATTTCCCTACTGCTAGGTTTCTCCTTAGCCCCATAATGGCTCCCACTACCAAGGTATCTCTTTCCTTGCTCTCCCTCTGTCGTTTCCCCAGACTTGGGGTTTTGGAACTCCTGATTCATGCCTTCTAGTGTCTGAACTCAGAAAATTTCCTTAGGCTGCTCCTGGGCTGGGGCTGGTAGTGATCACCAAGAAGGATATACCGGTAAGAAAACAAGTTCAAATTCAGGGAAAAGGTTGCATTCATTAGCTAAAAGTTCCTGGGAACCAGCCACTCTGGTTTGTCTGGTTTCTTGAAAAAGAAGAAATGAGTATAGGAGTGTGCCCCCTAGTGGCCAGCTGACAACTAGTGGGGAATACTGAGGTCCCAGCAGCAGGGTGGGGTGGGGCTGGGGGTCTGATCAGTCAGGATGCCTGATACAGTAGCTAGATGTCCACGGGGTTGTGCAATACTGGTGTTCAGCAGCGACCCCTTGTGGCCGCAGCAGACGCTGCCTGGGAGTGGGTGAAGATTTATGTGGGTAATGAACCCTTCCCATTTCTTTCTCCTTTCTGGATAAGGAAACCTCAGGGTCTTTGGGCCACTCAGGGCAGGCTGGATTCATGTCTAGAGGGAAAACAGAAGTGAGCTGATCTGAGGAGAAAGAGGACGAGCAGGCTCTGCGGTGGGAAGGCCCCAGGAAGTGGTCTGCGTGGAGTCAGGGGTCCGCTAACTGCCCAGGTCATGTGCGTGCGACAAGTTCCCAGCTGGAATCTCTCTCCCAGTGCACTGTTCGCCGGCTGCACCTCCCCGCCTCTCCCGCCCACTCCCCCTCCTCCCTCTAACTTTGTTTCACAACACTCAGCCTCTCCATGCTGCAGCCATTGTAAGCTTCTCTTTGCTCATCCCCTGTCTCAGGCACTGCTGCTTGCGGGCCTGAACACCTCTCCATGTAGCCGGGCTCTTCTTGCGCAGGCCAGTCCCTGGCCGTCCCTCTGCCCTCAGCTCCTATCCCACTGTCCGGGTGACTGCCTTCGCGCTCTTGTTGGTCTTTTGTTCACCTGCTGGTTGTTCATCTCTTTTCTTTCTTCGCCAGATCCCCAGGGCACAGAACAATGCCTGCCGCAAAACCGGAGTCCAGAGACTCTTGGGCAGACAGTGAGCCCTTCAACCCGGTCACTGAAGGCCAGTTCACAGCAACCTTTGACCTTGACTGGCCCTCACTTGATAGGAGTAAAGGATGTGACAGCAAGATTGTACCTGGTAGAGACCCGAACTTTGAGTTAGTGCCCCCACCCAGTGGTGTGTGTGTGTGTGTGTGTGTGTGTGTGTGTGTGCATACGCGCGCACTCACATGCCTGCTTGTCTGAGATGCCCTTTCGAGACTCAGTCTCCCTTTCTGAAAACATGAATCAGTTAAGCATAAGGATGTTGACCCACCCTTAAGGGAGGGTAAATTCCATGCCAGCTGCTTTCAGAATCAAAGGGAGGCTAAAAACAACAACAACAACAACAAACCAGTACATTTCTCTTTATTTCCACTGGCCAGGAACCAAGAGGTCAGCCCCACCTTCCGGGAACACTGGGGCAGTGTCTGGGCCAGTGAACACCTCAGGGGGTATGGGGAGACCATAAGAGAAGCTGAGTTGGAAGGACACAGGGACAGGAGGGTCTGGCAACAGGAAAACGGGGACTGAAAGTCTGGGTCAGAAATCCTGTGGGACTAGAGTGAGGCTACGGATATTCACAAGACTGAGTGTTCTCCCTGCCCAGCTTAACTCCCTGAGGCAGAATCAGCTCTGGTTCCCGCTTGTGTTGATCAAACATTAGTTCTCGTCACCATAATGCTCCCTACTACAGTGCTCCCCACCACAGTGCTCCCCACCACAGTGCTCCCCACCACAGTGCTCCCCACCACAGTGCTCCCCACTACAGTGCTCCCCACTACAGTGCTCCCCACCATAGTGCTCCCCACCACAGTGCTCCCCACCACAGTGCTCCCCACCACAGCGCTCCCCACCATAGTGCTCCCCACCACAGGGCTCCCCACCACAGGGCTCCCCACCATAGTGCTCCCCACCATCAGTGATCCTCTT